>CM066209.1:23125135-23751920 GCA_033675395.1 Rhodiola chrysanthemifolia
CAGCAAGCCATCATGGTTCTTAGTCACTGATATCCCAAGAAAGTAGTGGAGGCTCCCCATGTCTGTCATTGCGAACTCTTTGCTAAGGATAGAGATGATGTGACTTAAAAAGGATGAGTCAGAAGCGGTGAGGATGATATCATCCACATAAACAAGGAGGTGAGCTTCTCTAGCATGATGCTTGTACGTGAAAAGAGAGGGATCAGATTTACTGCCTTGGAAGCCAATACGAACCAAATATTGGGCAAATCGTTGAAACCATGCTCGCGGAGCTTATTTAAGTCCATATAACGCTTTCCGTAATCGACATACATGAGTTGAAAAGGAAGAATCTTCAAAACCCTGTGGTTGTTGGCAATATACTGTTTCTTTAAGAGTGACATGGAGGAAGACGTTTTTGACATCGAGTTGATGGATTGGTGACGAACTATTTCTTTTTCACCTCTAAATAGTCTCAATGAAGAGAGGATCGAATGTAGTCAAAACATTTATAATACCGGTAAAGTACCGGGTCGAACCAAGAGGAGCAAGCCAAGCACATGCACTATGTAAGATTGTGTTTCCGTTCGGCTATTCTAAACCAAAATATATAAGGGTTTGTATATTCTAAATCCTATGTGGCGAGTAATTAGAGATAAAAGATGGATAAGAGGTGTTTCGAGGGGTTACTCCCCTCCTTGGTAATTTCCCAATGATCACATACACGATATTCAAACATTTCATTGTAGTCAAATAGTATTGAACCTAGTTCACTTCAATCCCGTAGAAATGATCATATTCACTACATCCAAACTATCTCTAAGGTCGTTCGATTCTTAAGTCTAGTTTTAAGATTCAACATGTTACTTAGCCATTTCATCAAACACTTAGTAGCATGTCATGTATAAAGAGCATAGTGAACATGAATTTGACACCATTCGATGGGATTAATTGATGATTCGCTTAATGACCAACTCCAATAAATCAAACATTCAATCCTAGGCAAGCGTCCATATCCTAAGGTTCACTCTCATGCTTAAGGTATAGATCATTTTCTCTATCCTAGAACTATTCCCTAGCTCCGGCAAGTCATAGGTTCAAGTTTTAGTCCAAGTTGTCACTTAGGCATTTTAATAAACACCTAGAGTGCATAACATTCATAACACAAGAGAAAATGAAATCAACAATCATCCATATAAACAGTAATGTATATATGTGATCAAAGAGTACCAAGGAGAGTCATAAGACCCTCAAAACACAAGATCACTACTCACACCTCATGTAAGACAACATGGTGTGAGTAGGTTATGAAGCACACAACAAAGGGAATGGAAAAGTGTAAAGGAAGGAGGATGGTTAATCCTTGAACTCCCTTTTGATCTTCTCTTCTTCTCTTAGGTTGGATCTTTTGATGATTGATGACCTTGGTTGACCTCTTTTCTTGATCTTCTTGTCCCCAAAAACCTCCATACATGGTCCAAAACCCTTGCTTTCTATTTATAGATTCGGCTGAAATCTGGACCTCAAATCAGAGTTTTTCATCCAGTCGGTCGACTGGGATGTGCAAGATCTGATGAGCTGCTGAGTTTTAATCGAGTCGGTCGATTGGACTTCTCAGTCGACCGACTGGGGCCTTTTTGGTAGTCTTCCCGTCCGCATTTGGTCTTGGCGTCAACTAGAGAGTTGTAGCCCTTTGAGTTAGCTTTCCAACAAGCTTTGAATCAACAAATGCGGACACCATATACGACCTGGGCGTCCAAAACAAGTCGCAAAGGTCACGAAGAAAAATAATTCGCTGAGCTTCTGAGTTTTTACACAGTCGGTCGACTGGACTTCTCAGTCGACCGACTGGGGATTTTTTGATGGTCTTTCCGTCCGAATTTGGTCTTAGCGTCAACTAGAGAGTTGTAGCGCTTTGAAATACCTTTCCAACAAGCTAAAGATCAGCCAAATCGGACACCGTATGCGCCCTGGGCGTCCAAAACAAGGTGCAAAGGTCAATATGCTCGGTTTTGCCCAGGAACCTCTTGTTTTGCGCCGAAACTCCCATTTTTTCAACCAATCTTCATATATAGGCCTTGACCATGGGGAAAACTTGTTTTCTACCTGAAATGTAGAGATAAAGGTCAAATGACATCAAAATAACGTCGGAAACGACCCAAAACTATAGTGAAGAATTCAACACTCCACACTTAAGTTTTGTTCGTCCCGAACAAAGTATGAGAATATGTCAAGGTCATGCAAATTTCGAAATGCTAGTGGTGCTATGATTTTCGCATATTTGCCTCACTAGATTTCACAAGGTCTCGATCATTATTTCTAAACATGTTATTGAAAGAAAAATGACAAGTATGTAAAATCTAACTGGCTCCTTTTCGTAGGCGTTACGAATGCATTTAGCGTATGCATTAAGCCTTTAAACCCCTATGCTACCCTAGTGGACGAGTTATAGTCTCGTGAGAGTTTTCAGAAAAATGAATACTCACAAATCTCTAATGCACCTACCCTATGAGAATGAATGCAAGAGTGCTCAACCAAGGCGAGGATTTATCAAAACCAATCCCTCACCCCAAGCTAGGACTACCATCACATTATCATCAAAAGAACATTTGAAACATTTGAGTACCCATGAGGTTGTGCATTCATAATCATCAATACTAGAGCTATCAATCGCCTCATCCAAAAGTCTACTCATTTTCAAGGCAATACAATAGAAGCAAAGTTAATAGTTTTGCACAAAAGAGTGTCAACCGCTCACCTATGCTAGCTAGGGCTAGTCCATTGGCTCACGACATGGAACTCATTCCCAAGTTTTAGGCGCTTAAGCCATAATCCATAAGGGAAGAGGAGTTCGACACTAGAGTTCTTTAATAAACAAGCATAGACCAAATGATAACTCCCGTGCAAGCACATGGGTCGTCCGAAAGTCATTCTAACAAGCACACAATGCAAATGATGAATCCCGCACAAATGAAGAATGGAGGAAAACATAGAGTCAAGTTTTAAGTGCTTCTTATTTTCTTTTTAAAATGACCTTTGGCCTACAAATGCTTTCGAGGGGGAACTTTTCTTCCTAACCCCCGGCATTTGTATCATTTTTGAAGAAAAACTTCTCTAGCGCCTTGAGAGAGTTTTTAGTCGGGGCTTTGCCCTCTTTGACCACAAAAACTTTTTTGTTAGGGCCTATTTTTCGCCCTCCTTTGACTCCACACTTAAAACTTGACAATATGTTCAAAAAGTGTATGGAATGTGCGGGAAGCAATCATAAGCATGACACTAAATTAGAAAACTCAAGTCACCAAGGAGCAAACAAAAGGTCTAAGTTTTTCGTAAAATTTTTAAAAGTGCTTGCTAAAACTTAATCCAAGGTATTTCAACGAAAATACTTAGAAAATTAGATAGACAAGGGATAGCAATGATATTGATTAACAAGAATGCACATTCAAGGGACTAGGTCGGTTCTAAGTTCAAGATCCAAGAAATGTGACAAGTAGGCTAGATGTGATTTATAGGGATTTAGATTCGATAGTCATAAGCTTATGTGGTTAAAAACACTCTCATGTTAGGGATAGAATACATGAATGCAAGTGTTCATTCAAACATGGTAGGCATGGCATGAAATGAGTGAACTATGCGACTACCCACTCCACACTTAAAGCATAGCTTAGTCCATAAGCGCAAACAATGAAGAAAATGAGATAAAGGCGCATAGGAACTCCCCTGGTTTGTAGATGTGCCCCACCAATAGAAAAAACGCCATTGTGCTAAACGTGATCGAACATGATGCAAATAACTTCCTTGATGACAAGAACACATGAGAGGTTAAAAACAACAAGTGACATACAAGGTTATGCAAAACTCAAGTATGAGCAAGAGAGCATCACAAGTCATATGATAACATCATGGCACAAGTTCCATAGAATTCAAACAAGGAAGTTGACCTACATTCTCCATAATGTGCACAAGGTATCTTAAATGCCAAGAAAACGTCAAACTAGAGTCATAGCATGGTATAACAATTTAGTTCCACTCTAGTAGACACCAATAAAGCACATGAGCACTAAGGGCAACATCATTAAGCATGGAAAGATCAAGGGAAAGTTAGAGGGGTGTGGTGATGTGAAGTGGAATTGGAGTGAGTAGAACTCACTCCACACTTAAAATTTGACCCACTAATCACACATATCACTCTTCACACTTTAGGGCCTTAGCTACTCAAAATCATGCCACACTTAAACATATATAAGAACAAGAATGAAACACTTACAAACCGGTTTCCCTCCCGCGAGGGCCTAGTTTTTCCCGTCTTGGCAAAGACGTAGCAAAGCGCCCCATTGAATCACTCGTTGAGAAGTCCTTTGCTAGGATCCCTTCTCACGGGGCCTTGGATTTGGTCGTGTCAATCCATCTTTAAGTCCCATTTGAATTTCTTCCCATCAAGCCTACAATGGACTTTCCTTTGGGAGCATGACCCCTTCAAATATGAAGATCCCTCAAGAAATAAGGGGTCATGGGAGCTTTTTCCAAATGATCACTCGAAATAGGGCAAGAAGCTCCAAAACTTGTCTCGAGACGAAGTAGTGAAGAAAGGGTCTTCATAACTTGTCCCGAGCTTGATGGGCATACCCTCAAGTTTTTCAATGATGTCCATGGGTGCCCATCCCTCAATATCCCTCTCTAAGCTTGTGTTTTCTTGTATGCGAGAAGGCTTTTTAGCTTGATCCATATAGACCTCAACAAAGTCTTCATACCCCCGAGATCCTTTTCTCTCAATAGGCTCTTCCTCTATCTTATCCTCATCAAGAAGTTCGGGCTCACATTCAAGCTTGCTTGTGCCGGGAGGGAGGAGTTCTTCTTCACCAATAAAAGTTGTTTCTTCTATGCAAAAGGCATCGTCATTGAAGAATTCCTCATCGGAGAGCGTTAATGGAATGGTGAACACTTGTGCATTCCCATCCAAATGATCATGAGATGTGCTGGTAGTGAAGGATGCTTCACTTTTGCATTCCATCTCGTCTTCATTACAAGGTTCACCATCCCTTGTCTTGTAATAAGCTTCGGTGGCGGCTCTCCAAAATTCCTCCTCCGATTCCTGATCCCGTTCTTCTCTTGTGGCATTAGATTCAAGGACTTCTTCTTCTTCAAAGACCTCCTCTTCCTCACCCAAGTTCTTAATGTCAATTGCTTGTTGTGCCATCTTAGCTTGAAGCTTATCCATGCGAGCATCCATATCTTGGTTAAATTGTTCCATCTCTATTAATTGAGCTCTCATGTCTCTATGTATCTCATCTTGGTTTTCAAGGAATGTGGCAAGCATGGCTTCTATATTAGAGGGCTCAATTGAAGGTTGAGGAGGTTGAGGGTAGGGAGGGTATGAGTCTTCAATTTCAAAACATTGACTATCATTCCAATTTTGAGTGTAGGTATGTGATGGATGCCAAGAGTTTTCCCAATAGGCGTTTGGTTGCTCCTCTTCTTGGTCATCCCCATTCAACTTATAATAACTAGTTTGATAGTCATGCTCTTGGTAATTCCAATATGGTTGCTCCTCCTCTTGATAGTATTCTCCATTAGAAAAGACTTGTTGGTTGTGGTTGTACATCCAATAGTCTTCACAATGGGCATTTTGTTGATCCTCTTCATAATAATCTCCATTGTGAATGACTTGTTGGTTGTAGTGATCCATCCTCGCAAAACAAGATTAACTTAAGTTAGTAAGGGATTTGAGAGAATAAGAAGAATATACAAGTATACGAAAAAGGAAAACTATTCACAAGAATAGTCGGAACTTCCACACAATCTAATCTAGGGATGTGCTAATTAGTTGCTCCCCGGCAACGGCGCCATTTGACGAACTATTTCTTTTTCACCTCTAAATAGTCTCAATGAAGAGAGGATCGAATGTAGTCAAAACATTTATAATACCGGTAAAGTACCGGGTCGAACCAAGAGGAGCAAGCCAAGCACATGCACTATGTAAGATTGTGTTTCCGTTCGGCTATTCTAAACCAAAATGTATAAGGGTTTGTATATTCTAAATCCTATGTGGCGAGTAATTAGAGATAAAAGATGGATAAGAAGTGTTTCGAGGGGTTACTCCCCTCCTTGGTAATTTCCCAATGATCACATACACGATATTCAAACATTTCATGGTAGTCAAATAGTATTGAACCTAGTTCACTTCAATCTCGTAGAAATGATCATATTCACTACATCCAAACTATCCCTAAGGTCGTTCGATTCTTAAGTCTAGTTTTAAGATTCACTTGTTACTTAGGCATTTCATCAAACACTTAGTAGCATGGCATGTATAAAGAGCATAGTGAACATGAATTTGACACCATTCGATGGGATTAATTGATGATTCGCTTAATGACCAACTCCAATAAATCAAACATTCAATCCTAGGCAAGCGTCCATATCCTAAGGTTCACTCTCATGCTTAAGATATAGATCATTTTCTCCATCCTAGAACTATTCCCTAGCTCCCTCAAGTCATAGGTTCAAGTTTTAGTCCAAGTTGTCACTTAGGCATTTTAACAAACACCTAGAGTGCATAACATTCATAACACAAGAGAAAATGAAATCAACAATCATCCATATAAACAGTAATGTATATATTTGATCAAAGAGTACCAAGAAGAGTCATAAGACCCTCAAAACACAAGATCACTACTCACACCTCATGTAAGACAACATGGTGTGAGTAGGTAATGAAGCACACAACAAAGGGAATGGAAAAGTGTAAAGGAAGGAGGATGGTTAATCCTTGAACTCCTTTTTGATCTTCTGTTCTTCTCTTAGGTTGGATCTTTTGATGATTGATGACCTTGGTTGACCTCTTTTCTTGATCTTCTTGTCCCCAAAAACCTCCATACATGGTCCAAAACCCTTGCTTTCTATTTATAGATTCGGCTGAAATCTGGACCTCAAATCAGAGTTTTTCATCCAGTCGGTCGACTGGGCTAAGCTTGACTCCCAGTCGGTCGACTGGAATGTGCAAGATCTGATGAGCTACTGAGTTTTAATCGAGTCGGTCGATTGGACCTCTCAGTCGACCGATTGGGGCCTTTTTGGTAGTCTTCCCGTCCGAATTTGGTCTTGGCGTCAACTAGAGAGTTGTAGCGCTTTGAGTTAGCTTTCCAACAAGCTTTGAATAAACAAATTCGGACACAATATGCGACCTAGGCGTCCAAAACAAGTCGCAAAGGTCACGAAGAAAAATAATTCGCTGAGCTTCTGAGTTTTTACACAGTCGGTCGACTGGACTTCTCAGTCGGCCGACTGGGGATTTTTTGATGGTCTTCCCATCCGAATTTGGTCTTGGCGTCAACCAGAGAGTTGTAGCGCTTCGAAATACCTTTCCAACAAGCTAAAGATCAGCCAAATCGGACACCGTATGCGCCCTGGGCGTCCAAAATAAGGTGCGAAGTTCAATATGTTCGGTTTTGCCCCAGAACTCCTTGTTTTGCGCCGAAACTCCCATTTTTCAACCAATCTTCATATATAGGCCTTGACCATGGGGAAAACTTGTTTTCTACCTGAAATGTAGAGATAAAGGTCAAATGACATCAAAATAACGTCGAAAACGACCCAAAACTATATTGAAGAATTGCCATAAATAAGTCGAAAACTCGACTGATCAACTGGCCAATCACAAGCAAGAGCAAGGCATAAGACGGTGCGAATTGTGGCAGGTTTAACAACCAGCGAGAATAATTCATCAAAGTTGATACCTTGTTGTTGAGAGTAGCCACGAGCTACCCATCGAGCCTTATAGCGAGTAAGAGTACCGCCATATTGTGGCTGAAGGCCGACGGAGCTCGGCGGAGGTGGCCTTCAATGTCTCAGTCCGGTCAGCCTGTTGCTGGTAACGGCGTCATCTGGTTCAAAGCGCAAATCTGAGTTTTGGCTTTGCTCAAAACGCCGTCGTTCTCTTCTGGGGCAATGTTATAATTATGGCTTTGTTCGTTGTGTAGTTTGTCTAACTTAGGGGTCTGTATTGTATTTTCTCCTGGAACAAAACGCATGTGTTGCCGCGTATCAGAATTCAATTGAAACTTTCCCCAAAATTCTCTTCCTTCGTTTTCTCTCTCCGTCGTTCCGTCCGATTCTCCGATCGAGCTTGATTCGTCTCCGATCAAGCTCTGATCGTGTTATTTCACATGGTATCAGAGCAGCTGTTGTGATCCACGGTTCTTCTTGAAGTTGTCCGATCGATCGGTGTTGCTGTTCGCTGTTTCTTCGTTCTGTGCGCAGTCGTTATGGCTAGGGCTAAAACCAACCAGAACTGATCGCAGATGATCCGTACCACTTCAACAGTAATGAAATCACAGGCTCCTCTATTGTCAGCGAGGTACTTCTTGGCAGACAGAACTTCATCTCGTGGTGCAATGATGTTATTATGACATGGCTGTTAAATTCCGTTTCAAAGAAAGTTGTCAGTCATTTTCTTTATGCTAAAGATGTTGCTACTGCGTGGTGCATTCTCCACTCTAGATATGCCTTCAAATGTTTCAAGGAAATTTTATGTGAAAAAGGAAATTAGTAACATAAGGCAGGGTGAACTGGATGTTGCTAATTACTTTGAAAAGTTGAATGGTTATTGGAAGGAACTTGACTCCATGAGCAAGAGAACTGGTTGTGGTGAGGATAGTACATGTAATGACTGTAAAGAAAGTGCCAAAGAAAGAGAGGATGATCGTGTCATTGAGTTTCTGATGGGGTTGAATGATGAGCATGCTCATATCAGGACTCACATTCTAGCCTTAAGGGAGCTACCTAGTTTGGATGTGGTGTATGATATGGTCTTAAATGATGAAAGCCGGCAGAATGTTACAAAACCAAATTATGTTGAAGCCTCTGCCCTGTACAGCAGACAACAAGACTCTGAAAACAGTTCTAAGAATCAGAATCAAAATCAGACAAGGGGTTATCAAGGCAAACCTAGAGGAAGACCATTCTGTACTCACTGTCAAGTAAATGGTCATACAAAGGAATTCTGCTACAAACTTGTTGGCTACCCTCCTGGTCACAAACTGTACAAAGGAAGAAACAACTATGTTAAAGGCAGCTCTAGTACTAAGTCTGCAAATGTGGCAACTACTGATGATTCAAGTGAAAACAATGATCATGCCTCTACAAAGAATAACAAAAATGAGTCTGTTCCTCAACTCAGTGGTGCTCAAATGAGTCAGCTACTTGCTTTACTGAAACATAATGAAGGTGAATCAGAAAATAACATGAGAGCTAATATGGCTCATATGTCAGGTATTTGCTTACTTTCTAGCAAATTAAATAGCAAGTTTGTTGAGTGGATCATTGACAGTGGTGCAACTGATCATTTCACCTGCAATATTGATTTGCTGTTTGATATTCATCAAGTAACAAATAACTGTACAGTTCTTCTACCAAATGGTGAAACAAGTCAGGTAAAACTTGCTGGTAAAATTGCCCTCAGTAACAGCATTGTTTTACAAGAAGTCTACTATGTTCCACAGTTCAAATTCAACCTTATCTCAGTTAGCAAATTGGCTAGTTGCTCTAACTGCAGTATTAAGTTCTCTAAAGATGTTTGTCTGATTCAGGACCATGTCCACAAGACCAGTTTGAGGATTGGTGAAATGGTCAAAGGTCTATATCAGTTAAAGCTGGAAAGCAATAATATCAAGTCCACATGTACAGCTACCATCGAGAAAGTTTCCTCTACTATATGGCATAAGAGAATGGGGCATCTTCCTGTTAATAAACTGAAGAAAATGTTATCTTCTCTTCCAGACAATATTGAGCTAGATGATAGTGATATTCATTGTCAAGTCTGTCCAATGGCTAAACAAGCCAGACTGTCATTCCCTTTAAGTCAGCATAAGTCTGTTGAGTCCTTTGAACTTGTTCACGCAGATGTCTGGGGTCCTTTTTCTACAAGTACTATCACTGGATGTAAATACTTCTTGACTCTTGTGGATAATTTCAGTAGAAGCACATGGACATTTATGATGAAACAAAAATCTGAAGTTCCCTATATTGTGATTCAATTTTTTCATCTGTTTGAAACTCAGTTCAGCAAGAATATCAAAGCATTCAGGTCAGATAATGGCAGTGAATTCTTTAACTCTGTGCTCAAAGATTTCCTAATCATGAGAGGTTGTATCCACCAAAGTTCATGCAGTTATACTCCTCAACAGAATGGTATAGTTGAAAGAAAACACAGGCACTTGTTAGATGTTGCAAGAGCTATCAGATTACAAGCTAATCTTCCAAAGGTTTTTTGGGGAGATTGTGTGTTCTCTGCTACATACCTGATCAACAGATCTCCTAGCAGTGTTCTAGGTCTCAAAACTCCATTTGAAAAATTGTATGGCACAGTTCCAAATGTTAATCATTTGAGGATCATAGGCTGTCTATGCTATGCAGGCACTTTGGCTCATCAAAGGGATAAAATGGATCCAAGGGCTGTCCCTTGTGTTCTTTTGGGTTACCCATATGCTCAAAAAGGTTACAAAGTCTACAATCTTCAAAGTCATCAAGTCTTAATCAGCAGAAATGTGGTTTTCTTTGAAAATATTTTTCCATACAAGGATTTCAGTGAAAATGAAGTTCACAATGACACTGTTCATTTGCCTGTTTCTGTTCCTATTAATGTTGATACTGAATACACCATTCCTGTGCCAGAAGTGGATATTGCTGATGAGTATATAGCTGATGAGAATATTGCTAATGAGAATATTGCTGATGTCAATATTGCTGATCCCATTATACAACCAGTAAATGCTGCAGTTCCTGCTGAAGCTGAAGCAATTATTCCAGTAAGAAGATCCAACAGGCGGCATCAAACTCCAACTTGGCAAAATGACTACATCTGTAATGCAACAAAGGTCAGGACATCCCCTCACTCTCTGGACAAGTTCTTAAGTAACTCTGGCTGTTCCATCAGTCACACTGCCTTCTCAGTTGCTGTGGCAAATATCAAAGAACCAAAAACTTATTCTCAAGCCAGCAAAGATCCAAAATGGTGTGAAGCAATTAATAAAGAAATCTCTGCTCTTCAAATGAATAACACCTTGATCATCACTGATTTACCTGACAATCAACCCCTTACTGCTAGCAAGTGGATTTTCAGAATCAAACTGAAATCTGATGGTTCAATAGAGAGATACAAAGCCAGACTTGTGGCCAAAGGCTTCACACAAATAGAAGGCATCGACTACAATGAGACATTTGCTCCAGTTGCAAAGATGACCAATATCAGGTGTTTATTAGCAGTTGCTGCCATCAGAACATGGCCTATCTTCCAACTGAACGTGGACAATGCCTTCCTCCATGGGTCCTTAGATGAGGAGGTTTATATGCAGCTCCCCCCTGGCTACTTCAGAACAGAAAGGGCAGCAGGCAAAGTCTGTAAACTGACAAAAAGCTTGTATGGATTAAAACAGGCACCAAGACAGTGGTTCGCAAAATTCACAGAAGCATTATTGGATTTTGGGTTCAAACAAAGTCTCAATGACAACTCATTATTCACTCTTCAAGAAGGAGCTGAGTTTATTCTTCTACTGGTCTATGTAGATGTTGTTCTTCTTACAGGTACATCTCTTGCTCTGATCAACAAAATCAAGGCCTTTATACATGACAGATTTAGAATCAAAGATCTGGGAAAACTGAAGTATTTCTTAGGCCTTGAGGTTGCCAGAAATCCTACTGGGATATTTCTTCATCAAAGGAAATATTCCCTTGATCTCCTCACTGAGCATGATATGCTAGAATGTAAACCTGCTAAGACTGCTCTCCCCATCAAACATCAACTGAACCTATCTACAGCTCCTCCTTTGGAAGATCCCATGCCATACCAAAAATTAGTGGGTAAATTGATTTACCTGACTATAACTAGGCCTGATCTGTCACATTCAGTGCATATACTTAGCCAGTTTATAAGTGCCCCAACTGAGGATCATCTCAAAGCTGCTAAGAGACTTCTCAGATATGTCAAACAAGCGCCAGCACAGGGGCTGTTCTTCTCAGCCAGTTCAAAACTCACTCTCACAGCTTATTGTGATGCAGACTGGGCTGCCTGCCCTCGTACACGGCGATCCACCACTGGCTTCTGTACTCTCCTTGGTCATTCTCTCATCTCATGGAAGACTAAAAAGCAGGACATAGTCTCTAGGTCGTCCGCTGAGTCTGAGTACAGAGCCATGGCCGCAGTTTGTTCTGAAATTCTGTGGTTGATCAGACTTCTTTCGAAAATGAAAGCTCAAGTTCCAACTCCAATTTCTCTTCACTGTAACAACCAAGCTGCTCTTCATATTGCTAAGAATCCAGTTTTTCATGAAAGAACGAAGCACATCGAGCTGGACTGTCACTTCATCAGGCATTTCATCAATAACAACACCATTGCTGCAACGTACATCCCCACGGCTGATCAACTGGCTGACTTCCTCACGAAGCAGCTTACTTCTGAGCATCTTCACCGCCTTCTCTCCAAGCTGGGAGTGTCCAACTTCTTGCACTCTCCAGCTTGAGGGGGGTATTGAGGCGGAAGGGCGGCGGAGCTCGGCGGAGGTGGCCTTCAATGTCTCAGTCCGGTCAGCCTGCTGCTGGTAACGGCGTCGTCTGGTTCAAAGCGCGAATCTGAGTTTTGGCTTTGCTCAAAACGCCGTCGTTCTCTTCTGGGGCTATGTTGTAATTATGGCTTTGTTCGTTGTGTAGTTTGTCTAACTTAGGGGTCTGTATTGTATTTTCTCCTGGAACAAAACGCCTGTGTTACTGCGTATCAGAATTCAATTGAAACTTTCCCCAAAATTCTCTTCCTTCATTTTCTCTCTCCGTCGTTCCGTCCGATTCTCCGATCGAGCTTGATTCGTCTCCGATCAAGCTCTGATCGTGTTATTTCACACGCCAACCCCAAATTTATGCTTAAATATCCACTTTCCGAAAACAACATTAGCATGCATTGGTCGAGGTACAAGATCCCAGGTCTTATTTTTAATCAGGGCATCAAACTCCTCTTTCATGGTTTGACGCCATTGTGGGATATGGAGGGCTTTTTTGTAGTGTGTAGGAACTGGGGATACGGAAGCAGTGAGATTGAAGATTTGTTTAGGTTTGGTGATGCCACTTTTGGCCCGAGTCATCATGTGATGTTGGGGTTCGCTGGTGGGAGCGGGTGCAACGTGTGGGGACAAAAGGTTAGATGGAGAGGGTGAAGTGTGTGAGGGAAAAATAGGGTCAGGTGAGGGTGAAGAAGGTTGAGGGGGAGAATCAGCATTAATATGAGTGGTGGGGTCGGCTGAATTTTGAAGAGATGATTGATTTGGAGGAGATGAGGAGGGCTGTTTTTTAGGAAGAGAATGTGAATTATTTGAGGTGGGATTTTGGAGTTGATTATTTGGTGGGGTCTGGTGATATTTATGGGCGGAGGATCTGCGGCAAAAAGTTGAGGGATTTTCCATAGAAAATTGAAGGAAATCATAGGTATTTTCTCCGGGTTTATTTTGGTAGGGAAATTGGCTCTCATTGTCTAGAAATAATAACTTTATTTGTTGAGAGGTTTAGACACATATAGCCACGATGATTTTGAGCATACCCAATAAAGAGACAAGGAGCCGACCGAGGAGACAATTTATGAGGCATGGTGGAGGATAAATTTGGATAGCAAAGACACCCAAAGACCCGTAAATGATCATATGAGGGAGTTGTGTTGTAAATTTTTTCATGAGGTGTGAGGTGACTAATGGACTTTGTGGGGAGTATATTAAGGACATGGGTGGCTGTAGAGAGAGCTTCGGCCCACATAGGAGGTGGAAGGTGTGCTTGAAAGAGGAGGGGTAAGCACCATGTTATTGAGGGTTCTTAACATGCGCTCGGCTTTACCATTTTGTTGAGAAGTGTGGGGACATGAAAAACGGAATTGAATACCCTTTGTACTGAAGAGATGGTGAAAGTTTGAGTTGTCAAACTCACCACCGTGATCACATTGTAGAATTTTTATTTGGGTGTGAAACTGAGTTTGGACAAAGGACATGAAATGACAAAATTTTTGAAAAACTTCAGATTTATTTCTCAATGGAGAGGTCCAAGTATAATGGGAGAAATCATCCAAAATGACAAGATAATATTTGAAACCCGAACAACTGAAAATAGGAGAGGTCCACAAGTCACAATGAACAACTTTGAATGGGGATGTGATGGATGACGTAGATTGTTGAAATGGGAATTTTGGTGTTTTCCAAGTTGACAGGCGTGACAAAACGGAGATGATTGGACTGAAGAACAAGAGATAGATTGACGCGAAATGAACTGCTGGAGTACGTGCGCACCGGGATGTCGGAGGCGACGATGCCAGATTATTTGGGAATGACTCAAAGATGACGTGAGAGCGACTGAACTTAAATTTGTAGGTGAGGGAAGAATGAGTAGAGGTCACCTTGACTGTTACATCGGACTATCTCGGTCTTGGTGGGAAGGTCCTTAAGAGAAAAACCAAAGGGATCAAATTCAACAGAAACATTATTATCAATAGTCAATTTTCTGACAGAAATCAAATTTTTTATGAGACCAAGGGTGACAAGCACATGTTTGAGGTTTAAAGGAGGAGTTTGGGATAGGCTAGTCTGATCAGTAGTATGCTTAAGTCTGATCAGTGGTACAAGGCTTAAGTCTGATCAGTGAGGCATAAGTCTGATCAGAGTCCTACGGCGTCGTTTGGCTTGATATCAAGTTTAAGTCTGATCAATGAGGCATAAGTCTGAACAGTGAGCCACGTGCGGTTCGTTATTTTCGTTATAGTTCAGCTGGCAAGTGGGACGTAGTCGTTTCGCAGCTGGTTTATAAGTCTGAGTCCGAGCGCCTGGTGAACTCACTTTGTCTTCTTCATATCGAGCTAGGGTTTCTTTCAAGATCAGATTTGGGGTTTTTCCTTCTGAGTGAAATTAGCTTGAGAAATTGTTAGTAGAGATTCGCTGTAACATCGTGTAACACTGTGATACTGTAACTCGTTCAAAGCTCAATAAATTGCTCTCATTTTGGTTGCTGGAGTAGGCACAGGAGGTGACGAACCAGAGTAAATGATTGTGTCATTCTTTTTCGTTCATAATGTTCTCGTTGTTGCTTCGATCAATCCGCGCACAACTCTTACAATACTTAAAAGAATTCCACAACAACTCTCCGCTCTTGTCTTTGAATTATACCCAAGGCACCATTGGCTCATTTACGTCCACTTCTACCTTATACCGGACGAATCGTTTCATTAGGACCCCTGACTCAGCTATCGGCCGCTTGCAAATTGTTCCTACTAGCTCTGCATAACCCCGGGCAAACTCATCCTCTATGAATTCTAGAGGCAGGTTATGTATTTGCACCCAAAGTTGTACTTTGTCGAAGTTCAGATTCTCAAGCTTGCTATTTCCATCCCATCGCCTAATAATCACAGCGAGATACCCATATGTCAAAGGGCCACCTTCAAATTCTTTGTCAAACTTATCCTTATCATCAAACCTTGCTACCACTGAGAAAATAGCTCGCTGGAACGTCGATTGAACTCGTCGAGCTTCGATTGAACGATCGGAGAAGCAGAGAACGAGAAACACATTTGGGGAAAAGCTTAGGGTTCCATTGATTATCAAATTGAATTACAAAGGAGGGATGACAGTCGAGTTAAATACTCAGAACAAGACGACACCGTATCTCATGAAACGCAAACCTACACGCTCATCGACCATACGACGTCGCTTGGACAAGTATTGAAACTCAATCAAATAACAGAACTTCCCGCCTGAAAACAACAATTACACAGAACAATCCCTTGCACTAAAAGCCCCAATTTATACCTCATTACCCCTCCTCAAGCTGCAGAGTGCAAAAAATTTGACACTCCAAGCTTGTAACACAACTAATGAAGTTGCTCCCGCTGTAAAGATTTGGTGAAAATGTTCGCAGGTTGTTCATTGGTGTTGATGTGAACTGGTGAGATGAACTTGGAAAGTACATGAGACCGAACAAGGTGACAATCCAGTTCCACGTGGTTGGTACGCTCGTGGAACAACGGGTTGTGTGCAATATGGATAGCCGCCTTATTATCACAATGCAAAGGGATAGCAGGGCTGACCGGAACACCCATTTCAGCAATCAATCTGGCCAACCAAGTTAATTCACAGCACACCGCAGCCATTGACCGATACTCTGATTCTGCGGAGGACCTGGAAACAGTCGGTTGCTTCTTAGTTTTCCAGGATATAATACTAGGTCCCAACATCACACAATGCCCAGTAAGAGACCTCCGAGTTAAAGGACACGCAGCCCAATCTACATCGCAAAAAGCTCGAAGTTGCAAGTCAGAATTGCTTGGAAACAAAATACCTTGAGCAGGGGCAGCCTTGATGTATCTGAGTAGTCTAACAGCTGCACTCAAGTGTTCTTCAGTTGGATGCTGCATAAATTGGCTGAGTATACGTACAGGGTAGGCCAAGTCAGGTCTGGTAATGGTGAGGTGTATCAATTTACCAACCAGTCTTCTATAATGCAGTGAGTCAGCTAACAATGGAGCTGTCGATAAACTGAGTGTATGCTTGGCTTTCATAGGTGGCTTCGCTGGTTTACAATCAGTCATTTTGTGCTCTTCCAACAATTCCATTGCATATTTTGTCTGATTTAAGAATATACCATTCGTTGATCTAGCCACCTCCAAGCCAAGAAAGTATTTCAAGCAACCAAGATCTTTGATTCTTAATTTCTCGTGTATAAACTGCTTAAATGTGCTGATCAACTGCTCTGAAGTGCCAGTAATAATGACATCATCCACATATACTAATAACAAGAGGAAATCTGATCCCTTAGTCAAAGTGAACAACGAGTAATCATTCAGACTGGGTTTGAATCCAAACTCAACTAAGGAAGCACTTAATTTAGCAAACCATTGTCTGCTAGCTTGCTTAAGTCCATATATGCTTTTCACCAGCTTACAAACTTTTCCTGCTGCCTTGTCTTTCTTATAAAAACCTGGGGGGAAGTTTCATGTATACCTCTTCATTGAGAGTACCATGAAGAAATGCATTGTCAACATCCAATTGATGGAGAGGCCACTGCCTTGCAGCTGATATTGCTAACAGACATCTCACTGTTGTCATCTTGGCCACCGGAGCAAAAGTATCATGCTAATCTAGTCCTTCCACCTGAGTAAAACCCCGAGCCACAAGTCTGGCTTTAAACCTCTCAACACTTCCATCAGATAAATATTTAAGCTTGTAAATCCATTTGCAATCTACCAATGTTTTGCCTTTTGGTAAATCCACTAAAACCCAAGTATTATTTGATTCAAGTGCCTTGATTTCTTTATCCATGGCCTCTAACCGCTTTGAATCTTTGCAAGCTTGAGTAAAAGATGATGGTTCCTTATCACTGGAAATTTTCAAGAAAAAGGCACTGTGGTGAGGAGCACACTTGGAATATGAGACAAACCGTTCCATCATGTGTGGTGAAGTCCTCTTTTTGGTCACAGTATTGCAAACATAATCTTTGGACCATATGGGAGGATTATGCTGTCTATTGGATCTTCTCACATCAACAGATAATTGAGGAATGGTTTCAGTAACATTATCCTCAACAGGTAAATCAACAGGAATTTCAGGTTCAGTAGTGTTACCTTTAAGCTGTGCATCTGAATTTTCAACCTCATAAAACACTGGGTCATCAGGATTCTCAGCATCAAAAAAAGTTAAAATATCAGCTGGAATATTCTCAACAACTAACCTTCATCAGTAAAATACAAGTCATCAGAAACAGGTATATAACCAGGTGAAACTGACCTGTTAGTGACTGGAGGTAATTGCTTCTTAAAAGGGAAAACACTCTCCCTAAAAACCACATGTCGACTTATCAAAGTCTGATGAGTAGCCAGACAAAACAGTTTGTACCCCTTTTGGCCAACTGGATACCCCAAGAAAACACACTCAAGTGCCCTAGGATCAAACTTGTCTCTTGCTTGAGTATTTCTGCTTGCATAACATGCACAACCAAATACTTTTAAATTATCAAGTAATGACTTCTCACCAAATAATACTTCCCATGGACTATTTCCTTTCAAAACAGGTGTAGGAAGTCTGTTAATAACATGTGTGGCAGTTAAGACAATATCTCCCCAAAAATGCTTAGGTAACCCTGCTTCAAACATGAGTGCCCTAGCAACCTCCAGAATATGTCTATGTTTTCTCTACGCCACACCATTCTGCTGAGGTGTGTAGGGGCAACTACTCTGCTGTATGCATCCATTTGAGAGAAAGAATGTATTCAGCCTGTTATTAAAAAACTCCCTGCCATTGTCAGACCTAAGAATCTTCACAACCTTCCCAAACTGAGTATGTATCATCTGAAACCAATTGATAATAATATCTGGCACCTCAAACTTTTGTTTCATCAAAAACGTCCAAAAAGCCCTGGAATGATAATCAACTATGGTCAGAAAATATTGAGTTCCTGATATGGTAGGAACATGAAAGGGTCCCCAAACATCACTGTGTACCAAATCAAAACCAGCACTTGTATTATGATTACTCAAAGGGAAAGGAAGTTTAGTCTGCTTAGCCAACGGGCATACAGTACATTGAAACTTAGAAGTCTTATAATCCACACTGGGTGATTTATTTCTTAGCAACTGATACACAATATCCATAGGAGCACGACCCAATCTATTGTGCCATAACTCCACTTCTATGTATGGTTTCTGAATCTCAAGTATGTTCACAGCATCAGTACTGCAACTCTGTCTTTTCTGATTGGTGCTGTATAATGCTTCCACAGGTTTACCAGTCTCTAGGATTGTCCTGCCTTGATGGTCCTGTATCACACAGTTACTATCAGTAAATAGCACCTTACACTTCAAGTCTGTAATCAGTCTATTTACTGAAATCAGGTTCACTTGAAACTCTGGCACCAGCAATACATCATAAAGAACTACTCCATTTTGTAAATAACAATCTCCTTTATGTTTGATTTCAAAAACATCTCCATTAGGCAAAGTAACTCTATGACTCTCCTTTAACTCATGCACATTCCTCAGCAACTTTTCATCATATGTAAAATGACTAGTTGCACCACTATCTATTAACCAGTCACCATTGATCATAAACTCAGGCTGAGAATTAGCTATACCTACCATATGAACTTGAGCATTTCCCCTGTCAATCAATCCCTTTTCCTTAAACAAACTCAAAATCTGTTCCAGCTGCTCACTTGTGAACTGTTTACTATTACTGTCTCCAGGATTCCCATCAGAACTACCACTGTTAACAGTTGTTGCATTAGCAGAGTGCCTACGGCCAGTGTTGCTGTTAGAATTTGCATTAGAATTTCTGTTTACCCTATTGTTCTGTGGATAACCAATCACTTTGTAGCAATTTTCTTTCAGATGTCCTGACATTTGACAATGTGTGCAAAATGGTCTAGACCTGCCTCTACCAAAACCTCCTCTATTAGCATCTCTACCTCTCATCTGATTATTGTATGAGGAATTGTATATTAGCCTAATCAGTTTGAACAGCCAAAGCAGATGACTCCACTTTCTCAATCTGCCCAGCTTTCCTTGAGGCTTCCTCTGATAAGGCTAATCCATAACTTGTACTAAACTTTGGAACTTCACTCAAAGCAAACACATGTGTTCTCACTGAAGCATATTCATCATTTAATCCCATCAGGAATTTGATCACTATGTCTCCCTTACACTCTTCATCAACTTGTTTGCAGCGAGGACAATTATTAATACTGGCACACTTAGCATCCCTAAGAGCATCTAACTCCTGCCATAATGACTCAATTTTCCTTTTATACATGGCAACTGACAGATCACCTTGCACTATGTTTCCAAGTTCCCGTTGCAGTTCAGATTTTCTAGCCAAATTCGTTCCTGCATAACTTGACTCAAGGATTTCCCAGGCAGTCATAACATCTCTAGCATGAAGAATCTCTCCAATAATTTTCTCAAATACAGAGGATATAAGCCAAGACATTACAACATCATTGCACCTTTGCCATCTCGCAGCCATAACTACATCATCAGGCTTCGGATATTTTCCTTCTATGAAACCTAGTTTATATCTTCCAGACAAAGCAATTTGCATCGATTTCCTCCAGGTAGCTTAGTTATCCTAGCCTAACAGCACCTTACTCACTATCGAACTACCAGTTAACTCATTGTTATTCACGAAGTACGGATCATCGCCAACACTGGCTACACCATTACTAACACCTCCTGAACTCATCTCAATCGGACTCAAATTTGAACCAGATTCAGTCACATTCATCCCGGAAACCACTATCGGGTAAACATCACAGAAAACGAAATCAAACACAAGAGCGACTCACCAGGATCTCAACATGCTCTGATACCATGAGAAAATAGCTCGCCGGAACTTCGATTGAACTCGTCGAGCTTCGATTGAACGATCGGAGAAGCAGAGAACGAGAAACACATTTGGGGGAAAGCTTAGGGTTCCATTGATTATCAAATTGAATTACAAAGGAGGGTAGATAGTTGAGTTAAATACTCAGAACAAGACGACACCGTATCTCATGAAACGCAAACCTACACGCTCATCGACCATACGACGTCGCTTGGACAAGTATTGAAACTCAACTGAATAACAGAACTTCCAGCCTGAGAACAACAATTACACAGAACAATCCCTTGCACTAAAACCCCCAATTTATACCTCATTAACCACCATATTGCTCGCCACTTCCTTAAATATTACCCCATTATTGATACCCCACGCCCTTCTCAATGACGACTCAAGCCCCACGACGTTGATATCTTGTCATGTCGACAACTTAATGGCCACTGCCCATTCGTATTTTCGTTCCGCTTTCTCCCATGTATCCCTAGATGCTGAGACCACCATTTGCCCTTCAAATCTCTCTGTTAGAACGTCAATACTACTGCTTTTTGCCTCGGCTCACCCATCCCGACTGCTCCAGTCCTCCGCTATGACTAAAAGTGAGCAGGTTACTAATCAATTCAATTTGCTCCACAGACTCTTAGAGGGTTATAGGTTTAAGTAAAAACTAGAAGATGAACAAAGCTCGCTAGGTTAACTCTCGAGAGAGGAAGGAAAACTCAGGAAGAGAAAAAGGAGAACTCAAGAAGAGAAAAAGTTAATGATGTCTTGTCCGTTCTGACCTTAAATTTCATGTTTTTCAGTAAAATTAAATTAAGTTAAATAAATTCTTTTCAGTTTTCAATTTTGTATTTCAACTTGATCAAAACTTAAATTCAACATTTATTCAAAAAAATTATTTTTTTAATTTCAGTAAAATTAAGTAAATTTAAATAAAGTTCAGTACAGTTATATAAAAAGTGTTCAGTTCTATCAAACAGCAGCTCATCCTCTAAATTAAGTGAATTCTAATTAAACATGTCAATTACTAAATAATACATCACACACATACTGGCGAGCAGAGGAGCGCTCGGTTGAGAATCCTTAAAAATTCGAGAACTTGAGAAGTCAAATCTCACCATTAGATCATGATGCATCTTTGAATCTGCATGTGACACATGTCTAAAAAGTAAAGTCAAAAAATGTGGCTTTGACTTTGCATTAAATGCATATTGGAAAATGCACATGGGACACGTTTCACCGCCAAAATGCATCTTAGAAAATGCATCTTGCATTTTGGAAGGTGGAGAATGGGGTCCTCTTGTTCTCGAAATTTAAAGGGGTTCTCATTTAGGGTTTAGGGTGAGAACCCCTTTAAATTTCGAGAACTTGAGACCCAAATCTTCACCTTCCAAAATGCAAGATGCATTTTGGTGGTGAAACGTGTCCCATGTGCATTTTCCAAGATGCATTTAATGCAAAGTCAAAGCCACTTTTTTGACTTTGCTTTTTGTACATGTGTCACACGCAGATTCAAAGATGCATCATGATCTAATGGTGAGATTTGGGTTCTTAAGTTCTCGAATTTTTAAGTGTTCTCAACCGAGCGCTTAAAGTACTGGGCACCCAAAGGACGTGAATTTGCATTTGAACTCGAATCATTCGGTGAAGCACATGCATATGAAACCTCTATCTTTAAACTCATGATTCGACACACCTCCATAGAAGGATCTTAGCCTCCAGAAGGGAGGAGAAAGAAGAAGAAGAGAAAGATGAAAACATCCACAATTGATGGAGAAAGAGGTCCACATGGCATGCATGACTAGGAAAACTCTACACAAATTATGGAAAGAAAAGTGTCTAGGTAGGATTCGAACCCTCGACCTTGTCATTGTAAGGTAATATGTTCAACCAATTCAGCCACCACCTTGTTGGCCAGTCTTGCTCATTTTCAATATAATCCTTCTGTGCTTTTCTTCAAAGTTCCAAAAAAATCAAAATTAATTACCAAATCATCTTTATATTTTAAAATTATCCAAAATTTTCTTATAGAGAGACCTAAGACTTTTTTTTTGTGATTCATGAAAAGATGGTAAAGTTGAAAGAAATTTTGAAGGCAAATGAATTTATATTTTACTTGTTATGAAAATTTTAACAAAGACAAAAGCATTCAGTAGTCAGTACTACTCGTTCCTTATCTTTTTCCATGAGAAAATAACTTACTCATATATTTTCATGATCTGAACCGAGGCTAAATAATTCTCTTCTTGAAAAACTATTACAAATTACAAGTTTTTCATATTACTTGTAGAGTTGAGATCCCATGAGAAGGCTAAGTTACATGAGAAATGAGAAATAATCTCAACCTTCCATCTCATCACATCTATGGCAGAGATTGATCAAGATTAAATTCAAAATTCGTAATTAATATTAGATTAACAAGTAATCAAGAGAAAATTAGGCATAAAAAGATCAAACACAAACCAATATCCCGCAAAAATCTCCACTCATCCAACGACCTAAAAAAATCGCAAAATTCGTCCTACGAATTCAATCGGCGACTCGTGCGACTATAGCATCAACAATCGGCCTCCGCTCTTCTTCCATCGGTTCTCGCGGTGGTTTTTGCTGCTTTCGGCGCATTCGTTTCCAGATCTGCGTTGTAAGATGTGAAGATGAATCGACAAACGATTAATCGGTTCTGTATTTGATCTTATTTGTGTATGATATAAAATGCATAGCATCATGCGCATTCATACCAAAATGTGTAGGTTATAAAATGCGTAGCATAATATTCGTAGTAGAATCAAAATGTGTGGGATAATATTCGTAGTAATTGAAGTAAAATGCATAGCGGTTCAAAGAGTTAGTCTGAGTTCGTTACGAATTTATGTTAAAAACTAGGCAATATATGCAATGCATGCAGTCTGAGTCCGCTACGAATTATATGTTGAAAACTACGCATTATATGCAATGTTTGCAGTCTGAGTCCGCTACGAATTATATGTTGAAAACTACGCATTTGCAATGCATGCAGTCTAAGTCCACTACAAATTATATGTTAAAAACTATGCATTATATGCAATGCATGCAGTTTGAGTCCGATATGAATTATATGTTGAAAAACTACGCATTATATGAATAGTCGGAAAACACCCAGCAATCTCCAGATTCATAAATCTACGAATTGAGAATTTCTTATGCAATTCGAAAGAGCGAATTCAATTTCTGGATTGGGACAATCGACGATCGAGAAGGTTTAGCGCAAGTATTGCGTAGGAGGAGAAAATAACACAAAAGCCGAACAAACGTGACGAGAAAATAGGACTGATCTCCGAAGAATATTTGGTTGAGCACAAATGACGATTTTACCCTTAAATTTGAAATTAGTACATAAATATAAACGGATAATTACGAAATTTAAAAGTCATTCAATCTTAGATCGAACGGCCGTAATTATTTCTCATGAGAATTAGTGTTTCTCATATGATTTTCACTCTTACTTTGCATCATAAATAATAAAGATTTGTAGAATGAAATACTTTTGAGAAAAATATACATAAGATTAAATCTAATCATGCACAACTTAATTTACATACTTTTTATTTATTAATAAATTACATACTTGCGAAAAATCAATTTTCTTTTATTCTAGGATATAACTGCATTAGAGATATATTATGAATATTAGAAATATATTAGTATATTATTTTATGGTGTCTTTGGTAATCATTATATGCCGTCTTTAGTACGTTGCTATATTATATTGTTGGCAACTTGTTATTTTCTACTTTTTACCAATTTCTATATTTTTGGCATGTACATCCCTATATAATGGGATGCTAACTATTATCAATAACAAGTTATTCTATTATTCAAAAGTCATTATTTAAAAAACATGTTTTCTCAAATCATTCTATTCTTCACATGGTATCAAGAGCTTAATCGATTCTAAGTTTTCTTTGATCATTTTTCTTTTCCTTTCTTCTTTATTTCCTCATTTACCCAACTACACCTAACATATCCTCTAACCCTAACTCTAACCCTACTTCTTTACTGTTCCTGTTGCACCTTCATTGTGCATGTTGCACCTTTATTGCGCCTCTACTTCGCCAGTTGCGCTTTTATCGTGCCTGATGCACCTTTACACCTAATAGATCCCCTAACTCTAACCTTACTTCTTTGTTGTGCCCCTTGCACCTTTATTGCACCTGTTACGCCTGCCTCTACTATGCGTGTTGCGCCTCTACCGTGCCCAATGCACCTTTACACCTAACAAACCCCCTAACACTAACTCTAACCTTACTTCTTTACTTTGCCAGTTGCACCTCTATTGCGCCCGTTGCCCTTTTACTGCGCGTGTTGCGCCTCCATTGTGCTTGTTGCTCCTCTCTTGCGCCTGTTGCGCTCTTTTACAACTAAATTCTATCAACCCAAACTCATCGCTTTATCCGCTATGAGTTTGAGGGAGGGTATTAGAGATATATTAGTATATTATTTTATGGTGTCTTTGGTAAGTTGTTATATGTCGCCTTTAGTAGGTTTCTATATTCTATAGTTGACGGCTTGCTATATTCTGCCTTTAGCAATTTTATAGTTGTCTCCCTATATAATGGGATGTTAACTATTATCAATAACAAGTCATTATATTATTCAAAAGTCATTCCTCACCAGTCATTATATATTCTTCACAAACTGGTTCAGTGCAATTCCGTACTAGATTCGAAGCTCGTAGCTATTATCTAGTGCAAATTGGCTTAAGTTATTGCTTCAATGGCCTTGTGATTGAACATGATACAAGTACAACGAGAGGAGCGCTCAAATGAGAACCTCTTTAAATTTCGAGAACTTGAGACCCCATTCTCCACCATCCAAAATGCAAGATGCATTTTGGTGGTGACACATGTCCCATGTGCATTTTTCAAGATGCATTTAATGCAAAGTCAAAGTCACCTTTTTTGACTTTGCATTTTGTATATGTGTCACATGCAGATTCAAAGATGCATCATGATCTAATAGTGAGATTTGGATTTTCAAGTTTTCGAATTTTTAAGGGTTTTCAACCGAGCGCTCCCCAGTACAACGATACATAACATTTGAATGCATGCAATGCATATTACGATAGCCTTAATCAACTAGTATATATTTGATTTTGAATCAAATCATTTCTGCAGAATTTGATCCCAGGATATAAGAATTGTTTATCGAACTTGCCAACTAGGGGTGGACAAAACCCGTCCCGACCCGACCCAGTCAACTTAATGTCGGGTTTAACCCAACCCAGTATGAGTTTCGGGTCGGGTTAGGGTTGAGGATCGGGTTACCCGATTTTATAAGTAATACAAAAAATACTAGATTTTTAACAACATTCAAACCTTACACCTCATATGAATGAATGTGACTACCATACCAATTAATCTATTTGTGTTCTCGTACAATATCACATCACATATGAATAAGTAATTGGTTTGCAATGAAAAATAAAATCGTAATACTAAACTTTACATCATAAATCAGTGATTTAAGCTTCTTTTTTTTAAAGTATTTATATCTTGATAGATGATGTTGAATGTTTTATGACTTTTATAAATTTTAGTTTTAAGATCGAGTTTGAATTCACATGATTGACCCGATCTTTAAGATCGGATTAGAAACGAGCAAAATCCGTCCCACACCCACCCCCATTGCCAACTGTTTAATATAATACTCCAATTGGCTACTTGAAAAACTCAATTTGACTCTACAAAAATATAATGCGAAACTCGTTAAATGACGTTCGTGCCCTCGAGAGCGACTTCACTAGACATTTCAGTTTCGAAAATGGAGCCACCGAGACCGAGAAATGCTCTCTGCAAAATTGTGGCTGGACCAGTTCGACGTCGCTCTCCTTTCACAAATCTTTCAATATGCTTACCCCCGATCGATCCTAATCATCATCATCAACGTCTTCATCCATTACAGCAGCCATGAGCACCGGCGATCTTCTCGACGTCCATCCCTCCGAGCTCCGCTTCAACTGTAAGCAAGCCCCTCCCTTTTCATCATTCAACCGATTCGATCGATCCTCGTTAATCTCATGTCACGTTTCATTTCTCTTGTTATGAGTCTTTGATTTATGTTTTGATTTTGTGAGTTTTCATTGTGATTGATTGATCAAAGATTGGGCGATTGATGAGACGGAACCGGATAGTTATTAGGGTTTCGTGATTTTCATGATTTTTGATTTGGTTGTTATAATGTGTTTTGATATCGTTGAGATGGTGTCCTTATGTTTTGGCAAAATGTCATGTTGTGAATGATATGGATTGAAGTCGAGGTGAGGAGGCAGAGTTCGTGCGCATTGCAGTTGAGTAACAAGACGGACAAGTTTGTGGCCTTTAAGGTAAGAAATTTTGAGGTGACACTGAGTGAATGTGTTTCTTGCTTTTGTGGAACTAAAAGCGTGTTCTTCTAGCAGGTGAAAACAACTAGCCCAAAGAAGTATTGTGTCCGACCCAATGCTGGCATTGTGATGCCTAGATCATCATGCAACGTTACAGGTGATGATATGATACTAGAAAATGTGGTTATCTGATATGCTTTGTGTATTGCCCACCCTGTTAGAAGGCTTTGAAATGAAATCTACGGGCTTCTTAATTTTCTCTCGAGTATTTTATGTTTCGATCGGTGTTTGATTATATTGGTGTTGTCAGTTACCATGCAAGGTCAGAAGGAGGCACCGCCCGGTATGCAATGCAAAGACAAATTTCTCCTTCAAACTGTTCTAGCTCCGGAGGGTGCAACTGCAAAGGACATCACTTCCGAGATGGTGAGTTACTGTCTCAGTGTCATCTCCCTTCTTGTTCAACTCAGTAATTTCACTATGAATGTAACTGGTTTGCTTTATAGTTTAATAAAGAGGAAGGGAAAGTTGTTGAGGAATTTAAACTGAGGGTTGTTTACATTCCTGCCACTCCTCCATCACCTGTACCTGAAGGATCTGATGAAGGAAATTCTCCTAGAGAATCGATTACTGACCACGCGAGTCATAATGCTTCAATTACTGACTCTGTGAGTTTCTAATGTCATTGCTACTTCATCATTTTACATTTACAACTGATATTTGGCTTACCTTCTTTCAAAAATGATTTTAACATAATGTATGCTTACCCAGGTGTACAAATCGTTCGATGGATCTCGAGACCTGTCTTCAGAGGTAAAGTGATCCCCCTCACAAATTGCATTCAGTCGTCTAACATATTAAAATGGAAGCATAATCGTCCCTTGCAAAATCACTCGACCATGAAATCGGTTGACACAGATTTCTCATGGCTTATTCTAACCAACCATTTAAAAACACCCCGTTGGATTTATCTTTGTCTCATGCTTGTGATAATCGTGCTTTTTTGCCTTTTTGTGATGGCTTTATCAAAACACAACTGATATAACAAGATCCGTGATACCAGGCCTGGAATTCAATATCCAAGCTAACCGCTGAGAAGAATTCCATTCTTCAACAAAATCAGAGTCTTCGACAGGAGCTGGTATGTTTCTGTAAGACATGATATCAATCTGTAAAATATTTTTGAAACTATCACTACCATATGTTTATTATATTATCTTGATTTAGTGATTCATTGCATTTCCTCGGCAGGAACTGATGAAAAAAGAGGTTCGCAAGAACCGTGGTGGTGGCTTCTCTTTATTGTTTGTCCTGCTGGTTGGTCTCTTGAGTATCCTATTAGGCTACCTTGTTAAGTAAGGATGGAAGAATTCTGCTTCCATTTCCAGGCTAGATACTTGTGTTGGAACAGAAACATACTTGCATAGCTATACTTGATAGAGTTTTTTTGTATACCTGACAAAAGTTCATATACATTCTTTCTTTACCCATGAATAAAGAGAATTCTCAAGTTGACATACCTGCAATGTTAAGTTGGGTGTCCACCCATTCCGATTGTAACTGTGAGGAATAATCTTTGAGGGAGTCCCTACGAATGAGCTGAGCTGGCTCTGGTTCTGTTCCCCAATCCACTTTTTTTTTTTTTGACAATCTTCCTTTGAGACTTAAAAATATGATGCTATTATTGAAATTGCTATCGACCAGATAATAATAACTTTGTAGAAATGCTTTTTCTTAACCTTAACAATTTGTAATTGAATATGTTGTTGTTACAATCTGGATAAAATGGTGCTAGCATATGAAGGCAGGGGCAATGGTGAACTGGCAGAAGCTCATCAGCATGTCTAAGGCTACTGGCAAGTCAGTGCTCCACCCCAGGATATTGCACTTGATAGCTAAACACAGACAAGCGCTTAACTCCACGCCGATGAGTCCCAGTAACCCGCAGCACGGCACGTTCAGTGGCCATAAGGGTCCCTGGCCTAAAATTGGACTGCATATGATTAGCTCAACCGGATCTGTGGAGCAGTTTCTGGGAAGTATAGTCATGTTTTGAGGCGGAGGACTGGGATCAGTACCCGGGATCGAGCTGTTATTGCCTGTGCCACCAAATGATGATATAGGCATGATGATGAGGGTGAAGATTGATAATGAAATGGCTCTTTGGATTCGGATTGTCATCATCCAGCTTGATGATCATGAGTGATTGAGTATCATAAGGATTAAAACTCTTATGGTTAGTACATGGCTTTTATGCTTGAAATTGCACAAGACGCGTGTTGGAGACTAACACAACATGTTTCAACTTTTAGTCAAACAATACATGTTCTGCCTTTTTCGATAAGTTGCTGATATGTTCAGAATCAAGAAAACCTGAAACTTGGGATGGAAGTTGTTAACTTGGACGTAGTGTTCTTCTCAGAACCGCAGATCAGACGCAATTACTAGGATTGCTGAGGCTTTAGAAGAATGATGACTCGATGGTGTCTTATCCTCGTCTCACTTATGCGACCCAAGTGCCGCAGGACCTGCAAGCAAACCCAGTTTAAAACCATTTCTTCCATTTCAGTTGCTGAAGTTGAACCAACAATCTATATCTACGCCTTCTTAGATACTAAAGACATTTAACCGAAGCCTAATGACTTCATTGAGAAGTTGCAAAGCCTGATGTTTATAGATAAGCTCCCTTTGAGCACAATATCATATAGCCGATGCTAGAATATGATAATGATAACCAAGATTGCAATTGCAAGACTCACTGTTAGAATAGATTTCCCGGTGTTGTCGAGCTTCAGTGTCGGGCCTTTGATGTCATTCTCAAGAAAGAAGTATTTGCCCTTTAATCCTTCATTCATGGCTATATCTCTTAATTCCTGTCAGGTTCATGTCATAAGCACTTTACGTCAGATATTATAGATCATCGCCGTATCTATGAAAATTATTTGAATTTTTTTTTTACTTTTAAGAATCAGATCCTGATATCATGTGGCCAATGTAAGTCCAGAAAAAAATTGGAGACAGGAAGATTGGGCTTTGTAAAGGAATAGAAATTGAACATGTTGGAAAATAACACGCTTGGATTTTTACTTACCAATGCCCTTTCCCAAATACTTTCAGTCATCTGCATGAAACAAAAGAGTTCAAATCTAGGGGCAGAAGAATTTGATTCAAGTCTATTGATGTATACAAGCCAATATGCAACCTTCTTTTTTGGGGCTGATATAAGCTGAGCATTGGCTTCTGCATATGCTGCCATATCATTAATGGCTGAGTTGATCTTCTCAAGGGTCAAACGCCCCTTCATGTATCTGCAATGGCCGAAGTTTGGTCATAATCAACACTGATGTACACGTATGAAACACAAAGGGTGCACAAGAGAAATTGGCAACTTACGGTGGAACTGACTCTAACTCCTCAATGGTGATGTAACGAAGTGGAGGAGATGGACGACCTTTTTTTTCCTGTAATCAAATGGAATGGAGAAAACAGTCCATCATAAGTTCCTTTTACATAACTCTACAAACGAAACATGCTCTGAGGTGATATGCATTGCCAGATCATCTCCCTTTTATAGAGCCAAGATGAAAATCATGGGCGATTTCTCAAGATCATAGATTAAAATAGGTTACTGAACAGACAAAATGATGCAAGTGTCATCACCATTCACCAGATGATCACAAATATTCAGGATGCAGATCACATCCATTCTTCAAACAAGCCCATATATGTTGATTCTTTTGAAGTTACGGGACTGAAAAATGAACTGATTCTTCTTAATGTCTCTATAAATGCTTTATTAGCTTGAGATGTCAAGTAATCGGTCGAAATACTCTTAGCAATTTATGTGTACACAATAAGATGAAGAAGTGAAAGAATAACTAGTACCTTAGGCAATGAAGCTGCCTCCTCCTCGAGCCTTGAATAGCCAAAGTTGATGTCATGTATATAGTCTTCAGGTTTGGGGCTGAAGCGCATAAAACATATAAATCAGTTGACAACATATGACATGGCCATACTAACCCACTGATAAAATTACAAACAAATTGAAGGTTTACCATCTACTATACTCCTCCGTATTCATCCGTCTAAGCAGCGTGGACGGTACATAAGAAGACATGCTCTGCAATTTCTTTTGTTGCTTCAATGACGCCTCAATGAGTTTCTACATCAAAATGAATTCAATACTCAAAAGCATATCAACATACTAAAGTTTTCAATATTTAGACCATCCCTTACATGAAATACGTAAATCATGCAAGCCTATTTTTCTTTTCTAATCACGAGCTTAAATGGCTCAAAAGTATCAGATAGTGTGTGAGAACACAGACAATATCTTAACAGTGTCATCAATTTCTACCCTTAAACCTCCCAAAAAAAAACCATCCACCTGAACCACAATGCACAATTGCAAATACATTGACTTTTTTAGGGTGGAAACAAAGACCTTTGCTTTGGGAATTGCATCTGATTCCTCGCGCAGCCGATCTTTAATAGCTTGCACCTGAAGCTCCATCGCCGTTAGGGAAGTGTCAATGGCTGACAAATCAGTTACACAACTAGCCGGGTACACTACAATTCAGTCACACAAACAAGACCCAATCTTACATTTCACAAAATCAGCACATAAGATAAGAGCTCAATGTTTCTAGCCCATAAAATTTCAAAGTCACAGAGTCTTAAAGTTATAAAACTCACTGTTTCTAGCAATCACCAACTCCCGAAGATCCGATATTCTGGAATTGAACGCACCCACCAGCGCATCTAAAGACGACCCGACTTGCTTCACATCCATCTGCCTAAACAACCTCACAATCGTGTCTTGTAATTTTCTTAGATAAAGAGAATCAACATGTTTGAATTCAACTGGCAAAATAGGGTTAGGTCGTTGTTCAGGCGGGAAAATTCAGTATTTGAACACTGCAACCAAATTGGGCTGGGCCTAAAGAGTCAGCCCAATACAACTTTACACTGTTTAGGTTGAGCGGCCACATCAAGAAGATCTAAATACTAGCATTACTTCCGTATCAAAAAGTATTACTTTATCAAAAAACCAAATACAAAGTAATTTTCATTTAACTTTAAATGATTATAAAACTATTAGGAAAAAAATATAATTTGAGGTCCTGAACTATCAACTCATTCCACTATGTAGGCCGAACTATAAAAAGTTTCCGTCTACCTCCATAAGTGTGCACATTCTTGTAGTCTTCTAACTGACATTAACAGCGCCTTCACGGCGTTGGATGACGTTGCAAAAATCGTCGACTCCTCCTTTTTGAAAAAACAAATTAAAGTTCGCATCCACTTTGCAACTTTTTATAATTCGGCCTACATATTAGAATCAGGTGATAGTTCAAGACCTCAAACTGCATTTTTCCCAAACAATTAAATTAGGGATAAGCTCAATTGGGACCTCTCTACCCTTAAGTTCATTTCTGATCACACATTCATTTTAAATGAATAATTGAAAATAAATCACTTGTGGTGCACCTATATGAAAAATTGAAAATTGTTATGATATTATGAATGCACACTCAACCTTTGGTTGTCTAAACCTTTGGTTAGACTCATTTAGATCACCTCATAATACCCCTTGTTATTTATGTTAAAAGGTCATGCCCTTTCATCTATCTCATGTAATCCTATAAATATGTGTCTATGTTAAGAAGGATGAATAACAAGAATACAATTCTCATACACATTTCTATCATCTCTTGTTTCTTCCCTATTATATTATAACAAAAATGCATAACTCATATTTTTATTGATTATCTGTTGTTATAATCCATCTTTATTTAGGTGCATCACACATGACTTTTTCAACCATTCATTCAAATTAAATGTGTGATCAGAAATAGGCTCTTCCCATCAAAAAAAAAGAAAAGAAATAGGCTCCAATACCTAAATACATGCATCATTTGAGAGCCCTTCTCGTTAAATTTATAAAGTATTTCAATTTCGGACACTGATCCAAATTACCTAATTTAATAAACAGTGCAGTTCAGGTAAAATCTTTAGAGGGGAGGTTCCATCCATACCCCGGTGCTATGAGGAGAATTATATGGTATCTCAAGATGAAAATAGGCGCTTTGGACATTACAAAAATTAACTTAGTTGATAGACAATGGATTGAATGCATAGGTTACAGTTTGTAAAGCTTTTGGTGTGTTTTGTTTAGGTGTTGAGGTTGTCTTTGCATGGTTTTTCATTTTTTTGTGTTTGCGTAGTTGTTTGTTTTGGGTTTCTTTCTTTTACGGGGCCCTGATTGGTTGTTTTCTAGTTTGAGCTAGTTTTGTAGTTCTCCTTGTTTGGTGGCAATTTGCCACTTTTTACCATTTGAATAATATCATCTTTATTTTAAAAAAAACTATTATTATATATAAAAACTAAAAATCGGATTTTAAGCTGAAACGTGTCTAATTTCGTAGAAATCTCGGATATAACACGGATGGGCATTATAGTCATTTTACATATCCCAAATTTCAAATCAGACTTAACTTGGAATGATCAGACATAAAACAGCAATATCCAGACTTAACTTGCTATGATCAGACTTAACTTGCTATGATCAGACTTAATAATCAGACTTAAAACAGCAATATCTGACTTAAACAGCAATATCCAGACTTAACTTGGAATGATCAGACTTAACATAGAATGATCAGACTTAATAATATAACTTAAAACAGCAATATCCAGACATAACAACAATGATCAAACTTAACTTGCAATGATCAGACTTAACTTCAAATGATCAGACATAATAATCAGATTTAATTGGAATGATCAGACTTAACTTGGAATGATCATACTTAACTTGGAATGATCAGACTTAATAATCAAACTTAACAGCAATGTCCAGAGCTAAACATCAATGATCAGACTTAACTTGCAATGATCAGACTTAACTTGTAATGCTCAGACATAATAATCAGACTGAATTGGAATGATCAGACTTAAAATAGCAATATCTAGACTTAAACAACAATGATCAGACTTAACTTGCAATGATCAGACATAATAATCAGACTTAACTTGGAATGATCAGACTTACTAATCAGACTTAAAAATAGCAAATATTCAGACTTAAACAGCAATGATCTGACTTAAACAGTAATATCCAGACTTAACACAGTAATATCCACACTTAAATAGTAATATCCTGACTTAAAACAGTAATATACAGACTTAAAACAGCAACATCCAGGCGTAAACAACAATAGCCAGAGTTAAACAACAATATCCAGACTTAAAACAGCAATATCCAGACTTAAGTTAAGACTGGATATTACTGTGTAAATTTTTAGGATGATTATACCCTCGCATCTGTTATGTATTCTTAAATAAGTCCGTTTTAATTTTTTTATTTACAAAAAGCGCCATAAATTACGATTGGTCGAAATATACACGTGGTAATATTTTATTGATTTTTAATTTTTTTTATAACCGTGGTTTTTATTTGATCCGTTTTCTTTAATAAAAACTATCAAATTTAATATCTAAAAAAAATGAAGAAAATAATCTTTTTATTTGAGTTTCAAATGGATTTAAAAAAAGTGTGAAAAGTTATTTTTTTTTGTCATTTTTTTATTTTTTTTCTTTTAACTAAAAGGCAAAAGTGCAATACTATACAAATGCACTTTTTGATCATTTGACCCAAATGCACAAAATGAAATTCGTAGATCCACCAAATCTGATTTGTGTGAAGCTGTGTACATAACAGATAACCAAATTGTAAGAATATATTCTAGGGATAACTACAATTTCATTACTTGAACTACCACTCCGTTTCATCATAAGTATCGAACTATCGATTTTTTCAATTTAAGTACTTTGGGTCAAATTATAATTAAGAAACTGAATTATATTAACGCTGTTAATCTTTTTAACACCAGTCCGTTGCGTGGCTAATTAAATTATGATAACATCAGAAGGAAGTTGTTGGCGTATGCCAATATCGGCTTGACAATAGGATGCGGCTGCAGTGACATTGAGAATTTAAATTATGAACAAGTGAGAGATGTCAAAGGAGATACGTTGAAAGGATTTATAGTTGAAGATTTCTTCTTACCACACTACTGAAAATGTTGTGATGGTTGGCTTCAATTCTTGGGCTTCAAATCGGATAAAAACACAGCAGGCAAGTTAACGTTATATGCAGAGATTGGAATTATATATATAAGTGATTTTCACTTCAAGCGGGTATATGAGGAAAGAACGGATCACCTGGTCACAGTAGTTAGGAGCTGAGAATACTGTGACGAGTTTTCCATCATGACAATCTCATACCCTTCATCTTTGACTTCGTGGATCACTCCATAATATTTCACACATCAAACCTGTTTGCATCAGGAGAATTTATGCAGAAAAGTGAAATACATTTCACACTCTCCTCCACTTCCAAATTCTATCATTGCAAATTCAGATGCTTGATTGTGTGAGCCATGGTAGCGTCCGCGGTCCCAATACAAATCTATTGTTTCTGATTTAAAAATTTTCATCGATGGTTGACTGGACTTGTTAGATTTTCGTTAGGGTTAAAATTAAATTGTTAAAAGATTAATGGCGTTAGTATAATTAAGTTTATTAATTATAATTTGACCCCAAAGTATTTAATTTGAAAATTTTGATAGTTCGATACTTATGATGAAACATGGCGGTAGTTCAAGTAATAAAATTGTACTTTTCCCTGTATTCTATTGGCATAAATTGTGCAACTAATATTATTATTAACCTTGATATAAAGATTAATTAAAAAACTTTACTTAAATTTTAATGGAGAATTATTGCGTTTCGCAAAATAAAATCGTTAATCAAAAGAAAAATAATGTCTCAGAATGGGTTGTGACCTTTTAAAACATAATTATCATATATTAGAGTAAGATAAGTTACAAATCATATTTTTGATACAAGATGTAAAGTTCGTCAAAACTGGGTTATAATTCGTTGTCGAGAAACAAAAAGTATGACACAGTTGGTCAAGAATATTTTATAATTCGTCACCGAGAAATTAACCATAAACGGAATTTAATACAATATTTAATCTCATCCGTCAAAATGACAAATCAAGAACCGTAATTGATTTGTTTTTTACAAAAAAAATATCATTTGCACCGAACTCTTTTCTCTACAGTTATAATTTAGAACTAAATGCTATTATTGTATACATATTAGGTTTATTATTGTTAATTGATTTTCTCATGTTCTTATGGTTATGTACACAAAGAAGTACAAAAGTGAACGATATGAATAGAATTCAATACTGCACAGTGGAGCAAGGTGTGAGACTAATGAATTTAGAATGTAAACTTAATAGTCATATAGAATCTAACACGAGTGTTTGACTTGTGAAGACGCAAAGTTCACCAAAAACACCCTTTCATAGAGTTGAGAGGAAGAATGAACCTCTTGAACTTATACATAGTGATTCATTCAAAAAAAAAAAGAACTTATACATAGTGACATGTATGATTTGAAGTTCATGCGAACAGGAGGTGGTAACAAGTACTGAATGAACCTCATGATTGACTTCTTTAAGCTCCAATTAGAGGTGGCAAAATGGACGGATGGATGAATTAAACGGATTGCGTATTAAATAGATTTAATCTGTTAAGATCCATTATTGTTAATGAATTAAACATATGGATCACTAACGGTTGGCAGATTATCGGATGAATCCATTTGATTGATGAGTCGTATTTATACGACTAGTCGAATCAACTAATCACATTTATTTCGACACTTTTATATGCGAACATTTACTTTTTAGTATGGTTTTGCATTTCAGGTGTTTCGAAAGCTCTAAGAGGAAACTCGCATAAGAGACGGCATTTTCGTGCCAAAAACACCACAATGGCAGATCAGACCTTCGGATGTTTGATGGAGTGCTGGGAAGTGACCACTGCTCAGAAAAATACGAGCTACATGCCGTTGCGTAGCTGACTCAATTCCTTACAACTCTCTAGTTCACACCGAGAGAAGTCGAGATCATGTAGAAGGTAAAATCCAGATTTAAAGTCAAAACTGGCACGCAGACTCAGACAGTTCTGCGGACAAAGGCCATTTTATGAATAGTGTCTGCGGATGCTAATAAACACATGATCCGCGGATATAAAATGCACAGCGTCCGCGGCCGACATCAGCAAAATCGAGAATTGGAAGTCCAGCCCAAAAATCAGACTTGGAAACCCAATTTTTGCTATAAATAAGATGTTTGGGTTAGGGTTTCCAAGAATCTCAGAATTCCATTCATTCTACATTCTACGAAGAGAGAAGGCGGCTCTGGATGAGAACGCGAAGCTTTCGACGAGAGAAGAGATTTTTCTTACTAATTATGTTTTTTATTTCCATTATGTGTAGCTAAACTCTTTATTCAGTTTAGGGTTTAGTTCATTGTGACACATGTTTTGAGACTTTGTTCTTAATGCTATTTTATGTTTTACTAGTTCTTGCTTCATCACATGAATTAACTTGTTAGATTAAGTGGAAGCTTTGTCGCAAAGCTTAATTGAGCAATTAATTCTTACCGTTAAAATCTACTGGAAACTTTGTCGTAAAGGTAGATAGTAACATCAAGGCTAAATAATACCTTTGTCGGATTATTAAGTTTAGGAAAGAACTAGAAGTCTAACACCTTTGTCGGGTTAGATTGTGGTGTATTGATGAGTCGTAGTTGTACGACTATTTTATGTGTTAAAACCCCGTCTTTTAGTGTTTGCATGTATGTTGTTTCACTACCTGTGTGTAGTTTTCATTCTCAGGTACATTCGGAGACCATAGAAGGAATATCGGCTAAAGAGAGCCTGTAGAAGAGGTTTTGCATCGAAGAAATGAAGTCCAAATGTTTGAAGACTGACTCAGTCTTGGGGGCGGACGCCTGAACAATTACAGGCGCGGACGTCTTCTGAATTTCGGTAATTATTGAGACGTCCGCGGAGACTAAATGAAGAAGACGTCCGCGGATGACACCTGGCAGTCAAATTCATTACTTCTCATTTGCAATCTCGAAGAGACACAGAGAGAACACGAGGGGACAAGAACGAGGCGGCTGGATCTGGAGAAAAGAAGGAGAAATCAGATTCATCTAGGGTTAGCTTACGTTTGAAGATTGAGGAGGTGACATTGGAGAAGAAAGCTTGGAAGAGTTCGAAGTTGGATTTGGAGTGGAGCTGCAGCGTAGTGGAAGATTCGTCAACAGTATTTTCATTCCATTCTTATTGAAATACTTGATGAGGTATTCCATTTCCATGAGTAGCTAAACTCATTTGTGTAGGCTAGAACTCCAAATTATGATGTATTGACTTGAGACTTCTATTGATTTCTATGTTTTGCATCATATTACTGTACAATGTTCATGGAATTGATGTGCTAGCATGAGTGGAACCCTAGCGGGGGAGCTTGTGTTTGTTTGTTGATTTCGATTGTCGAGTTTACTAGCAACCTAGCGGGGATAGCAAACTAGGACACGAGTAATATACCACTAGGATTAAACACCCTAGGACAACTTGTTTATATGTTCATGCAACTCTGGCGAGTTAGGGACTTGATTATCGCTAGCGCGAGGTTAATTACTAGAACACGAACGGGGAGTACAACCTAGCGGGGAGCTCTACGTTGTAGAACATTAGAAATCAAAACGGTTAGTCAATGATTTAGTCTTGCATCACAGTCGAAGGTTCTAGCTTGCACTTCTCTTGGATATTGTATACGTGAATCTTTGCGACGATTTCTCTATTGATAATTGATCATTATTACTCACTTGCGTTTTTATTTAACTTGTTTGAAATTTACATCACCATTGTGACTCTTGTACTTAGTAAACAGATTCTTCTACCGATCTCTGTGGATACGACCCGACTTACCACTTGCTAGTCGGATTACAAATTATTATTTTTGACGGGTACAACGACAACCCGCCATGTATCACCTTTGTCGGGATACTTTAGGATATTACCTTTGTCGGAATTCCACACTTAGAAATATGAAATTAGATATTTAGCAGTCAATGATAAACATGTCACAATAGAAACCCTAAGTTGAATATTCTCTCAGATTGAAAGTTTTTGTTATTTCTTTTGCACTCTTTACTGCTAAACCCCCCTCTTTCTTAATTGTTTACAAGAACAGCTTCAACAACCAGCTCTCTTGGGTTTGACCCTGCTTGCCGCTTTACTAGCTTTTAGCAGGAGATATAAATATTAAATTTGACGCTTCAGACGATGCGCGTCATTGATCCATTACAATCTAATCTAATCTAATCTCCCAACACCCAAAATCCACCCCCTAAAGAACAGGCCCTGATTGTGAGTGTCACATGTCGAATTTTTAGTTCCATTAATAAAAATACAAAAACGATCTAAATTCTTTTTACATTCTGATTTTCTCTTTGAAGATCATTTATGATACAGATCAATCAGATATACTGAATTAAATATATTTTTCTTACAATAATATTCTTATTACATATGTATTTTAATAATTTAATTGAAAAGATAAAATATAAAAATCTATTTGATGGATTAATGATAAATCTTTTGATAGATTAATTGCTTAATGGATTAATAGATGCTTAATGGATTAATGGATTAAACCGTTTAATCTAATTATTAATGGATTGTTAATGGATTTGGATTGATTTTATCCATTAACTAAATGGATGTATAACTGATAGATTTTCATGGATGGATAATGGATAATAGATAAATTTGTCATCTCTAACTCCAATGGCCTCTTTCAATCTTAACTGAAGCTTAATTATTTATGTTTTGTAAACATATTTTGTTTTTTAAAAAATGAAATTTCTGCCCCCTTTTGCTTGATGTAGTGTAATTCCACCTTCTCATTGCGTGCAATCATGACTTGTCTTGAGAATTCATGTACTAGAAACTAAGGGACGATTCTCGTACTTGCACTGAAATTTTGATGTGATTTTCGTACTATTTTTTAGAAAATTCTTAAGCCAGGCTCCTCTTCTCTTGTTGCCTAGTCCTTGGCACTTGAGAATGAGCTTTGCGCCAAGAGCCCGTGGACTATCCCTAGATAGCATAGGTGAATGACGAGCATGTTTTGTGTAACTATTCATGTTCTTATTGTGTTGCTATAGAACTATTTAGAACATGTGATTAGTCGATTACTAGCCGTGTGTACTAACCGTTTGAATGCATGACTCGTTTAATCTATGATTGTCAGACAACTTTGATGAAGATGTTTGATTTGAAGTCCAGGTAACACGATGAATCCGAGGTATGCAATGACTTTACTGTGAGTCGTTGAGCATCATTTCATGCATACATGTTAGTTAGTTGTACAGGGGATTTGCAGGTAGTCCCATTCCTGAAAACCTCCACGAGAAGGGCAGGCTAGAGGTTTAAAGGCTTGATGCATACGCTAAATGCATTTGTGTCCTCTACGATAGTGAGTTATCTTTTTTTGTTTTTATTTTAGCTAGGTTTGATCACATGACACTTGAGTGGGTAGCTTATAAACTTATGGTTGTTGAGCAGTACATTCACTTGAGTATTTATTCTGCCATCTGTTTGACATTTGTTTGGGACGACAAATCCTAAGTGTGGAGTGTTTTGATCGGTCGATATTTCGACTAATTATTCACTACATTCGATGAAGGATAACACTTGTTATCCCGGAAAATTGTCCCTATTTGATGTAATTCTTGAGCGTTTCAGGTAAAACAGACGAATCACTGCTCCATGAGCTCGAAGTGCTGAAAGAACGGAAAGATCGACGAAAAAGGACTCTCCACCAGTGACAGACCGTGACTACCGTGATACCCTCTCAGTGTCACGGGAGTCACGACAGCCTTACAACTCAGAGTATTTTCGCCTTGGCCTTGACTACCGTGACATCCTCTTAGTGTCACTGGACCCTTACAGCTCAGTGGTTTTTGCCTAGGCCGTGATAGCCATGAAATATTCTAATGTGGTGTATCAGATTGTATGAAATTGATATTAGGTCATGAGAGCTACAATGGTAGTACATGAATTAGTAGGAAAGTTGAATTTGTCTGTAAAACCCTAAGCTTAACTAATCGAAATCGTTGATAATCCGTGGATGGGCGGCGTTCAACGATTGAGATTAATCTAGACAATGATCCGTGGATGGGCGGCTTGTCTAGTGTTATTTTGGTTTATTTCCATATTCGATAGCATGATTGAATTACGTTATATGATTGCATGATTAGTGGGGTTGGCACAGGTGAAGTTTGATCCTGAGATTCTTTCTCTGATAAAGTTCAAAACCTTTTATTTTTTGCATTTAATTTCTACAATTTTCATCACATCAAAACCTTTAATTGTTTGGAATAGCTAAATAGGTCACTTGTTAGCAAGTATTCACCAACGTTGTTCCTTGAATCGACTCTTGGCTTACCAAGGTTTATAAATTTTGTTTGACTACAACTAGACCCCTAAAACATATAACTTGACGACTATAAAGGGTTAAAAATATGCTTGTCAAAAGGATGCCATTTCCGGGGAGCAACGCTTAGTGTGATATTAGATTTAACTAGTGTAGTTTAGACTATTCCATTATTTATACTTCCTTGTACATACTCTATATACTTCTGACCTTCACTAATCACTTTTATTTTGAATGTTGCGAGGATGTTCTCTTTTGGTCATCAAGACGCCTACCCAAGAGACGAGCCTTATTGTGAGACACATTCATATGATACAAATTGGGAAGGAAATCAAAATCAGTTCTATGATCAACCCTATTATCAAGATGACCAGTATTATGAGAGTTACAAGGACCAGTCGCAGTAGCAACAACAGCAAAACTCCGGGACAACGTCAAACATAGAAGCCATGCTAGCTAGCTTCATGCAGAACAACGAGAGACATTTCAAGAGACATCTCAAGAGACGGCTTCGGAGATAAAAAAACTTCAGAAAATGGTAGAACAACTCACAACTAGGCAAAGAATACTAAAGGACCAGTTAGAGAAACAAGCCATTACAGCCACCAATGAATGCAGAGATGAGGACATCGAGATGACAATGGCCAATCATCAAGAAGTTCAAGTCTATGAAGCACATTCATCTTCAGTTTTATTTCCAACCCACGTGGAAGATGATCAGGATACGAGAATGCTCTCTAAACCAGAACAACCTGTTTGTGAGGATGGTTTTGAGGCGCTGAGAACGGTTGCCAAGGCTTATGAGTCGCGTTTCAATCCCCAGACTAGTGGGCAGGTAGAGATCTCTAACAGAGAGATTAAGAGCATCCTGGGCAAGACAGTCCACCCACAAGAAAGATTGGGCATCCAAGCTAGATGACGCGATGTGGGCAAATAGGCCTACATTCAAAACTCCTATTGAGAAGAGTCCTTTCAGGCTTGTCTACGGAAAAACCTGCCATCTACCAGTCGAGCTCAAATACAAGGCTCTGTGGGCCATCGGAGAGCTGAACATGGACATGAAAGCAGCTGGGGAAACGAGACTGCTGCAGCTAAACGAGCTTGATGAGATCAGGTTGGACTCTTACTAGAATGCTCGTATTTATAAGGAGAGGACGAAGAAATGGCATGATAAGCGAATAGTGCGCAGAGAATTCAATGAAGGCGAGCGAGCTCTTCTCTACAACTCGCGCCTCAGAATATTTCCTGGGAAGTTGCACACCAAATGGAGTGGCCCATACACTGTGGAAAGAGCTTATCCAGACGGCCACGTGGAGCTTAGCATAGAGGGAGGAAAATCTATGGTAGTGAACGGGCATCGCTTAATCCCCATGGATATCACACCATCACACACGAGGGAAGTTCATATGCGCCTTCTCTTTTCTTTTATTTCTTCGCTTAGGGACTAAGCTCAATTTTAAGTGTGGAGTGGGTAGCGCATAGTCACACACATCGCATATCACACATTCATTCTTGCATATGCTCAACTGTCTATGTATTGCGATTGAAATCCTCGTTTTCTACGATACTCCTTGATTGATTGTCATTCTTTTGGATTCGACGTCTAGGACTTGAAATAGTTTTAATCGTGTGTGTATTCTCTCGTTTCAGTATCATTGCTAGCCTTTGCCTATCACGTGTTTTACGTATTTCTTGAAGCATGCTTGAGACTTGATATTAGTAGACACCGGTACAAAATGTCAAAAACTTAAATTGCATCTCTTTTTCTAGGTGCCCTCAGTACTAGTATGTGTTTCTCTATACTTGTTTTGATTTGCATGCACCCGCCTTTATTCATACACCATGTCAAGTTTTAAGTGTGGAGTTAGAAACAAAAATAGTCAAAAGAGGGGTGAAAAATAGGCCCTCAATCAAGAACAAAGTTCTGAATTTTCAAAAGAGGGTGAACAATTGACCCCAAACATAGTTGTTTTTTTAAAAAAACAGAAAAATACTACCTAGGGCAAAGTGAGAAAAGTCACCCCTTGTGTATGAAAAAAAATGAAATTTATGTCCCCTTTTGCTTGATGTAGTGTAATTTCACCTTCTCATTGCGTGCAATCATGACTTGTCTTGAGAATTCATGTACTAGAAACTAAGGGACGATCCTCGTGCTTGCATTGAAATTTTGATGTCTTGAGAATTCATGACTTGAGAATTCATGTACTAGAAAATTCTTAAGCCAGGCTCCTCTTCTCTTACGGATCATTGCCTAGTCCTTGACACTTGACAATAAGTTTTGCGCCAAGAGCCCATGGACTATCCTTAGATAGCATAGGTGAGTGGCGAGCATGTTTTGTGTAACTATTCATGTTCTTATTGTGTTGCTATAGAACTATTTAGAACATGTGATTAGTCGATTGCTAGCCGTGTGTACTGGCCGTTTGAATGCATGACTCGTTTAATATATGATTGTTTGACAACTTTGATGAAGATGTTTGATTTGAAGTCGATTGCTAGACATGATTTTACAGTGACTCGTTGAGCATCATTTCATGCATACACGTTAGTTAGTTGTACAGGGGATTTGTAGGTAGTCCCATTCCTGAAAACCTTCACGAGACTATACTCGTCCTACTAGGGCAGGCTAGATGTTTAAAGGCTTGATGCATACGCTAAATGCATTTGTGTCCTCTACGACAGTCAATTATCTTTTTTTGTTTTTATTTTAGCTAGGTTTGATCGCATGACACTTGAGTTGGTAGCTTATAAACTTATGGTTGTTGAGCAGTACATTCACTTGAGTATTTATTCTACCATCTGTTTGATATTTGTTCGGGACGAACAAATCCTAAGTGTGGAGTGTTTTGATCGGTCGATATTTCGACTAATTATTCGCTACATTCGATGAAGGATAACACTTGTTCTCCTGTCAAATTGTCCCTATTTGATGTAATTCTTGAGCGTTTAAGGTAAAACAGACGAATCACTGCTCCATGAGCTCGAAGTGCTGAAAGAACGGAAAGATCGACGAAAAAGGACTTTGCACCAGTACCAGGCTGTGACTACCGTGACACCCTCTCAATGTCACGTGTGTCATGGCAGTTATTTTCAACAGAAGAAATCGCCTTGGCCGTGACTACCGTGACATGTCTATGTGTCACGGGTGTCACGCCAGCCTTACGACTCAGTGGGCTTTTGCCTAGGTCGTGACAGCCGTGACATGTTCTAATGTCACGGGTGTCACGGCACCGTCAGGAATTTCCAAATTATAAATAGGAAATTCGGGTTCTATTTTTGGGGAGCTTGATTTTGGAGAGTTTCTGAACTAACTTGGAGAAGAAGACAGAGCAGAACATCGCGAGAGAATGAGGACTCAACGAGCTACATCGTCAACACGGTTTCCTCGTCATTGATTTCTCATTTATACTATTTTTTGGTTAACTTACCATGAGTAGTGAGTAGTCTTCCGTATTCTGGGATCCTACGGATCCCGTGCTATGTACCAAACTCTTCGTGTGATCAATTGAATGTTTTTCATTAATGAAATTCGAATATTCAATTTCATCGTGCTTAATTTTATCGTTCTTGCAAGTTTTACATTGAATGGGATGTTTGCATGCTAGAACGTATTTAAGTTAATTTCCAAAAGATGAATGAGTCCTAGGTATTAACCAGATTGTATGAAATTGATATTAGGTCATGGCAGCTACAATGGTAGTACAAGAATTAATAGAAAAGTTGACTTTGTCTGAAAAACCCTAAGCTTAACTAATCGAAATCGTTGATAATCCGTGGATGGGCGGCGTTCAACAATTGAGATTAATCTAGAAAATGATCCGTGGATGGCCGGATTGTCTAGTGTTATTTTGGTTTATTTCCATATTCGATAGCATGATTGAATTATGTTATATGATTGCATGATTAGTGGGGTTAGCACATGTGAAGTTTGATCCTGAGATTCTTTTTCTGATCAAGTTCAAAACCTTTTATTTTCTGCATTTAATTTCTGCAATTTTCATCACACCAAACCTTTAATTGTTTGGAATAGCTAAATAGGTCGCTTGTTAGCTAGTAATCACACACGTTGTTCCTTGGATCGACCCTTGGCTTACCAAGGTTTATAAATTTTGTTTGACTGCAACTAGACTTCTAAAACATATAACTTGACGACTATAAATGGTTAAAAATACGTTTGTCACCCTGCGAATTGGTCAGTCGAGTCCTGTTGGCGACCCACCTGATTAGTAGAGTATATACATTTATATTTGACATATGTTAATCCCTCATTTCATTTTGTTAAATGGGAAAAGATCATATGAGAAGTAACAAATTTGGTGAGAAATGAGAAGTAATCAAAATTCGTAGCTTAAAGAACAAAATTCGTAATGTAAATAAAACTTAAAGAAGCAAAATTTGAAATGTAAAAATTTAAAAATATGTAGCATCATATTTATTATATATCAAAATGGAGTTGTTACAAAAGTTTGATGACTACAACACAATACATAGCATCATATTTAGTATTCCGGATTGGTGTCGTATGTGGCCCGTGCTTCAGGGTGTAGTAATTCATATGTACCCGATGATGTATTCGAGTTATATTTGATTTGTATGAATTGTAAACCCACAATAAAAAAAATCATATTAACCGTAAGGAAAAAATACAATTTGATAATTAAAAAAGAAGCCCACTTAATATTAGAAACTAAAAAATGTGAAAAGACTTACCTGATTACTTTTTTTTTTGCAAATGACCTACCGGCCAGTTTTGGGCAAAACTAACGATAAGAATTATACGATAAAACCTGTTATCGTATGACTTATACGACAACAGTACGACCAGTTTTACGACAACGATATTTCTTACGATAATTCCAACGATAATTGAACGATAACAAAAACATACGATAACGAGAAGTTATCGTTTTGCTCACGTACAATCATTTCACTTTTTTTTCATTCCATCGCTCGAATTGACCATAAATCACCTAAATCAATTTCGTCTAACACCTCATTCAACCAAACCCAGTGAAATTTCAGATCTCACAATCCAAATTCGAAATGTTGGGCGTTCGTTTATCGCGGGAGGTTCGTGAATAATTAATCGGAGCACCCTAATCGAAGACAGTGAGTGCAACGGAGCAAAACAAAAAATCGACGAGATGATGGGGAAAGCGAGGATGAAAATCGACGACGTGATTTGGAGGGGCGGCAGTTGCACCGCGAACCTCCAACCTCAGCGCTGCTATATGGCTTTCCAACCGACATCCGCTTCTATCGGCTCTCCATTTGCGAACCTCCGACCCCCGCGCAGCGCGGCGATTCTGATGCTGTTGTGAGCGAAGTGGAATGGAGTGGTGAAAAGGTGAGAACTTTGCTGTGGTTTTAATTTTGGGGACTGAAAATTTTGATTTTTATTGGAATGATATTGATTTTTTGGATGAAGTGATGATTGAGTGAGTGTGTTTACTGATTATGATGTTTGGGCATTTTCATTCTTACTGATGGACTGAATGAATGAGTGATTGTTATGTTTCTCGGCTGGTGTATCAATGGCTGTGCCATTTGATTGCTGATGAAATATGCTTTTCAGTTCTATTCATCAACTGATTTCATCGCTGAGTAATTGTGAGCTACAATTAAGATTGTCTGGCTCAATAATGATTTTCTAGCGTTTTTGTGATTTTAGGCATTGAAGAAATGAGCAAGAACAGGAAAATTCAGAATTCCAATATGCCTATTCCTGGATGCTTAGGAAGGATGGTTAATCTTTTTGATATTAACCCTGTAAGGACTGCCAACAAGCAGTTTAAGGACAAACCTCACTATGATGGTGAAGTATTCTTTATTAGGCTCGATTCAGTTGCTTGGACTGCATTTTGTTGATATTTGTTTCTTGGCTTACGCTTTGATGGTCATTTGGCTATATGGATATTTGTGCCTGTTTGTATATATTTGAGTGGATCGATTAAGGCATTTACAGAACAAATGGACTGTCTTGTTACAGAACAAATGGACTGTCTTGACTGGCTTTGATGGTCTCCTCTTACAAGTATCTAATCAAATAGATTAAGGAACTTGTCAAGTTGCACGTTTTATGCAGGATTGTTTTAAAACTAATCATGTTGGGTATTGCTGTCTTGTTAATGCTATTATTTATGCCGATTTTTCATTTGTGGAAGCATTTTTTGGTGCTATCATTTCGGCTGAAGCTGTATTGGTTCTTTTTTTCTTCATTCTACTACAGCTGGTAGACTTGCAGTATGTGTCAATACGAAAATGAATACATGGAGGACTAGCTTCTTCCACCTAGATGACCTCGAGGCTCTGGGACTTGGTATATTTTCACTTTCTGATGTAATTTGTTTACTAACTGAATTGGCTGATTGTAACCAATATGACCACATTAAACTATTAAAGTATGAAATAGAAATGAGAGAATTGCTTTTGGCTTCTCATTTATACATGTTTTGTTCTTGTTCTTTACTAACGTACATGTTTTATGCAACATGTGAGCATCTTTAAGACATGGATCAAACTGGTTCATTTCAACATGTGAGCATCTTTAAGACATGGATCAAACTGGTTCGAATATGGGATGATGCAACATACCCATCACTGACTTTTCTTTCTATTTTACAACTAAGGTTGTTAACTTGTCTGAAATTGATCTGCAAGGATAACTTGGATTTTTCTGAAAAGGGCTGATCATAATTGACGATACAATATGCATGTAACATGTAGCTAGGAGATACCCAAATTGAAGGTTTAAGTGCCCCAGTATCGGTATTGGATTTTTGCTCCACTTGCTCAAGTTTAATAGTTGGTAACGAAAGTGTTTTTGTAAGACTTTTTTTTCTCTTGTTGTGAATTACTGTCGGGCTATTATAATAAGTGCAAGGCACCCTTAAACATGAAGAAGCAGAAGCATATACTTACTTGATACTAGAACAACTGGATGGTTAAGCCTGGTTATGATATAGCCTGGTTATTGTCAAATGTTCAACAGTGTGGATTTCAGTGGTTTTACATTTCAGTGGTTTTAACAGGAAGCTGCTCTAGGGAGGGTGGTTTTAGCCTTGAAATGTAAGACAAGGTGAAATAAAGACTGACGGATCGTATGTGTACAAGGATGGAGCAGAGAAAGCGGTAGCGTGCTGTGGGCAGTTCTTGGTCAATAAAGACAAAGTGCAAGGCACCCTTTGTACTGCTTTTTTGTTCATGTGTTGCTGTGGGCAGTTCTTGGTCAACAATTTATGCCGTGTTTAAAATAAGTGTTGGTTTTATGCACCGTTCAAAATATGTGTTGGTTTTATGAGTTATTATCAATCTTTTCTGTGCGTGCTCTTATAAATCTGTGTTACTCACCAAATTCTATATGAACCTATTATGAAACTGGTCTCCATATGCAGCTTTATACTCTGTTTATTATCGTAAAATGTGTACGATAACTGTAAAGTTATCGTAAAATGTGTACGATAACTCTACGATGACTATGCGATAACAATATTATATTATTGTACGATTATCGCAGATTTGTCGTAAAAAGGTATCGCATTGTTATCGTAAATTTATTACGACAATCAATTTTACGATAACATTTAATAGTTATTGTATAGTTATCGTACAATCGATTTTACGATAACCCTACGATAAATTTGTGTTATCGTTAGTTTTGCCCAAAATTTGTAGCAGATTACTTGATCATATACATTTGTATTTGACACTTGTTAATCCCTTATTTCATTTAGTTAAATAGAAATATTTTATATTTTAATAGGGCCCACAATATTTTTTTGTCTAATAGCCCATGAAATGTCAGGAATGGCCCTTATTCTATTGATATAATTTGTGCAACTAAAATAATTATTAACCTTGATATAAAGATTAATTGAAAAACTTCACTTCATTTTTTATGGAGAATTATTATGTTTCACAAAATAAATTGTAAGTCAAAAGAAGAATAATGTCTCTGAATGCGATAATTTTAATTAAGAAAATTACTAAGAATCAAAAGACTGTCGAAACTAAAATATATATTGAATTTATTTTGTATATTATAATGGAGTTGTTACAAAAGTTTGATGACTACAACACAATATGTAGCATCATATTTATTATATATCTATTTAAATGTAAAAAATACATAAACAGATGATAAATTCAATTAAGACGAACGACTTATTCTGTGAATGACATCCTTCTAGTGCCAACAAATCGTTATTATAATTCTTTTTGTTTATATAGTGCATCGGGACATCATTAAGCATGGTCGTTCTCGACATCTGAAAAAGAAAATAAAATTATATAAATGACATCATTCTTTGTTAGATAAGATGGTATTGTATTCTAGCAAAACTAAAATGTTTTATTAGAGTTACCTTCTTTGTTGATAGTGGTGTCAGACGAAAGTGGAGGATGACGACCAGAACCAGAACCACAATGCTCAAATTTTCTAGAGCATAAATGACAAGCTCTTTTACCACACTCGATTTCGCCTCCCCCTAAATTCTTACAATTTCTCACACGATCAGCAAAACATTCATCAAAAGTTTCAATGTCATTTGCTTCTGAATTTTTGATTGCTAACACAAAAATTAAAACAACCAAAAGAACAATATATAAATTTTTGTGCTTGCCCTCCATATTTTTCTTTACACCTCACAATCGATCTTTCTTTCTAGTTGAGTAGTGTTGTTGCCAATGTATTATTTGCCTATCTTTTATCCAACTTATGCTTATTTATATACTTGAAATTGGTGGGTGATGATCACATGTAGAATTTAAATAATGTTAATTACTAGGACATGAAATAAATGTGTTTTAGGATAAGAATGAAATCGTGAAAAAGAGGAAACTAACTTTTATTACACGTTTGAAGAGTACGATACTCTTGGTAAATTAATTGTTACATTGTCTAACTAAATCACGTCTCATGCGTATGTTTATTTTGTCTGGTTAGTAATTTAAATGAGTTCATTATGCAACTTGTATCTATTTAACTATTTGCCGATTACAATTTTATTAAATGTTAGTTTTAAATATTTATTTTCTCGTCCTGCCTCGCACGTGTATGCTTTTTTACATCTCTGGCAGATGCTTTCCTCGCCCCGCATCGCGCGTGTATGTGTTGTTGCCTTCCAATGTTGGTGCTATTCTACCGTCATGATGGGCATGGCGTGTCTTGCAATGGTAAAGGTACCCGATGTGGTATGTGCTCAAATGTTGAAGAATGTATCAGTGGTTTCAAGGGTATATGTGCGCAGATCCATGGTAAAGGTGCCGGACCTGGCCTGTGCTTAAAGATGCGGATATTTGTACCAATGATTTCGGATCTGCTCGAGATGCCTTGATAGAGTTTCAAAGATTAATATATATGTACTAGATGATCACGGCTATAGCGATAAGTCTATTGAAATGGTTTGTATTGTACCCCTTCATAAAAAAAGTCTAGGTCAAAGTATTAAAACTTGAAAGTTGTCGGCTAGCTCAAAATGTTGTTGCTCATGCTCATAATCTTTATCAAACTCTATTGGATAATTGTTATTTTATTTTTTGATAATGGGGTACAACAACTCAGAAGATTACAATGTATATTACTAAAGCTTTATCATCTAGTACACATATATATTGATCTTTTAAAGCTCTAGCAAGGCATCTTGGTCGGATCCGAAATCATTTGGACATCTCACTACTTCTGAAGCGCTGGCCATGTTCAGTTTATATATAAGAGTAACGATCAGATACAAAGAATATTTTTGGTGCAAAATGTAAAGTTCGTTAAAACTGGATTATAATTCGTCGTCGAGAAACCAAAAGCACGACATAGTTCGTCATAAATAATAATTTGTGACTGTGAAATTAACCATAAACGGCATTTAATACGAGATTTAATCTCATCCGTTCAAATGATAACTCAATGGCTGTTATTGGTTTGCATTTTTTTACAAAAATATGCCCTTTGCACCTGATCCTTTTTGTCATATACAAATTTAAACTAATTATCATCAAAATAACAAATCTAATGTTTTTTTTTCATTTGATAACAATATTCCATAGTTATATTTTAGAACTTAATGCTATTATTGTATAAAGTTTAATGTACATTTTACATGTTCTTTTTGTTATGTACACAAAGAAGTACAAAAGTGAACGACATGAATAGAATTCAATAGGGTGGCAAAACGGGCGGGCGGGTGGGTATTGGGCGAATTCTTAACGGGTATCGGATTCTAATTAGATATTTAATTTAAATTAAAGATCTGACTCTTTAGTTTAAAAGTCAAAACTAAAGTAGCAGATAAGAGTCATGCAAACTGGACAGTGGACAACATGAAGTAGATTTCTTGCCAGAGGCGTCTCTTTCGCTCTCGTTCCTATTTTAAGGCTTTGGGCGTAGAAAAAGATAGATTGTTGAGATACGTGTTGGGTAGTTCATGTGCTGATGCATGCCATTTATTTGACGGAAACAATGAAAATTTTTAAAATAAAAATGCTTCTTCATTCAGATGGAACAAGAATCGCATCTGGTTAGAAAGAATAAAATTTGATTTTTAAAGCTAAACGGGTTCTTAACGGGTTTTGCGTTTATAAACGGGTTTTTAACGGACGCGGGTATACTAAACCCATTTACTAATAGGGCGGTTAATGAGCTCAATTTAACGGGCGGGTTTAAGGTTTATGGTATAATATTTGCCACCTCTAGAATTCAATATTGCACACTGTGGAGAAAGGTGTGAGAATAATGAATTTAGAATGTATACCTAAATGTCATATAGAATCCAACACAAGTGTGTGACTTGTGAAGACGCAAAGCTCACCAAGAACATCCTTTCATAGAGTCGAGAGGAAGAATGAACCTCTTGAACTTATACATATTGACAGACTTGAAGTTCATGCCAATAGGAAGTGGTAACAAGTACTGAATGAACCTCATGACAGACTCCGATCCAATGGCCTCTTTTAATCTTAAATGAAGATTATTTATGTTTTTTAAACAAGCCTCTTTTTGTATTAAAAAAAAGTCTTTTTCCACTCAACTATATAATACAAAAATAACATGGACTGAAGCCAGTACTTCAACTGACTTCAGGATTGAGTCGCCCGTGCGAGCGAGTCAGTCGAGTCAATTGCTAGATTATCTGTGAACTTTGAATGGAGTTGTGGTTCGGATAAAATGATATTCGCAAATTGAAATCTTATAATTCCAATTGTAGGAGCCACTCTAATGTGTTATGTGATTTTCAAAAGCTCTACAAAAAATTCAATGTTATGAGTGATTATAAATAAATGTTGTACAGTATTTTTTGAGATTATTACCGCCTTCAATATATAACTTAAAATGAGGGGCGCTCAAACAGATTCATCCCGTTTTGTTGGATTTATATAACCTTTTGTAAGCCTCTAAATTTTCTAATTCAATTGCTTTAAAAAGATTGAAAAGTTTTTTTTTTCATTTTTTCATTTTGTCTTTTAACAAAAAGGCAATATTGCAGTACTATACAAATGCACTTTTTGAGCATTTCACCCAAATGCACAAAATGAAATTTGTGGATCTACCAAATAGGTGCGGATGTAATTGAATGCCGGTTAAGTTAAGAAATCTGATTTTTATTAATTTATACATAAAAGATAATCTAATTGAGAAAATATACTCTATTGACATAAATTGTGCAACTAAAATTATTATTAACCTTGATATAAAGATTAATAATTAAAAACTTCACTTAAATTTTTATGGAGAATTATTATGTTTCGCAATATAAAATCATAATTCAAAAGAAGAATAATGTCTCTGAATGCGATAATTTTAATTAATAAAAAAAAGACTGTAGCAGCTAAAATATATATTGAATTTATTTTGTATTTTATAATGGAGATGTTACAAAAGTTTGATGACTACAACTCAATACGTAGCATCATCTTTATTATATTATCTTTTATCAAACAAATATATTTATTATATTATCTATTTAAATGTAAAAATACATAAATAGAAGATAAATTCAATTAAGACGAACTACTTAATTACTAGGACATGAAATAAATGTGTTTAAGATAAGAATGAAATCGTGAAAGAGATGAAACTAACTTTATTACACGTTTGAAGAGTACGATACTCTTGGTGAAAGCAACTTTAATGATCTCTCGCAAAAAATCAAAAACTTGTATTATCTATTTAATGCACCATACTTTAATTAGATAATCAATTTTAATGCACCATACGGTTATCGCAGAGTTGTCGTAAAAAGGTATCGCATTGTTATCGAAAAATTTATTACGACAATCAATTTTACGATAACATTTAATGGTTATTGTATAGTTATCGTACAATCGATTTTACGATAACCCTACGATAAATTTGTGTTATCGTTAGTTTTGCCCAAAATTTGTAGCAGATTACTTGATCATATACATTTGTATTTGACAGTTGTTAATCCCTTATTTCATTTAGTTAAATAGAAATATTTTATATTTTAATAGGGCCCACTATATTGTTTTTGTCTAATAGCCCATGAAATGTCAGGAATGGCCCTTATACTATTGATATAATTTGTGCAACTAAAATAATTATTAACCTTGATATAAAGATTAATTGAAAAACTTCACTTCATTTTTTATGGAGAATTATTATGTTTCACAAAATAAATTGTAAGTCAAAAGAAGAATAATGTCTCTGAATGCGATAATTTTAATTAAGAAAATTACTAAGAATCAAAAGACTGTCGAAACTAAAATATATATTGAATTTATTTTGTATATTATAATGGAGTTGTTACAAAAGTTTGATGACTACAACACAATATGTAGCATCATATTTATTATATATCTATTTAAATGTAAAAAATACATAAACAGATGATAAATTCAATTAAGACGAACGACTTATTCTGTGAATGACATCCTTCTAGTGCCAACAAATCGTTATTCTAATTCTTTTTGTTTATATAGTGCATCGGGACATCATTAAGCATGGTCGTTCTCGACATCTGAAAAAGAAAATAAAATTATATAAATGACATCATTCTTTGTTAGATAAGATGGTATTGTATTCTAGCAAAACTAAAATGTTTTATTAGAGTTAATTACCTTCTTTGTTGATAGTGGTGTCAGACGAAAGTGGAGGATGACGACCAGAACCAGAACCACAATGCTCAAATTTTCTAGAGCATAAATGACAAGCTCTTTTACCACACTCGATTTCGCCTCCCCCTAAATTCTTACAATTTCTCACACGATCAGCAAAACATTCATCAAAAGTTTCAATGTCATTTGCTTCTGAATTTTTGATTGCTAACCCAAAAATTAAAACAACCAAAAGAACAATATATAAATTTTTGTGCTTGCCCTCCATATTTTTCTTTACACCTCACAATCGATCTTTCTTTCTAGTTGAGTAGTGTTGTTGCCAATGTATTATTTTCCTATCTTTTATCCAACTTATGCTTATTTATATACTTGAAATTGGTGGGTGATGATCACATGTAGAATTTAAATAATGTTAATTATTAGGACATGAAATAAATGTGTTTTAGGATAAGAATGAAATCGTGAAAAAGAGGAAACTAACTTTTATTACACGTTTGAAGAGTACGATACTCTTGGTAAATTAATTGTTACATTGTCTAACTAAATCACGTCTCATGCGTATGTTTATTTTTTCTGGTTACTAATTTAAATGAGTTCATTATGCAACTTGTATCTATTTAACTATTTGCCGATTACAATTTTATTAAATGTTAGTTTTAAATATTTATTTTCTCGTCCTGCCTCGCACGTGTATGCTTTTTACATCTCTGGCAGATGCTTTCCTCGCCCCGCATCGCGCGTGTATGTGTTGTTTCCATCCAATGTTGGTGCTATTCTACCGTCATGATGGGCATGGCGTGTCTTGCAATGGTAAAGGTACCCGATGTGGTTTGTGCTCAAATGTTGAAGAATGTATCAGTGGTTTCAAGGGTATATGTGCGCAGATCCATGGTAAAGGTGCCGGACCTGGCCTGTGCTTGAAGATGCGGATATTTGTACCAATGATTTCGGATCTGCTCGAGATGCCTTGATAGAGTTTCAAAGATTAATATATATGTACTAGATGATCACGGCTATAGCGATAAGTCTATTGAAATGGTTTGTATTGTACCCCTTCATAAAAAAAAGTCTAGGTCAAAGTATTAAAACTTGAAAGTTGTCGGCTAGCTCAAAATGTTGTTGCTCATGCTCATAATCTTTATCAAACTCTATTGGATAATTGTTATTTTATTTTTTGATAATGGGGTACAACAACTCAGAAGATTACAATGTATATTACTAAAGCTTTATCATCTAGTACACATATATATTGATCTTTTAAAGCTCTAGCAAGGCATCTTGGTCGGATCCGAAATCATTTGGACATCTCACTACTTCTGAAGCGCTGGCCATGTTCAGTTTATATATAAGAGTAACGATCAGATACAAAGAATATTTTTGGTGCAAAATGTAAAGTTCGTTAAAACTGGATTATAATTCGTCGTCGAGAAACCAAAAGCACGACATAGTTCGTCATAAATAATAATTTGTGACTGTGAAATTAACCATAAACGGGATTTAATACGAGATTTAATCTCATCCGTTCAAATGATAACTCAATGGCTGTTATTGGTTTGCATTTTTTTACAAAAATATGCCCTTTGCACCTGATCCTTTTTGTCATATACAAATTTAAACTAATTATCATCAAAATAACAAATCTAATGTTTTTTTTTTCATTTGATAACAATATTCCATAGTTATATTTTAGAACTTAATGCTATTATTGTATAAAGTTTAATGTACATTTTACATGTTCTTTTTGTTATGTACACAAAGAAGTACAAAAGTGCACGATATGAATAGAATTCAATAGGGTGGCAAAACGGGCGGGCGGGTGGGTATTGGGCGAATTCTTAACGGGTATCGGATTCTAATTAAATATTTAATTTAAATTAAATATCTGACTCTTTAGTTTAAAAGTCAAAACTAAAGTAGCAGATAAGAGTCATGCAAACTGGACAGTGGACAACATGAAGTAGATTTCTTGCCAGAGGCGTCTCTTTCGCTCTCGTTCCTATTTTAAGGCTTTGGGCGTAGAAAAAGATAGATTGTTGAGATACGTGTTGGGTAGTTCATGTGTTGATGCATGCCATTTATTTGATGGAAACAATGAAAAATTTTAAAATAAAAATGCTCCTTCATTCAGATGGAACAAGAATCGCATCTGGTTAGAAAGAATAAAATTTGATTTTTAAAGCTAAACGGGTTCTTAACGGGTTTTGCGGGTAAATCCGTTTATAAACGGGTTTTTAACGGACGCGGGTATACTAAACCCATTTACTAATAGGGCGGTTAATGAGCTCAATTTAACGGGCGGGTTTAAGGTTTATGGTATAATATTTGCCACCTCTAGAATTCAATATTGCACACAGTGGAGAAAGGTGTGAGAATAATGAATTAGAATGTATACCTAAATGTCATATAGAATCCAACACAAGTGTGTGACTTGTGAAGACGCAAAGCTCACCAAGAACATCCTTTCATAGAGTCGAGAGGAAGAATGAACCTCTTGAACTTATACATATTGACAGACTTGAAGTTCATGCCAATAGGAAGTGGTAACAAGTACTGAATGAACCTCATGACAGACTCCGATCCAATGGCCTCTTTTAATCTTAAATGAAGATTATTTATGTTTTTTAAACTAATTTTTTAAACAAGCCTCTTTTTGTATTAAAAAAAAAGTCTTTTTCCACTCAACTATATAATACAAAAATAACATGGACTGAAGCCAGTACTTCAACTGACTTCAGGATTGAGTCGCCCGTGCGAGCGAGTCAGTCGAGTCAATTGCTAGATTATCTGTGAACTTTGAATGGAGTTGTGGTTCGGATAAAATGATATTCGCAAATTGAAATCTTATAATTCCAATTGTAGGAGCCACTCTAATGTGTTATGTGATTTTCAAAAGCTCTACAAAAAATTCAATGTTATGAGTGATTATAAATAAATGTTGTACAGTATGTTTTGAGATTATTACCGCCTTCAATATATAACTTAAAATGAGGGGCGCTCAAACAGATTCATCCCGTTTTGTTGGATTTATATAACCTTTTGTAAGCCTCTAAATTTTCTAATTCAATTGCTTTAAAAAGTTTGAAAAGTTTTTTTTTTTCATTTTACCATTTTGTCTTTTAACAAAAAGGCAATATTGCAGTACTATACAAATGCACTTTTTGAGCATTTCACCCAAATGCACAAAATGAAATTTGTGGATCTACCAAATAGGTGCGGATGTAATTGAATGCCGGTTAAGTTAAGAAATCTGATTTTTATTAATTTATACATAAAAGATAATCTAATTGAGAAAATATACTCTATTGACATAAATTGTGCAACTAAAATTATTATTAACCTTGATATAAAGATTAATAATTAAAAACTTCACTTAAATTTTTATGGAGAATTATTATGTTTCGCAATATAAAATCATAATTCAAAGGAAGAATAATGTCTCTGAAATCGATAATTTTAATTAATAAAAAAAAGACTGTAGCAGCTAAAATATATATTGAATTTATTTTGTATTTTATAATGGAGGTGTTACAAAAGTTTGATGACTACAACTCAATACGTAGCATCATCTTTATTATATTATCTTTTATCAAAAAAATATATTTATTATATTATCTATTTAAATGTAAAAATACATAAATAGAAGATAAATTCAATTAAGACGAACTACTTAATTACTAGGACTTGAAATAAAAGTGTTTAAGATAAGAATGAAATCGTGAAAGAGATGAAACTAACTTTATTACACGTTTGAAGAGTACGATACTCTTGGTGAAAGCAACTTTAATGATCTCTCGCAAAAAATCAAAAACTTGTATTATCTATTTAATGCACCATACTTTAATTAGATAATCAATTTTAATGCACCATACGGTTATCGCAGAGTTGTCGTAAAAAGGTATCGCATTGTTATCGAAAAATTTATTACGACAATCAATTTTACGATAACATTTAATGGTTATTGTATAGTTATCGTACAATCGATTTTACGATAACCCTACGATAAATTTGTGTTATCGTTAGTTTTGCCCAAAATTTGTAGCAGATTACTTGATCATATACATTTGTATTTGACAGTTGTTAATCCCTTATTTCATTTAGTTAAATAGAAATATTTTATATTTTAATAGGGCCCACTATATTTTTTTTGTCTAATAGCCCATGAAATGTCAGGAATGGCCCTTATTCTATTGATATAATTTCTGCAACTAAAATAATTATTAACCTTGATATAAAGATTAATTGAAAAACTTCACTTCATTTTTTATGGAGAATTATTATGTTTCACAAAATAAATTGTAAGTCAAAAGAAGAATAATGTCTCTGAATGCGATAATTTTAATTAAGAAAATTACTAAGAATCAAAAGACTGTCGAAACTAAAATATATATTGAATTTATTTTGTTTATTATAATGGAGTTGTTACAAAAGTTTGATGACTACAACACAATATGTAGCATCATATTTATTATATATCTATTTAAATGTAAAAATACATAAACAGATGATAAATTCAATTAAGACGAACGACTTATTCTGTGAATGACATCCTTCTAGTGCCAACAAATCGTTATTCTAATTCTTTTTGTTTATATAGTGCATCGGGACATCATTAAGCATGGTCGTTCTCGACATCTGAAAAAGAAAATAAAATTATATAAATGACATCATTCTTTGTTAGATAAGATGGTATTGTATTCTATCAAAACTAAAATGTTTTATTAGAGTTACCTTCTTTGTTGATAGTGGTGTCAGACGAAAGTGGAGGATGACGACCAGAACCAGAACCACAATGCTCAAATTTTCTAGAGCATAAATGACAAGCTCTTTTACCACACTCGATTTCGCCTCCTCCTAAATTCTTACAATTTCTCACACGATCAGCAAAACATTCATCAAAAGTTTCAATGTCATTTGCTTCAGAATTTTTGATTGCTAACCCAAAAATTAAAACAACCAAAAGAACAATATATAAATTTTTGTGCTTGCCCTCCATATTTTTCTTTACACCTCACAATCGATCTTTCTTTCTAGTTGAGTAGTGTTGTTGCCAATGTATTATTTGCCTATCTTTTATCCAACTTATGCTTATTTATATACTTGAAATTGGTGGGTGATGATCACATGTAGAATTTAAATAATGTTAATTACTAGGACATGAAATAAATGTGTTTTAGGATAAGAATGAAATCGTGAAAAAGAGGAAACTAACTTTTATTACACGTTTGAAGAGTACGATACTCTTGGTAAATTAATTGTTACATTGTCTAACTAAATCACGTCTCATGCGTATGTTTATTTTGTCTGGTTACTAATTTAAATGAGTTCATTATGCAACTTGTATCTATTTAACTATTTGCCGATTACAATTTTATTAAATGTTAGTTTTAAATATTTATTTTCTCGTCATGCCTCGCACGTGTATGCTTTTTACATCTTTTGCAGATGCTTTCCTCGCCCCGCATCGCGTGTGTATGTGTTGTTGCCTTCCAATGTTGGTGCTATTCTACCGTCATGATGGGCATGGCGTGTCTTGCAATGGTAAAGGTACCCGATGTGGTTTGTGCTCAAATGTTGAAGAATGTATCAGTGGTTTCAAGGGTATATGTGCGCAGATCCATGGTAAAGGTGTCGGACCTGGCATGTGCTTGAAGATGCGGATATTTGTACCAATGATTTCGGATCTGCTCGAGATGCCTTGATAGAGTTTCAAAGATTAATATATATGTACTAGATGATCACGGGTATAGCGATAAGTCTATTGAAATGGTATGTATTGTACCCCTCCATAAAAAAAAGTCTAGGTCAAAGTATTAAAACTTGAAAGTTGTCGGCTAGCTCAAAATGTTGTTGCTCATGCTCATAATCTTTATCAAACTCTATTGGATAATTGTTATTTTATTTTTTGATAATGGGGTACAACAACTCAGAAGATTACAATGTATATTACTAAAGCTTTATCATCTAGTACACATATATATTGATCTTTTAAAGCTCTAGCAAGGCATCTTGGTCGGATCCGAAATCATTTGGACATCTCACTACTTCTGAAGCGCTGGCCATGTTCAGTTTATATATAAGAGTAACGATCAGATACAAAGAATATTTTTGGTGCAAAATGTAAAGTTCGTTAAAACTGGATTATAATTCGTCGTCGAGAAACCAAAAGCACGACATAGTTCGTCATAAATAATAATTTGTGACTGTGAAATTAACCATAAACGGGATTTAATACGAGATTTAATCTCATCCATTCAAATGATAACTCAATGGCTGTTATTGGTTTGCATTTTTTTTACAAAAATATGCCCTTTGCACCTGATCCTTTTTGTCATATAAAAATTTAAACTAATTATCATCAAAATAACAAATCTAATGTTTTTTTTTCATTTGATAACAATATTCCATAGTTATATTTTAGAACTTAATGCTATTATTGTATAAAGTTTAATGTACATTTTACATGTTCTTTTTGTTATGTACACAAAGAAGTACAAAAGTGAACGATATGAATAGAATTCAATAGGGTGGCAAAACGGGCGGGTGATAGCGCTAAAACATATGCATTTTAGGCGACCTCTATGCTTATTGTTTCGATCGTTTTATTACGATTTCTCTTGCTATTTGATGCTTTGTGGTTCATTTCAGGCATATTACAGAGCTTAAGCTGAGAACACAAGTGAGTAGCATTTTGGAGCAAAACCGAGCAGTTTCGGAACAAAATATGGTGTTTCGGAGCCAAACCGAACAATATTGACCTTTGCATCTTGTTTTGGACGCCCAGGGCTCATACGGTGTCTGATTTGGCCGATTCAAAGCTTGTTGGAAAGCTAATTCAAAGGACTACAACTTTGTAGTTTACACCAAGATCAGATTCGGATGGTAAGAGGCTCTGAGGGTCCGAACCAGCCGGCTCAAATTCGTGCACAAATCTCAACCGGCCGGCTCAAAGGGTCCGAGAGTTGGAGTCCCTTGAAGCTCACCTCAACCGGCCGGCTCAACTTCAGGCAAAATCTCAGCCGCCCGGTTGGCCCCTGAAGGCAGATTTTGCCTATAAATTGAGATCTAGATCTAGTTTTCAAGGGGGGGGGGACTTTTGAGGACTTTTTGGGGGATTGGAGCTAGGGTTTTTGGGGCACATCATCAAGGGTTTTTGGGAGAAAGGATCAACTTCAACAACATCAAGGATCGAATCTCTAGGGTTATTGGATCTCCATATTGGTTCTAGATTTCTAAACTCCCTTTTCCATATGGGTTTTTGCACTTTCATGGATGTTTTTGTTTGTAACCTCATCATGAGTGAGTAGTGACCTTGGTTGGGGATCTATGGACCCCCTAGACATGTTTGTGACATTATAAATACTATGGATGCCATTGATGAATGATTTGCACATGTTTCTTCTTCATTTGAACTTAACTCTTCAAGTTGCCTATAAGGTGTTTGTGAAATGTCCCCAATAGGAACTTTGCTTGATCTCATGTTTGATGTAGCTCACGTTGATCATCATGACTTCAATGAACTAAATGAAGAAGCATTAAGGTTTTTGTGTTACATGGCGACACTCCAATCTTAATGAGAATGGCTTGAACTTAACAAGAGCATGATTATCTAGCCAATAGAGCGCGAGTGTGAGGCTAGGCATTCATATTCTATAATACCAATAGAGCGCGAGTGTGAGGTATTATGCGAAATGTAACCTCTTAGTACTAAGTTGTAGCGCGAGTTGAACTTAGCATTAATGTTGCATGGCTAGATTCTAAGTGTATGCATGTGATTTCGTCAATGGTGTCCTATTTTACCGTCACAATAATTGTCTAGGTGGAGAAATAGATCCCTAGTCATCCCTATATCTTTAGCATTATTAGTTTAATCACCTATCTTTTGGGTTCGACCTCGGATCTCCCGAGTCTTTACAAATGTTTTGATTACCGTGACTTAGCATAAGTATTCGAATTCTTATTTGAATATTTCCGCTATATTTACGACCGATCAAATGGCGCCGTTGCCGGGGATAGGTTAATTAACTAGGTGCTAATAGATTGTTTAGTTTGTCTATTCTTGTGAATATTTTTCTTTTTCTTATACTTGTATATTCTTCCTTTTCTCTCATATCCCTTACTAACTTCGTTAATCTTGTTTTGCGAGGATGGATCACTATAACCAACAAGTCATTCACGATGAAGATTATTATGAAGAGGATTTTTCCAATTATGCGATAAAAGATCAAGTTAGTGATTTGGAAAAGATAGTGGATAGCATGATGAGTATGGTTAATGCTTTGGTTGACAAAGGGAAGTATGAAGACAATGAAAGTTATTATGAAGAGGGTCAACCAAATACCCATTGTGAAGACTAATGGATGAACAACCACAACCAACAAGTGTATTCTAACGAGGAATATTATCAAGAGGAGGAGAAACCATATTGGAATTACCAAGAGCATGACTATCAAACTAATCGTTATAATTTGGATGGGGATGACCAAGAAGAGGAGCAACCAAACGGCTATTGGGAAAACTCTTGGAATCCATCACATGCCTACACTCAAAATTGGAATGATAGTCAATGTTTTGAAATTGAAGACTCCTACCCTCCATACCCTCAACCTCCTCAACCTCCTCAACCTTCAAGTGAGCCCTCTAATATAGAAGCCATGCTTGCCACATTTCTAGCATACCAAAAGGAGATGGATGCTTGCATGGATAATCTTCAAGCTAAGATGGCACAACACGCAATTGACATTAAGAACTTGGGTGAAGAAGAGGAGGTCTTCGAAGAAGAAGGAGTCCTTGAATCTAACGCCTTAAGAGAAGAATGGGATCAAGAAAGGGAGAATGAATTTTGGAGAGCCGGCACCGTGACTCATTACAACCAAAGGGATGGTGAATCTTGTAACGAAGAAGAGATGGAATGCAAAAGTGAAGCACCCTTCACCACTAGCACATCTCAAGATCATTTAGCTGAGAACACACAAGAACTCAACATCCCATGGACGCTCTCCGATGAGGAATTCTTCAAAGATGATGCCTCGTGCATAGAAGAAACATCCTTGGTCAATGAAGAAGAACTCACCCCTCCCGCTATAGAAGAGTCGAAATATGAATCCCCAATTCTTCTTGATGAGGATAAGATAGAAGAAGAGCCTATCGAGAGAAAAGGATCTCGGGGGTATGAAGACTTTGTTGAGGTTTTCATGGAGCAAATTGAAGATCATTCTCGCATGCAAGAAGACAAAGGTCTAGAGAGGGATATTGAGGGATGGGCACCCAAGGAAATATTTGAAAAACTTAAGGAGGGGATGCCCATCATTCTCGAGACAAGTTATGAAGACCCTTTCTTCACCACTTCGTCTCGAGACAAGTTTTGGAGCTTCTTGCCATATTTCCAAAGACTATTCGGAAAAAGCTCCCATGGCCCCTTAATTTTTAAGGGATTTTCATACTTGAAGGGGCCATGCTCCCAAAGGAAAGTCCATTGTAGGCTTGATGGGAGGAAATTCAAATGGGATTTGAAGGTGGTTTGACACGATCAAGTGCAAGGCCCCGCTTGAGGAGGGATCTTAGCAAAAGACTCCTCAAGCGTGCTTCTTATTTCCTAAGAGGAGAATCGGCTCCGTCTTAGCCAAGACGTTAAACTAGGCTTGTGAGTGTTTTCTCTCCCGATCTTTAAGTATATCTATTTTGATTGGATTTGGATTTCTATTTGCTTCGTGCAAGAATTTGAGGATATAAACTATGCATGTGTGAATGCGTATATTTGATGATTTCTTAACATGTGCTTAGTTAACTAGATGTCTTGATAGGGCATAAGTGTGGGGTGCCTATGTTTTGACTACATGAGATGTTTTTGTTTACTTGACGTGCTTTCATATGTGGAATCCAATCAACTTGCATGTCTAAGGGAAAACACTCACACTACTGTGCAATTCATCCAAAAGTTTCAAATTGTTAATGAAAACAAAAAGTCTAGGCAAGGCTACATCTTCGAAAAGTTTCATCTCTAAATTCAACTAGTCGTGCATGATTTCACTTAATTGATCCTTTAGATGACTAATGGATTGGATTGTTGACTTTCATTCTTGAGGATCAAAGCATCTACTAGCACTTCTTTATCTTTTATTCTAAGTTTTTTCTCGTTGAGACTAAAGAGGTGATCTTTGAAAGCATAAAATCGAAATAATTTATAACTTTGAAACCCTTGCATGCCATGATTGCCATTAGGTGACCTTAGTGACCTTGCTTATCTTGTGGATGTGTCTTGTTGGTTTGTCATGTGATGAGTCGAGTTTTCGGCTCATTTATCGTCATTCTTCACTATAGTTTTGAATCGTTTCCGACGATATTTTGATGTCATTTGACCTCTATCTCTACATTTCATGTAGAAAACAAGTTTCCCCCATGGTCAATGCCTAAATGTGAAGATTGGTTGAGTTTCGGCGCAAAACAAGGAGTTTCGGGGCAATACCGAGAATATTGACCTTTGCAACTTGTTTTGGACGCCCAGGGCGCATACGGTGTCCGAATTGGTTGAGTCAAAGCTTGTTGGAAAGCTAACTCAAAGGGCTACAACTCTCCAGTTGATGCCAAGACCAAATTCGGACGGGAGGACCACCAGTCGATCGACTGGGAGTCCAGTCGATCGACTGTTTAAACAACTCAGCAGCTCCTCAGACTGTGTTCTTCGTGACTTGTTTTGGACGCCCAGGGCGCATACGGTGTCCGATTTGGTTGATTCAAAGCTTGTTGGAAAGCTAACGCAAAGGGCTACAACTCTCTAGTTGACGCCAAGACCAAATTCGGACGACAGGACCACCAGTCGATCGACTGAAAGTCCAGTCGACCGACTCGATTGAAACTCAGGAGCTCATCATATCTTGCACATCCCAGTCGACCGACTGGGAGTCAAGCAAAGCCCAATCGATCGACTGGATGAAAAACTCAGATTTCTGCGCCCAGATTTCAGCCGAATCTATAAATAGAAAGAGGGCTTTTTGGACCAAGTGTGGAGGTTTTTGGGGTAAAGAAGATTAAGAAAAGAGGTCAACCAAGGTCATCAATCATCATCCAACCAAGGAGAAGTGAAGATCAAGGGAGTTCAAGGATTAATCATCCTATTTCTATTCCTCTTCTATTCTACTTGTTGTGTAAAAACCCTACTCACACCATGTTGTCTTACATGATGTGTGAGTAGTGGATCTTGTGTTTTGAGGGTTCTATGAACCTCCTTGGTACTCAATGATCATTGTATACACATTTGAATGGATCTATTGAAGTTGATTTCATTTTACTATGCTCTTCATGTTAGACATGTCTCTAAGTGTTTGATAAAATGCCTAAGTGACATGTTTGTGTTAGAACTATGATCTAAGTATTGAAAGAGCTTAGTGATGGTTTGGATGTAGTAAAATTGAACTTAACCAACGTTTATGAGAGTAAATGCATGGTGAGAGGTAAACTAGAACTTTATGCATGTAGCATTTATGGGAGTAAATGCTATATAGTGGATCAATACTCTTTAATTAGTGAGATCCTAGCTAAGATGGCTTGACTAGGATTAAACATGCATGGTTTGTTCAATTCTAGTCTAAGCTAGGTTTTAAACCTATCAACCTCTTAAATGATTAAACTCTTGTATACATGATCATTGGAATTTGCCAAGGAGGGGAGTAACCCCTCGAAACGCATCTTACTTATCTTTTATCCCTAATTACTCGCCACATAGGATTTAGATATATACACCCTTTTACACATTTTTGGTTTAGAATAGCCGAATGGAAACACAATCTTAAATAGTGCATGTGCTTGGCTTGCTCCTTTGGGTTCGACCCGGTACCCTACCGGTCTTTATAAATTGTTTTTGACCTCTACGACGACCCTCTTCTAAACCGACACGTCGGGAGGGTAAAAATAGACGTTGTCAAAATGGCGCCGTTGCCGGGGAGCAACTAGTTAGCACATCCCTAGATTAGATTGTGTGGAAGTTCCGACTATTCTTGTGAATATTTTTCCTTTTTCTTATACTTGTATATTCTTCCTTTTCACTCATATCACTTACTAGCTTTTGTTTACCTTGTTTTGCGAGGATGGACCCCTACGACCAACAAGTCTATTCGAATGAGGGATGCTATGAAGAGGAGGAACGACCATATTCTTATTTTCAAGAGCTTGGCTATCAAACAAGTTATTACACTCCGAATTGGGATGATAGCCAATGCCATGAAATTGAAGACTCTTACCCTCCATACCCTCAACCTCCTCAACCTTCAAGTGAGCCCTCCAATATAGAATCCATGTTCGCTAGACTTCTAGCAAGCCAAGAGAAGATGCAAGCTCAATTGACTAGATTGGAGGCTCAAAGCCATGAGTTAGAAAGCACAATGGCTCAACGAGCCATTGAATTTCAGAACTTGGAAGAGGAAGGAGAGATTTCCGAAGAAGAAATCCTTGAATCTAATGCCTCAAGGGAAAAACGGGATCAAGAATCGGAGGATGAATTTTGGAGAGCCGCCACCGAAGCTTATTACAAGACAAGGGATGGTGAACCTTGTAATGAAGACGAGATGGAATGCAAAAGTGAAGCATCCTTCACTACTAGCACATCTCGTGATCATTTGGATGAGAACACACAAGAGCTCACCATCCCATTAACGCTCTCCGATGAGGAGTTCTTCAATGATGATGCCTCTTTCATAGAGGAAATACCTTTTGTTAATGAAGAAGAACTCCCTCCTCCCGCTATGAGTGAGCTTGAATGTGAACCCGAACTTCTTGATGAGGATAAGATAGAGGAAGAGCATATAGAGACAAAAGGATTTGAGGGATATCAAGACTTTGTTGAGGTTTTCATGGAAGAAACTAGAGGACAAACTCGCATTCAAGAAGACAAAAGTTTAGAAAGGGAGAATGAGGGATGGGCACCCAAGGGAATAAATGAAAACCTCGAGGAGGTGCCCATCAAGCTTGAGACGAGTTATGAAGACCCTTTCTTCACTACTTCTTCTCGAGACAAGTTTTGGAGCTTCGTGCCTTATTTTGCAAGATTTTTGGAAGGAAGCTCCCATGACCCCTTTGTTCTTAAGGGATCTTCATATTTGAAGGGGTCATGCTCCCAAAGGAAAGTCCATTGTAGGCTTGATGGGAAGAAATTCAAATGGGACTTAAAGGTGGATTGACACGACCAAATCCAAGGCCCCGTGAGAAGGGATCCTAGCAAAGGACTTCTCAACGAGTGATTCTATGGGGCGCTTTGCTACGTCTTTGCCAAGACGAGAAAAACTAGGCCCTCGCGGGAGGGAAACCGGTTTGTAAGTGTTTCATTCTTGTTCTTATATATGTCTAAGTGTTTGGCATGATTTTGAGTAGCTAAGGCCCTAAAGTGTGGAGTGTGATATGTGTGATTAGTGGGTCAAATTTTAAGTGTGGAGTGAGTTCTACTCACTCCAATCCCACTTCACATCGCCAAGCCCCTCCACATTTCCCTTGATTTCCCAATGTATGATGATGTTGCCCTTAGTGCTCATATGCTTTATTGGTGTTTACTAGAGTGGAACTAAATTGTTATATCATGCTATGACTCTAGTTTGACATTTTCTTGGCACTTAAGATACCTTGTGCACATTATAGAGAATGTAGGTCAACTTTCCTTGTTTGAGGTCTATGAAACTTATGCCATGATGTTATTATGTGACTTGTGATGCTCTCTTGCTCATACTTGCGTTGCATGACCTTGTATGTCACTTGTTATTTTTAACCTATCATGTTCTTCTTGTCATCAAGGAAAGTTATTTGCACCATGTATGATTACGTTTAGCACAATGGCGTCTTTTCTATCGGTGGGGCACATCTACAAACGAGGGGAGTTCCTATGCGCCTTTATCTCATTTTCTTCATTGTTTGCGCTTAGGGACTAAGCTATGCTTTAAGTGTGGAGTGGGTAGTCGCATAGTTCACTCATATTATGCCATGCCTAGCATTATAGAATGAGCACTTGCATTCATGTACTTTATCCCTAACATGAGAGTGTTTTTAACCACATAGGCTTGTGACTATCGATTCTAAATACCTAAAAATCACATCTAGCCTATTATTCACATTTATTGGATCTTGAACTTAGAACCAACCTAGTCCCTTGAATGTGCATTCTTGTGAATCAATGTCATTGCTATCCCTTGTCTATCTAATTCTCTAAGTATTTTCGTTGAAATACCTTGGATTAAGTTTTAGCAAGCACTTTTAAACTTTCACGAAAAACTTAGACCTTTTGAATGCTCCTTGGTGACTTGAGTTTTCTAAATTTAATGTCTTGCTCATGATTGCTTCCCGCACATTCCATATACTTTTTGAACATATTGTCAAGTTTTAAGTGTGGAGTCAAAAGAGGGCGAAAAATAGGCCCCAACAAAAAAGTTTTTGTGGTCAAAGAGGGCAAAGCCCCGACTAAAAACTCTCTCAAAGTGCTAGAGAAGTTTCGCTTTAAAAATGATACAAATGCCGGGGGTTAGGAAGAAAAGTTCCCCCTCGAAAGCATTTGTAGGCCAAAGGCCATTTCAAAAAGAAAATAAGAAGCACTTAAAACTTGACTCTATGTTTTCCTCCATTCTTCATTTGTGCGGGATTCATCATTTGCATTGTGTGCTTGTTAGAATGACTTTTGGACGACCCATGTGCTTGCACGGGAGTTATCATTTGGTCTATGCTTGTTTATTAAGAACTCTAGTGTCGAACTCCTCTTCCCTTATAGATTATGGCTTAAGCTCCTAAAACTTGGGAATGAGTTCCATGTCGTGAGCCAATGGACTAGCCCTAGCTAGCATAGGTGAGCGGTTGACACTCTTTTGTGCAAAACTATTAACTTTGCTTCTATTGTATTGCCTTGAAAATGAGTAGACCTTTGGATGAGACATTTGATAGCTCTAGTATTGATGATCTTGAATGCACAACCTCATGGGTACTCAAATGGTTCAAAAGTTCTTTTGATGATATTGTGATGGTAGTCCTAGTTTGGGGTGAGGGATTGGTTTTGAGAAATCCTCGCCTTGGTTGAGCACTCTTGCATTCATTCTCATGGGATAGGTGCATATGGGATTTGTGAGTATTCCCTTTTCTGAAAACTCTCACGAGACTATAACTCGTCCGCTAGGGTAGCCTAGGGGTTTAAAGGCTTAATGCATACGCTAAATGCATTCGTAACGCCTACGAAAAGGAGCTAGTTAGATTGTACATACTTGTCATTTACCTTTCAATAACATGATTAGGAATAATGATCGAGACCTTGTGAAATCTAGTGAGGGAAATAGACGAAAAACATAGCACCACTAGCATTTCGACATTTGCATGACCTTGACATATTCTCATACTTTGTTCGGGACGAACAAAACTTAAGTGTGGAGTGTTGATGAGTCGAGTTTTCGGCTCATTTATCGTCATTCTTCACTATAGTTTTGAATCGTTTCCGACGATATTTTGATGTCATTTGACCTCTATCTCTACATTTCAGGTAGAAAACAAGTTTCCCCCATGGTCAATGCCTAAATGTGAAGATTGGTTGAGTTTCGGCGCAAAACAAGGAGTTTCGGGGCAATACCGAGCATATTGACCTTTGCAACTTGTTTTGGACGCCCAGGGCGCATACGGTGTCCGAATTGGTTGAGTCAAAGCTTGTTGGAAAGCTAACTCAAAGGGCTACAACTCTCCAGTTGATGCCAAGACCAAATTCGGACGGGAGGACCACCAGTCGATCGACTGGGAGTCCAGTCGATCGACTGTTTAAACAACTCAGCAGCTCCTCAGACTGTGTTCTTCGTGACCTTTGCGACTTGTTTTGGACGCCCAGGGCGCATACGGAGTCCGATTTGGTTGATTCAAAGCTTGTTGGAAAGCTAACGCAAAGGGCTACAACTCTCTAGTTGACGCCAAGACCAAATTCGGACGAGAGGACCACCAGTCGACCGACTCGATTGAAACTCAGGAGCTCATCATATCTTGCACATCCCAGTCGACCGACTGGGAGTCAAGCAAAGCCCAGTCGATCGACTGGATGAAAAACTCAGATTTCTGCACCCAGATTTCAGCCGAATCTATAAATAGAAAGAGGGCTTTTTGGACCAAGTGTGGAGGTTTTTGGGGTAAAGAAGATTAAGAAAAGAGGTCAACCAAGGTCATCAATCATCATCCAACCAAGGAGAAGTGAAGATCAAGGGAGTTCAAGGATTAATCATCCTATTTCTATTCCTCTTCTATTCTACTTGTTGTGTAAAACCCTACTCACACCATGTTGTCTTACATGATGTGTGAGTAGTGGATCTTGTGTTTTGAGGGTTCTATGAACCTCCTTGGTACTCAATGATCATTGTATACACATTTGAATGAATTTATTGAAGTTGATTTCATTTTACTATGCTCTTCATGTTAGACATGTCTCTAAGTGTTTGATAAAATGCCTAAGTGACATGTTTGTGTTAGAACTATGATCTAAGTATTGAAAGAGCTTAGTGATGGTTTGGATGTAGTAAAATTGAACTTAACCAACGTTTATGAGAGTAAATGCATGGTGAGAGGTAAACTAGAACTTTATGCATGTAGCATTTATGGGAGTAAATGCTATATAGTGGATCAATACTCTTTAATTAGTGAGATCCTAGCTAAGATGGCTTGACTAGGATTAAACATGCATGGTTTGTTCAATTCTAGTCTAAGCTAGGTTTTAAACCTATCAACCTCTTAAATGATTAAACTCTTGTATACATGATCATTGGAATTTGCCAAGGAGGGGAGTAACCCCTCGAAACGCATCTTACTTATCTTTTATCCCTAATTACTCGCCACATAGGATTTAGATATATACACCCTTTTACACATTTTTGGTTTAGAATAGCCGAATGGAAACACAATCTTAAATAGTGCATGTGCTTGGCTTGCTCCTTTGGGTTCGACCCGGTACCCTACCGGTCTTTATAAATTGTTTTTGACCTCTACGACGACCCTCTTCTAAACCGACACGTCGGGAGGGTAAAAATAGACGTTGTCATCATGCTCCATTTTTAACACTTAGCCTTTGTCAAAGTTCTGAGTGTGGAGTCAAAAGAGGGAGAAAAATAGGCCCCAACAAAAAATATATATACTTCATTCTTATGGTCAAAAGAGGGCAAAGCCCCGACTAAAAACTCTCTCGATGTACACGAGAAGTTTTGATCAAAGTATACAAATGCCGGGGGTTAGGAAGAAAAGTTCCCCCTCGAAAGCATTTGTAGGCCAAAGGCCATTTGAAAGAAAAAAGAAAAAGAAAATAAGAAGCACTTAGACTTGACAATCGGCTATCCCACCATCCTCTAGCATGAAAACCAATGAGACAATTGATACTTCCAAGCAAGAATTCACCAAGGGACGAACCTCGTATTCATTTATACTTAGGCGTGATATGACTTGCAAGTATATACAAAAACTTGAATGTTGGAACTCCTCTTCTCTTATGACTAAGTGACCCTTGCGTCCTAGGCTTGCGAATGAGTTCAAAGCTCACGAGCCAATGGACTAGCCTCCTTGCTAGCATTTGTGATTGATCCAACACGATTTCTTTGCGACTATTAGATTGTTTTCTTGAAGTCACTAATATAGAAAATGACTAGAATCCTTGATTAAAGGTTTGTTAGTCCTTTGCTTTGATTTGCTTGAATGTCATTATTCATGAATTTCCATAAAGATTTGAAGAGGTTTCATGTAGTGATTGAAATGCACATATCTAGTTTGAATACATTATGAACTTCATGGAAAACACCTTGCCTAGTACTTGGAAAATTGTGAGCATAAAATGCCTATTTGGATGGTTGTTCTCTTTGTGGGATTTGTGAGTATTCTCGTGTCTGAAAACTCTCAGGAGACTACAACTCCTCCACTAGGGTAGCCTAGGGGTTTAAAGGCTTGGTGCATTCGCTAAATGCACTCGTGTTGCCTACGAAAGTGGTTAGTTAGAAGTAGAATTTGTTCCTTAGTGTTTTTAGTTAGTTTTCGTGACCATATGGAGTTTTCTTTGAACCGATCATGAGCGAGCAAAATGCATTATTGTTGTTGATCTCTATGATTAGTTTGCTCGGGACGATCAAACGTTAAGTGTGGGGTGATTTGATAGCGCTAAAACATATGCATTTTAGGCGACCTCTATGCTTATTGTTTCGATCATTTTATTACGATTTCTCTTGCTATTTGATGCTTTGTGGTTCATTTCAGGCATATTACAGAGCTTAAGATGAGAACACAAGTGAGTAGCATTTTGGAGCAAAACCGAGCAGTTTCGGAACAAAATATGGTGTTTCGGAGCCAAACCGAGCAATATTGACCTTTGCACCTTGTTTTGGACGCCCAGCGTTCATACGGTGTCCGATTTGGTCGATTCAAAGCTTGTTGGAAAGCTAATTCAAAGGACTACAACTTTGTAGTTTATACCAAGATCAGATTCGGATGGTAAGAGGCTCTGAGGGTCCGAACCGGCCGGCACAAATTCGTGCACAAATCTCAACCGGCCGGCTCAAAGGGTCCGAGAGTTGGAGTCCCTTGAAGCTCACCTCAACCGGCCGGCTCAACTTCAGGCAAAATCTCAGCCGCCCGATTGGCCCCTGAAGGCAGATTTTGCCTATAAATTGAGATCTAGATCTAGTTTTCAAGGGGGGGGGGGACTTTTGGGGACTTTTTGGGGGATTGAAGCTAGGGTTTTTGGGGCACATCATCAAGGGTTTTTGGGAGAAAGGATCAACTTCAACAACATCAAGGATCGAATCTCTAGGGTTATTGGATCTCCATATTGGTTCTAGATTTCTAAACTCCCTTTTCCATATGGGTTTTTGCACTTTCATGGATGTTTTTGTTTGTAACCTCATCATTAGTGAGTACTGACCTTGGTTGGGGATCTATGGACCCCCTAGACATGTTTGTGACATTATAAATACTATGGATGCCATTGATGAATGATTTGCACATGTTTCTTCTTCATTTGAACTTAACTCTTCAAGTTGCCTATAAAGTGTTTGTGAAATGTCCCCAATAGGAACTTTGCTTGATCTCATCTTTAATGTAGCTCACGTTGATCATCATGACTTCAATGAACTAAATGAAGAAGCATTAAGGTTTTGTGTTACATGGCGACACTCCAATCTTAATGAGAATGGCTTGAACTTAACAAGAGCATGATTATCTAGCCAATAGAGCGCGAGTGTGAGGCTAGGCATTCATATTCTATAATACCAATAGAGCGCGAGTGTGAGGTATTATGCGAGATGTAACCTCTTAGTACTAAGTTGTAGCACGAGTTGAACTTAGCATTAATGTTGCATGGCTAGATTCTAAGTGTATGCATGTGATTTCATCAATGGTGTCCTATTTTACTGTCACAATAATTGTCTAGGTGGAGAAATAGATCCCTAGTCATCCCTTAATTGATTGTTAACCACTTTTTGATAGCACTCTCAACTATAATTCTCTTGGAAGAACAACAAACCTCCCCACAAACCATAGACAATCTAGCTATAACTTTAGCATTATTAGTTTAATCACCTATAATTTGGGTTCGACCTCGGATCTCCCGAGTCAATATAAATGTTTTGATTAATCGTGGCTAGCATAAGTGTTCGAATTCTTATTTGAATATTTCCGCTATATTTACGAGCGATCAGCGGGCGGGTGGGTATTGGGCGAATTCTTAGCGGGTATCGGATTCTAATTAAATATCTGACTCTATAGTTTAAAAGTCAAAACTAAAGTAGCAGATAAGAGTCATGCAAACTGGACAGTGGACAACATGAAGTAGATTTCTTGCCAGAGGCGTCTCTTTCGCTCTCATTCCTATTTTAAGGCTTTGGGCGTAGAAAAAGATAGATTGTTGAGATACGTGTTGGGTAGTTCATGTGCTGATGCATGCCATTTATTTGATGGAAACAATGAAAATTTTTAAAATAAAAATGCTTCTTCATTCAGATGGAACAAGAATCGCATCTGGTTAGAAAGAATAAAATTTGATTTTTAAAGCTAAACGGGTTCTTAACGGGTTTTGCGGGTAAATCCGTTTATAAACTGGTTTTTAACGGACGCGGGTATACTAAACCCATTTACTAATAGGGCGGTTAATGAGCTCAATTTAACGGGCGGGTTTAAGGTTTATGGTATAATATTTGCCACCTCTAGAATTCAATATTGCACACAGTGGAGAAAGGTGTGAGAATAATGAATTTAGAATGTATACCTAAATGTCATATAGAATCCAACACAAGTGTGTGACTTGTGAAGACGCAAAGCTCACCAAGAACATCCTTTCATAGAGTCGAGAGGAAGAATGAACCTCTTGAACTTATACATATTGACAGACTTGAAGTTCATGCCAATAGGAAGTGGTAACAAGTACTGAATGAACCTCATGACAGACTCCGATCCAATGGCCTCTTTTAATCTTAAATGAAGATTATTTATGTTTTTTAAACTAATTTTTTAAACAAGCCTCTTTTTGTATTAAAAAAAAAGTCTTTTTCCACTCAACTATATAATACAAAAATAACATGGACTGAAGCCAGTACTTCAACTGACTTCAGGATTGAGTCGCCCGTGCGAGCGAGTCAGTCGAGTCAATTGCTAGATTATCTGTGAACTTTGAATGGAGTTGTGGTTCGGATAAAATGATATTCGCAAATTGAAATCTTATAATTCCAATTGTAGGAGCCACTCTAATGTGTTATGTGATTTTCAAAAGCTCTACAAAAAATTCAATGTTATGAGTGATTATAAATAAATGTTGTGCAGTATTTTTTGAGATTATTACCGCCTTCAATATATAACTTAAAATGAGGGGCGCTAAAACAGATTCATCCCGTTTTGTTGGATTTATATAACCTTTTGTAAGCCTCTAAATTTTCTAATTCAATTGCTTTAAAAAGTTTGAAAAGTTTGTTTTTTCATTTTTCCATTTTGTCTTTTAACAAAAAGGCAATATTGCAGTACTATACAAATGCACTTTTTGAGCATTTCACCCAAATGCACAAAATGAAATTTGTGGATCTACCAAATAGGTGCGGATGTAATTGAATGCCGGTTAAGTTAAGAAATCTGATTTTTATTAATTTATACATAAAAGATAATCTAATTGAGAAAATATACTCTATTGACATAAATTGTGCAACTAAAATTATTATTAACCTTGATATAAAGATTAATAATTAAAAACTTCACTTAAATTTTTATGGAGGATTATTATGTTTCGCAATATAAAATCATAATTCACAAGAAGAATAATGTCTCTGAATGCGATAATTTTAATTAATAAAAAAAAGACTGTAGCAGCTAAAATATATATTGAATTTATTTTGTATTTTATAATGGAGGTGTTACAAAAGTTTGATGACTACAACTCAATACGTAGCATCATCTTTATTATATTATCTTTTATCAAAAAAATATATTTATTATATTATCTATTTAAATGTAAAAATACATAAATAGAAGATAAATTCAATTAAGACGAACTACTTAATTACTAGGACATGAAATAAATGTGTTTAAGATAAGAATGAAATCGTGAAAGAGATGAAACTAACTTTATTACACGTTTGAAGAGTACGATACTCTTGGTGAAAGCAACTTTAATGATCTCTCGCAAAAAATCAAAAACTTGTATTATCTATTTAATGCACCATACTTTAATTAGATAATCAATTTTAATGCACCATACGGTTATCGCAGAGTTGTCGTAAAAAGGTATCGCATTGTTATCGAAAAATTTATTACGACAATCAATTTTACGATAACATTTAATGGTTATTGTATAGTTATCGTACAATCGATTTTACGATAACCCTACGATAAATCTGTGTTATCGTTAGTTTTGCCCAAAATTTGTAGCAGATTACTTGATCATATACATTTGTATTTGACAGTTGTTAATCCCTTATTTCATTTAGTTAAATAGAAATATTTTATATTTTAATAGGGCCCACTATATTTTTTTTGTCTAATAGCCCATGAAATGTCAGGAATGGCCCTTATTCTATTAATATAATTTGTGCAACTAAAATAATTATTAACCTTGATATAAAGATTAATTGAAAAACTTCACTTCATTTTTTATGGAGAATTATTATGTTTCACAAAATAAATTGTAAGTCAAAAGAAGAATAATGTCTCTGAATGCGATAATTTTAATTAAGAAAATTACTAAGAATCAAAAGACTGTCGAAACTAAAATATATATTGAATTTATTTTGTATATTATAATGGAGTTGTTACAAAAGTTTGATGACTACAACACAATATGTAGCATCATATTTATTATATATCTATTTAAATGTAAAAATACATAAACAGATGATAAATTCAATTAAGACGAACGACTTATTCTGTGAATGACATCCTTCTAGTGCCAACAAATCGTTATTCTAATTCTTTTTGTTTATATAGTGCATGGGGACATCATTAAGCATGGTCGTTCTCGACATCTGAAAAAGAAAATAAAATTATATAAATGACATCATTCTTTGTTAGATAAGATGGTATTGTATTCTATCAAAACTAAAATGTTTTATTAGAGTTACCTTCTTTGTTGATAGTGGTGTCAGACGAAAGTGGAGGATGACGACCAGAACCAGAACCACAATGCTCAAATTTTCTAGAGCATAAATGACAAGCTCTTTTACCACACTCGATTTCGCCTCCCCCTAAATTCTTACAATTTCTCACACGTTCAGCAAAACATTCATCAAAAGTTTCAATGTCATTTGCTTCAGAATTTTTGATTGCTAACCCAAAAATTAAAACAACCAAAAGAACAATATATAAATTTTTGTGCTTGCCCTCCATATTTTTCTTTACACCTCACAATCGATCTTTCTTTGTAGTTGAGTAGTGTTGTTGCCAATGTATTATTTGCCTATCTTTTATCCAACTTATGCTTATTTATATACTTGAAATTGGTGGGTGATGATCACATGTAGAATTTAAATAATGTTAATTACTAGGACATGAAATAAATGTGTTTTAGGATAAGAATGAAATCGTGAAAAAGAGGAAACTAACTTTTATTACACGTTTGAAGAGTACGATACTCTTGGTAAATTAATTGTTACATTGTCTAACTAAATCACGTCTCATGCGTATGTTTATTTTGTCTGGTTACTAATTTAAATGAGTTCATTATGCAACTTGTATCTATTTAACTATTTGCCGATTACAATTTTATTAAATGTTAGTTTTAAATATTTATTTTCTCGTCCTGCCTCGCACGTGTATGCTTTTTACATCTCTGGCAGATGCTTTCTTCGCCCCGCATCGCGCGTGTATGTGTTGTTTGCCTTCCAATGTTGGTGCTATTCTACCGTCATGATGGGCATGGCGTGTCTTGCAATGGTAAAGGTACCCGATGTGGTCTGTGCTCAAATGTTGAAGAATGTATCAGTGGTTTCAAGGCTATATGTGCGCAGATCCATGGTAAAGGTGTCGGACCTGGCCTGTGCTTGAAGATGCGGATATTTGTACCAATGATTTCGGATCTGTTCGAGATGCCTTGATAGAGTTTCAAAGATTAATATATATGTACTAGATGATCACGGGTATAGCGATAAGTCTATTGAAATGGTATGTATTGTACCCCTTCATAAAAAAAAGTCTAGGTCAAAGTATTAAAACTTGAAAGTTGTCGGCTAGCTCAAAATGTTGTTGCTCATGCTCATAATCTTTATCAAACTCTATTGGATAATTGTTATTTTATTTTTTGATAATGGGGTACAACAACTCAGAAGATTACAATGTATATTACTAAAGCTTTATCATCTAGTACACATATATATTGATCTTTTAAAGCTCTAGCAAGGCATCTTGGTCGGATCCGAAATCATTTGGACATCTCACTACTTCTGAAGCGCTGGCCATGTTCAGTTTATATATAAGAGTAACGATCAGATACAAAGAATATTTTTGGTGCAAAATGTAAAGTTCGTTAAAACTGGATTATAATTCGTCGTCGAGAAACCAAAAGCACGACATAGTTCGTCATAAATAATAATTTGTGACTGTGAAATTAACCATAAACGGGATTAATACGAGATTTAATCTCATCCGTTCAAATGATATATAACTCAATGGCTGTTATTGGTCTGCATGTTTTTTACAAAAATATGCCCTTTGCACCTGATCCTTTTTGTCATATACAAATTTAAACTAATTATCATCAAAATAACAAATCTAATGTTTTTTTTTTCATTTGATAACAATATTCCATAGTTATATTTTAGAACTTAATGCTATTATTGTATAAAGTTTAATGTACATTTTACATGTTCTTTTTGTTATGTACACAAAGAAGTACAAAAGTGAACGATATGAATAGAATTCAATAGGGTGGCAAAACGGGCGGGCGGGTGATCGGTTGTAAATGTAGTGATTGTAATGCAACTCGCGATCAAACAATTAATCTGAGTGTGACTCAGGTCGAATCCTCAGGGAACTAGTTTGCTATTTTTTGTAAATGATTTGTTTATATTAGTACTGAAATGAAAATGCAGTACAGTAGAATAAATAAGTTGAACAACGAAATGATCTAGCACAGAACTAAAGATTTAATTTGTTGTTGCATACGATTTGTTGTTTGGTTGTCTTTTAATTTGATGAAACATTGGGAATCAATGACTCCCCAAAAACAAACAGATTATAACACAAAGTTACTGCAGACTCAACTTTCGCTTCTTGCCTAACAGTAGATCTTGATACATGATAGTGAATTGTTTCTCTAGGTCATTTGCCTTATTACATGCTCAACTTTCGCTTCTTGCATAATAACAAAACTAGATGCACAAATCATCAAGACTCAACTTTCGCTTCTCGCCTATCAGATTTTATCTCATTACATGCATAGACTCAATTTTCGCTTCTCGCCTATCATGCAACTATATAGACCTACTGTGATATGCTACTGCAAACACAGACAATAGGTACAAACAATCCCCATACAAACATTATTGATATCTCGCGAAAATACCAAATACAGGATGTACAAATTGAACTATCCATATCCAATGTAAAGAAATAAATTCCAATCATATAAAAAGACATGTGTTACAACTGCAGATGTTTCTGGGGATCCATTGGATCCCAATAAGTGGACTACTCACTCATGGTGAGTTGATACATGACAACAGATCAATAAAAATGGAAGTACAAGAATAGGTTAAGAGAAACCCTGATGTTGAACTCCTGCTCTTGTGAATGTTGTTGTCGCCAAGTATCTCCGATAATTTTCTGATGATGTCTCGATCCTCCTTTTCTTCACTGATGCTCACTCCTTCTATACTGTCATAATTAATTGCTTGTCTCCATGTTTCCCGATGCAGGCTTCTCAATCTCCAATGGCCTCTTTGTGTCCCCATAAAACTCACACTGATCGATGGAAATAAATGCATTTGAGTCGACTTGAAGATTTATTGTTTGCAGCTTGGGTCGGATAGCCGGTCGGTCATTCAAACAATTTAGGCCGGGTAGCCGATCGGCTGGACATGGATTTCTCGCTAGGAGAGTCGGGTATACGATCGGGTGTACGAGGGAATGAGCTCGGGTAGCCGATCGAGGGAATGAGCTCGGGTAGCCGATCGGGTGTACGAGGGAATGAGCTCGGGTAGCCGATCGGGCGCCCTAGTGTTTTCACGCAGCTTTAGCTCACATTTTGTCATTTTGCGATTTACTTCTTCAAGTTGCTTTGTCACTGAAACACTAAGTAAAAACATCAAATCTGCGTAATATTACATGAGAATGGAGCTCAAAGTGTGTGAATTTGTACATCAAAGATCATGCAAATAATCGCTCATCAGCGGGTGGGTATTGGGCGAATTCTTAACGGGTATCGGATTCTAATTAAATATTTAATTTAAATTAAATATCTGACTCTTTAGTTTAAAAGTCAAAACTAAAGTAGCAGATAAGAGTCATGCAAACTGGACAGTGGACAACATGAAGTAGATTTCTTGCCAGAGGCGTCTCTTTCGCTCTCGTTCCTATTTTAAGGCTTTGGGCGTAGAAAAAGATAGATTGTTGAGATACGTGTTGGGTAGTTCATGTGCTGATGCATGCCATTTATTTGATGGAAACAATGAAATTTTTTAAAATAAAAATGCTTCTTCATTCAGATGGAACAAGAATCGCATCTGGTTAGAAAGAATAAAATTTGATTTTTAAAGCTAAACGGGTTTTGCGGGTAAATCCGTTTATAAACGGGTTTTGCGGGTTTTTAACGGACGCGGGTATACTAAACCCATTTACTAATAGGGCGGTTAATGAGCTCAATTTAACGGGCGGGTTTAAGGTTTATGGTATAATATTTGCCACCTCTAGAATTCAGTATTGCACACAGTGGAGAAAGGTGTGAGAATAATGAATTTAGAATGTATACCTAAATGTCATATAGAATCCAACACAAGTGTGTGACTTGTGAAGAAGCAAAGCTCACCAAGAACATCCTTTCATAGAGTCGAGAGGAAGAATGAACCTCTTGAACTTATACATATTGACAAACTTGAAGTTCATGCCAATAGGAAGTGGTAACAAGTACTGAATGAACCTCACGACAGACTCCGATCCAATGGCCTCTTTTAATCTTAAATGAAGATTATTTATGTTTTTTAAACTAATTTTTTAAACAAGCCTCTATTTGTATTAAAAAAAAGTCTTTTTCCACTCAACTATATAATACAAAAATAACATGGACTGAAGCCAGTACTTCAACTGACTTCAGGATTGAGTCGCCCGTGCGAGCGAGTCAGTCGAGTCAATTGCTAGATTATCTGTGAACTTTGAATGGAGTTGTGGTTCGGATAAAATGATATTCGCAAATTGAAATCTTATAATTCCAATTGTAGGAGCCACTCTAATGTGTTATGTGATTTTCAAAAGCTCTACAAAAAATTCAATGTTATGAGTGATTATAAATAAATGTTGTACAGTATTTTTTGAGATTATTACCGCCTTCAATATATAACTTAAAATGAGGGGCGCTCAAACAGATTCATCTCGTTTTGTTGGATTTAAATAACCTTTTGTAAGCCTCTAAATTTTCTAATTCAATTGCTTTAAAAAGTTTGAAAAGTTTTTTTTTCATTTTTCCATTTTGTCTTTTAACAAAAAGGCAATATTGCAGTACTATACAAATGCACTTTTTGAGCATTTCACCCAAATGCACAAAATGAAATTTGTGGATCTACCAAATAGGTACGGATGTAATTGAATGCCGGTTAAGTTAAGAAATCTGATTTTTATTAATTTATACATAAAAGATAATCTAATTGAGAAAATATACTCTATTGACATAAATTGTGCAACTAAAATTATTATTAACCTTGATATAAAGATTAATAATTAAAAACTTCACTTAAATTTTTATGGAGAATTATTATGTTTCGCAATATAAAATCATAATTCAAAAGAAGAATAATGTCTCTGAATGCGATAATTTTAATTAATAAAAAAACACTGTAGCAGCTAAAATATATATTGAATTTATTTTGTATTTTATAATGGAGGTGTTACAAAAGTTTGATGACTACAACTCAATACGTAGCATCATCTTTATTATATTATCTTTTATCAAAAAAATATATTTATTATATTATCTATTTAAATGTAAAAATACATAAATAGAAGATAAATTCAATTAAGACGAACTACTTAATTACTAGGACATGAAATAAATGTGTTTAAGATAAGAATGAAATCGTGAAAGAGATGAAACTAACTTTATTACACGTTTGAAGAGTACGATACTCTTGGTGAAAGCAACTTTAATGATCTCTCGCAAAAAATCAAAAACTTGTATTATCTATTTAATGCACCATACTTTAATTAGATAATCAATTTTAATGCACCATACGGTTATCGCAGAGTTGTCGTAAAAAGGTATCGCATTGTTATCGAAAAATTTATTACGACAATCAATTTTACGATAACATTTAATGGTTATTGTATAGTTATCGTACAATCGATTTTACGATAACCCTACGATAAATTTGTGTTATCGTTAGTTTTGCCCAAAATTTGTAGCAGATTACTTGATCATATACATTTGTATTTGACAGTTGTTAATCCCTTATTTCATTTAGTTAAATAGAAATATTTTATATTTTAATAGGGCCCACTATATTTTTTTTGTCTAATAGCCCATGAAATGTCAGGAATGGCCCTTATTCTATTAATATAATTTGTGCAACTAAAATAATTATTAACCTTGATATAAAGATTAATTGAAAAACTTCACTTCATTTTTTATGGAGAATTATTATGTTTCACAAAATAAATTGTAAGTCAAAAGAAGAATAATGTCTCTGAATGCGATAATTTTAATTAAGAAAATTACTAAGAATCAAAAGACTGTCGAAACTAAAATATATATTGAATTTATTTTGTATATTATAATGGAGTTGTTACAAAAGTTTGATGACTACAACACAATATGTAGCATCATATTTATTATATATCTATTTAAATGTAAAAATACATAAACAGATGATAAATTCAATTAAGACGAACGACTTATTCTGTGAATGACATCCTTCTAGTGCCAACAAATCGTTATTCTAATTCTTTTTGTTTATATAGTGCATCGGGACATCATTAAGCATGGTCGTTCTCGACATCTGAAAAAGAAAATAAAATTATATAAATGACATCATTCTTTGTTAGATAAGATGGTATTGTATTCTATCAAAACTAAAATGTTTTATTAGAGTTACCTTCTTTGTTGATAGTGGTGTCAGACGAAAGTGGAGGATGACGACCAGAACCAGAACCACAATGCTCAAATTTTCTAGAGCATAAATGACAAGCTCTTTTACCACACTCGATTTCGCCCCCCCCTAAATTCTTACAATTTCTCACACGTTCAGCAAAACATTCATCAAAAGTTTCATTGTCATTTGCTTCAGAATTTTTGATTGCTAACCCAAAAATTAAAACAACCAAAAGAACAATATATAAATTTTTGTGCTTGCCCTCCATATTTTTCTTTACACCTCACAATCGATCTTTCTTTGTAGTTGAGTAGTGTTGTTGCCAATGTATTATTTGCCTATCTTTTATCCAACTTATGCTTATTTATATACTTGAAATTGGTGGGTGATGATCACATGTAGAATTTAAATAATGTTAATTACTAGGACATGAAATAAATGTGTTTTAGGATAAGAATGAAATCGTGAAAAAGAGGAAACTAACTTTTATTACACGTTTGAAGAGTACGATACTCTTGGTAAATTAATTGTTACATTGTCTAACTAAATCACGTCTCATGCGTATGTTTATTTTGTCTGGTTACTAATTTAAATGAGTTCATTATGCAACTTGTATCTATTTAACTATTTGCCGATTACAATTTTATTAAATGTTAGTTTTAAATATTTATTTTCTCGTCCTGCCTCGCACGTGTATGCTTTTTACATCTCTGGCAGATGCTTTCTTCGCCCCGCATCGCGCGTGTATGTGTTGTTTGCCTTCCAATGTTGGTGCTATTCTACCGTCATGATGGGCATGGCGTGTCTTGCAATGGTAAAGGTACCCGATGTGGTCTGTGCTCAAATGTTGAAGAATGTATCAGTGGTTTCAAGGCTATATGTGCGCAGATCCATGGTAAAGGTGTCGGACCTGGCCTGTGCTTGAAGATGCGGATATTTGTACCAATGATTTCGGATCTGCTCGAGATGCCTTGATAGAGTTTCAAAGATTAATATATATGTACTAGATGATCACGGGTATAGCGATAAGTCTATTGAAATGGTATGTATTGTACCCTTTCATAAAAAAAAGTCTAGGTCAAAGTATTAAAACTTGAAAGTTGTCGGCTAGCTCAAAATGTTGTTGCTCATGCTCATAATCTTTATCAAACTCTATTGGATAATTGTTATTTTATTTTTTGATAATGGGGTACAACAACTCAGAAGATTACAATGTATATTACTAAAGCTTTATCATCTAGTACACATATATATTGATCTTTTAAAGCTCTAGCAACGCATCTTGGTCGGATCCGAAATCATTTGGACATCTCACTACTTCTGAAGCGCTGGCCAAGTTCAGTTTATATATAAGAGTAACGATCAGATACAAAGAATATTTTTGGTGCAAAATGTAAAGTTCGTTAAAACTGGATTATAATTCGTCGTCGAGAAACCAAAAGCACGACATAGTTCGTCATAAATAATAATTTGTGACTGTGAAATTAACCATAAACGGGATTTAATACAAGATTTAATCTCATCCGTTCAAATGATATATAACTCAATGGCTGTTATTGGTCTGCATGTTTTTTACAAAAATATGCCCTTTGCACCTGATCCTTTTTGTCATATACAAATTTAAACTAATTATCATCAAAATAACAAATCTAATGTTTTTTTTTCATTTGCTAACAATATTCCATAGTTATATTTTAGAACTTAATGCTATTATTGTATAAAGTTTAATGTACATTTTACATGTTCTTTTTGTTATGTACACAAAGAAGTACAAAAGTGAACGATATGAATAGAATTCAATAGGGTGGCAAAACGGGCGGGCGGGTGATCGGTTGTAAATGTAGTGATTGTAATGCAACTCGCGATCAAACAATTAATCTGAGTGTGACTCAGGTCGAATCCTCAGGGAACTAGTTTGCTATTTTTTGTAAATGATTTGTTTATATTAGTACTGAAATGAAAATGCAGTACAGTAGAATAAATAAGTTGAACAACGAAATGATCTAGCACAGAACTAAAGATTTAATTTGTTGTTGCATACGATTTGTTGTTTGGTTGTCTTTTAATTTGATGAAACATTGGGAATCAATGACTCCCCAAAAACAAACAGATTATAACACAAAGTTACTGCAGACTCAACTTTCGCTTCTTGCATAATAACAAAACTAGATGCACAAATCATCAAGACTCAACTTTCGCTTCTCGCCTATCAGATTTTATCTCATTACATGCATAGACTCAACTTTCGCTTCTCGCCTATCATGCAACTATATAGACCTACTGTGATATGCTACTGCAAACACAGACAATAGGTACAAACAATCCCCATACAAACATTATTGATATCTCGCGAAAATACCAAATACAGGATGTACAAATTGAACTATCCATATCCAATGTAAAGAAATAAATTCCAATCATATAAAAAGACATGTGTTACAACTGCAGATGTTTCTGGGGATCCATTGGATCCCAATAAGTGGACTACTCACTCATGGTGAGTTGATACATGACAACAGATCAATAAAAATGGAAGTACAAGAATAGGTTAAGAGAAACCCTGATGTTGAACTCCTGCTCTTGTGAATGTTGTTGTCGCCAAGTATCTCCGATAATTTTCTGATGATGTCTCGATCCTCCTTTTCTTCACTGATGCTCGCTCCTTCTATACTGTCATAATTAATTGCTTGTCTCCATGTTTCCCGATGCAGGCTTCTCAATCTCCAATGGCCTCTTTGTGTCCCCATAAAACTCACACTGATCGATGGAAATAAATGCATTTGAGTCGACTTGAAGATTTATTGTTTGCAGCTTGGGTCGGATAGCCGGTCGGTCATTCAAACAATTTAGGCCGGGTAGCCGATCGGCTGGACATGGATTTCTCGCTAGGAGAGTCGGGTATACGATCGGGTGTACGAGGGAATGAGCTCGGGTAGCCGATCGAGGGAATGAGCTCGGGTAGCCGATCGGGTGTACGAGGGAATGAGCTCGGGTAGCCGATCGGGCGCCCTAGTGTTTTCACGCAGCTTTAGCTCACATTTTGTCATTTTGCGATTTACTTCTTCAAGTTGCTTTGTCACTGAAACACTAAGTAAAAACATCAAATCTGCGTAATATTACATGAGAATGGAGCTCAAAGTGTGTGAATTTGTACATCAAAGATCATGCAAATAATCGCTCATCAGCGGGTGGGTATTGGGCGAATTCTTAACGGGTATCGGATTCTAATTAAATATTTAATTTAAATTAAATATCTGACTCTTTAGTTTAAAAGTCAAAACTAAAGTAGCAGATAAGAGTCATGCAAACTGGACAGTGGACAACATGAAGTAGATTTCTTGCCAGAGGCGTCTCTTTCGCTCTCGTTCCTATTTTAAGGCTTTGGGCGTAGAAAAAGATAGATTGTTGAGATACGTGTTGGGTAGTTCATGTGCTGATGCATGCCATTTATTTGATGGAAACAATGAAATTTTTTAAAATAAAAATGCTTCTTCATTCAGATGGAACAAGAATCGCATCTGGTTAGAAAGAATAAAATTTGATTTTTAAAGCTAAACGGGTTTTGCGGGTAAATCCGTTTATAAACATGGCTAGGGTTGAACAACGCCTGTTCATTAGCAGTTTTAGTTGAAATAAAATACAGAACTAGGGTTTTCCCTAATTCAAGCTTTCTCTGCGTTTGCTCTGCATTACCCTCCATATTTTTCTTTACACCTCACAATCGATCTTTCTTTCTAGTTGAGTAGTGTTGTTGCCAATGTATTATTTGCCTATCTTTTATCCAACTTATGCTTATTTATATACTTTGAAATTGGTGGGTGATGATCACATGTAGAATTTAAATAATGTTAATTACTAGGACATGAAATAAATGTGTTTTAGGATAAGAATGAAATCGTGAAAAAGAGGAAACTAACTTTTATTACACGTTTGAAGAGTACGATACTCTTGGTAAATTAATTGTAACATTGTCTAACTAAATCACGTCTCATGCGTATGTTTATTTTGTCTGGTTACTAATTTAAATGAGTTCATTATGCAACTTGTATCTATTTAACCATTTGCCGATTACAATTTTATTAAATGTTAGTTTTAAATATTTATTTTCTCGTCCTGCCTCGCACGTGTATGCTTTTTACATCTCTGGCAGATGCTTTCCTCGCCCCGCATCGCGCGTGTATGTGTTGTTGCCTTCCAATGTTGGTGCTATTCTACCGTCATGATGGGCATGGCGTGTCTTGCAATGGTAAAGGCAGTGTTATTAAAACCGAACCGGTGATCGAACCGGTCAAGTCACTGGGTCAATGGGTCAGTGGTTCAACCGGGTCGAACCTGTTGGACCCGCATAAATTAAATAATAAAAATAAAATACTTATATATGATATTATAATTTAACATATTTATGACTTGAATAAATATTACATGTTTATGATCGGATTACAATAACATACCATAACAAATTGTCAAATTTAGAATTTGATAAAGTACAAATCAATAATACAACAATAATAGAACAACAATAACAATTTTAGTCTTAATTTGCAAGTCACAACAATAAGAGATTTCTAAGATTAATTGAATTTCTAGTTAAATTGATAATAAGTAAAAATATTTATAGATTTGATAAATGCATATACATTAATGAAACAAATAAAAAAACAAGAATCATGTTTAGCTTGGTGGAATGAGATGTGATAATTATAGAGGAAGACTAGGTTCGAGTCTTGTCCAAGTCAATATAAATAAATATTTTTTCAGACCAAATCGAACCGATTGAACCGATCAAATCACCATTTTAATGCAAAATTGAGTCAATCCGCGGGTCAACCGGTTCATCCGGCCGGTTCAACCGGGTCTTGACCAAGTTTTGACCGGTTCGATTGCAGAACGGTCTGATTGCTGAACCGGACCGGTCCGATGACCGGTTCCCGGTCCAACCGGTCGAACCGGCCGGTCCGGTCCGGTTTTTATAACACTGGGTAAAGGTACCCGATGTGGTCTGTGCTCAAATGTTGAAGAATGTATCAGTGGTTTCAAGGGTATATGTGCGCAGATCCATGGTAAAGGTGTCGGACCTGGCATGTGCTTGAAGATGCGGATATTTGTACCAGTGATTTCGGATCTGCTCGAGATGCCTTGATAGAGTTTCAAAGATTAATATATATGTACTAGATGATCACGGCTATAGCGATAAGTCTATTGAAATGGTATGTATTGTACCCCTTCATAAAAAAAAGTCTAGGTCAAAGTATTAAAACTTGAAAGTTGTCGGCTAGCTCAAAATGTTGTTGCTCATGCTCATAATCTTTATCAAACTCTATTGGATAATTGTTATTTTATTTTTTGATAATGGGGTACAACAACTCAAAAGATTACAATGTATATTACTAAAGCTTTATCATCTAGTACACATATATATTGATCTTTTAAAAACTCTAACAAGGCATCTTGGTCGGATCCGAAATCATTTGGACATCTCTCTACTTCTGAAGCGCTGGCTACGTTCAGATTATATATAAGAGTAACGATCAGATACAAAGAATATTTTTGGTGCAAAATGTAAAGTTCGTCAAAACTGGATTATAATTCGTCGTCGAGAAACCAAAAGCACGACATAGTTCGTCATAAATAATATTTTGTGACTGTGAAATTAACCATAAACGGGATTTAATACGAGATTTAATCTCATCCGTTCAAATGATAACTCAATGGCTGTTATTGGTTTGCATTTTTTTACAAAAATATGCCCTTTGCACCTGATCCTTTTTGTCATATACAAATTTAAACTAATTATCATCAAAATAACAAATCTAATGTTTTTTTTCATTTGATAACAATATTCCATAGTTATATTTTAGAACTTAATGCTATTATTGTATAAAGTTTAATGTACATTTTACATGTTCTTTTTGTTATGTACACAAAGAAGTACAAAAGTGAACGATATGAATAGAATTCAATAGGGTGGCAAAACGGGCGGGCGGGTGGGTATTGGGCGAATTCTTAACGGGTATCGGATTCTAATTAAATATTTAATTTAAATTAAATATCTGACTCTTTAGTTTAAAAGTCAAAACTAAAGTAGCAGATAAGAGTCATGCAAACTGGACAGTGGACAACATGAAGTAGATTTCTTGCCAGAGGCGTCTCTTTCGCTCTCGTTCCTATTTTAAGGCTTTGGGCGTAGAAAAAGATAGATTGTTGAGATACGTGTTGGGTAGTTCATGTGCTGATGCATGCCATTTATTTGATGGAAACAATGAAAAATTTTAAAATAAAAATGCTTCTTCATTCAGATGGAACAAGAATCGCATCTGGTTAGAAAGAATAAAATTTGATTTTTAAAGCTAAACGGGTTTTGCTGGTAAATCCGTTTATAAACGGGTTTTTAACGGACGCGAGTATACTAAACCCATTTACTAATAGGGCGGTTAATGAGCTCAATTTAACGGGCGGGTTTAAGGTTTATGGTATAATATTTGCCACCTCTAGAATTCAATATTGCACACAGTGGAGAAAGGTGTGAGAATAATGAATTTAGAATGTATACCTAAATGTCATATAGAATCCAACACAAGTGTGTGACTTGTGAAGACGCAAAGCTCACCAAGAACATCCTTTCATAGAGTCGAGAGGAAGAATGAACCTCTTGAACTTATACATATTGACAGACTTGAAGTTCATGCCAATAGGAAGTGGTAACAAGTACTGAATAAACCTCATGACAGACTCCGATCCAATGGCCTCTTTTAATCTTAAATGAAGATTATTTATGTTTTTTAAACTAATTTTTTAAACAAGCCTCTTTTTGTATTAAAAAAAGTCTTTTTCCACTCAACTATATAATACAAAAATAACATGGACTGAAGCCAGTACTTCAACTGACTTCAGGATTGAGTCGCCCGTGCGAGCGAGTCAGTCGAGTCAATTGCTAGATTATCTGTGAACTTTGAATGGAGTTGTGGTTCGGATAAAATGATATTCGCAAATTGAAATTCGGGACATGTTCATGTTTGGGGTTGTAGGGCGGTAGTGAGACTACCTATCCCTAAACATAAAACTTCAAGAGAAAAAAGAATCGAATACATATTCATAGGATATGCGAACACTCAATGACTTATGGAATTGAACGCACCCACCAGCGCAACCAAAGACGACCCCACTTGCTTCACATCCATCTGCCTAAACAACCTCACAATCATGTCTCGTAATTTTCTTAGATAAAGAGAATCAACATGTTTGAATTCAACTGGCAAAATAGGTTTAGGTCGTTGTTTTGGCGGGAATATTCAGTATTTGAACACTGCAACCAAATTGGACTGGGCCTAAAGAGTCGGCCCAATACAACTTTACACTGTTTAGGTTGAGCGGCCACCGGCCACACCAAGAAGATCTAAATTACTAGCATTACTTCCGTACCAAAAAATAAAAAAATACTAGTATTACTTTATCAAAAAACCAAATACAAAGTAATTTTCATTTAACTTAAATGATTATAAAACTATTAGGAAAATATATAATTTGAGGTCTTGAACTATCAACTCATTCCAATATGTAGGCCGAACTATAAAAAGTTTCTAAGATGGAAACATTGATTTGTTTTTCAAAGAAAGACATGGCCAAACAGAGCTAACGATTTTACTAACGCTGCGTCTACCTCCATAAGTGTGCACATTCTTGTAGTCTTCTAACTCACATTAACAGCGCCTTGACGGCGTTGGACGACATTGCAAAAATCATCGACTCCCCATTTCGCATCCTCTTTGAACTTTTTATAATTCGGCCTATATATTAGAATCAGGTGATAGTTCAAGACCTCAAACTTCATTTTTCTCAAACAATTAAATTAGTGGTAAGCTCAATTGGGACCTCTCTCCCCTTAAGTTCATTTCTGATCACACATTCATTTTAAATGAATAATTGAAACTAAATCACTTGTGATGCACCTATATGAAAAATTGAAAATGCATTACTCATATTTTTATTGATTATCTGTTGTTATAATCCAACTTTGTTTAGGTGCATCACACATGACTTTTTCAACCATTCATTCAGAAATAGGCTCCAGTACCTAAATACAGGCATAATTTGAGAGCTCTTCCTGTTAAATTTATAAAGTATTTCAATTTTGGACTCTGATCCAAATTACGTAATTTAATAAAGAGTGCAGTTCAGGTAAAAACCATTATTATATATGAAAACTAAAAATCGGATTTTAAGCTGACACGTGTCCAATTCGTCGAAATCTCGGATATAACACGGAGGGGCATTATAATCATTTTACTTATCCCGAATTTCAAATCAGACTTAAATCGGAATGATCAGACTTCACTTGGAATGAGTAGGCTTAATAATCAGACATAAAACAGCAATATCCAGACTTAACTTGCAATGATCAGACTTGAAACAGCAATATCCTGACTTAAACTGCAATATCCAGACTTATCTTGGAATGATCAGACTTAACTTGGAATGATCAAATTAATAATCCGACTTAAAACAGCAATATCTAGACTTAAACAATAATGATCAGACTTAACTTGCAATGATCAGACTTAATTGGAATGATCATACATAATAATTAGGCTTAATTGGAATGATCAGACTTAACTTAGAATGATCACACTTAACTTGAAATGATCAGACTTAATAATCAGACTTAACAGCAATATCCAGACTTAAACAACAATGATCAGACTTAACTTGCAATGATCAAACTTAACTTGCAATGATCAGACTTAACTTGGAATGATCAGACATAATTGGAATGATCAGACTTAATTTAGAATGATCAGGCTTAATAATCTGACTTAAAACAGCAATATTTAGACTTCACTTGCAATGATCAGATTTAACTTGCAATTATCAGACTTAACTTGGAATGATTAGACATAATAATCAGACTTAATTGGAATGATCAGACTTAACTTGGAATGACCAGACTTAATAATCAGACTTAAAATAGCAATATCTAGACTTCACTTGCAATGATCAGCCTTAACTTGCAATGATCAGACTTAACTTGAAATGATCAGACATTAATAATCAGACTTATTTGGAATGATCATACTTAATAATCAGAAAACAATAATATCCAAACTTAAACAGCAATGATCAGACTTAAACAGCAATATCCAGACTTAAAACAACCATATCCAGACTTAAACAGCAATATCCAGACTTAAATAGCAATATCCAGACTTAAACGAAATATCCATACTTAAAACAGCAATATACAAAGTTAAACAGCAATATCTAGAGTTAAACAACAATATCCACACTTAAAACAGCAATATCCAAACTTAAGTTAAGTCTGGATATTACTGTGTAAATTTTTAGGACGATTATTCTCTCGCATCTGTTATGTATTTTTAAATAAGTCCGTTTTATTTTTTCGTTATTTACAAAAAGCGTCCCGAATTACGATTGATCGAAATATACGCGTGACAATATTTTATTGGGTTTTTAGTTTTTATGTATAACCGTGATTTTTATTTGATCTGTTTTCTTTAATAAAACTATCTAATTTAATATCTAAAAAAATGAAGAAAATAATCTTGGATGGATTTTAAAAAAAGTCTGAAAAGTTATTTTTTATCATTTTTTAATTATTTTTCTTTTAACTAAAAGGCAAAAATGCAATGAGTTGAGATCTCATGATTAAGTTACATGAGAAATGAGAAAAAATCTCAACCTTCCATCTCATCACATATATGACTAAGATTTAATAAGATTAAATTTAAATTTTGTAATTATTTTACTATTAACACATAATTAAGGGTAAATTAGGCATTGCAAAAATCAAATATAAACCGATATCCGCGAAAATCTCTGCTCTCCACCCAATCCTCCTCGTATTCCGCCATCGGAAATTTTCCTATCCTCGGATCCATCAAAGTCCCAATCTTTTTCCAATTAGACACCCCTTTTGTCAATTTCCCGCATGCTTTGTTTTTTTTTTTCCAAATTTTTTTAATTTTATTTTTATTAATCGACCGCATATAGGAAGTGAAGGAGTCGAATTCCGAAAGCGACAAAGGAAGATCATCACCGTGAACACACATCCATCTCCCGATTCCGATTCGAATTCGAACTTCTTTGATTACGATGATGGTGGCAGGAAACGACTATCATGGGGGTGAGGAAGACGACACTCGTAGTCTGTGTTCGTTACGAATTATATGTTGACAACTACGTATTATATTCAATGCATGAAATCTGAGTCCACTTCGAATTATACATTAAAAACTACGCATTAGATCTAATGCATGCAGTCTGAGTCGGCTACGAATTATGTATTTAAAACTACGCATTATATGTTTATAAAAAAACTACGCATTACATGCAATGCATGTAATATGAGTTGCTACGAATTCTATGTTGAAAACTACGCATTATATACAATGTGTGAGTGCGCTATGAAGTTTATGTTGACAAAATCGTGTCATAATGAGTGCTACGAAATTTGTTTTAATTGCTACGCATTTTAGTCGCAAAGCACCATAACATGACTATTACGAATTTTCTTTATAATTTCTATGCATTTTAGTCACAAAGCACCAAAACATGACTCCTACGAATTTTATGTATTAATCTATGCATTTTAAAATTACATGCTCTATCCCACTATGTCACTGTTCTACGAATTATAAAATAATTTTATCCAACTTGGTCTTTTCCTCTCAATTTTCTTTCCATCTTAATAAATTTCCAGTAACCGAACTAGAGTAAATGAATGCATAACCGGCACCCACTTTTGCCACGAGATGCCACGTCGATATTACTCAGCCATGCATGGTTGACTCGTGTCATCCACCATGGCGAGCAACGTGACAGGCGATCAAAGGGTGAACTCGATCTAGAGTTGAGAATATATACAAAAATCTTCATGCATGCACCCGCCAACCAAGTTAATAATCAGCTCACAGTCGTTCTAAGGTCTGATCGATTGGTTGAATCAGAGAGATGCAAGCGGTGAAAGAGAAAGTGAGCAACATGGCGAGCAAAGCAAAAGAGAAGATGATGATGTGCAGGGTGAGGATTGAAGAGAGGGCTGAAGTGACCGCATCGAGGACCAAGGAAGAGATGCAAGTTCATTGTGAGGATCGAAACAAAAGCGCACAAGTGTGGGCTGAAAAATAGGATCTTAACTAAAATTAGTAAAGCCAAATGACGAATACATCCAATTATTATTTTATTGTCACAATAAATACAAATTAATTGAGGAAATCATAACCGTCGAATGATCAATCGATCGTTTGACATTTTTTCTTATTTCTCACCAAAGATGACATTTCTCATATGATCCAAATGCACTTTTTGATCATTTGACCCAAATGCAAAAAATGAAAGTCGTAAATCCACCAAAACTGATTTGTGTTAAGTTTTTATTCTTTTTTTTGATAAAAATTTGTGTTAAGTTGTACATAACAGATAACCAAATTGTAAGAATATATTCTGTTGGCATAAATTGTGCAACTAATATTATTATTAACCTACTATCAAAAAATAAAATAAAAATATTATTATTAACCTTGATATAAAGATTAATTGAAAAACTTTACTTAAATTTTAATGGAGAATTATTGCGTTTCGCAAAATAAAATCGTAAGTCAAAAGAAAAATAATGTCTCCGAATGGGTTGTGACCTTTTAAAACATAAGTACCATATATAAGAGTAAGATAAGCTACAAAACATATTTTTTGTGCAAAATGTAAAGTTCGTCAAAACTGGGTTATGATTCGTCGTCGAGAAACAAAAAGTACGACATAGTTCGTCAAGAATATTTTATAATTCGTCACCGAGAAATTAATCATAAACGGGATTTAATACAAGATTTAATCTCATCCGTCAAAATGACAAATCAAGGGTTGTAATTGGTTTGTAGTTTTACAAAAATATGCCATTTGCACCGAACACTTTTTCTCAATAGTTATATTTTAGTACTAAATGCTATTATTGTATAAAGTTTAAACTACATTATACATATTAGGTTTCTTATTATTGTTAATTGATTTTCTCATGTTCTTATGGTTATGTACACAAAGAAGTACAAAAGTGAACTATATGAATAGAATTCAATATTGCACAGTGGATCAAGGTGTGAGACTAATGAATTTAGAATGTAAACTTAAGGGCTGTCCGATTGAGCTAAAATTTAGCTTAGCTGAATTTAATTTAGTTTATATTAGCTGAATTTAGTTTAATTTATTTTAGTTTAACTTAGCTTAGCTGAATTTAGTTTAATTTATTTTAATTAAGTTTAGTTTAGCTTAGCTTAGCTGAATTTAATTTAATTTATTTTAGTTTAACTTATAGTTTATACCAACTTAACATCAATTACCATCATCATCACATCACAACCAACATCATCATATTACCATCATCATCATATCACCATCATCACCATCACCATCATCATCACAACCATCATCATCATCAAAATCACCATCATCATCATCATATTGCCATCATCCATGATATTACCATCATCATCATATCACCATCACCATCATAACCATCATCATCATCATATCATAGTACCATCATCATCACATCACATCATCATAATCACCATCATCACATCATCATCATCATATTACCATCATCATATTACCATCATCATCATCATCATCATATTACCATCATCATATCATCACCATCACCATCATATCGTCATCATCATCACAACCATCATCATCATATTACCATCATCATCAAATCACCATCATCATATCATCATCGTCACCATCACCATCATATCGTCATCATCATCACAACCATCATCATCATCATCATATTGACATCATCATCATCATCATATTACCATCATCATCATATCGCCATCATCATATCATGTTACCAACATCATCACATCATCATCATATTACCATCATCATCATCATATCATCATCATCACCATCACCATCATATCGTCATCATCATCATCAACATCATCATCATCATCATCATCATATAACCATCATCATCATATCACCATCATCATCATCATATCATATTAGCATCATCATCATAATACCATCATCATCATCACATCACATCATCGTATTATAATAATCATCACATCACCAGCATCATCATATCGTCATCATCATCATCACCATCATCATCATCACATTACCATCATATCCTCATATTACCATCATCATCATATCACCATCATCATCATCATTAATATTATATTACATAATTCAATATGATGATGATGGTTGTGATGATATGAAGTTGGTGATGATGAAGATGATGGTGATAATGATGATGATGGTGGTGGTGGTAATATGATGATGATGGCGATATGATGATGATGGTGATGATGATGATGATGGTGATATGATGATGATGGTAATATGATGATGATGATGATGATGGTGATGATGATGTGATGTGATGATGATGATGAATGATATAATGATGATGGTAATATGATGATGATGATGGTGATATGATGATGATGATGATGATGTGATGGTGATGGTGATGATGATGATGTGATGATGATGGTAATATGATATGATGTTTATGATGGTGTCATGGTGATATGACGATGCTGTGATGTGATGGTGATGATGATGATGATGTGATGATGATGGTAATATGATATGATGATGATGTTAATATGATATGATGATGATGATACGATGATGATGATATGATGATGGTGGTAATATGATGATGATGTTGGTGATGGTGATGGTGATGATCATAATCATCATCATATGATGATGTGATGATGATGATAATGATAATGATGCTAATGATACGATGATGGTGGTGGTGGTGATGGTGATGATGATGATGATGATGATGATGTTTCGATGAGGGCAATACAATGATGATGATATGATGATGATGGTGATGGTGATGGTGATGACGATGATCATGATCATGATGATGACGATGCCGAAGACGATGACGATGACGATGACGATGATGATGAACTTAAATCAATTATAATATAATATAATTTAATTTAGTTTAGTTTAGCTTATCTGAATTTAATTTAATTTAACTGAATTTAATTTATAAAACATTAATTTAAAGTCAATCGGACAGGGCCTTAATAGTCATATAGAATCCAACACAAGTGTGTGACTTGTGAAGACGCAAAGCTCACCAAATAAACCCTTTCATAGAGTTGAGAGGAAGAATGAACCTCTTGAACTTATACATAGAGACATATGATTTGAAGTTCATGCGAATAGGAGGTGGTAACAAGTACTGAATGAACCTCATGACTGACTTCTTTAAACTCCAATGGTCTCTTTCAATCTTAACTGAACTACTGAAGCTTAATTATTTATGTTTTTTAAACTTATTTTTAAAACAAGAGGCTTCTTTTTGTCTCAAAAGTGAGTCTTTTTCCATTCAATTATAATACAAAAACAAATACAAAAATAACGTGGATTTAACTCTTAAGCCAATGCTTCCACTGACTTCAGGATTGAGTCGCCCCTGCGAATTGTCAATCAAGTCAATTGCTAGATGATCTGTGAACTTTAAATGGAGTTGTAGTTCAGGTAAAATGCTATTCGCAAATTGAAATCTTATAATCTCTAATTGTAGAAACCATGTAATGTGTTCTATGATTTTCAAAAACTCTACAAAAAAACTCAATGTTATGAGCCATTAAAAATAGATGTTGTATATTCATATGTACCCAAGTAGTAAAAAAAGTGCACATGTAATATTTACAAGATGTATTCGTGTAGTACTTGATTTGTATGCGATGTAAAATCCATAATAAAAAAATAGATGTTGTATAGTATTTTTTGAGATTATTATCGCCTTAGATAAATAACTTAAATGAGGGACAATCAAACAGATTCATCCGGTTATGTTGGATTTATATAGCCTCAAAATTTTCTAATTTAAATGCTAAAAAAAAGTTCGGAAAGTTATTTTTTATCATTTTACAATTTTGTCTTTTAACTAAAAGACAAAAGTGCATTAACAAATTCACTTTCGGAGCATATGAATAATTTGACCCAAATGGAGAAAATGAAATTCGTAGATCCACCAAATAGGTGCGAATCTAATTGAGCGACAAAATTGGGAGAATACTATTCGATGCCGGCTCTATGCAAGTAGCACTACAACAAACAACACAATATGCAACGGTTTTTTTGGTTATTATGCATCGGTTTTGGTTCCGATGCATAATGAAGTGTTGCATAATGTCTGAACATTATGCATCGGTTCATAAAAAAACCTTCGCATAATCGTCGGACTTTATGCATCGGTTTTTCCTTGAACCGATGCATAATGTCTGGACTTTATGCATTGGTTCAAGGAAAAACCGATGCATAATGGGTAAATCGATGCACATTATGCAACGGTTTCTTAAAAAACCGATGCATAAGCTTCAAAAAAAATGGCAGAATTGGCTTTACAAAAGCTCAAATCAACCTGAAATTAAACATCAATAATAAACCCTGCTGTTCGTCATTTTAAATACAGTACAACTTACATGCTAAACATCATTTCACTTAATTTGCAATACAATATCATTCATACACATATATTTGTCTCTTATTGGTACAAATACGCCACAAATTATCACATAACAAATGTTGTCTAAGTTAATGTCCTATACCGCTGGATGAGTGGTCACGTAGTCACATAGGTAGTATGCGATTTCATCCCGAACTTCAAGAATCTTGTCGACTTCATATGCCTCTACTCCATTAGGAAAACAGTACTATAAAAAAAACAAAGAAAACTAAGTCAACAATTAAATAGTGAAAACGATTAAGCCTTAAAAAGCTAAATCAACGATTAACGTCTAAAAAGCTAAATCAACAATTAAAGAGTGAAAACAAGAGAACTAAATGAACAATTAAAAAGTAAACAGTTAAATGAATAACATATATATGTATATATATCTCTAAAAAGCTTACTTGGGCTATGTCTTCAACCTCCGCACCATTATTAGCATGTACAAATGCTATAATGTCCCGCACAAAGTGAAGGACATAACAGCCACAAAAATGGCTAGGTGGTTGTCTTGGACACTGCACGATATCAAGAATTGCAGTTAACAAACTTTATAAATGTAAAAAAAATATTTAATAGAATTGTCTAATTTGTGAATACCAAAACTTTCTTCCACTCTACTTTACGTGTACTCCTCGGTACACATCCTTGGTAGTATCGATCTAATCCCCTAAAACACACACAATAATGTAATTATTAGTGACTTTTCAATACAAGTTATAAGATAAAAGTAATTTCCAAACTTATGTCTCCATCAACTCTTTTGCATCAGCGTTTATATCCTTCTCTTCTGTCGGTGAATCAAGCCAAAGAACTTTATGTTGTCTTGGAAAGATGACGCATAACATCCAATGCCACCTAAAAAAACCCACTAACTTAAAAACAAATGTGTAACAAAAGAGAAGTTAACAACCTATAAAGTTAGTGATGAACTCACAATATGTGATCAACATAAGGGAGAAAGTAGCAAAAAAGTTGGTCTTTGTCTGGCATATTCAATCTTCCCACGAACGTCGCCAATCTCTCGTTTTTGTTTATGGATGGGGTCATTAATGACGGAATAAAAAAAGAAAATTTGATATTCGAACGAACCATCTGATCGTGTAAATGACTACAAAGTAAAAACTTGTGTCAGTTAGACTAATTGCCAAAAATGATGAAAGAATATAAATATTACCATTTATATAACTCAGATGTTGCGTTCCCCAACGCTTTAAACTTAAATAGGTCCGTCACTTCCTCGTCACACAAGTAGATATCGTAGTCGTCACCAAACACCTCAGTGTTGGCTTGTACTACAAACATGTCTGTACCCAAAGTCGTCCACACCTCACGTAGAAGTCTACAGTCCACGGACATTTCATCTATGAAATCATCGCCAGTAAGTAGCAAAGACTCGTATAAGTGTTTGTCATATGCCTGCATGTTAAATTTTCGTGAAGCTTAAATAGTATTTCATTTGTAATATAACACAATGAAGCAAATGAAGTTATAATCTTCGATGATCTCACCCTTTTATCGACAACGACCAAGTCTTTTGGCCAAGCCACGTGGTGGTTAATTGCTTCATGAACAGTCGAGAGCTTTTGATGGGCTGTTGGCAAGGCTGCACCTCGACCTCGTAAAAGTGCTTTATCGACCTTCACCTTCACGTTATCTTCGGGTATTGCCCGAAAGTTAACAAACCGGCCATTTACGCATCGACCGATAGCCACAAGCTGTTTGTCACCTTCAAGTTGCCCCTCGATGTATAATAGGCTCTTCAGGCCACCCTGTTAGTAGAAGTAATAATTTGTAACCAAACACAAAAAGTATTACATACATTTAACCAACATAAATAATAAATTTAATAATTATAAATGTACCTCTGGTATGTTATTCAATGGGTCTGAATCAATAGGACAATGAAGGCTGCAGTGGCCGGACGCATCTCTTCGAATATTACTTGAACTGGGTGTGCCACCAGAGGAGGTGGATATTGGTAACCCAACCCTCCACGGAATGTGTGATCCGACTCCTCGGGTGCGTCCTTTGGGCTCGGGCGTCCCAATCGCCTCAGTCAGTATGTCATGTCGTCGATTTTGAGACGAGAACTGTCCTTGAGACGATCTTTCCACTAATTCATCCTATATAAAACAATCATTAAATACCAAAAGTTAGGGTATGATTAACTATTAAAATTGACATAAAAAATAACTTACAATCTTTGTTGCCACTCGCTGGGATGCAGTGACGTACTCGTCATTCTTCTTTTTTCGTCCCCTCTTCCACAACTCATGTCTCTCTATAGTGACAGAAGATTGCACCTCTTCAATTGCGCCCTGCACAAATAACTCGGCTATCTTCTCGGTTGTCAATTTCTCTTTAAGTTTTCTGTAGCCTCCTCGACCAAGTATGTGCGCATACACATTCTTCTTAACAAGCTCATTGTTAGTGTCTCTTAACTTCATAGCATTTTCAGATAGCCTCTGCTCCTTAAATATCCTCCAAGTCTCTTTGTCAAGATACTTATACTCAACCAAAGGATCGTCAGTTGCCTTGTCACTGTGGATGTACTCTTTTGCCAGTCTTGACTTGAAATTCTTCCATATGCTACCAGCGACCTTCAACTCATGCTTTTTATGTGGCTCGCATCCCTCAAAAATTTCCTAAAGAGAATTATAACAAGTTATAATTAATACAAAAAATAATCACCATAACAAACAAGTATAAATTTCAATTAAAGAAAAACTTACAGTTGCATCTCCCCACAAAGTTTCCTTATAATGGTCAGGAACTTTCCTCCAATCGTTGTGTGTGATAGGAATTCGAGAACGAGCCACCATACCCAAGAAGCTCCTCCAAGTGTCTCCCTTCTTCCCTTTCGGATTACCCTTACTATCGAAGTTGATTATGATCTTGGTACCAGCCACTGTGTGTTGCTTAACCAACTTCGCCATGTATACAGTGCCTTTCTTGGGTCTCGGTGTGTGGGACGAGACACGAAAATCATCCTCACCGCCGCTGCTGCTGCTAGCCATGATCCTGTAAAGAGTCACATTAAATGTCAGATTAAACACATTAAATATATGAATACATAAATGGAGACGATTATTAAAGAAATAAAAAGACGTGTGATAACGAAATAAGTAGCATATACAACATACACACAAATTAAGTTTCTTTATCAATCCATATTCCTTCGCCGTGATCTTCTCGCAACTGAATTTCATCATCAACTTCGCTGTCGTCGTTGTCTACTGGAACTGTCGTACAAACGGGCAGGCAATCCTCATTCATCTCTTCAGATGTACCACTGATTAATTGTTGTTTTCCATTTATCACAACATACTGATTGTTGTTCGAAGGGTCTTTGATGTAAAACACTTGTCTTCCTTGTTCGGCCATAATGAATGGCTCATCCTTATATCCCTCTCTTCGAAAATCGACAAATGTCATTCCAAATTCATCGATATGAACCGCCGAATTGTTAACCCATTTACATTTAAAAACGGGTACTCGAAACTTTACGTAATCCAACTCCCATATTTCTTCGATAAACCCAAAATAATTCACAGACACAGATATTGGATTCCGATCTCTTACGCTAGAAACATGAGTGGTTTCGGCAACAAGTGTGACACCACTATTTTGCACAACGGTATGCTCATCTTGATCTTTTGTTTGAAAACAAAATCCGTTAATATCATAAGCTTTCCACATTTGTACAATAGGTCTTGGGCTTGCCATAAGCCACTTGACCAAGTCATCAGATTCTTCTTCAGAGTTGGTCTGATTATTTAAAACCTCATTACTCCTTAGCCATTCACAAAATGACCGATTGTGTTCTTTTTGCAACCACTGCTCAGATTTTCCTCGGTATGTACTCCCCAATATGTTTATGTGATCCTCGATGAAGGGTGTTATTTCAGGTATATGTTGCAGTACATAGAAATGAGCTTTCATTAACTCATCAAATGACTTAGGCATCAGTTGATGTCCACTTGTGCCTTTTCCCAAGAATCGATCAAAATGACGTGGCCTTGGAACCCCAACCGCAGTTGTATTTCCCAAAAAGTTTGTGCAAAATTCAACAGCTTCTTTAGCTATGTATCCTTGCACTATACATCCTTCGGGACTTTGTCTATTCCTCACATAGCTCTTAAGAACCTTCATATACCTCTCAAAAGGATACATCCATCTCATATGAACTGGTCCAAGAATTCGAACCTCACTCACCAAATGAACAGTAATATGCACCATTATATCTAAAAAGCTAGGAGGGAAAAACATCTCAAGTTGGCAAAGTGTAACAACTATCTGCTCTTGAAGTCCATCAAGCTCCGACGTATCAATAACCTTAGCACATAAAGAGCTAACAATGACGCAAAGTCTTTGTACAGCTGTCCTTGGTTTGGGAGACATTATACCTCGGATTGCAATAGGCAGAAGTTGTTGCATCAATGTATGACAGTCATGAGATTTTAAGCCATTTAATCGCAGATCCTTCATTGACACCAAGCTCGCAATATTTGAAGAGAACCCATATGGAACTTTAACTCCCTTCAGACATCCGCACAAACTAGTTTTCTCGCTCTTAGAGAGTGTGGTGCACGACGGCGGCAAATATGTACTCTGCCCTCGAGTTTCAGGTGCTAATTTGGTACGAATATTCATCTCCAGCATATCGAGTCTTGCTTTAACTCCATCTTTTGTCTTTCCATGAATGTTTAATAAAGTACCAAGCACACTTTCACATATATTCTTTTCAACATGCATCACATCAATACAATGTCTGATGTCAAGAGAATGCCAATATGGGAGATCAAAAAGTATCGACCGCTTCTTCCATGGAGCACTTTCGGTGCGCGAATATGGTTTCCCAAATCGATTTGTAATATTCTGAATTTTGGGAAGTATTTCATCGCCAGAAGCCGATTGCGGTTCTATTCCGTGTTCAGTCTCACCATTGAAGGCAGCTTTCTTTCGCCTGTAAGGATGATGTCTCGGTAAGAAACGTCGATGTCCCATATAAACCATTTTTCGACAATTGCTTAAATGGCGTGCATGTGTCCCTTCCCCGCATACAGGACAAGCTTTGTAGCCTTTAATACTATATCCGGACAAGTTACCGTAAGCTGGGAAGTCATTGATCGTGCACATCAGCATAGCACGCATATTGAAATATTCTTGCCTCGAAGCATCATATGTGTGTACTCCTTCATCCCATAAAAGCTTCAAATCATCTATCAGAGGAGCCAAGTATACATCAATATCATTTCCAGGTTGCCGAGGACCCGATATCAACAAAGAAAGCATCATATATCCACGCTTCATGGTTAACTTGGGAGGTAGGTTGTAGACAACCAAAATCACAGGCCATGTACTATGCTGACTACTGAGATTTCCATGTGGATTCACCCCATCAGTAGAAAGGCCAAGGCGTAAATTTCTAGACTCTCCTTCAAACACTGGGAATGTGTTGTCTACTTTAGCCCATTGCAGTGAATCGGCAGGATGACGCATTTTCGTATCAGCAACACGTTTCTCGGCATGCCAACGCATATTATTGGAATCTTCTGTGTCAGCAAATAATCTCTGAAACCTGGGGATCGGTAGAAGATACCATAGTACTTTCGAAGGAGTGCCTTTGGATTTACCTTTCGGTTCTTTGTTTAACTTGTATCGAGAAGCCTTGCACACTGGACATTCTTTGAGTTCACTAAAAGCATTTCGATACAAGATACAATCATTGGGACAAGCATGTATTTTCTTGTACTCGAGGCCCATCGGACACATAACCTTCTTAGCCTCGTAAGTACGGTTAGGTAGGGTGTTCCCCTCAGGAAGCATGTCTTGCACCAGCGCCAATAATTTAGTGAAACTCTTGTTGCTCCATCCATTTTTTGCTTTGAGATTGAACAACTTCAACGTTGCCGATAGCCTTGTATATTTGGAACACTCTTCATACAATGGTAATTCGGAGTCATTCCCCAACGACTCCAAAACATGTGGCGTATCAACAAAGTCATTGGCGACGTTGTTAACCATCTCAATTAGATTATCCTCTTCCCAATCATCATTATCCTCCGGCAAGCTTTCTACGGGTGGAGGCTCAAAGTTTTGTTGTTCAACCTCGCCATGCAAATACCACATCGTATATCGTGGGTTAATCCCCCTTTAACAAAAGGTGTTTACGTAACTTCTTCGGTTTGACCTTTTTGTAATTCCAACAACTCATACACGGACAAAAGACACGTTCAATGTTGTTTCTAGACGCATATTCCGACGCAAACGCACAAAAATCCGTAATCCCTTTCTCGTACTCATCACTCAACCTATTACCGGACACCCACTCTCGATTCATTGTAATTCAACTACATGAAACGTGTAAATATTATTAGTTACATACTACTAATTTACACGAACAAACAATTACATTTGAGTGAATTACAAGCCCTCTAACAATTAAAAAGTAGTAAATGAGTTACATAAATTGACTTGCGATTTACCTTATAATAGAAGCTCGCGAAGAAGAATCTTAATGGTGGGTGTGCAACAAGTACGGACTAGAGCTATGAACAACAAGAACGAATTAGTAAACAAGGAAAAATAAATTCAAATCTCCATGTTCATATTAAAATAAAAAAGATAGATAACCATCAAATACCAGGAATTGAAGAAGCGAAGCACCACCAACGGGAAGAGGATGTAGATCGCAAATGTTAACCCTAAACAAAAGATCATCAATTAAATTAATATACTTAAATTCAACTAGTTATTAACTTCATTCAACGATGAAAGAGCAACAATGTCCAATTTCGAAAGCTATACACAATTAACACAATAGAATACCTTACTTGATATGATGTTTGGAGGATAAACAAGGTACAACTCCCACCGTATAGAAGTAACGCCGCTCGAATCTATGTTTTCAAACAAAAATATTAGCATACACATGAACCCAATTAGGTATTTACATCATTCAACAATGATAGAGCAACAACTAAAATTTCAACTAAATATTAGCATACTTGATTTTTATAGGATTACAACTGCAAAATACCCCTAACTATTACATACTAAAATCTCAGCCCTAACCTGTTGATTCGGAGCCGATTGGAGGAGGAGGAGGAGCAATGGCGCGGAGACGATTGGCGAGGAAGCCAAGATTCGCACGACTTACTCGGACGACTGGCGAGGAAGGCAAATGGCGCGGAGCCGATTGGAAGCGACGGAGGCGACGGAGAGACTGAGAGCGTCGATTGGAGCAATGGCGCGGAGCCGATTGGAAGCGACGGAGGCGGATTGACGGAGTGACGGAGACGATTGGAGGCGACGAAGGCAGTGAGACGGAGGCGACGGAGAGACTGAGAGCGTCGATAAACCAAATCGATAGGCAAACTGACGAATTTCAAAATAAAACCTAAGTCTTTTATTGCACAATATGCAACGGTTTTTAAAAACCGTTGCATAATGGTTACGATATGCATCGGTTTATAAGGAAACCGTTGCATAATGGTTACCATTATGCAACTGTTACCTTATAAACCGATGCATAACTCTGAACCGATGCATATTGTCATTTTTGAACCGATGCATAATGACTGATCTGTGAACTTTGAATGGAGTTGTAGTTCAGGTAAAATGCTATTCGCAAATTGAAATCTTATAATCTCTAATTGTAGAAACCATATAATGTGTTCTGTGATTTTCAAAAACTCTACAAAAAAAACTCAATGTTAAGAGCCATTAAAAATAGATGTTGTTTATTCATATATACCCAAGTAGTAAAAAAAGTGCTCATGTAATACGTACAAGATGTATTCGTGTAGTACTTGATTTGTATGCGATGTAAAATCCATAATAAAAAATAGATGTTGTATAGTATTTTTTTGAGATTATTATCGCCTTAGATATATAACTTAAATGAGGGACAATCAAACAGATTCATCCGGTTATGTTGGATTTATATAGCCTCAAAATTTTCTAATTTAATGCTTAAAAAAAGTTTGAAAAGTTATTTTTTATCATTTTACAATTTTGTCTTTTAACTAAAAGACAAAAGTGCATTAACAAATGCACTTTCGGAGCATATGAATAATTTGACCCAAATGCACAAAATGAAATTCGTAGATCCACCAAATAGGTGCGAATCTAATTGAGCGACAAAATTGGGAGAATACTATTCGATGCCGGCTCTATGCAAGTAGGCTTGGACTTGAACTGACTATTCAAGTATCATTTCGGCTTGGTGTCGTAGGTGGCTCGTGCTTCAGGGTCTAGTAATTCATATGTACCCGCGATGTATTCGAATTATACTTGATTTATATGAATTGTAAACCCACAATAAAAAAATTATATTCACCGTATGAAAAAATATACAATTTGATAATTGATTATGAGCCTTAAATTAAGCCCAATTAATATTAGAAAATAAAACAATGTGAAAAGACCTACCTGATTATACATTTATATTTGACAGTTTTTTTTTTGATAAAGATATTTGACAGTTGTTAATCCTTTATTTCATTTAGTTAAATAGAAATTTTTTTATATTTTAATAGGCCCACAATTTTTTTTGTCAAATGGGCCATGAAATATGAGCAATGGCCCTGAATCTATTGACATAATTTGTGGCTGTGCAATTAAAATTATTATTAACCTTGATATAAAGATTATTTGAAAAACTTCACTTCATTTTTTTTGGAGAATTATTATGTTTCGCAAAATAAAATTGTATGTCAAAAGAAGAATAATGTCTCTGAATGCAATAATTTTAATTAAGAAAATTACTAAGAATCAAAAGACTGTCGCAACTAAAATATATGGATCAAATACAAACCAATATTATAAATAAAAACTACAAACCCATAAAAAAATTGACACGTGTCAAAATCGACCAATCAGAATTAATTTCGACCGGGGTTCTTTTTGTAAATAAAAAAAACACACGCGGATGCATTTAAAAATACATAAAAGACATTAGGGGTATAATCGTCCAAAAATTGCTACAGTAATGCTCAGACTTAAGAAAACAATGTTCAGACTTAAATCAGTAATGAAAATACTTGAAAAAACAATGTTCAGACTTAAAAAATCAATGTTCAGACTTACAAAAATAATTATGCGATTAAACCATTAATGATCAGACTTAAAAAAACAATGTTCAGACTTAAAAAAACAATGTTCAGACTTAAACCAGTAATGACAATACTTGAAAAAACAATGTTCAGACTTAAAAAACAATGTTCAGACTTAAACCAGTAATGACAATACTTGAAAAAATAATGTTCAGACTTAAACCAGTAATGACAATACTTGAAAAAACAATGTTCAGACTTAAAAAACAATGTTCAGACTTAAAAAAATAATAATGAGACTTAAACCATTAACGATCAGACTTAAATAACAATGTTCAGACTTAAATAACAATGTTCAGACTTAAACCAGTAATGACAATACTTGAAAAAACAATGTTCAGACTTAAAAAAACAATGTTCAGACTTAAAAAAATAATAATGAGACTTAAACCATTAACGATCAGACTTAAATAACAATGTTCAGACTTAAAAAACAATGTTCAGAGTTAAACCAGTAATGACAATACTTGAAAAAACAATGTTCAGACTTAAAAAATCAATGTTCAGACTTAAAAAAATAATTATGCGATTAAACCATTAATGATCAGACTTAAAGATGGTAATGATCAGACTTAAAGATGATAATGGTCAGACTTAAAGATGATAATGGTCAGACTTACAATTTGCTACAGTACGATTCTAAAATTTGATGTTTATGCGCTTGTATGAGAATTTGATGAAAGCCTAGTGTTTTTTGGGTGGAAACGGCATTCTGAGCATAACTCATAGCCGCGCCATGAGCTCGGTGTTTTTAGAGCAAATTCGATCATCTGGAGGGTCAAATTCGCGTTTAAATCTTTTTTTTTCTTTTTTTTTAAAAAAAAAATTATTGGATTTTCATTCTGTTTTTAAGTCTGATCATTGCTGTTTTTTAAGTCTGATCATTGCTGTTTGTAAGTCTGATCGTTGCTTGTTTCTTTTCTGTTTTTAAGTCTGATCATTGCTGTTTTTTAAGTCTGATCATTGGCTATTTTTAAGTCTGATCATTAAGTCTTTTAAGTGTGACCATTGCTTCTTTTTAAGTCTGATTATTAAGTATTTTTAAGTCTGATCATTGAGTATTTTAAGTCTGAACATTGACTATTTTTAAGTCTGATCATTAAGTCTTTTAAGTCTGACCATTGCTTCTTTTTAAGTCTGAACATTACCATTTTTAAGTCTGATCATTGAGTATTTTTAGTCTGATCATTGGCTATTTTTAAGTCTGAACATTAAGTTTTTAAGTCTGATCATTGCTTTTTTTTAAGTCTGAACATTAAGTATTTTTAGTATGATCATTACCTATTTTTAAGTCTGAACATTACCATTTTAAGTCTGATCATTGCTTTTTTTTAAGCATGAACATTAGCATTTTAAGTCTGAACATTAAGTTTTTAAGTCTGATCATTGATTTTTTTTAAGTCTGAACATCACCATTTTAAGTCTGAACATTAAGTATTTTTAGTATGATCATTGCCTATTTTTAAGTCTGAACATTAAGTATTTTTAAGTCTGATCATTGCTTTTTTTTAAGTCTGAACATCACCATTTTAAGTCTGAACATTAAGTATTTTTAGTATGATCATTGCCTATTTTTAAGTCTGAACATTACCATTTTAAGTCTGATCATTGCTTTTTTTTTAAGTCTGAACATTAGCATTTTAAGTCTGAACATTAGTATTTTAAGTCTGATTATTAAGTATTTTTAAGTCTGATCATTGAGTATTTTAAGTCTGAACATTGACTATTTTTAAGTCTGATCATTAAGTCTTTTAAGTCTGACCATTGCTTCTTTTTAAGTCTGAACATTACCATTTTTAAGTCTGATCATTGAGTATTTTTAGTCTGATCATTGGCTATTTTTAAGTCTGAACATTAAGTTTTTAAGTCTGATCATTGCTTTTTTTTAAGTCTGAACATCACCATTTTAAGTCTGAACATTAAGTATTTTTAGTATGATCATTACCTATTTTTAAGTCTGAACATTACCATTTTAAGTCTGATCATTGCTTTTTTTTAAGTATGAACATTAGCATTTTAAGTCTGAACATTAAGTTTTTAAGTCTGATCATTGCTTTTTTTTAAGTCTGAACATCACCATTTTAAGTCTGAACATTAAGTATTTTTAGTATGATCATTGCCTATTTTTAAGTCTGAACATTAAGTATTTTTAAGTCTGATCATTGCTTTTTTTTAAGTCTGAACATCACCATTTTAAGTCTGAACATTAAGTATTTTTAGTATGATCATTGCCTATTTTTAAGTCTGAACATTACCATTTTAAGTCTGATCATTGCTTTTTTTTTAAGTCTGAACATTAGCATTTTAAGTCTGAACATTAGTATTTTAAGTCTGATTATTAAGTATTTTTAAGTCTGATCATTGAGTATTTTAAGTCTGAACATTGACTATTTTTAAGTCTGATCATTAAGTCTTTTAAGTCTGACCATTGCTTCTTTTTAAGTCTGAACATTACCATTTTTAAGTCTGATCATTGAGTATTTTTAGTCTGATCATTGGCTATTTTTAAGTCTGAACATTAAGTTTTTAAGTCTGATCATTGCTTTTTTTTAAGTCTGAACATCACCATTTTAAGTCTGAACATTAAGTATTTTTAGTATGATCATTACCTATTTTTAAGTCTGAACATTACCATTTTAAGTCTGATCATTGCTTTTTTTTAAGTATGAACATTAGCATTTTAAGTCTGAACATTAAGTTTTTAAGTCTGATCATTGCTTTTTTTTTAAGTCTGAACATCACCATTTTAAGTCTGAACATTAAGTATTTTTAGTATGATCATTGCCTATTTTTAAGTCTGAACATTAAGTATTTTTAAGTCTGATCATTGCTTTTTTTTAAGTCTGAACATCACCATTTTAAGTCTGAACATTAAGTATTTTTAGTATGATCATTGCCTATTTTTAAGTCTGAACATTACCATTTTAAGTCTGATCATTGCTTTTTTTTTAAGTCTGAACATTAGCATTTTAAGTCTGAACATTAGTATTTTAAGTCTGATTATTAAGTATTTTTAAGTCTGAACATTAGTATTTTAAGTCTGAACACTAACAACTATTGGACTAAATTGAAAATAACATTATTATGTTTTATACCCATCCGTGTGGAATGACTATTATACCCCTCCGTGTTTTCTCCGGGATTTCGACTCCAATGGGACACGTGTCGGCTTAATAAACGGTTTGTAGTTTTTATTTATAAAGCGGTTTGTACCTGAACCGCACCCTTGAATTTATTTTGTATATTATAATGGAGTTGTTACAAAAGTTTGATGACTATAACACAATATGTAGCATCATATTTATTATATATCAATTTAAATGTAAAAATACATAAACAGATGATAAATTCAATTAAGACGAACGACTTATTCTGTGAATGACATCCTTCTAGTGCCAACAAATCGATATTCTAATTCTTTTTGTTTATATAGTGCATCGGGACATCATTAAGCATGGTCGTTCTCGACATCTGAAAAAAAAATGAAATTATATAAATGACATCATTCTTTGTTAGATTAGATGGTTTTGTATTCTAACAAAACTAAAATGTATTATTAGAATTACCTTCTTTGTTGATACTGGTGTCAGACGAAAGTGGAGGATGACGACCAGAACCAGAACCACAATGTTTAAATTTTCTAGAGCATAAATGACAAGCTCTTTTACCACACTCGATTTCGCCTCCCCCTAAATTCTTACAATTTCTGACACGATCAGCAAAACATTCATCAAAAGTTTCATTCTCGTTTGCTTCAGAATTTTTGATTGCTAACCCAAAAATTAAAACAACCAAAAGAACAATATATAACTTTTTGTGCTTGCCCTCCATATTTTTCTTTACACTTCACAGTCGAACTTTCTTTCTAGTACTTGTGTAGTGTTGTTGCCAATGTATTATTTGCCGATCTTTTATCCAACTTATGCTTTTATCTATATACTTGAAATTGGTGGGTGATGATCACATGTAGAATTTAAATAATGTAAATTACTAGGACGTTGAAATAAATGTGTTTAGGATGAGAATCAAATCGTGAAAAAGAGGAAACTAATTTTACTACACGTTTGAAGAGTATGATACTCTTGGTAAATTAATTATTACATTGTCTAACTAAATCACGTCTCATGCGTATGTTTATTTTGTCCGGTTACTAATTTAAATGAGTTCATTATGCAACTTGTATCTATTTAACTATTTGCGGATTACAATTTTATTAAATGTTAGTTTTAAATATTTATTTTCTCGTCCTGCCTCGCACGTGTATGTTTTTTTACATCCCTTGCAAGTGTTTTCCTCGCCCCGCATCGCGCGTGTATGTGTTGTTGCCTTCCAATGTAGGTGCTATTCTACCGTCATGATGGGCATGGCGTGTCTTGCAATGGTAAAGGTACCCGATGTGGTCTGTGCTCAAATGTTGAAGAATGTATCAGTTATTTCAGAGGTATATGTGCGCAGATTCATGGTAAAGGTGTCGGACCTGGCCTGTGCTCTGTGAAGGATCCAGAGCTTCATTTGAGGGGGGTCCTAAAATTTGTTTTCTAACAACAATGATATAAGTCGAATCGGGCGATTTTTTTCCGAACAACAAGGTCCGCTAGTGATAAGTCAACCTTCTGAAGCTCGTAAAGGTGTCATCTGATGTCCATTGAAAATGATCTACATATGCATCGAAAGCTAATTGAATGATCTATAATTTTCATGTTTAACTCAAGATGAAATTCGGAGGTTAAGCCGATAAAAACAGCAACCAAAGATAAATAATTAATTGAAATTTGCCGAATTTGAGGGGTCCGAGCCAATCTTCTAAAGCTCATAGAGGCGTCATCCGGTGTCCGTTGTAGATGATCCATATATGTATAGAAATCTAATTGAATTCTCTACAACTTTCGTGTTTACTTAAAGATGAAATTTGACAGTTAAGCTGATAAAAACAGTCACCAAAGATGCATGATTGATCGAAATTAGCCAAAATCGAGGGGGTCTGAGCCAACCTTCGAAAGCTCATAGAGGTGTCATCCGGTGTCCGTTTAAGATGTTCTTTATGTGGGTAGAAAGCTAATTGAATGTTCTATAGCTTTATTGACATAAATTGTGCAACTAAAATTATTATTAACCTTGATATAAAGATTAATTTAAAAACTTCACTTAAATTTTTATGGAGAATTATTATGTTTCGCAATATAAAATCATAATTCAAAAGAAGAATAATGTCTCTGAATGCGATAATTTTAATTAATAAAAAAAAGACTGTAGCAGCTAAAATATATATTGAATTTATTTTGTATTTTTTAATGGAGGTGTTACAAAAGTTTGATGACTACAACTCAATAAGTAGCATCATCTTTATTATATTATCTTTTATCAAAAAAATATATTTATTATATTATCTATTTACATGTAAAAATACATAAATAGAAGATAAATTCAATTAAGACGAACTACTTAATTACTAGGACATGAAATAAATGTGTTTAGGATAAGAATGAAATCGTGAAAGAGATGAAACTAACTTTATTACACGTTTGAAGAGTACGATACTCTTGGTGAAAGCAACTTTAATGATCTCTCGCAAAAAATCAAAAACTTGTATTATCTATTTAATGCACCATACTTTAATTAGATTAATTTTTTTTGGGTGAAACATAACCTTTTTAGGTATCATTTTTTTGATAATTAGTACAAACAACTCAGAACATTACAATGCTTATGACTACAACATTATCATCTGGTATACATATATATTAATCTTTGAAGCCCTAACAAGGCATTTTGATTCTTGATCGGATCCCAAGTCATCTGGTACATCTTTGTACTTCTTAAGCGCAGGCCAGGTTCGATGCCTTCACCATGGATCCGCACATCCACCCCTTTATCATGGATCCGCACATCACCCCATCATTATATTCTTCGACATTTGGAGCTCAGGCCACCTTGGACACCTTTACCGTTTGCAAGACACTCCATGAGAGAGGAAGAACACATCCACGCGCGAGGCGGGACGAGAAGGCATCCACGAGGAATGTAGGAAGCATCCACACGCGAGACGGGACGAGAAAGAGGAAAAGAAAAAGGAAAAGGAAGAAAGTCATACAAAATTGTGAGGAAAATTGGTGACCTCGGGATTCGAACCCAGGGTGTAAGAATCCATGACGGACTCCTTAACCAACATGCCACCACCCACCCATGTTGACCTTTTTGGTATCATTTTGAATGGAAATTTATTTATGTTTTATCATACCAACAAAAAGTATAGGGAAAGTACAAATTGATGCCCCGATTTATCGCCCATTTCCAATTAAAGGTCCAAATTATCAATTTTTCCAATCAATGATAAAATAAAAAATAAATTGATCAATTTTTGCACACCGAGCATCATAGGTTCACCGCGATTAAATTACAAACTCAATCATGTGAATCCCATTAATAACGATTCAATAAAAAAGTATGTTGGTGATAAAAAAGAAAGATTGATTTAATACGTTAAGAGTTTATGATGAGATCATCGTATTATTTTCAACATGGTTCACATGATTGAGTTCGCAATTTAATCACGATGAAGTTACGGTGCTCGGTGTTCGAAAATTGGTCAATTTATTTTTTACTTTGCCCTTGATTGAAAAAATTACTAGTTTGGATATTCAATTGAAAATGGTTGGTAGTTCAGGGTACCAATAAATACTTTTTCCAAAAGAATATCGTTAACACAATTTCAAAGTAGTATATTTTAAGAGGTGCCAAAATATACAAATGAAGCTCCCACAAAATATTAGTACGAGTTAAATACACTAATTTTAATTCATTTATTCAAAGTTAAAATTTTTTAATCGTGTTTAGGATGAATAATTGTGTTTGGGATAAGAATGAAATTGTGAAATATAAAATTATAAGTGTAGAACTTGCATGCTTACTCAGTGACTGTTGCAGCCATTCCCCGGGGTCTCAGGACCCCTCTCACATTTGACAAATGTTTTTGAACATAATATTATATAAATAATTTTAAATTAGAAAACTAATTTACTTGGGATTGGGCCATTAAAATATTAATCCTCCTGGGCCCATCATGCCAAATTAGCCGTGTTTCATCGCTTGGTTTATACTCTCGCAACTCGCATTCGCAATTCCAACAACACGGGCACATCGCACGGCGCACACGGCTACCATCCATCACGATTCACAATTCACGGCGATCAGAAGATACAAGGTAGGATTTTGAGAGCGATTTCTTATTTCTTTAAGGTAAAGAAGAAACCGTTGAAGTTTGTTGAATCTACTAAAATCATAGAGAAGAATGAGGTTTCATGTTGTTAAGTTTGCTCATTTAGGGGTTGTGGTTTCAGCTGCGAATCTAATTGCAACTGATGATGAGTGATTGAGTGGTGAATTGGTGATGATATTGGACTATTGGCGTTTGTATCTTGTTTGGAATACTACTGTGATTTGTGCTGTGAAAAATTTGGTATTCATTCATTTATGTGTTGTTTATTTGTTTATTTTTTGAAATGAGTGATCGGCTTGTAAATGTAGTGATTGTAATGCAACTCGCGATCAAACAATTAATCTGAGTGTGACTCAGGTCGAATCCTCAGGGAACTAGTTTGCTATTTTCTGTAAATGATTTGTTTATATTAGTACTGAAATGGGGGGTTTGAAATGAAAATGCAGTATAGTAGAATAAATAAATTGAACAATGAAATGATCTAGCACAGAACTAAAGATTTAATTTGTTGTTGCATACGATTTGTTGTTTGGTTGTCTTCTAATTTGATGAAACATTGGGAATCAATGACTCCCCAAAAACAAACAGATTGTAACGCAAAGTTACTGCAGACTCAACTTTCGCTTCTTGCCTAACAGTAGATCTTGATACATGATAGTGAATTATTTCTCTAGGTCATTTTCCTTATTACATGCTCAACTTTCGCTTCTTGCATAATAACAAAACTAGATGCACAAATCATCAAGACTCAACTTTCGCTTCTCGCCTATCATGCAACTATATAGACCTACTGTGATATGCTACTGCAAACACAGACAATAGGTACAAACAATCCCCATACAAACATTATTGATATCTCGCGAAAATACCAAATACAGGATGTACAAATTGAACTATTCATATCCAATGTAAAGAAATAAATTGCAATCATATAAAAAGACATGTGTTACAACTGCAGATGTTTCTGGGGATCCATTGGATCCCAATAAGTGGACTACTCACTCATGGTGAGTTGATACATGACAACAGATCAATAAAAATGGAAGTACAAGATTAGGTTAAGAGAAACCCTGATGTTGAACTCCTGCTCTTGTGAATGTTGTTGTCGCCAAGTATCTCCGATAATTTTCTGGTTTCTTCGATGATTCCTTTTCTTCACTGATGCGCGCTCCTTCTATACTGTCATAATTAATTGCTTGTCTCCATGTTTCCCGATGCAGGCTTCTCAATCTCCAATGGCCTCTTTGTGTCCCCATAAAACTCACACTGATCGATGGAAATAAATGCATTTGAGCCGACTTGAAGATTTATTGTTTGCAGCTTGGGTCGGATAGCCGGTCGGTCATTCAAACAATTTAGGCCGGGTAGCCGATCAGGCATTCAAGCAATTTAGGCCGGGTAGCCGATCGGCTGGACATGGATTTCTCGCTAGGAGAGTCGGGTATACGATCGGGTGTACGAGGGAATGAGCTCGGGTAGCCGATCGGGTGTACGAGGGAATGAGCTCGGGTAGTCGATCGGGTGTACGAGGGAATGAGCTCGGGTAGCCGATCGGGTGCCCTAGTGTTTTCACGCAGCTTTAGCTCACATTTTGCCATTTTGCGATTTACTTCTTCGAGTTGCTTTGTCACTGAAACACTAAGTAAAAACATCAAATCTGCGTAATATTACATGAGAATGGAGCTCAAAGTGTGTGAATTTGTACATCAAAGATCATGCAAATAATCGCTCATCAATGAGGTTACCTCATTTGGTGTTACGAGTTGCGACCTTTACTTTGGAAAGAGCCTTCTATGCAATGAAGATTGTAAAAACAGATTTGCGTAACAAGATTGGAGATGACTCTCTCACTGATTGTTTGGTGTGTTATACTGAGAGGGATGTGTTAAGGGGCATCGATAATGAAGCTATTATGCAGTATTTTCAGAATATGAAGACTCACACACATGGTTACCTCCTCTACCGCAGCCAGAGACTGAATGATCTAGATTCTAGTGGATATCTAGATGTCGATATGACCTTTTTTGTGGCTATTTTTTTTGATTTCACGATCCATTTTGTAGTATGTCACATTGAATTATGGGTATCTTTTTGTATGAAAATATTCAACTTAGATGTTTTTTGTGTGTATAGATTATATTATAATTTTTATTTTAGGACTCCCCTCTCGAGAACCTCTGGAACCGTCACTGTTCTTACTTAAATCATTAGGCAACCATTTCATGATGTTAAAATAGAAAGTAATTTACTTGATTTAATACATAGCGATTTATGTGATTTTCATGCATCGCCATATATAGGAAACAAGAAATATATAGTGAGATACATAGATGATTGTTTTATATTTTGCTATGTTTATTAGTTGCATTCAAAAGGTGAGGCTCTTGATAAATTTAAAATTTATAAGAGCGAAGTTGAACTTTAAAAGGGAACCTTGATTAAAAGGTTGCGTACCGATAGAGGTGGAGAATACTTTAATCAAAGTTATATCCAAAGCGTTGGTATCATTCATGAAACCACGGCTCCATACACACCACAACAAAATGGTGTTTCAGAGAGAAAGAATCGAGCATTGAAAGAGATGGTTAATTTCATACATTCCTACTCGGGTATAAATGATGAATTTTGAGGAGAAGTCATGTTAACGACTTGCTATTTATTAAATAGGGTTCCTAACAAAAGGAGCAATATTACTCCTTATGAAATTTGGTATAATAAGAAACCAAATTCGGGACATGTTCATGTTGGGGTAGTAGGGCGATAGTGAGACTACCTATCCCTAAACATAAAACTTTAGGAGAAAAAAGAGTTGAATGCATATTCATAGGATATGCCGAACACTCAATGGCTTATAGATTCTATGTTATAGAACCTAATAAGCATGTATCGATTCATACAATTATTGAATCGAGAAATGCCATATTCGATAAAAAGAGATTTTCATCAATTAGCATGCTTAAAGATTTTATCTTGTGCCTAGTGCAAATCAAGAATCAAATAACACCCAAAATGAACAAATTTATGAAATTAGGAGTAAAAGAGCAAGAAAAGGAAAATAATTTGGTGATGATTTTCATATCTGCCTAGTAGAAAGAACTAGGGATGAGTTTGGCTCACAATACATGTATTGCCATGGTATTGAAAATGATCCTAAGACATTTGATGAAGCCATGAAATCCCAATATGTATCATTTTGGAAAGAGGCCATAAACGATAAAATGAACTCTAAAATGGGTAATAGTACTTGGATTTTGGTAGACTTACCACCGGGCATAAACCTTTGGGAAATAAGTGGTTCTTTAGAAAGAAGATGAAAGTAGATGGTATCATTGATAAGTTTAAAAAAAGATTGGTTGTCCAAGACTTTAGACAAAAATATGGTACGGATTACTTTGACACTTATGCACCGGTTGCGAGAATTTTAACGATTAGATTGTTGATTGCTTTAGCATCCATTCATAAGTTTGCTAGTACATCAAATGGATGTAAAGACCACTTTCCTTAACGGTGAGTTAGAGGAAGAGATCTATATGAAACAACCGGAAGGTTTCATTATGCCGGGACAAGAGCATAAGGTATGCAAGCTTGTTAGTCATTATATGGGCTTAAACAAGCACCTATGCAATGACATCAAAAATTTGATGAGGTGGTGCTATCCGATGGTCTTGTATATTCTGATTTTCCTTCCGTTATAGAAGGATATTCGGATGCAAGTTGGATTTCAAATGAGGAGGACCATTCCTCTACAAGTGGATGCGTTAAGGGGATAAGACTAAAATCCATATAAATTTTCTAGTCGTGGGACACCCAATTCACAACTAATTAGTGGTAGAGCTGAATCTAATGCTGAAAGCCCATTCCTAGAAAATTAATGAACAAAATTAAATATCCCCAAGTATGTATTCATATCCTACAAGTACTTGGTTGAAGACGAACTTCTTAATAATTTTTTTGAAAAAGTACTGATTGTTGGAGCACCATCGGATGATGATATGATGATGGTGGTAATATAATGATGATGTTGGTGATGGTGATGATCATCATCATCATATGATGATGTGATGATGATGATAATGATGCTAATGATACGATGATGGTGGTGGTGGTGGTGATGGTGATGGTGATGATGATAATGATGATGATGATGATGATTCGATGAGGGCAATACAACGATGATGATATGATGATGGTGATGATGATGATGATGATGACGATGCCGAAGACGATGACGATGATGATATGATGATGGTGATGATGATGATGATGATGACGATGCCGAAGACGATGACGATGATGATGATGATGATGAACTTAAATCAAATATAATTTAATTTAATTCAGTATAGCTTAGCTGAATTTAATTTAGTTTAGCTTAGCTGAATTTAATTTAATTTAATTTAATTTGTAAAGCATTAATTTAAAGTCAATCGGACAGAGCCTTAATAATTATATAGAATCCAACACAAGTGTGTGACTTGTGAAGACGCAAAGCTCACCAAATACACCCTTTCATAGAGTTGAGAGGAAGAATGAACGTCTTGAACTTATACATAGAGACATATGATTTGAAGTTCTTGCGAATAGGATGTGGTAACAAGTACTGAATGAACCTCATGACTGACTTCTTTAAACTCCAATGGTCTCTTTCTATCTTAACTGAACTACTGAAGCTTAATTATTTATGTTTTTTAAACTTATTTTTAAAACAAGAGGCCTCTTTTTGTCTCAAAAGTGAGTCTTTTTCCATTCAATTATAATACAAAAAAAAAATACAAAAATAACGTGGATTTAACTCTTAAGCCAATGCTTCCACTGACTTCAGGATGGAGTCGCCCCTGCGAATTGTCAATCAAGTCAATTGCAAGATGATCTGTGAACTTTGAATGAAGTTGTGGTTCAGGTAAAATGCTATTCGCAAATTGAAATCTTATAATCTCTAATTGTAGAAACCATGTAATGTATTCTGTGATTTTCAAAAACTCTACAAAAAAAGCTCAATGTTATGAGCCATTAAAAATAGATGTTGTATATTCATATGTACCCAAGTAGTAAAAAAAGTGCTCATGTAATATGTACAAGATGTATTCGTGTAGTACTTGTTTTGTATGCGATGTAAAATCCATAATAAAAAAAATAGATGTTGTATAGTATTTTTTGAGATTATTATCGCCTTAGATATATAACTAAAATGAGGGACAATCAGATAGATTCATCCGGTTATGTTGGATTTATATAGCCTCAAAATTTTCTAATTTAAATGCTTAAAAAAAGTTCGAAAAGTTATTTTTTATCATTTTACAATTTTGTCTTTTAACTAAAAGACAAAAGTGCATTAACAAATGCACTTTCGGAGCATATGAATAATTTGACCCAAATGCACAAAATGAAATTCGTAGATCCACCAAATAGGTGCGAATCTAATTGAGCGACAAAATTGGGAGAATACTATTCGATGCCGGCTCTATGCAAGTAGGCTTGGACTTGAACTGACTATTCAAGTATCATTTCGGATTGGTGTCGTAGGTGGCTCGTGCTTCAGAGTCTAGTAATTCATATGTACCCGACGATGTATTCGAATTATACTTGATTTATATGTATTGTAAACCCACAATAAAAAAATTATATTCACCGTATGAAAAAATATACAATTTGATAATTGATTATGAGCCTTAAATTAAGCCCAATTAATATTAGAAACAAAAAAAATGTGAAAAGACCTACCTGATTACTTGATTATACATTTATATTTGACAGTTTTTTTTCTGATAAAGATATTTGACAGTTGTTAATCCCTTATTTCATTCAGTTAAAGAAAATGAAATTATATAAATGACATCATTCTTTGTTAGATTAGATGGTTTTGTATTCTAACAAAACTAAAATGTATTATTAGAATTACCTTCTTTGTTGATAGTGGTGTCAGACGAAAGTGGAGGATGACGACCAGAACCAGAACCACAATGTTTAAATTTTCTAGAGCATAAATGACAAGCTCTTTTACCACACTCGATTTCGCCTCCCCCTAGATTCTTACAATATCTCACATGATCAGCAAAACATTCATCAAAAGTTTCATTCTCGTTTGCTTCAGAATTTTTGATTGCTAACCCAAAAATTAAAACAACCAAAAGAACAATATAGCTTTTTGTGCTTGCCCTCCATATTTTTCTTTACACTTCACAATCGATCTTTCTTTCTAGTACTTGTGTAGTGTTGTTGCCAATGTATTATTTGCCGATCTTTTATTCAACTTATGCTTTTATTTATATACTTGAAATTGGTGGGTGATGATCACATGTAGAATTTAAATAATGTAAATTACTAGGACGTTGAAATAAATGTGTTTAGGATAAGAATCAAATCGTGAAAAAAGAGGAAACTAACTTTTATTACACGTTTGAAGAGTATGATACTCTTGGTAAATTAATTATTACATTGTCTAACTAAATCACGTCTCATGCGTATGTTTATTTTGTCCGGTTACTAATTTAAATGAGTTCATTATGCAACTTGTATCTATTTAACTATTTGCGGATTACAAGTTTATTAAATGTTAGTTTTAAATATTTATTTTCTCGTCCTGCCTCGCACGTGTATGTTTTTTTACATCCCTTGCAGATGTTTTTCTCGCCCCGCATCGCGCGTGTATGTGTTGTTGCCTTCCAATGTAGGTGCTATTCTACCGTCATGATGGGCATGGCGTGTCTTGCAATGGTAAAGGTACCCGATGTGGTCTGTGCTCAAATATTGAAGAATGTATCAGTGTTTTCAGGGGTATATGTGCGCAGATCCATGGTAAAGGTGTCGGACCTGGCCTGTGCTTCAAGATGCGAATATTTGTACCAATGATTTCGGATCTGCTCGAGATGCCTTGATAGAGTTTCGAAGATTAATATATATGTACTAGATGATCACGGCTATAGCGATAAGTCTATTGAAATGGTATGTATTGTACATACACCCTTCATAAAAAAAAGTCTAGGTCAAAGTATTAAAACTCGAAAGTTGTCAACTAGCTCAAAATGTTGTTGCTCATGCTCATAAATGTCCTTTAATCTTTATCAAAGTCTATTGGATAATTGTTATTTTATTTTTTGATAATGGGGTACAACAACTCAGAAGATTACAATGTATATTACTAAAGCTTTATCATCTAGTACACATATATATAGATCTTTTAAAGTTCTAGCAAGGCATCTTGATCGGATCCGAAATCATTTGGACATCTCTCTACTTTTGAAGCGCTGGCCATGTTCAGATTATATATAAGAGTAACGATCAGATACAAAGAATATTTTTGGTGCAAAATGTAAAGTTCGTCAAAACTGGATTATAATTCGTCATCGAGAAACCAAAAGCACGACATAGTTCGTCATAAATAATAATTTATGACCGTGAAATTAACTATAAACGGGATTTAATACGAGATTTAATCTCATCCGTTCAAATGATAACTCAATGGCTGTTATTGGTTTGCATTTTTTTTACAAAAATATGCTCTTTGCACCTGATCCTTTTTGTCATATACAAATTTAAACTAATTATCATCAAAATAACAAATCTAATGTTTTTTTTTCTTCATTTGATAACAATATTCCATAGTTATATTTTAGAACTTAATGATATTATTGTATAAAGTTTAATGTACATTTTACATATTGGGTTTCTAAATGTTAATTAAATTTCTCATGTTCTTTTTGTTATGTACACAAAGAAGTACAAAAGTGAACGATATGAATAGAATTCAATAGGGTGGCAAAACGGGCGGGCGGGTGGTAATTGGGCGAATTCTTAACGGGTATCGGATTCTAATTAAATATTTAATTGAAATTAAATATCTGACTCTTTAGTTTAAAAGTCAAAACTAAAGTAGCAGATAAGAGTCATGCAAACTGGACAGTGGACAACATGAAATAGATTTCTTGCCAGAGGCGTCTCATTCGCTCTCATTCCTATTTTAAGGCTTTGGGTGTAGAAAAAGATAGATTGTTGAGATACGTGTTGGGTAGTTTATGTGCTGATGCATGCCATTTATTTGATGGAAACAATGAAAAATTTTAAAATAAAAATGCTTCTTCATTCAGATGGAACAAGAATCGTATCTGGTTAGAAAGAATAAAATTTGATTTTTAAAGCTAAACGGGTTCTTAACGGGTTATGCGGGTAAACCCGTTTATAAACGGGTTTTTAACGGACGCGGGTATACTAAACCCATTTACTAATAGGGCGGTTAATGAGCTCAATTTAACGGGCGGGTTGAAGGTTTATGGTATAATATTTGCCACCTCTAGAAATCAATATTGCACACAGTGGAGAAAGGTGTGAGAATAATGAATTTAGAATGTATACCTAAATGTCATATAAAATGCAACACAAGTGTGTGACTTGTGAAGACGCAAAGCTCACCAAGAACATCCTTTCATAGAGTCGAGAGGAAGAATGAACCTCTTGAACTTATACATATTGACAGACTTGAAGCTCATGCCAATAGGAAGTGGTAACAAATACTGAATGAACCTCATGACAGACTCCGATCCAATGGCCTCTTTTAATCTTAAATGAAGCTTATTTATGTTTTTTAAACTAATTTTTTAAACAAGCCTCTTTTTGTATTAAAAAAAGTCTTTTTCCACTCAACTATATAATACAAAAATAACATGGACTGAAGCCAATACTTCAACTGACTTCAGGATTGAGTCGCCCGTGCAAACGGGTCAGTCGAGTCAATTGCTAAATTATCTGTGAACTTTGAATGGAGTTGTGGTTCGGATAAAATGATATTCGCAAATTGAAATCTTATAATTCCAATTGTAGGAGCCACTCTAATGTGTTATGTGATTTTCAAAAGCTCTACAAAAAATTCAATGTTATGAGTGATTATAAATAAATGTTGTATAGTATTTTTTGAGATTATTACCGCCTTCGATATATAACTCAAAATGAGGGGCGCTCAAACATATTCATCCCGTTTTGTTGGATTTATATAACCTTTTGTAAGCCTCTAAATTTTCTAATTCAATTGCTTTAAAAAGTTCGAAAAGTTTTTTTTTTTTTCATTTTTCCATTTTGTCTTTTAACAAAAAGACAATATTGCAGTACTATACAAATGCACTTTTTGAGCATTTGACCCAAATGCACAAAATGAAATTTGTGGATCTACCAAATAGGTGCGGATGTAATTGAATGCCGGTTAAGTTAAAAAATCTGATTTTTATTAATTTATACGTAAAAGATAATCTAATTGAGAAAATATACTCTATTGACATAAATTGTGCAACTAAAATTATTATTAACCTTGAGAGGCCAGATCTGGTGCAAAGGCCAGATCTGATGCAAAATACAAAATAATCCTATACATCCATTTGCATAATCCTGTGGATGTAAATTAATGAGATTAAAATAATTAATAAATGTATTTTGAGTGTGTATTACTCAGTCAAAGGGCATAATTGCCCCAAAAAACTCCAAAATCCAGGGCGTCGTCGTCGTCCAGAGGCCGGATCGGATCGAAAACAAGTTTCCCTTTTGGGATGACGAACTACATAATCCGATCGGAATCGCCGTCGTCGTCATCCAGAGCGTCGTCGTCGTCCATAGCCTTTCAACAGAGGCCGGATCGGATCGGAATTCTGAGAAATCAGATCGGAAATTGATTTGGGATGACGAACTACAAAATAGTGATGACGAACTATAAAATTGGCATGACGAATTATAAGAAATCAGACTTAATTCGATCAAATTGAAGGAGTAGAACTTCGTTTAACTCAATTGTTCACACTCTGGATCATCTTTGACATCAATGTAACTCAAAACAAAATGCAATCGACAGTTTTCGAACAGAATAATTCAAATATGTTCATGACGAACTATAAATGATTATGACGAACTATAAATGATACAGTCGAATTTTAGTTTATTTTTGACAAATTATTGCATAATTCATCGAAGTGCACTACAATTCGTCAGAATTTTTGACGAATTGTAGTCCAATTTTGACGAACTATGACATAATTCATCAAAATTGACTATAATTCGTCATCTCCGGCAAGTTCGGAACAACATCTCCTCCTCAATTCGTCATCTCCGGCAGACGCGACGCAACATCTCCTCCTCTTGCTTCGTCCTTCCATCATCGTCGTCCATGTATAACTTGACCACTGCAATCCCCCACCTCCACAGCCATGTCGAACACCTTATTATCATCCCGTCGTTCTCCGGTGCGTCGCTTCAGTCCGTCGTCCGCCATGGACTCGACAACCGCAGCCAATTACTCGGTCGTCCTTCGTCGCTCACGTTCGTCGTCCGTCGTCCGCCATTAGAAAGAGATCTTATTGTCGCAATGAAACAATACTAGGTATGCCATATTTGCCGATTCCACATTTAAATTTGAAATTAAACATATTTATTTGCAATTAATCAGCACCATCCAATTGATTAAATGAAAGCTGGAGATCATTTTGTATTTTTTACAATAATTATCACTTTGCACCTGATCCTTTCTCTTAACCTTGATATAAAGATTAATAATTAAAAACTTCACTTAAATATTTATGGAGAATTATTATGTTTCGCAATATAAAATCATAATTCAAAAGAAGAATAATGTCTCTGAATGCGATAATTTTAATTAATAAAAAAAAGACTGTAGCAGCTAAAATACATATTGAATTTATTTTGTATTTTGTAATGGAGGTGTTACAAAAGTTTGATGACTACAACTCAATACGTAGCATCATCTTTATTATATTATCTTTTATCCAAAAAATATATTTATTATATTAACTATTTAAATGTAAAAATACATAAATAGAAGATAAATTTAATTAAGACGAACTACTTAATTACTAGGACATGAATTAAATGTGTTTAGGATAAGAATGAAATCGTGAAAGAGATGAAACTAACTTTATTACACGTTTGAAGAGTACAATACTCTTGGTGAAAGCAACTTTAATGATCTCTCGCAAAAAATCAAAAACTTGTATTATCTATTTAATGCACCATACTTTAATTAGATTAAATTTTTTGGGTGAAACATATCCTTTTTAGATATCATTTTTTTGATAATGGGTACAAACAACTCAAAACATTACAATGCTTATGACTACAACATTATCATCTGGTATACATATATATTAATCTTTGAAGCTCTGACAAGGCATCTTGATTCTTGATCGGATCCGAAGTCATCTGGTACATCTTTCTACTTCTTAAGCGCAGGCCAGGTTCGACACCTTTACCATGGATCCTCACATCCACCCCTTTATCATGGATCCGCACATTACCCCATCATTACATTCTTCGACATTTGGAGCTCAGGCCACCTTGGACACCTTTATCGTTTGCAAGACACTCCATGAGAGAGAAAGAACACATCCACGCGCGAGGCGGGACGAGAAGGCATCCACGAGGAATGTAGGAAGCATCCACATGCGAGGCGGGACGAGAAAGAGGAAAAGAAAAAAGAAAAGGAAGAAAGTCTTACAAAATTGTGAGATAAATTGGCGACCTCAGGATTCGAACCCAGGGTGTAAGAATCCATGACGGACTCCTTAACCAACAGGCCACCACCCATGTTGACCTTTTTAGGTATCATTTTGAATGGAAATTTATTTATGTTTTATCATACCAACAAAAAGTATAGGGAACGTACAAATTGATGCCCCGATTTATCGCCAATTAAAGGTCTAAACTATCAATTTTTCCAATCAATGACAAAATAAAAAATAAATTGATCAATTTTTGCACAACGAGCATTATAGGTTCACCGCGATTAAATTACAAACTCAATCATGTGAATCCCATTAATAACGATTCAATAAAAAAGTGTGTTGGTGTTAAAAAAGAAAGATTGATTTAATACGTTAAGAGTTTATGATGAGATCATCGTATTATTTTCAACATGGTTCACATGATTGAGTTCGCAATTTAATCACGATGAAGTTACGGTGCTTGCTGTTCGAAAATTGGTCTATTTATTTTTTACTTTGCCCTTGATTGAAAAAATTACTAGTTTGGATATTCAATTGAAAATGGTTGGTAGTTCAGGGCACCAATAAATACTTTTTTCAAAAGAATATCTTTAACACAATTTCAAAGTAGTATATTTTAAGAGGTGCCAAAATATACAAATGCAGCTCCCACAAAATATTAGTACGAGTTAAATACACTAATTTTCATTTATTTAAAGTTAAAATTCTTTAATCGTGTTTAGGATGAATAATTGTGTTTAGGAAAAGAATGAAATCGTGAAATATAAAATTATAAGTGTAGAAATTGCATGCTTTCTCACTGACGGATGCAGCCATGCCCCGGAGTCTCAGGACCCCTCTCACATTTGACAAATGTTTTTGAACATAATATTATATAAATAATTTTAAATTAGAAAACTAATTTACTTGGGATTGGGCCATTAAAATATTAATCCTCCTGGGCCCATCATGCCAAATTAGCCGTGTTTCATCGCTTGGTTTATACTCTCGCAACTCACATTCGCAATTTCAACAACACGGGACATCGCACGGCGCACACGGCTACCATCCATCACGATTCACAATTCACGGCGATCAGAAGATACAAGGTAGGATTTTGAGAGCGATTTCTTATTTCTTTAAGGTAAAGAAGAAACCGTTGAAGTTTGTTGAATCCACTAAAATCATAGAGAAGAATGAGGTTTGTGGTTTCAGCTTCGAATCTAATTGCAACTGATGATGAGTGATTGAGTGGTGAATTGGTGATGATATTGGACTATTGGCGTTTGTATCTTGTTTGAAATATTATTGTGATTTGTGCTGTGAAAAATTTGGTGTTCATTCATTTATGTGTTGTTTATTTGTTTATTTTTTGAAATGAGGTTACCTCATTTGGTGTTACCAGTTGCGACCTTTACTGTGGAAAGAGCCTTCTACGCAATGAAGATTTGAAAAACAGATTTGCGTAACAAGAATGGAGATGACTCTCTCACTGATTGTTTGGTGTGTTATACTGAGAGGGATGTGTTTAAGGGCATCGATAATGAAGCTATTATGCAGTATTTTCAGAATATGAAGACTCGCACACATGGTTACCTTCTCTACCGCAGCCAGAGACTGAATGATCTAGATTCTAGTGGATATCTAGATGTCGATATGACCTTTTTTGTGGCTATTTTGTTTGACTTCACGATCCATTTTGTAGTATGTCACATTGAATTATGGGTATCTTTTTGTATGAAAATATTCAACTTAGATGTTTTTTGTGTGTATAGATTATATTATAATTTTTATTTTAGGACCCCCCCTCTCGAGAACCTTTGGAACCGTCACTGTGCTTACTGAAATCATTTGGCAACCATTTCATGATGTTAAAATAGAAAGTAATTTACTTGATTTAATACATAGCGATTTATGTTATTTTCATGCATCGCCATATCTAGGAAACAAGAAATATATAGTGAGATACATTGATGATTGTTTTATATTTTGCTATGTTTATTAGTTGCATTCAAAAGGTGAGGCTCTTGATAAATTTAAAATTTATAAGAGCGAAGTTGAACTTTAAAAGGGAACCTTAATTAAAAGGTTGCGTACCGATAGAGGTGGAGAATACTTTAATCAAAGTTATTTCCAAAGCGTTAGTATCATTCATGAAACCACGGCTCCATACACAACACAACAAAATGGTGTTTCAGAGAGAAAGAATCGAGCATTGAAAGAGATGGTTAATTTCATACATTCCTACTCTGGTTTAAATGATGAATTTTGAGGAGAAGTCATGTTAACGACTTGCTATTTATTAAATAGAGTTCCTAACAAAAGGAGCAATATTACTCCTTATGAAATTTGGAATAATAAGAAACCAAATTCGGGACATGTTCATGTTTGGGGTTGTAGGGCGGTAGTGAGACTACCTATCCCTAAACATAAATCTTTAGGAGAAAAAAGAGTCGAATGCATATTCATAGGATATGTCGATGATGAGTCGTATTTATACGACTCGTCGAATAGACTAAACCCATTTATTTCGACACTTTGTTATGCGAACAGTTACTTCTTAGTGTTGTTTTGCATTTCAGATGTTTCGTAAGCTCTAGGAGGAAATGCGCATAAAAGACGGCGTTTCGCGCCGAAAACATCACAATGACAGATCAGACCTTTGGACAGTCGAAGGAGTGCGGGGAATGGACCGCTGATCAGCAAAATACGAGCCACATGCCGTTGCGTAGGTGACTCAATTCCCTACAATTCTCTAGTTCACACCAAGAGCCTCCAAGGTCGTGTAGAATGTCAAATTCAGAGTTGAAGTCGGAACTGGCGAGCAGAAGAGGGACCGAGCTCAGTGCATATCGCGTTCGCAAGAGGCATTAGCGTTAACACTAATGTTGATTACAAACGCGCCGATAACGTTGCTGCCGAACGCGACCAGACGACGAGGGCTGACGTCAGCATGTCGTTTGATGACGTCAGCAAGTCCGAAACTTGATAATTCAAGCCCAAAACCCGATTTGGAAACCCAGTTTATTATAAACAAGAAGCTTGGGCTAGGATTTTCAGTACCAATTTATCAGACAATCATTCGAGACGGCTCTGGAAAGAAGACGCAAGCTTTCGACGAAGAGAAGAATTTTCTACTTCTTTTTCATCAAAAATATTTGTGTTTATTTCCATGACAAGTAGCTAAATTTCTCTTTCAGTTTACGGTTTCGTACATTGTGAACACGTTTTGAGATTTTCATACTTAATGCTATTTTATGTTTTACTAGTTCTTGTGCTTATTCTTATGAATTAACTTGTTAGATTAAGTGGAAGCTTTGTCGCAAAGCTTAATTGAGCAGTTAATTCTTATCGTTAACATCTACTGGATACTTTGTCGTAAAGGTAGATAGTAACACCTAAGCTAAATAGTACCTTTGTCGAATTGTTTAGTTTAGGAAAGAACTAGAAGCCTAACACCTTTGCCGGGTTAGGTTGTGGCATATCACATTTGTCGGGATATTTGGGTTGTTACCTTTGTCGGAACAACCACACTTTGAAATATAAAATTGATCATTAGATATCTATGATAAACGTGTCACAATAGAAACCCTAGACTGAATTTTCTCGCTGATTGAAATCCTCGTTATTCTTTTCTCCTGTGTTTTTACAATACTTGCGCAAACAAAAAACCCCCTTCTTTATTTGCATACAGGAACAGTTTCACAAACCAGCTCTCTAGGGTTCGACCCCGCTTGCCGCTTTACTAGCTAATAGCAGGAGTTTATAAATATTAAATTCGACGCGCGTCAAATTTTGGCGCCGTTGCCGGGGAGCTGCGCTTCGGTGAAGTTGTTTCTTTTTGTTTTTATTTTCTGTTTTATTCTTATTTAGTTATTTTTTCGTGCTTGCTACGTGTTTCACCATGTCTCGCACAGGTAGTCTGGTTGATGATGACCAGAACAACAACAACGAGCTCGCTCCGGTAAATGAAAACGCAATTATACCTCCATTCTATGATGACCCGGAGCAACTCTTTCGAGACCGGAACCGTGCGGACAGGGAGGCCGCCAGAATGAATCAAAGGCCACAAGTGGCACAGAACGGTGCTGGCCTGAGGCAACCACCTCCCCCAGCGCCACTACAGCCGCCGGCCCCAGCAAGACCTCAGCAGCCGCCTCTTCAGCGCATCGTCTCACCGCCTCCACTACAGCAGCTGCTCGTCAGGGAAGAGGCCGACTATGAAGGGGAGTACTACTACCGCGAGCCCACCATGGGGGAACTGTCTGCTCCGAACTTCCGGAACCAGTCATGGTGTATCTACGAAGGGCCTGAGTTAGAGGCAATAGTGGTCAACACGGCAGTCGTGCCTCATCTACCCAAGTTCTCGGGAAGCCAAGGAGAGTCGGCCACCACGCATCTGCAGCGTTTCCATGGCATCTGCCAGAACCTTCGGCCATACGGAGTCGAAGTGGAGGACTTTAAGCTGAAAGCCTTTTACTACTCTTTGATTGATGCAGCTAACGATTGGTTTTTATCTTTGCCTTCAGGTAGCATCCAGACATGGGACCAGATGCAGAAGAAGTTCCTGGCCAAGTACTACCCAGCCGCTAGAGCAATGCAGGTTTGCAAGCAGCTACAGGAGCTTAGACAACGGCCTAACGAGTCAATGTACGACTACCTAGAAAAGTTCAACAAGTTGGAACGGAGATGCTGCAACCTCGAACTCCTAGAGAAGCTTATCATAGAATACCTGCCCGATGGCCTGAGACCCCTGGATAAAATGCTGCTAGACGCCTCGGCTGGAGGCACAATCATGAACCTTCCCCTAGGTTAAATCAGGAAGCTGATCGCAGACGTGGCTGAGAACGCAAGGTTCAGAGAGGAGACCAGTCGGCAAGAGGAATTCACCCGGACCAAGAATGTTGCAAAGGCCGACACCCCGGTGAACTCAATGGCCGAAGAGATGAAGCAGATGAAGGAGATGATGATGGAACTAATGAGGAGGCAGCCGGTCCAGGCAAGGCCGTGTGAGTTTTGTGGTGCAACAGACCACAAAATAGATGCTTGTCCGACCATAGTGGAAGAAGACCAAGGCGAAATTAATGCAGTGGACGGGTACCAAAACTACAACAGCCGGGCCGGGCCGAGCCGACAGTATGGGCAAGCAGCCAACGGGCAGAACTGGAGAAATGACAACCATGTCCCGAGGGAACCAGCGCAGCAGGCCGCGCCTCAACAGTCCCAATAGTATTACCGTCCACCATACCGTGAACAACAGGGAGGATACATTGGGCCGAGCCAGTATCAGCCGCGAGGACAACACAAAAACCAGGCAGGCCCGAGTCAGCAAGGATCGAGCAAGTCCCTGGAGGACATCCTGAAGGACCTCGCCACCACCATGCATCAATATCATGCCAAGACCGATGGAGCAATATCTGAGCTATCTAAGCAGATGTCCCAGATAGCCACTACAGTTTCTGAGCTGAAGAATGATCCGGGAAGGCTTCCGTCGCAGACCGTTCCAAACCCGAAAAGCAACGTCAATGCAGTCACACTCAGAAGTGGCAAAGAATTGAACGACAGCGAAAAGGAGGCTGAAACAGTGTGGATCGCGCCAGCAAGAGACACTAGCGCGACGCTAATGTCCGAAGCGGACGCGCCGTTAATGTCTACCACGGACGCGCCTGTAACGTTGAGTCTGAACGCGATCCCCACTGCTGAAAATTCCAAAACTGACTTTTCTCTTCCGTTTCCCGTGCAGGTCAGGGCCCCAAAGAAGTTTATGATGGATAAGGATGTCTGGGAGCTATTTAGCAAGGTGGAAATCAATATCCCACTCCTCGAGGCGATCAAGCAAATTCCGCGCTATGCAAAGTTCTTAAAGGAGTTAACTAATCGAAGGCGATCCACTTGTGACGACCAGGAATTGCTGAGTAAGAACGTCTCCGCTGTCATTCAGCGCAAGGTACCCCCAAAATGTGGTGATCCTGGCACCTATACTATTCCTTGCACTATCGGTAACATACGTATTGAAAATTGCATGCTCGATCTTGGTGCTTCTATTAATGTTCTGCCATATTCTATATATTCTTGTCTTCGTATTGGTCCTTTAGAACCTGCAGGTCTAACCATACACCTAGCAGACAGATCATGTAAGCAGTCGGAAGGCAAAATTGAGGACATCCTAGTGCAGGTGGGGGAACTGGTGTTCCCCGCTGATTTTTACGTGCTTAAGATGGACAGCAGCGACCCGACGGATCACGCTCCTATTTTACTAGGTCGTCCATTCTTAAAAACTTCAAAGATGAAGATCGACTGTGACATCGGCACACTTTCCATGGAGGTGGAGGGCGAAGTGATTCGCTTCGATATTTTTCAGGCTATGAAACACCCACCAGATTTTGCTTCGGTACACGCTCTAGATGCGATGGACGATCTTGTCCAGGAAGTGACACCAGAGAGAGGAGCGGACCCACTCGAGCTCGCACTCAGGAGAGCGGTCTACTCGCACGAGGACTCATACGAGTTTGCTGAGACGATTCTTGATGTGCTGTCTCAGCTGGCAATTACACGACCACTCACACCCAGGTATGAAGTTAATGAGGTTCGTTTATTTAAATCTAACGTGTTTTTGCCTTCTACTATGCAGGCACCTGAACGGGAACTGAAACCTCTACCTGAGCACCTGAAATATGCGTTACTGGGGGAGAACAACACGCTGCCCGTCATCATCAAAAACGGGCTAGAAACAGCCCAGGAGAGGCGATTGATCGAGGTGCTTAGTAGCCACAAGCTCGCTATTGGATGGACACTTGCAGACATCAGAGGAATCAGCCCAGCCGTGTGCATGCAACGTATCTTGCTGGAGGATGGAGCTAAGCCTTCTAGAGAGCCTCGGAGGAGATTGAACCCGATCATGATAGGGGTAGTTCAGAAGGAAATTCAGAAATTGCTGGATGCTGACGTGATTTACCCTATTTCAGACAGCCAGTGGGTGAGCCCAGTTCATGTTGTCCCAAAGAAGACGGGTATCACAGTCGAGAAGAATGCTGCAGGTGAGATGGTGACTACTAGAGTCAAGAACGGATGGCGCACGTGCATCGATTACAGGAAGCTGAATGCCGTGACGCGTAAGGATCACTTTCCTCTTCCGTTTATTGACCAGATGCTCGACAGGCTGGCAGGTAAGCCTTATTTTTATTTTCTTGATGGATTTTCTGGGTATAATCAAATTCCCATTGCACCTGAAGACCAGGAAAAGACTACCTTTACATGTCCCTTCGGTACGTTTGCTTTTAGACGTATGTCTTTTGGATTGTGTAACGCACCCGGCACTTTTCAGCGGGTGGTTACGAGCATATTTTCTGACATGATAGGTACTTTTATTGAGGTGTTTATGGATGATTTCACTGTGTATGGTGACACTTTCGATGCATGTTTGGATCACTTGAGTAGAGTACTTGAACGTTGCGTTTCTATGAATTTGGTACTCAATTATGAAAAGTGTCATTTTATGGTTACTCATGGTGTGGTCCTTGGTCATATTGTCTCACATGAAGGTATTAAGGTTGACAAAGCAAAAATTGATTTAATTCTTACTATTCCTTATCCTTCTACGGTGCGTGATATAAAATCTTTTCTTGGGCATGCTGGTTTTTATCGTAGATTCATTAAGGATTTCTCGAAGAAGGCTCTGCCTTTATCTAACCTTTTGCAGAAAGATGTTCCTTTTGAGTTCACATATTCATGCACGGAGGCCTTCGACAAGCTGAAACGGGCACTTACCAGCGCGCCTATCATTCGAGCACCATATTGGGACCAGCCATTTGAGATCATGTGCGATGCCAGCGACTATGCTGTGGGAGCTGTACTAGGCCAGAGGGTGGACAATAAGTCAGTAGTGATTTACTACGCTTCGAGGACTCTGGATGCAGCTCAGTGAAACTACTCGACCACCGAGAAAGAATTACTAGCAGTGGTTTTCGCTTTGGAGAAATTTCGGCCATATTTGCTTGGTACTAAAGTAGTTTTCTTTTCTGATCATGCAGCTATTAGGTACTTAATGACGAAGAAGGAGGCCAAGCCGCGGCTGATCAGATGGATTTTACTGCTACAGGAATTTGACCTCGAGATCAAAGACAAGAAGGGGATAGAAAACACCGTAGCTGACCACCTGAGTCGATTTGTACGAGACGAGGATGCAGGACAGATCACAGAGACCTTCCCAGACGAGCACTTGTATGCTCTCACGGGTAAAGTACCATGGTATGCTCCCGTTGTGAACTACCTGGTCGGAGGTAAATTTCCACCCTCTTACTCAAAAGCTCTGTGTCTGAAACTTAAGCACGATTCGAAATACTATGTGTGGGATGACCCGTATTTATGGAAAATTGGCGTAGACCAAATACTTAGGCGGTGTATTCCTGATGATGAGATTGCTTCGATGCTTAGTTTCTGTCATGAGCATGCATGTGGTGTTCACTTTGGCCCCAAGAGGACTAGCAGAAAAATTTTAGATAGTGGTTTTTATTGGCCACATGTGTTTAGAGATGCCTACGATCATTGTAAGCGATGCGATAGATGCCAGCGAGTAGGTAATATTTCTGCTAGGAATGAGATGCCCCAAATGCCTATTATAGTTGACGATGTCTTTGACATATCGGGGATTGATTTTATGGGTCCTTTTCCTGCATCGTTTGGTTACCTGTATATTCTTGTTGCAGTGGACTATGTGTCTAAATGGGTAGAGGCTAAGGCTACTAGGTGCGATGATGCTAAAACTGTTGTGGATTTTCTTCGCACTAACATATTTTGCAGATACGGAGTGCCTAAAGCTATATCAGGGGACACATTTTTGCAACAGACTGATGGCAGCAGCTATGAAACAGTACCTTGTTTACCACCGCACCTCGACAGCTTATCATCCTGAGACGAATGGACAAGCAGAGATCTCTAACCGAGGAATAAAAGGGATTCTAGAAAAAATGGTGAAACCGACTAGGAAGGACTGGAGTCAGAGACTAGATGATGCACTTTGGGCGTACAGGACAGCCTACAAGACACCAATAGGCACCTCGCCTTTCCGATTGGTGTATGGAAAGGCATGTCACCTCCCGGTCGAGCTGGAGCACAGAGCCTTTTGGGCGCTTAAGACGTGCAACTTTGATTTGAAGAAAGCAGGACTGGAGAGGAAGTTACAGCTCTGTGAGCTTGAGGAGCTGCGCCTAGAGGCTTATGAGAGCCAATCAGACTACAAGGCGCGGACCAAGCTGTACCATGACAAGTTCATCCTACGACGCACATTTGAGATTGGCCAGCAGGTACTTTTATTTTCTTCACGTTTACGACTAATGCCTGGCAAACTGCGTTCTAGATGGACAGGTCCCTACACGGTGACGAAGGTTTTCAACCATGGAGCACTTGAGCTGGAGAACCCGAGGAATGGAGACCACTTCAAGGTCAATGGACAACGGGTGAAGCACTACCAAGGCGAAATCGAAGCACCTGTTCAGGATTTTGAACTCGCCGAACCTCCTACTGAAGCATAAATGAGGTATTGTCGAGCCAACGACGTAAAACAAAGGCGCTCGCAGGGAGGCAGCCCGGAAATTTTTTTGTTTTTCTCTGTTTTCTTCTGTTTTCGTGTCAGTTTGAGTCTTATTTAGTTTTTTGACGTCTAACCGGTCTATCTTGACTTGGTTTTGGTGGAAAGGAAGTTGTTTTGCAGGTAAAATACAAGTGCCAGTCAGTGCGGATCGCGTTCGATAGCTACATTAGAACCGCGTCCGGAGTGAACATTATATGCGCGTTCGGAGTCGACAGTAGCACGTTGACCAAATTATAACGTCTCTTCCGAACGCGACAGATGGTTGACCGGCGCAAAAACCCTAATTCGAGCTTCTCTCCTCCATTCCAAACTCAACATCACACCCTCCGCCGCTCGAACGCCCAAATCGCCAGGAATTTTTGAGGCTTTTGCGCGAGGATTTCGCAGTAGGATTGCTCAGATCAACAACCACAATCATTCCCAGAGCTATTTTTTCAAATCGGATCATTACGAGACCAAAATCAAAGTAAACCTCCGTTCAAATTTTTACAAGATTTGGTTGTCGAAGTTGGGATTTGTCTATTGGTTTGTTAAAAAGAGTAGTGGAGGGATATTCAGCGGGTATTTGGTGACGAAACAGTGATTAAAGGTTGAGTTTCGGAGTTGCCGGTCGTTATCAATCGGAGGGGACGAAGTGCAGGTTCCGCGCGTTCGGTGGCAGCATTACGTTGCCGCGTTCGGGCTCAACATTACGGTTAACGTCATGTACGAACGCGACAATCTTAAAGTCTGGAGCGAACGCGAGACGCTCTGAACCAGTGTTGACCAAGTGCAGTTTTCTTCGGTTTTGAGCTGTGATTAAATATGCCACCACGAGAGGCACGAGAGCCATCGTTCGAGGAGTTGTAAGCTAAATTTATGGCCAAACGGCACGTGGCCAGCACATTTGTGGAGGCCGAATTTTTGAGTAATAGTGGGTTTGAAGAGCGGGTCCGAGAGATACTTCGGGTGAGTGGATGGCCAGGCCTCCTCACCCTCAGCCATGAGACAGATGTCGAGGACACTTGCGAGTTCTTAGCATCCTTCAACTATGTAGGGAGACAGGACCATGAGGGTATTCGCTACAGACACCGAGGCGAGTTCTATCACACTCTCCCCGCACAGGTGAAGGAAGTATTTGGTTGGCCCGCTGATGGAAATTTCGTTCGTGATGAAGTCCGGTTGGTAGATGCTTGGGACAGAATTAAGGTGGGGGATGTCGGTATATTTCAGCCATCTGATTCGAGGGCAAAATGTATTAGAGATCCTGCATTGTACTACTTACAGAGGGTGCTAGGAGGCACGCTATATGCCAGAGATAACGGGGACGACAAGGTGACCTTTCCCGACATGATCTGCTTGAATGCCTTTGACCAAGGGCAGCCGCTCGACTTCTTCCACTTAGCATGCCATTTCTGGGAGCGCCGCCATACGTCGACAGGATCGATAGCATGTGGAGGGATGATCACCTTTCTGATGCGCCGTCTACACGGGCAGCCACGCTTGGAGACTCATCAGTACATCCCTATAGCTGAATTTGACATTGCCTACTTCACCAGTGGACATGCTATTCGTAGGCATCCCCGCAGGAGGGAGCAGTACGCCTGGACATACCATGATGACCCGAGATACCACACAGCTATGCCTACTGATCGGTGCCACCTCTCTGCTCCTAGGGCCAGACCTGAGTCCTCATCAGCTGCTATCCGCCGATATCCTACACGAGAGAGAGGGGAGTCCTCCACAGCTCGACAGAGACGTGCACGCGCACTAGAGCCACCAGCAGCTGTGCCTCCTAGGCAGCAGCTAGACATAGCCTTCAATGTGGCTGGAGCATTACGGTTTTTTCTGCCACCAGGAACACAGCCAGTGCCAGCACCACCAGGATGGGAGTTCGGAGATCCAATTCCTCCGGAGTTTTCTATTCCACATCCAGCTTCATCGTCAGATTCTGACTAGGGAAGTGCCTATTTCCTTTTCCTTTTTCTTTGTTTCTTTTTCTCTTTGTCAGAGACCGTCAGTTTGTTATGTCTGCATTGTCTGTTGTCTTTGAACTAAAGTCATACCGTGAGGACACGGCTTGGTTCAAAAGTGTGGGGTGGGAGAGTCAGTTTGTTGCGTCTGCACGTGTATTTTTCCTGCATATTGTACGGTGTCTGCACGTTTCCCTTAAAAAAAATTATTTATGAATTTCTCTCTTGTGTTCTTGAATATGCAGTATTGAATGTTGATGTGAAATAGATGAGCTGATTAGATGCGTTTCTCTCGTGAAATTGGAATTGTGTGACTACATGTGAATTTAACCCGCTACATGCCTTTTGAGTTGAGATAAACAGGGATGTGGAGTTGATAGAAATATCCTATAGAGACTTGACGAATCATTCAAAGGACCGAATTTCGAGTTATATGGTTATGTGGATTTCGTGGAGGCTAGCACTTCGAGATGATATGGTTCAGAGTTAGCTCCGTGATGAGTCGTAGTTGTACGACTATTTTATGTGTTAAAACCCCGTCTTTTAGTGTTTGCATGTATGTTATTTCACTACCTGTGTGTAGTTTTTGTTCTCAGGTGCATTCGAAGACCATAGAAGGAATATCGGCTAAAGAGAGCCTGTAGAAGAGGTTTTGCATCGAAGGCATGAAGTCCAAATGTTTGAAGACTGACTCAGTCTTGGGAGCGGACGCCTGAACAATTACGGGCGCGGACGTCTACTGATTTATGGTAATTGTTGAGACGTCCGCGGGAACTAAATGAAGAAGACGTCCGCGGATACCTGGCAGTCGAATTCATTACTTCTCATTTGCAATCTCGAAGGGAAAACCACAGAACACGAGGGGACAGAGAAGTGGGGCGGCTGGCTCTGGAATTGGGGAGAGAAATCAGATTCAATTAGGGTTAGTAGTTCGAAGTTCGGTTTGGTGAGAAGAGCTCTTGGAGTAGGATTTCGATTGAGGATTCGTTGCTGGATTCGAGTGTTGGAGTGGAGCTGCAGCTTGGTGGAGGATTCGTCAACAGTATTTTCATTTCATTCTGTTCAAAATACTTGATGATGTATTCCATTACGATGAGTAGCTAAACTCATATGTGTAGGCTAGAACTCCAAATTGTAATGTATTGACTTGAGACTTCTATTGATTTCTGCGTTTTGTGTCATATTACTATGCATTGTTTATCGAATTGACTTTGTTAACACGAGTGGAACCCTAGCGGGGGAGCTTTAGTTTGTTAGTCGATTCCAATTGTCAAGTTTACTAGCAACCTAGCGGGGATAGCAAACTAGGACACGAGTAATATACCACTAGGATTAAACACCCTAGGACAACTTGTTCAAATCTTCATGCAACTCTAGCGAGTTAGGGTCTTGATTATCGCTAGCGCGAGATTAAGTACTAGAACTAGAACAGGAAGTGTAACCTTAGCGGGGAAGTTCTAAGTTGTAGAACATTAGGAATCAAACGGATTTATCAATGATTTAGTCTTGCATCACAGTCGAAAGTTCTAGCTTGCACTTCTCTTTGATATTACATACCTGAATTCGTGTGATGATTGCTTTCTTAATAAGTGATAACTGTTACTTGTGTTTGTGTTTTCCATTTACGTGTTTGAATACTTAGTGAACAGATTCTCAGATCAATCTCTGTGGATACGACCCGACTTACCACTTGCTAGTCGGATTACAAATTATTATTTTTGACGGGTACAACGACGCCTGTCAAAATGGCGCCGTTGCCGGGGATTGGTAACGAGTAATCTCACTACGTATTACTTTCTTTTAGTTTTATTTTACTATCTTTTACCGTGTCACTTGATTATTTTCTGTTGAAGTAACAATGTCACAGAGAAGTGTTGAACGTGATCAAGAAGAGCGGAGTAGCGTGATAGGGGATAACATGCAAGAACAGAGGCAAGGACTGTCCCCTGTTAATCAAAGACTGCCACCCCCCAGAAATCAGCGAGGCAATGAGTTTGCTATACATCGTGCAGCTAGACACGAGGATTACGAGGATGAGTTTGATCGACAATACCTCGGTGGAGGAAACCAATATGGACAGCTAGCTAGGCGTCGGGATTTGGGACGCACTATGAGAGGAGTTTCTGCGCCATATATTGATGAGGCACCTTGGTGCATTAGGTTGGATGAAGACGCAGAAGACATCGAGATAAAGAGTGGGGTGATACACCACTTACCCAAGTTTGGAGGAATGCTCGATGAGAACACTTTAAGGCACTTGAAGGAATTTCATGGAGTTTGCGTGTCCATGAAATCAGCATCGGTTCCGGAAGATATTTTCAAATTAAAAACATTTCCTTTTTCTTTAGTAAGTCAAGCTAAATCTTGATTGATGTCTTTGCCTTCAGGTTTGATTATTTCTTGGGAACAAATGCAAAGGAAATTCATGGACAAGTACTACTCCCATTCGAAGGCGGCTCAAACAAGAAAGGAGCTCTCTATGCTTAGACAAGGACGTGGAGAGACGTTGTTCGAGTATTTGGAGAGATTTAGGCTATTGGAAGAGAACTGTCCGAATCATGGAGTCCCGCAAAATGTTGCTTGAATACTTCATGGATGGGATGATTCTAATGGAAAGAAGAATGCTGGATGCCTCCGCTCAAGGGTTTATCCTTGACATGTACCCCGAGGAGATATGGGAGTTGATTGAGAGAGTTGCCGAGAGCACAAGGTATTTAGAAGAGACATATAAACCTGCACCAGTTGCTAATGTGAATGTACATTCTGAATTGCAGGAACTGAAGGATATGATGGCTCAGTTAGTAACGCAACAACCACAAGGCAATCAACAAGTGGAGCGTAAGGTAAACAAGTCTACTTATAATTCAATGAATAATGATAACGCTGTTTTTCAGGAAAGAACAGAAGACGTGAATGTAGTGGGCTACATCAACAAGGGAGATTTGCCACCAAGGAGGTATGAAGGATACTAGGGCAACAACAAATGGCAACCAATGCAGAATGATGGTGGTTGGCAAAGGAACAACAATTACGATGCGGGGCAATCATCGTACCCACAAAAGCCGCCGTACAGACCACCACACAACAAACAAGGAGAAGAGGATCCGATCAAGGAGTTGAGAGAGGAAATGAGAGGCATGTTCAAGGAACTCACTCAAAAGATGGGCCAACAAGCTGGAGACGTTAACGAGCTAAAGAAGCAAGTGTCTCAAATTGCCAGTGCCGTGTACGAAAAGCGAGAAGACAAAGGGAAGCTGCTGTCACAAACAATTCCCAATCCAAAGTCCAACATTAGCGCTGTAATGCTTAGGAGTGGAAAGCATTTGAAAAACGGAGGAGAAAAGCTGAATGAAGATTCCAACTCAGTGGAGCAGGCGGACGTCTCAACATTTAATCCGCGGACGCCTGATGAATTACAACAAAATACAGAGACGTCCGCGGAGGAAAAGCAAGAGACGTACGCGGGCTCTTCAGACACTGGTAAGGAAATTCCAAATTCTAACACTCCCCTACCATTCCCAATGCAGGTTTCTAAGACCAACAAGAAGTCTATCACAGACAATGAGGTTTGGGAGTTGTTTAGCAAGGTGGAAATCAACATTCCACTCACTGAAGCTATTCGGCAAATTCCAAGGTACGCAAAATTTCTTAAAGAATTATGTACTAACCGTAGGTGTACGACTAAGAATGAGTAGGTCATGCTTGGAGAGAGTGTATCAGCAGCGATACGAAGGAAGGTGCCCAAAAAGTGTAAGGATCCCGGAACTTTTACTATTCCATGTGTTATTGGTAACGTGAGGATCGAAAACTGTATGCTTGATCTTGGTGCGTCCATAAATGTTCTTCCTTACTCATTGTACTTATCTTTGCGTATTGGTCCACTGAAACCCGCGGGTTTGACTATTCAATTGGCTGACCGATCGTGCACCCAACCTTTGGGTGTGATCAAGGATGTTTTGGTGCAGGTAGAAAATCTTATTTTTCCTGCAGATTTCTATGTGCTGAAAATGGATGATGAGGGAGCACAAGATCAGCCACCAATTCTATTTGGTAGGCCTTTCATGAAGACGGCTAGAGCTAAGATCGATGTGGATCGTGGCACGCTTTCCATGGAGGTGGAAGGTGAGGTAATAAACTTTAATATATATCAAGCTATGCAATATCCACCTGATGATGTAGGAGTACACGCTTTGGATGCGATCGATGATCTAGTGGAATCTTCCGATATTCCCTGTGGGAACGATGTGCTTGAAATGATTTTGAGGGAGGCTATTGAGTCACATGGCGCATCAATAGGGATGCTTCGTGATACTAGTGACATGCTACAGGAGCTTAGAGTTTTGGAACCATTAACCCCAAGGTATGAGGCTAATCAAGTTACTTTAACTAATAAATCTACACCTGTACCATCTGTTGTACAGGCACCTGAGTTGCAGCTTAAGCCCTTACTAGAGCATTTAAAGTATATCTTTTTGGGAGATGGTGAGACGTTGCCGGTCATAATCAAGAAAGGCTTGGAGCCTAATCAGGAGGAGAGATTGGCAGCGGTTCTGAAGAAGCATAAGACTGCGATTGGATGGACACTTGCGGACATCAAGGGAGTGAGCCCTACCGTGTGCATGCACCGGATTTTACTCGAGGATGGAGCCAAACCTGTGAGGCAGTCGCAGCGTAGATTGAACCCATTGATGATGGAGGTGGTTCAAAAAGAGGTACAAAAGCTCTTAGATGCTGACGTGATTTATCCCATTTCAGATAGTCAATGGGTAAGCCCCGTACATGTAGTACCGAAGAAGACAGGGATTACAGTGGAGCTTAATACTCAAGGTGAGTTGGTGACAAAGAGAATCCAGAATGGATGGCACGTGTGCATCGACTACAGGAAGCTAAATGCAGTGACACGCAAGGATCACTTCCCTTTGCCATTCATTGACCAGATGTTGGATAGGCTCGCAGGTAAGCCTTACTTTTGTTTTTTAGATGGATTTTCTGGGTATAATCAAATTCCTGCTGCAGCTGAAGGCCAGGACAAGACCACTTTCACGTGCCCATTTGGTACATTTGCGTTTCGACGCATGTCTTTTGGTTTGTGTAACGCGCCTGGTACCTTCCAGCGTGTGGTAATGAGTATTTTTACGGAATTGATTAGTGATTGTGTTGAAGTGTTCATGGATGACTTCACTGTGTATGGAAATACTTTTGATGAATGCTTGCTTAATGTTGGTAGAGTGCTTGCACGTTGTGAGGAGACAAACTTGGTTTTGAATTATGAAAAATGTCATTTTATGGTCACTCACGGCATAGTATTGGGACATGTTGTTTCTGGAGAAGGAATACAAGTAGATAAGGCTAAAATTGACTTGATTATTAGCTTACCTTACCCTACTGATCAGCGTGGTGTGAAGTCTTTTTTGGGACATGCAGGATTTTATCGCAGATTTTTAAAGGACTTCTCAAAAAGGGTGCTACCTCTCTCTAGATTGCTACAAAAGGATGCACCATATGAGTTTACGGAGGAATGCAAGGCGGCATTCGATGATCTTAAGGCGGCACTGACTAGTGCACCGATCATTCAAGCACCGGATTGGACGCAACCCTTCGAGATAATGTGTGATGCTAGCGACTACGCAGTTGGAGCGGTGCTCGGGCAAAGGAAGGAAAAGAAGCCTGTGGTGATCCATTATGCGTCTAGGATGCTTGACGCGGCTCAGCGAAATTATTCCACAACTGAAAAAGAGCTTTTAGCTGTTATATTTGCTTTAGAAAAATTTCGCTCATATTTGCTTGGTTCTAAAATTGTTGTCTTTTCTGATCATGCAGTTATTCGCTATTTGATGACGAAAAAGGAGTCCAAGCCGCGGCTGATTAGATGGATCCTCTTGCTACAAGAGTTCGATGTGGAAATAAAAGACAAAAAGGGCATTGAGAACACAGTGGCAGATCACTTGAGCCGAATAGTGAGAGAGGAGGAAACTGGAGCTATAACCGAAACATTCCCGGACGAGTATTTATTTGCTGTCCAAGAAAAAGCACCATGGTACGCTAACATAGTTAATTACCTGGTGGGAGGTAAGTTTCCTTCGTCATTCACTATTGCTCAACGTTTGAGGCTTAAGCATGATTCGAAATATTATATTTGGGATGACCCATATTTGTGGAAAATTGGTTCGGATCAAGTTGTTAGGAAGTGTGTGCTTGATTCTGAGATTTCTTCTGTGCTAGCTTTTTGCCATGAACATGCGTGTGGTCGTCATTTCGGACCGAAGAGAACATCAGGAAAAATACTTGATAGTGGTTTCTTTTGGCCACATTTGTTTAAGGATTCATATAGCCATTGCAAAGCATGTGATAGGTGTCAACGCGTAGGGAATATTTCTGCTAGGAACGAAATGCCTCAAATGCCCATTGTCGTTGATGAGATATTTGATATATGGGGTATTGATTTTATGGGACCGTTTCCCCCTGCGTATAATTTTTAATATATATTGGTTGCTGTTGATTATGTATCTAAGTGGGTCGAAGCTAAGGCCACCAAACATGATGATGGTAAGACGGTGGTGAATTTCTTGCGTACTAATATCTTTTGTAGGTATGGAGTACCAAAGGCGGTGATCAGTGACCAAGGGTCACACTTTTGCAATCGTTTCGTCGCGTCGGTGTTCAAACACTTTGGTGTTTGTCATCGAGTGTCCACCGCCTACCACCCTCAAACTAACGGACAAGCTGAAGTGTCGAACCGATACTAGAGAAGATGGTGAAGCCGTCAAGAAAGGATTGGCCAATAAGACTTGAAGAGGCATTGTGGACTTACAGAACCGCCTACAAGACGCCAATTGGAATGTCGCCTTTTAGACTGGTTTATGGGAAGGCGTGTCATCTCCCGATTGAGGTACAACATAAAGCTTTCTGGGCAATTAAAACATGCAACTTTGATCTAACCAATGCAGGGGGTGAAAGGAAGCTACAGTTGAGTGAGTTGGAGGAGCTCCGCTTAGAGGCTTACGAGAGCCAGTCAGACTACAAGGCGAGAGCGAAAATGTACCATGACAAGTACATACTGAGGCGCAACTATGAAGTAGGGCAAAAGGTACTTTTATTTTCCTCAAGATTATGATTTATGCCTGGAAAATTGCGTTCTCGTTGGACAGGTCCATACGTCGTTGTCAAGGTGTACAATCATGGGGCATTGGAATTGCGAAGACCCGAAGGAAGAGAGAGTTTCAAGGTGAATGGGCAAAGAGTCAAGCCATACTATGATGGGTTTGAGGCAGTCACAGAGGACGTTGAACTGGCGGAGCCGGTATATTCTACCTAGCTAGAGGTAATGTCCAGCCAAGGATGTAAAACAAAGGCGCTTATCGGGAGGCAACCCGGTGTGTTTTTTATTTTACACATGTTTTTAGTAGATTAGTTAGTGGAATTGGTACCCTGATAATGCGCCCCGAGTGCATCTTTGTTTCTGGTGGTTTCAGGTGATTGAATGGAGAAAAGAAGTCTGCATCAGTGGGTTCGGCGCACGTCTGAGCAATTAACGGCGCGGACGCCTTGACAATTACGATAAATCAAGAGACGTCCGCGGCATGGTAATTCAGGAGACCTCCGCGGAGCATCTCAGCACTTAAAACGTATGTCGTTTACAGATCTGGTTTTTCAGAACAGTGGAAGGAAATGTAGGAGACGTCCGCGGTACATCGCGGAATTTAAATGAGCACGTTTTCCAGATATGGGTGTTCCACCAGACTATTAGGGGAGTACCAGTTCCCTCTTTTATTTTTATTTTTATTTTGAGTCTGTTGAGTCTATTTTGTTATACATCTCATCTCTTGAATTGTACCGTGAGGACACGGGTCCGTCTAAGTGTGGGGTGGGATGTTGTTGAGTCAGTTGTGTGTCGTGTCTGTTTTTTCAATTTTTATGTCGCATGTCATGTGTCGTGATGAACTGATGATGTACTGCTATGTTTTCCTTCTATGTCGAAATCTTATTTCCAGCTTTGTATGACTATTGTCCTCATTTGACTAAAAATGCGAAATTTCAAAATTTTCGATGCTTTGTTCTTGTGAGTTGTGATATGCAGGGATGTGGAGTTGACAGAAATGTCCTAGAAAGGTACGGCAAGTTGCAGGAAATTCTGAGTTTTGGTTCTGATGATTGAGAAAAGCGGTGGAGGTTGACGCTTCACTAGCCTAATCCTGAGAGTAGCTCCGTCACCAAGTATACAAGTTTATTCATGCGTTCGCAGTGGTGGCGAGACAGAGAAAACAAACTATCCATCTCTAGTCGAAGTAGCTGGGAATGGGTGGGTAACCCCTACCTTGCCTCATGCAGAAAAGACGAGGATGAGAAAAGAGCGGGACGCACTCCTATGCTTTTATTCGGAGGCTATGATTGGAGTGGTTCAAGGGCGCAATTGATTATGGGGACAAGAAACAAATTCAAAAGCCGAAGGCAAACCATCAAGTAAGAAAAAAATCAAAATCTGATTGAGTCAAGCAAGATGTGTCGTTTATCAAAGTCCATGCAAGTTAAAGAATTCAAGACTCAACGGTATGAAAGCGGTGAATTAATCACGTGTCAGAGAAAGCCGCTGACTCAATCAAAAGACCAAAACTCAGAAAAGAATGCGATGTCCGTGGTACCTATAGGGGACTATCTCCAAATCATCCAAGGTCATTTGAATTTCAACTCGCGAGGTAACAAGTATCGAAACATCTATGTTTGCTCGCATTGTTAGAATCTTAAGCATGATAGGATTATAGACTGGATTTAGGATTGAGATGTAAGGATTGACATGACTAGTACGTTGTAGTTCTTTCTATGGCTTTGTTCTTGTTCGAGACGAACAAGTTCAAGTGTGGGGTAGTTTGATGAGTCGTAGTTGTACGACTATTTTATGTGTTAAAACCCCGTCTTTTAGTGTTTGCATGTATGTTATTTCACTACCTGTGTGTAGTTTTTGTTCTTAGGTGCATTCGGAGACCATAGAAGGAATATCGGCTAAAGAGAGCCTGTAGAAGAGGTTTTGCATCGAAGGAATGAAGTCCAAATGTTTGAAGACTGACTCAGTCTTGGGGGCGGACGCCTGAACAATTACGGGCGCGGACGTCTACTGATTTATGGTAATTGTTGAGACGTCCGCGGGAACTAAATGAAGAAGACGTCCGCGGATGACACCTGGCAGTCGAATTCATTACTTCTCATTTGCAATCTCGAAGGGAAAAACACAGAACACGAGGGGATAGAGAAGAGGGGCGGCTGGCTCTGGAATTGGGGAGAGAAATCAGATTCAATTAGGGTTAGTAGTTCGAAGTTCGGTTTGGTGAGAACAGCTCTTGGAGTAGGATTTCGATTGAGGATTCGTTGCTGGATTCGAGTGTTGGAGTAGAGCTGCAGCTTGGTGGAGGATTCGTCAACAGTATTTTCATTTCATTCTGTTCAAAATACTTGATTATGTATTCCATTACGATGAGTAGCTAAACTCATATGTGTAGGCTAGAACTCCAAATTGTGATGTATTGACTTGAGACTTCTATTGATTTCTGCGTTTTGTGTCATATTACTATGCATTGTTTATCAAATTGACTTTGTTAACACGAGTGGAACCCTAGCGGGGGAGCTTTAGTTTGTTAGTCGATTCCAATTGTCAAGTTTACTAGCAACCTAGCAGGGATAGCAAACTAGCACACGAGTAATATACCACTAGGATTAAACACCCTAGGACAAATTGTTCAAATCTTCATGCAACTCTAGCGAGTTAGGGTCTTGATTATCGCTAGCGCGAGATTAAGTACTAGAACTAGAACAGGGAGTGTAACCTTAGCGGGGAAGCTCTAAGTTGTAGAACATTAGGAATCAAACGGATTTGTCAATGATTTAGTCTTGCATCACAGTCGAAAGTTCTAGCTTGCACTTCTCTTTGATATTACATACCTGAATTCGTGTGACGATTGCTTTCTTAATAAGTGATAACTGTTGCTTGTGTTTGTGTTTTCCATTTACGTGTTTGAATACTTAGTGAACAGATTCTCAAATCAATCTCTGTGGATACGACCCGACTTACCACTTGCTAGTCGGATTACAAATTATTATTTTTGACGGGTACAACGACGCCCGTCACTCCGCCGCTGCAGCTAGGCGGGACGGGAAAACAGACTGTTATATCTCTAGTCCGAAGTAACCGGGAAAATAGGTGAGCGACCCTCATCTTGACTCGCGACGAAAAGGGCGAGGATGAGAAAGAGCGGGGAGGTATTTCCATATGCTTGCGGGCGATGATTGGTCCTCCTTCAAAAGAAAAGAAGGAATGGACAAGCAATTCGCAATAAAGGAGCAAAGCTCAAGAAAAATAATCAGCCACATTGTGAAAGTTCTACACGTAATAAAGTGAAGTACATCATTGTTATATCAAAAGCCAAAGGCCAACAAAAATAAAAGAAGAAAAGCTCAGAAAACCTTGAAGCTCGAATGAATCACGTGCAAGAAAAAGAAATGAAGTATAACCATATAGCTAGAGTTCGGGACATCGAGTGCAGATCATGGGTCTAAAGAGGACAATCTCCCATTCATCCGAATTAATTTGAATTTCAGCTCAAAAGGTAACATGTATCAAGTTAATTCTGTGTTGAGCATGATGATTTTTGTAGCGATTGAGTTATGCATAGAAAAGCGAGTCTAGACTAGCAACTCTTATTCATGTAGCAATATTCAGGACGTCGAAGAATTGTGGTGTTACATTTAATTTCCTTCTATGACTTAGTCTTGTTCGGGGCAAACAAGTTTAAGTGTGGGATGGTTTGAGGAGTCGTATTTATACGACTCGTCGAATCAACTAAACCCATTTATTTCGACACTTTATTATGCGAACAGTTACTTCTTAGTGTTGTTTTGCATTTCAGGTGTTTCGGAAGCTCCAGGAGGAAACGCGCATAAAAGACGGCGTTTCGCGCCGAAAACATCACAATGGCAGATCAGACATTTGGACAGTCGACGGAGTGTTGGGAATGGACCGCTGATCAGAAAAATACGAGCCACATGCCGTTGCGTAGGTGACTCAATTCCCTACAATTCTTTAGTTCACACCAAGAGCATCCGAGGTCGTGTAGAAGGTCAAGTTCAGAGTTGAAGTCGGAACTGGCGCGCAGAAGAGGGACCGAGCTCAGTGCATATCGCGTTCGCAAGAGAAATTAGCGTTAACACTAATGTTGATTACGAACGCGCCGATAACGTTGCTGCCGAACGCGACCAGACTACGAGGGCTGACGTCAGCAGACCGTTTGATGACGTCAGCAAGTCCGAAACTTGATAATTCAAGCCCAAAACCAGATTTGGAAACCCAGTTTATTATAAACAAGAAGCTTGGGCTAGGATTTTCAGTACCAATTTATCAGACAGTCATTCGAGACGGCTCTGGAGAGAAGACGCAAGCTTTCAACGAAGAGAAGAATTTTCTACTTCTTTTTCATCAAAAATATTTGTGTTTATTTCCATGACAAGTAGCTAAATTTCTCTTTCAGTTTAGGGTTTCGTACATTGTGAACACGTTTTGAGATTTTCATACTTAATGCTATTTTATGTTTTACTAGTTCTTGTGCTTATTCTTATGAATTAACTTGTAGATTAAGTGGAAGCTTTGTCGCAAAGCTTAATTGAGCAGTTAATTCTTATCGTTAACATCTACTGGATACTTTGTCGTAAAGGTAGATAGTAACACCTAAGCTAAATAATACCTTTGTCAGATTGTTTAGTTTAGGAAAGAACTAGAAGCCTAACACCTTTGTCGGGTTAGGTTGTGGCATATCACCTTTGTCGGGATATTTGGGTTGTTACCTTTGTCGGAACAACCACACTTTGAAATATAAAATTGATCATTAGATATCTATGATAAACGTGTCACAATAGAAACCCTAGACTGAATTTTCTCGCTGATTGAAATCCTCGTTATTCTTTTCTCCTGTGTTTTTACAATACTTGCTCACATAAAAAAACCCCTTCTTTATTTGCATACAGGAACAGTTTCACAAACCAGCTCTCTAGGGTTCGACCCCGCTTGCCGCTTTACTAGCTAATAGCAGGAGTTTATAAATATTAAATGTCATATTCGATAAAAAAAGATTTTCATCAATTAGCATGCTTAAAGATTTGAATCTTGTGCCTAGTGCAAATCAAGAATCAAATAACACCCAAAATGAACAAATTTATGAAATTAGGAGTAAAAGAGCAAGAAAAGGAAAATCCTTTGGTGATGATTTTCATATATGCCTAGTACAAAGAACTAGGGATGAGTTTGGCTCACAATACATGTATTGCCATGGTATTGAAAATGATCGTAAGACATTTGATAAAGCCATGAAATCCCAATATGTATCATTTTGGAAAGAGGCCATAAACGATAAAATGAACTCTAAAATGGGTAATAGTACTTGGATTTTGGTAGACTTACCACCGGGCATAAACCTTTGGGAAATAAGTGGTTCTTTAGAAAGAAGATGAAAGTAGATGGTATCATTGATAAGTTTAAAGAAAGATTGGTTGTCCAAGACTTTAGACAAAAATATGGTACGGATTACTTTGACACTTATGCACCGGTTGCGAGAATTTTAACGATTAGATTGTTGATTGGTTTAGCATCCATTCATAAGTTTGCTAGTACATCAAATAGATGTAAAGACCACTTTCCTTAACGGTGAGTTAGAGGAAGAGATTTATATGAAACAACCGGAAGGTTTCATTATGCCGGGACAAGAGCATAAGGTATGCATGCTTGTTAGTCATTATATGGGCTTAAACAAGCACCTATGTAATGACATCAAAAATTTGATGAGGTGGTGCTATCCGATGGTCTTGTATATTCTGATTTTCCTTCCGTTATAGAAGGATATTCGGATGCAAGTTGGATTTCAAATGAGGAGGACCATTCCTCTACAAGTGGATGCGTTAAGGGGATAAGACTAAAATCCATATAAATTTTCTAGTCGTGGGACACCCAATTCACATCTAATTAGTGGTAGCTGAATCTAATGCTGAAAGCCCATTCCTAGAAAATTAATGAACAAAATTAAATATCCCCAAGCATGTGTTCATATCCTACAAGTACTTGGTTGAAGACGGACTTCTTAATAATTTTTTTGGAAAAGTACTGATTGTAGGAGCACCATCGGGTAATGTGACCTACTAAAAAATCTACCTATAAAAACGTGAAGTTGCTGGTCGCTTCATGAGATCTCGGGTTTGATCTCAATACGTTTATGAATGGATTGAGACTCAATGGCCATTAAGAGTCAAGATAAACTTAAGAGTTCTATGAAGTATTATCGTCAGGTACCCAAATGGATTGATTGGTTCAATCGTTACGACACCATGATTTTTGGGTATTCTGCATGTGTAACTACACTAAGCTGAAATTCAATCGTTACGACATTTCTGTTTATGCGTGTTTTTCTTAAAAACAAAGGTGCTTTGTGGAATAAAGAAAAACCCCAAAATGGGGGGAGGATTGTTGGTAATTTTAGTTTAGGAACATGTTATCATATTTAAATTCATTAGGGCAATGTACCATAATGAAATAAGTCAATCGGGACAAAATCAAACAAGAGTTGGGACTCGAAGTCTGAGAGTATCGCGCCTTACGAACACTTTAAGTGTTGGGCGCGTACGTTAAAATGTGTATAGGGCACGATGGTAAAGTAAACGATGGGCGCGCAGATTCTGCAGGTTCGGTGTGACCTGCATTCACTTTAACTCATTGGCATTCCTAGCCTAATGTGTACATTGTGCATGGGCGTAAAATATGCACAGAGCGCGCGACATCTGTTTCACAGACACGGCTGCTCGGGGTTGAGACACGCCATTGCTCGTACCCGATTGATCTACTATAAATATTATATGTTTTGTCTGATGTTGGACACTCTGAAATCATCAAAAAAAAATCTTAGCAACACAATCTTTGATTCCCAATCCACAAAATATCGATTTCAGAAAGTTAATTTACGCGATCCAATTTGATATCCAAGCGACCGTTTTACTGCTACTGTAATTTACTGCTTTTCGAAAGATTCATCAAAGAAGAATAAGCTATCATCTCACCCCGCTGTCTTTTGCTGTTGATTTACTACAAGAAAAAGACGACCCCCAACAAGTTGTAGCTTCCTCCTCTATTTTAGATTTCCTTTTTTTTGGCCTATTCTAGCAACTTCTCTTTCTTAGGGCCCCATCGCTAACAACAACATATGTGTGATAGCGGTGCCTTCATCTTCACTCCCCGTACTTAGAAGTCGACGTTGCCATCGTATGTAGTGATTTAAATTCTCCCTCCAACCATGGCCACCTCGCAAGCAAGTACAAATAACAAGGTGTAAGTACAAGTCAAAATAGGAATCAAGAACCAACAACATAGATCAATTCGACTTTGATACCAATGTAGGAATTTATGTGAACTAGTTAGGATCGACTTTTGAGCTTAATTTAGTTCAAAAACCCTAATTCAATTTAACCTAAAACCTAAAGCAAGGCACCAGGATTTACAGTGATTTACCTTCGAAAGAATGCTAAATTTAACTCGAGCTCAAGAAATGAGCTTAGAAGGAATGGAGCAGAAATCACTCAAAAGTGTCATTGGAAATACAGTGGCCAATTACCCCCGAATTACCCTCCCTCCGCATATTAAACTCTTCTAAAATGGACACCTCAGGGCCCATACTCTACTCGGAATGGATTAACGAAGCAAACCTTCAAAACATGTCGAAATTACTCCGAGTGTAAATAATCTGATTTTGAAATGATATGAGCCCTAACTCGAGCCGCTCCCTTTTGCACTCATACGCAAATTGCCAAATTTAACTTGACCACCGGATGAGATCAGTTGCATTGAAGCTAGACCTGCACAAAATCGGGTCAGCCAGACCCGTTCGCTCGGTCATCGAAAAACGGACTTGAACAAGTATAATAGTCCGACGGACCAGCCCGACCCGGTTCGTATATCTATTAGGGCCGGGCTGGGACACATATTTTAACCCGACCGGACTTATTGGCCCGATCATTAACCCGCTACCAATTAAACCATAATTTTTAATATCTTTAATTTTAAAAGAAAATAATAAATTAAGCAATACGTCATGAAAAAGTATTTTGATGTAGCTAAACAATTCCTTAAGTATTGTGTTAGAGCACATATATGTTTTCAAATAATGATATTTTTATTCAAGATGTGCATGAAAAATAAAATGTATCAATACAAATTAGCGGGTTGGCCCGATGGGTAATCCGGTCCGGTAAATAGGGCGGGCTTAGATAAGATTTTTAGCCCGAAATGATCGGGTGGGTTTAGCCCGGTTCGGTTATATGGGTTATGAAATGACATATAACCCGGCCTGAACCCGGATTTGTGCAGGTCTTGTTTGAACCTAAAATCTCCAGTAATAAACTTTAGGACTTTAGCAACAACTTCAATCTAAATCAGTCTTCAACGATAATTCTTCAGCAACTTTAGCTACCATCCTTGCGACTTTAAGCGAGAACTTCCCAAAAATTATTTTATCAGGCTGCTTTATTTGGCTCACTAATGGAGAAAAAGGATTCGGTGCAAATGATTCATTTTTTGTAAAAAATACAAACTAATGACAGTCCTTGATTTGGTCATTTGGACAGATAAGATTAAATCTTGTTAATGGTTAATTTCTTGACAACGAATTATGAAATACTCTTTGACAAAATATGTCGTACTCGGCGACGAATTATAATCCAATTTTAACAAATTTTACATTCTGCACTAAAAATATGTTTTGCACCTAATTTTTTCTCTATCATTGGATATGTAATATGTTAAGTAAACTATAGCAGAGAGAAGGAAAAGTAACCAGCAGGCTGCAGTCCATGGAAAAAGTGATAACAATGGTACTTTTTGTGTTTGACAAGGTTACTAAGGACTAGGAGCCCTTATAGAGAGGTTTCAAAACCCCAAAAGACAATTACATCCACTTTGGCCATAGTTTGAGCGTTTAAAGTATGAACATATACTGCCCGCCCTTTGAGAGGCGAAGAGTAGATGAACACTTATATCCACACTCAACCACCGAGGAGGTATAACAATGCTCAACTTATTGATTCTGATTTCCAAGATATGTTCAGTCCTATAGAAGATGCTTATTGTTATCTATACAGTTCAGAGAAAATGCATAAAATTAAAAAGTAACGACCGATGGGGGTATCTAACTCTTTGATTATCATATGAAGCTGAACCTCAACTAGAATCCGATAATAGCTGGTCGTCATAAACATTTTCCAGCACCTGTATCTTGAGGCAAAACTTGGCTGCCGAAGTTCAGGCATGACTCAGAAGTCAGAAATCCACTTCTTGAAGGTTGTCTGAAGAACTGTTATGCTGGTTCAATGGGGCGATGGTAGGAGTTGTGTAATTCATATCAGGTGTTGCTCCTAAGGGTTGTCTGTCGGGTGAGTCAGAAATGTTTGCATCATTGAGGCTACCACTCCATGATGCTGTTCTTCGGGCATCAGGCTTACAAGTGTCATTGTTAGTACCAAACTCCCCTCTTCTGTAAATATTGTTGTCCATGCTGGGAAACCGTTGCATAGGAACTGATGCCGCGGATACTGACGTGAGAGGAGGATGCAGAGATAAGAATGAGCTCCCATGTGAGGATGTTGACGGAGTAACATATTCTGAACCTGTTTCCTGCCCACTTTCTGGGGTCATCAGGATGTTGTCTTCATTGACGGCTGTTGAGAGTAAATCATTTGGTGCATCAGTCTCTTGTTCACCAGCAGCTGTTCCTGGCACTGTATTGTCAACAGGGACTGTTGCGGGAGGGACAAAAAACTTTGGGTTGGGGCTGACTCCAGATTTGACAGTAGATATAGGTGGTGGCTTAAACATATTTGATGAGCTCCCACCAGCTTTATTGAATGTGTCCACGTACCTACACAACAGAAACACTAGATTATACCAAAAAGAAATTTAAATGTGTTCTTAGGGATACATAACACCAAAGACGATTATACCTTGATCGGACTCCAATACGTCCCTGGCTACTGAACTGGAGTGATCCGGTAGGGACGGGCGGGATCATTCCTGGAGTCTTTTCTTTAATAGTTTCAGTAGGTTCATTGGCTGCCTGCAAGTTCTCTCTATGATCGGGTATTTTATTCTGGAAACTTCCTGTTGTTGGTGGGGGTGGCAAGGCCACTTCCTCTACTGGTTTTTCGGCACCTTCCTCAACCCATCGCTTTAGTTTCTCATCATAGTAGAATTTGTTTTTCTCCCCCAATTTAGCCTAAGAAAGAACAAAAGCTCATAAATAATGTCAGTCATTGAGGCAGAAAATGCAAAAGCTCATAAATAATGTCAGTCATTGAGGCAGAAAATGACAGAAGAATCCTCTCACTATAGACAAAATTTGACCGTGTACCTGCTTGCCCGAACGAGGTCTTAAGACTAGACCAACAGTCTTCTGGAAAATTTGGGAGCCAAAGCGACCAAAACGTGAAGGAATGGCTGAAACAGCAGGCTTGAGCTGTGCCTCCTGTGGTTTAGGTTCATCCTTGGGGGTTTTGCCAATCTCTGGTTCTGAAATACTCCTATTGGGCATCACTAAATTATTGGCCCCATCTACTGGCTCACCAGTAGATTCTGAAGATGCTGGTGGTACCAAAGTCGACGACAAGGTTGATTGACTATTAGACACTCTGTACGGAATAAAATGGGTAACGACATCTTTGTTCTGAAATTTGTCGCTGGATGGCGAAGGCACGAGTGGTGGGAGCCCACCATTAAATTGGGGAACATGAATAAATGGGGTAACAACATTTTTGGGCTGATACGTGCTATTGGTTGGTGAAGGTGCGGGAGGGGGTGGTCCTGCAGTTCCACGAGCATTACTCCAAACATTGAGCAATTTACCGACAATTTTGGCTGGAGCCAAATCAGTTCCATAGCCACCCTGCATACATCCTATCAGTACCAAGAAAAATATATACATATAGTTAGTTTTGCAGTCGAAATACCTGTTGGTGTGTTCTGATTCGTTCCTCAAGAGATAATACTAATTGTTTAAACAAGTCCTCTTCTTGTCCTCGCCCAGATTTCAATGTCTTCAAAATTGCTTGACAGTATCTGCCAGAGCACATGTTTCCAGATATAAAGAAATAGGATTGGCTTAAAGTAAAACAGTGAGCAAAATCCAAATATTCTCACCTCAAGGATTCTGAAAGCTTCCCTACTTCAGCCAGCATATGGGCATAGATAAGTTTGTATGGCTGGAAGGGGAATAGTGTGAACTGAGAGTTACCAAGCACTTTGGAATATTCGTACAGTTCTGTCCTCTGCAAATAATCATAGGGAGTTAGGGACCTTTCAATCTTATAATCTAGACAAACAGAAACAATGAATCTATCTAGCCAACTCACCAGTTATCCTAGTGTCAAAAGAAATGGAACTAATCAGAATTTGCAATATTGAGGTCGGTTATACAATACCCTTTAGGTACCTGAATAGCCTCGGGATGAGCATATGTTCTAGGGCTTCTTATATGATCTGCGCCAATAAGACATAGCCTTGCAGCATCCGAGTATGACTCAAAATTTGCGTCAGCAACCAAGTAACATACGTGCGCTCCAATGGCCTGTCCATGCATCCATGTACAATGGAGAAACTAGATGACATGTTCATAAAGAGTGAAGAACGAGTTTCCGCAAACAAATGCATTCATACCTCACTTCTCTCCTTCCACAAACAATCTCCGAGATGAATAATGGCAAGCTCATCATCTTTTGTCCTATTCGCCACAATAACTGATAAATTTTCCACCCAATCATCTAATAACGGGTTAGAACCGAACTGAACCTGAAACACATAAGTGACTTTTGTGTAAGGTTTAACCAAAAGATTTGACATAACCAAGTGGGTAAAAACTAGAGAGGTGTCCATGTAATCCAAAACAGGGAGTATAGCCTTGAAGGCCACAAACATAGTGTAGCCGTAAACGTGAATGGATGATATACTTAGAAAATCAAAATACATCTATCTGATAAATGAAAGTGTACTTGTTCTTATAAATAAGTGCTTATCTTACTACCTGCAGACATGGCTGCATTCCATTAAGAATACCAGGTACAGGTATATTGGGGTTAATTTTGGAGAATGCATCATTCGGTTTTCCTGCAATAAGCAAGTACAATGTCCGCAGTGGTGATCCAGCGACGAACTGTTGAAGAGCCATTTCCTTCATACTTTCACTGTAAAACTAATAACATTAACATAGACAAGATAGTGAACATTTTGGTTGAACAATAGTTGCATAATTGGATAAGGTACAAAAGCAGATAAAGTGTAGGTAAAAAGAAAATATGTAGGTATTTAAAACTAATTCATCAGGCTCGTTCATCCATTTGATAAGGTACATTCAAAAACCATATTCATGGTACAGACCTGATCACCTAGTTGAGCAGCAAGGACAAGGGCCGGTCCCCATAATTGACCTTGTTTTGCACATTCAAGGGCCTCTTTCTTTCTCCCAGAGACAAGAAGGTGTTCCACCTCATAAGCAGTAGCCTAAAGCATACAATGGTAAGGCTGGTGCCATAAAAATTATTCACATGTTTTGTTTTAGTTCTTTCGTGCATAAACGCCTACATCGAACAAAATGACGCACCTGAACCTGCCCTTCGGATGGCCAATTCTGAATAAGTCGATGGGTGGTTTGACAATTTGTTTTAAGAGATGCAAAGAGATTAGCAACAGCTAGTTCTGGGGATTCCTTTTCCTGTCAGGATTAAGACAACAAAAGTGGGTAAACCGGAAAGGTTAACAATAATCGTTCAGGAATCCAACAGACAGTGTTAAAGGCATACAGCATAAAAAGGTGAGTAATGAGTTAGCATTGAACTTAAACAGTTAATCATGCAAGTTTATAATAACCAAATGGCTAAGCAATTATAGCAGTATTACAATTTACAACAGGCCCAACGCAAAATAAAAGAACATGCAACAAAACCACACTGCTTATTGAACATGGAAAAGAATATATAGTTGCATCCCAATGATAACAGTCAGCTTCTTGTAGAGAATTAACTGGAAATGAGACAAAACATGAGATATGTAGCATGTAGCAGGTTACTGAAGCATCATACCGGCAATGGGTAGTCGCTCCCAAAGGGGGATCGCAATTTTCCATAATGTTGGCATGCCACTTTCAGCAAAGCATACAGCATCATCATAGATTTTCCCTCTCTGAAATATGAGTTATCATAGTTCATAATCCTTTCATCAACCCATTTGTTCACATCCTTCATTCCAACACTGCCACCAACTAAAGGACCGGTGAAGGATTGCTGACACAGTGCAGCGAAATAATCTGTAGTGTCCATCCCAGTGCTTGGATTTTTTGTTTCAATCATGACTATGTCAGTCAAACTGAGAACTTCGATCAGGCGTCCTGCGGTGTTCTTTTTTATAGAAACACATATTCAGACGCATTTGATAGCAAACATACGACCAACATATTAAAAATACTGACAATAGATGTGTGAATGATGATTAAACAAAGTGCAAGTCAACAAAGGACAAACCTGGGATCCATATGCATCAACCGCGCCAAAACAGTCGTCACTTTTCATGTGGATAAGCTTTCCCCCAAACCCAAAGGTAACTAGCGGATGATATGGGCGTCCATCAGATGACCAACCATTGGACAGTGGAACTGTAGGCTGAGGCACCATATTTTCATAATGACCTTCTGAACCATGAAATATATATTGACGAGATATATTTTCAGAGTAACCTTCTAAACCATAACCTTGAATATGATTCCTAACAGTACAAGCGCTAGATTCTTCCTTTGCAACTGGCTCATGTTGCCACGTCTTTGTATTACGTGCATCATATTGTTTGGCAGCATTTGTCGTGGCCAAAACTTGGTCAGGAGAACTAATTTGAGAACCATAACCATTATCTTGAATATATGAAACTTCACCATAGCTGGCATTGTTATTCACAGGAAATTCCCCACCTGGTGCAGTATAAGTGAGCTGATCTTGCTGGTTAGTATCCAGAATTCCTGATTGATTCACAGACACAGTGTAAGACTCCAACGTGCGCCATTCCTCCACAATCGTATCGTAATACCACCCGGGATATTGATGATCAAATACCATGTTTTCTGGATATGTAACATCACTCCGGGAAACGTGATTCAAATCATATACTGAAGAATTAACCTCTTCTGATATCCCTGATGCTGATTGAAAACTCTCTTGCAAATGATCATAACTTGATACTTGTCTGTTCCCAGCTTGACTGTCACTTATGGAAGTTACATCAGAGGCATTATGAGAGCTCAGATTATCATTTGAGTTCACATTTGCATCAAAATTCTCAAGCTGATGCCATAGCCCAGTGTCAGGATCAAACCTCCAACCTGGATACAAATTTTCCGAATACTGACTACTTAAATTGTTTTGTCCGTATGTATTCAGACCGGCATCTATTCCGTAATTTTCAACACCGTGGCGCTCAACCAAAACTGAACCCGAAACTGAATCTTCTCCAATTCCTTCTACAGAATTCACATAAGCGTCTGAGCTGCTACTATCCAGATTTGCAAATGGATCTCCACCGGCTGCCTCCATTCCGCTAAAGAAGTCAGAGTAAGACCCAAACACAGTACTGCTTTCAACCCGTGATTCTGAGCTAAACACACTCCAATCCACCTCTCTAATTCCGGTTGCTGGGCTAACGATATCCTGATTGGCAGAATTTACAGTCTCACTATCTCCTGTCTTCTCCAAGCTATTAGATTCACCAACTGCATTATCAATCGGAATATCTCTTAAAGTATTGGCATCGCTATACCTAACTTCACTTCCTGGGTCAGACTTGCACTTGTTGTCAGAAAAATTCCTATTTTCCTCTGCAGGATCCGCTGACAATGCTTCAATCTTACTGACCTCAACAACTGACCCATCATTTCCATTACACTCAGTCCCAACATCCAATTTCAAACCAGAGTCAACCCCAGTTTGACTCACCACACTAATTTTCTTTTCAGCAACATCTTGACTTTCAACAGAAGCATTTCCACTCAGAGGTTCAGCTCCAGATTTAGTAAACTCGACCTCCTCGTCTTCAATCAGTTTATCAAAAAAATCTTCATCCGTCTGATCATCAATCTCAAAGAGCGGCGACGCCATCTAAATAAAATAAAGAAGACCTAAAACTAATAAATAAAAAAAACGACAATCAAAATACCTAAAAACACAGCAATTGCAGCACAAAGTCACATCATCAACAACGTTATCATCACGATCACCGCCTCAAATCCCAATCCCCAGCCTCCAACACAAACATCCAAAATATTCAAAATGGTAATTCACAAAATCTTAATCATGCAGTCTGGAAATACGAAAAACGAAATTACCTAACGCCTGAGAAATTGCGATCGGATGATCGAACACAGCTGCAGCTACCGATTACAGCGACGACGGGAGAGATTATAAACAGAGCTCCGATTAGGCAGCGAAGAGTCGATCGGTAACCTCAATCGCACCGACCCATTTGACACTCTGCGTCGACCTGGACTTGAGGGGTTTTGGACTTGAGGCCGTGATTTGGATTAATTTGAACAAGTAATTAATCACTCGCTAATTACAAATATTGATTTACTTAATAAGTAAATACTAAAACCAGAAAATGTAAAAAAGAGATTAATGATGGTTTGACTTTTAATTGATTATGGATAAAGTTAAAAGGCGAGGAAGATTAAAAATGAAATTTGACTTTGTGGCTATTGGATTCTTTTTTGGTCTGGTCGTGTTTAAATTTTCACTTTCAACTGGTGGCGGATCCTGAACTTCTTCATCTCATATTTCTTTTTTCGAACAACAAGAATATAAGTCGGATCGACAAAAAATAATATTCGCTAGCGCTAATTATAAGTCGGAACAACAACAAGATCCGCTAATGATCATAAATGTGTCATCTGATGTCCATAGAAGAATATCTACATATGGATCGAAAGCTAATTGAATGTTCTACAACTTTCATGTTTAACTCAAGATGAAATTCGAAGGTTAAGCCAATAAAAACATCGACAAAAAATAAATGATTAATTGAAATTTGCCGAAATTGAGAGGGTCTGAGCCAATTTTCTAAAGCTCAAAGAGCCGTCATCCGGTGTCCGTTGAAGATGATACATATATGTATAGAAATCTAATTGAATGTTCTACAACTTTCATGTTTATTTAAAGATGAAATTTGGTGGTTAAGCCGATAAAAACAGTCACCAAAGATGGATGAATGATTGAAATTAGCCGAAATCGAGAGGGTCCGAGCCAACCTTCGAAAGCTCATAGACGCGTCATTCGGTGTCCGTTTAAGATGTTCTTTATATGGGTAGAAAGCTAATTGAATGTTCTATAACTGTTATGTTTACTCCAAAAGAAATTCAGAGGTTATGCTCACTAAAATAGTGACCGAAGACAGATGTTTGATTAAATATTTCACAATAATATATAATTATATATATAAGTTTTTTTTTAAACTCCACCTTATTTTTAATGAAATCGAGAATGAGACTGTCAACCTTATTAAATTTGTGAAGTTTTAAGGAAGTCGTCATAGTTAGTGTTGATTTCATATCAAAAACATAGTCGTATGGAGTTGGATATGAGAGTGACACACAACAAATTTTGGTCAATTATGCCACGGATAAACTGCGTGAGAAAAGCGTGACAGAGTCGTCGCAAAACACAATTTGCGACGACTTTTACGACCATTTAGTACTAGCAGCAAAAAGCTAGGTCGCATAACTTTTACCACGGTTTTGCGACGGACAACTATGCGACGATTATGCAACGAGAAAACAAACAGTCAAAAAACCGTCGCATAACGGTGGTATAAATGTTACCACAGTTTTGCCACAGTTTTATAACGAATTTACCACATCAATATAAATAGTTGCCAAACTGTTGCATATTCGTGGTATAATTTTACTACCACTTTCCCGCAGTAATACCACTGTTTTATGACGGTAAAAATTGTTTTTTTTTATTAAAAAAATTTGTCCTTTTATAAAATTAATAATAAATTGAATATAAGAAATTATAATTTATAAATTAAATTTCGAAATTAATACAATAAAAAATATTTCGAAATTAATAATTCAAAAGAATATTACAAACAAGCGTACCAAAATAATTTCTTTTAATTGTAATTCAAATTACAATAATAAAAATATTACAACAGCCAAAATGTATCTGATGATCGACACTGCTGCTTCCTCCACCGGTTGCTCTATATCGCTCTGCTTCTCAACGGCAAGTTACAATTTGCATTCAATGCCCTTCCATCATGTCCCATACTTAGCACGTCACCTGCACAGAAGAATTCCATTCAAAAAAAATTATCAACTAAAACAAAAAAACTCAAACACAAAAAATCTCAAACAAATAGCATGTTTAAGTTATAAACTGTTTAACCCCGTTGATACATATTGCACTCTTATTTTCAGAAAAAATAATATACAAATTGCAGTTTACAAAAAAAAACAAACAAACTTACAATTTGCACTACATGACACAAATGAGTTCAAGAGCAAACACAAAAACAAGCACTAAACATTCTATTTGTTTCAAAAACCTCAAATCGACTATCCACCTGCATCCCCACTTTTGAATACTCAAAACCTAGCTGAAAGGCACATGACAGTCCCCCAAACCGACATCACCACCGGCATCAATTTCCCTTTCCTCGCACTTCTTCTTTGCCTCGCACTACCAATACAAAAACAAACCCAAATAAGAAAAAACAGACACAAAGACATCAGTTTATACCACCAAATAAACTGGCCAAGCCAAATATGGATCCTGGTCATTCTCCACAGACAATTCTAATCCTTGAAACATTTATTTGTGTGCAGCTAAATTTGTATACCTTCTTCTTGCTGCTGCTACGAAGTGGAAGAGGAACAAAAGTATTCACCCACCAATAACATCCGCAGATAGCTAATCCCATGAGAACAACAATCGACTTCATTCCTTTAAGTGAGAACAACAATAGAGATGAAACAGTTCATAAACTGCATATAAAATCAACAAGGAACATACAACATAGGACTTCTATTACCATCAAATGAGCTTTGGCTTTCAGCTTCATCAAAATAACTTATTCATCACCACCCTTAGCTTCTGATATGCCCATACCATCAAATGAATCATGGCTAAACAACATGTTCACGTGAAGAAGACAAATGAGGGCACAATATACCTTGTTCAATGACAACATCAGAAACTGAAAGCAAAAGCACACGCTTCTCTTCCTTCAACACTTAAAAGCAAGGGCAGGAAAATGGTATTGGTTTTGAGACCAGAGCAGCAAGCAAATATACGACTATTGAAGACTATAAAATTGCAGGCTGTTGATCCAAGTGCAAAAAGAAAACAAGCAAAACAAACTGCAAACTGAACAAAAATGTAACCTAAGTAATAAGTTCAATGAACATCAAGTTCTCATTGTAATTTCTCTCAAACACTGAATAGGTTAACTAATTGGATACATCTACTCCCGATCAACAAATCATCAAGTAAAACTATCAAAATCTTCAGAGGAATCGGACAACTTCATATTGTTAAACTTAACAAAGCTTACCATTATCTTGTAGCTGTGCTGTGGAATATACAACTTGAAAACCTCTGGCCGATTCTCATCCTAAGTAGACATCGCCTTATAATTCCAACAGCAACACCAACAAGATTTCTACAAAAAATCTTAAACTAATGTACTTTTCACAAACACCAATCACAAATTGAAATCCCTTCCCCAAATCCAACTCCTGCCTTCGCCAATACAGACATAAAACTCAAAGTACCAGAATATTACAAACAAGCGTACCAAAAAAATTTGATAAAAGGGGGGGAAAAGTGAAAATTGGTGACGCCGGCCCACCTCCGTTCCCATTCGGATTCAGCGACGAAATCCTCACCGTCGACGGGAACCCAGTCCCGGAATGGGACGATACGCCTTGAAGTCTCGAGGTGACCGAGTTGGACGACGAGTCGATTGAGTCGAACTGCGATGTGGTGATTGGGAAGCAAATTCTGGGCTGAGCAGTTTGAGGTGATGCGAGTGAAGGCTTTGATCGGTTTGGCTTGTCCGGAGGGAGGAAGGAGAGTAGCGCGGCGGCGGTTGAGTGGACGAAGCGCGGAAAGGGTTGGTTGCGGTGAGGCTCGATTTAGAGAAGTGAAGAGTGAATTTAGGGATTTTACCGAGTGAGTTTTTATTAGATTTGTTTTTTTGATAGTTGATAGTGGCGTGTGAAAATACTTAGGAGGGAAAGGTTAGGGGGAAAATGAAAATTTGTGAAAGAGAAATATGTTGTCGCAAAACTGTGGCAATATCGTCGCAAAATGCCACGGTTTTCTCGCATATATTTGCGTCGTATAATGGAAAAAAAACATTCGTCGTAAATTTGTGGTAAAACCGTCGCAAAATGCCACGGTTTTCTCGCACTTATTTGCATAGTATAATGGAAAAAACATGCGTCGCAAATTTGTGGCAAAACTGTCGCAAAATGCCACGGTTTTGCCGCAACTAAGCTTCGTCGCAAAAACATTCGTCGCAAATTTGTGGCAATACCGTCGCATTTTACGACTGTTTTGCGACGGTTATTTGCGTCACAAAAAACCGTCGCATTTGTGTCGCAAACTAGTCGCATACTCAGTTATTTGGCACATATGTGTGGCAAAACCGTCGCAAAACTTTCGTGGCATAATCTTGTCGCATATTTGAACAAAATTTGTAATGACACATGTTAATTTTCGGGATGATATTGACATAAATTTAATCAAGTGGCCAGCACAAACACAACTTATTTCTCCCCAAAGTTAGGATTGTTGATCCATTATGAGTTTAAGGGGTGTTAGAGAATATCAGAGTCCAGATTCGGTGCTAAGCCCAAATGCTGTGCAAAATACAAACTAATTGAGAACCTTGATTAAGTAAATCCAAGGATCCTATAAATTAGGGATAAATACAATTAATTTATTTCAATCTCTATTAATAAGCTCATTAAGGGTAAATTAGACATATTAATTTGAAAATGAATACGTTTTCCCCCTAAAATCACGCACGATAGAAACGAACTGGAAACCAGCTTTCGGAGGGATAGAATAATCAAAATCACCTCTCAACATTCATCTTGGTTCAAACAACACGTTAAAATCGGAGGTGGGTGATTTGATTTACTAAGATTACGACTTGGCGAATTATAGTTCACTTTTGACGAATTGTGTCATAGTTCGTCAAAAGTGCATTATAATTCGTCACAGCTTGTTGTTGTTGCCGCCGATATTTCTCTCCGTTCACAACGCTTCTAGCTTCATCATCGTCTTCCTCTTGCTGTTTTTTTTTAATATGATGATGTCAATTATGGCGAGGACAATGCGACTTTTCGGAGTTGATTCTGCTACGATAAGGTCCCTTGGAGATGTCTTTGAGTGCTTTGACTACATGCGATGACCAATTAGAGAGAGGAGGCCGGAGCGGTGAGTGGCAGAAAGGGTAATTTTGATTATAGATCCTCACGCGTCTTCACTTTCAATGCATCCTCTTCTTCGCTTCCGATTTGGACCGCGGTGGCTGATCGAATCTTTAACCGGTCGCCTTTGATGGAGATCTGGATCTGAGTGAAGGAGAGAGAGAGTGGAAACTTTAAGTTAATAAGTCAATATGGACAAATATACCCATAATCTAATAAAAGGATTTATTAAGATCTTTCTCTCTCTCCTAATCTCAACTGTCCATATATTAATTTGTAGGGTTGTGATTAGTTTGTACTTTTTATAGAAACTGTAAGTTTGCACGTGATACTTGTTCATTCTCGCCATATATTCATAGCATATATTTTGTATATTTTATCATTCATTGTGTTTATCAGAAAAAAGATTTGGTGCAAATAGCATATTGTTGTAAAAAATACAAATCATTGACAACCTTGATTTGGTCATTTGGACGGATGAGTATAAATCTCGCCGTATGGATGATTTTTGGTGAAAAATTATAAATCACTTTTGACAAACCGTACTTTTAGTTTTTCGGTGACGAATTTTAATCCACTTTTGACGAATTTTGTAATTTGTACAAAAAAAAATATGGTTTGTACCTGATTTTTACTCATACTTACCATACACATATATCTTCACTGTATATATTATGGTCTTTGTCACTTACCAATATACAATTCATATTTATAACACTGAATTTTATAAAAATGCTCGTTTTTTTTTCAATACGAGTTTAATTATGTGTTCTGCATAAATGATCAGATCCACTGAAAATCAGCAAGCAGGAGTCTTGCAGCACTCAGAAAGTTTTTCACCAGCCCCATGCTGTGCTTTCTCACTCATACTGAGAATTATTATTGAACAATGTGAAAAATAACGGGGCTTCATGGTCTGATCCCCCGTTGATTTCCATGGCAGGATAATAGCTATCATAGTTGATCACAGAACTAGTTTCAACTCGGCATGCAACAGGAAGCTGTTGACTCTGTGTGACACAGCTTTGATCTGTTGGAGCACCATTACCATATCCTGTATAGATAATATCTGCTGGTACTTCTTCCACTTGTTGATGTAGGTCTAGGTTAAATGCTTCTTGATTTATGGAGAGGTTTTCAGTTGGTTGCGAGCCAGGAATTGTGAATGGGTAGCCTGCAGCAGCCAGTTGGCTTCCTAGAAGCTCTATTTCTTCCTGTAGGTTAGCTATCTACACATATACTTATATTTATTAAAAATGGGGAGCGCTCGGTTAATATCTCCTAAAAATTCGAGAACTTAAAAAATCAAATCTCATCATTAATCATTATGCATATTTAAATCTGCATGTACAAAAAAGCAAAGTCAAACTTTGTGATTTTGACTTTGCAATGCAACTTTGAATATGTGTACATAGGACACGTGTCACCACCACAATTACTTGATCGTACACTTTTAAATGTGAAAATTGAGTTTTTCTCCAAATTTTAAGGTTTTCTTTAGTACTCCTCTATTAAAAATAGTCCCAAAAAAAAAGTTGCCTGAATAAGGTCAGGTTTGGAAGTTGAAAAGAAGGAGAGAAATGAAAACCTGTTGATGGAGTGCGAAGATGTGAGCGACACAACCAAAGACAGGATCAGTCATCCGCGCCAAGGCCTCATATGAAATGGTGACAGCAGCTTCAGTCCTGTAATCCACTGGGATATGCAACAGCATTTTGGACACATTGCTAGCGCCAAACACCTTATGCACCGCAGCAAAATGTGCAGCAGCCTCTTCATAACTAAAGTAAGGTGCAAACACACATTCTCTCGTGCACTTCCTCCTCAAAAACTTGCATGCACCACAAGAAGAACCCGGTCCAGTCATTTTTTATCTCCTGAAAAGTTGAATAATCAGTACTACTCTTTGGTAATAACTTTTGTACTTAATAATATGCCTCTTAGATTCTTCACTATGTTTGGCTTTCTTTGGAATTGGGGTTACATGCATGGTTTGGCTGCTTTATATATAGAGGCCAACCATCTCAGAAGTCAGAAAATGTGGGAATCAAAGGTCCTCTAACTTTAGTGTGGCTTGGAGGGTCGACATCACTACTTTATATTGAAAGGTTCAATCCCTTTAGGTCTCCTTCATGGCATACATTGAGCTTTTGTAGTTCATAGAGGTAAACCCTCTTTCTTAATATGCTAGCTATGATCGAATAATCGATCATTATCGTTGATGCGAGCCTCGGGATTCAAAGTTCATGACAATAATTGCCATAGAAAACCAATATTTAACTTCTTTGTTTTGAGGTTTTAGTTAGGGAAGTCCATTTAGAGTTGTATACGTACGTAATTGTAATGCCTTGTAATCCCAACATGCTTGGGACGTCACTGGATCTGTTTCCAGGCAGCATGGACTTGATGTTCATGGTGGTTCAATGCTGCAGAGTAGTATAGGCTAGTATAGGATTTGCAGGTCTGGCTAAACGGTGGCGTTTGGAGGACTTGGCGCGCTGAAATTGTTTTGAAGACCGGAGGAAACGGCGTCGTTCGACTGAAGGCGCGAGACTCGTTTAATGGAACGACGACGTCTCGACGAAGCGCGAAGGTTTTGAAGTTGAGCAAAACGCTGGCGTTTCGACTTGGCGGAAATGTCAGTTTTGATCGTTACTTAGACGCTACGTTTTGGAGGATATAAAGAGCTGGACTTAGAGAAATTAGGGTTCATTCGATTCGGGATTTTCTGGAAAACTGAGAGCGAGCTCCAAGATCCGATTCGAGCGATTCGAGCGATTGTCATTCGATTCAAGCTGCTGGGAGAAGTTTCGAGTCACGACGGACTGTGACGTTGCTTGAGGAGGCCGAATTCCTCATCTTCTCTTCCCTTCCCTTTGCATTCTTGTATTAGACTTGTTAGAGTTCTTGGGTCGAAACTGCGCAATTAGGACTTGTAATTGAACTGGTTTATAGTGGAAAAGGGCTGAGCAATTCCCCCCCGAGGCTCCCAGGAGTAGGGCATCCCCGAACCTGGTAAAAACTTTGGTGTTTTGTTTGTTCAATTTTTTATTTCCGTTTTGAGATTGAATTGAACTTAGGCTAAATCCTCGGGGTTACACAAACGATCCTTACAAATTGGTATCTAGAGCTTGGTTTAGATGCATGTGATTCGGACAGATTGAGACTGACTTGTTGATTGATATTGATCTCTGGACTTGTCTGTTTTCCCCAGTTCTTGAAATCATCACTTGCACATATCTTGTTTGTTGAATTGCCTGCTTTTGACTATCTGAGTTTTCTGATCTTGCGAGGACCTGTGACATTGGTGCTCATGGCTGATGGAATCAAGCTAAAGCCATATGATGGCACTTCAGACTTTTCGATATGGAAAGTGAAGATGAAGGCCATACTGATTAAGGAAAAGTGCTACAAGGCTATATCAGAAGAATGACCTGCTGGAATGACTGACCAGTCCAAGAAGGACATGAAGGAAATGGCTCACTCTGAGATCATGATAAGGTTAGCAGATGACGTTGCAAGGCAAGTGGTAAGCCATACTGAACCTAAAGAATTGTGGACTGCATTAGAAGAGAAATACCTTACTAAGTCATTGCCTAGTAGGATATCTTTGTTATGCAAGTTGTTCACTTTTAAGATGGATACCTCTTTGTCTATTACTGAAAACCTTGACATTTTTCTAAAGATGACCCAAGATCTTGATAGATGTAAAGATAAGATTGCTGAAACTCATCAGGCTGTTATCTTGCTTAATTCTCTTCCTCCTCAATTTGATAATCTAAAGGATGTGACACAATATGGTAGGGATGAGTTAACTTTAAACAAGATAATTGAAGTTGTTGTGCAGAAAAATGACTCTCTTAAGGTTTTTAAAAGAACCGGTGTTAAGGGTGATACTAGAACTGATTCTAGGAATGAAGTTATGTTTTCTAAGGGAAAACCTAAGTATAAGAACTCTTTTAAAAAGTCTAGAAAACATGAGTCACAGAATAAACAATCTGATGGGAAATCTGATGGAAAGACTTTCTATGTGAAATGTTTCTATTGTAATCAAATGGGTCACTTTGCTTTTGATTGTCAGAAAAAGAAGAATAATGAAGCTAACAACTATAACAGAAACAAGGGAAAGAATCACAGGGAAAACCAGTCTAACAATTGTGAATTTGGAAAATCTTATGATCATGAATTGTTTGTTGTTACTACTGAAATTGAATCTGATTCTTGGATACTTGATTCTGGTTGTAACATGCATGCCACACCTAATAGAAATGTGTTCAGTAATCTGAAACTGATAAATGATGGTGAGGTAAGACTGGGTGATCAGACTGTACTGCATATTAGGGGAATAAGGAATGTACCTCTTAGAATACATGATGGTGTTGTTAGGGTCATCCAGAATGTTAGATGGGTCCCTGGCCTGAGAAGTAATCTGTTATCTGAGTCTGCCTTTGATGATATTGGATGTCATATTTCTAACTATAATGGTGTTAGAACTATCATGAGAAATTACAGGACTGTCCTAAAGGGACTGAAGAAAGGAGGGCTTTACCATGTTCAAGCTACTCCTGAGATTAATGAGGTAACTTCAGCAAAGGACATGGATGAAACCAAGATCTGGCATTCGATACTTGGTCATATAGGTAACAAAGGTTTGTTTTACCTACTTCAGCAAGGTATTATTAACTCTGCCCCTGTGAATATTGATTTTTGTGAAAACTGCATCATGGGAAAACAGACTGCTCTGAGTTTTAACAAATCTACCATGTTAGTTAAGAGTCCTCTTGATTATATACATGTTGATCTTTGGGGACCTGCTCAAGTGAGCACCATTGGAGGGAGAAATTATTTTCTCTCCTTGGTGGATCACTTTAGCAGGAAGGTTTGGGTATTTTTGTTAAAGACTAAAGATGAAACTTTTGATAAGTTTAGATATTGGATGGCTTTGGTTGAGAAACAATCTGGTTGTGTTGTTAAATGTCTTAGAACCGATAATGGACTTGAATTCTGCAATGGCCTGTTTAACAAATTTTGTGAAGAACATGGCATTAATAGGCATTTAACCATCCCGGGCACTCCCCAACAAAATGGGACTGCTGAGAGGATGAATAGGACATTGCTTAAAAAAGCCAGATGCATGCTCATTAGTTCTGGAATTAAAAGTACTCTTTAGGGTGATGCTCTTATAACTGCTGCATACTTAATAAATAGGAGTCCCTCATCTATGATAGGGTTTAAGACTCCTCAGGAATTGTGGACAGGGCATAAGCCAAACATTAATCATTTAAGGCCATTTGGATGCACTGCATTTGCTAAAATTGATCAAGGTAAATTGCAACCTAGGGCTGTTAAGTGTGTGATGATTGGTTATCCTTTTGGTGTTAAAGGGTATAAGCTGTTAGTGATACAACCTGGTGCATACAAAGTTATTGTTGCCAGATCAGTCACTTTTAATGAGCATGATTTCTACTTTAAAACATAGCTAATGCAGTCTACTGAGCCGACAGGTCACACTCAAGAACCTGAGGTGCCCTTTGCCTTTCACCTGCCTCAAATAGAGGATGATGGTGCTGATAACCCAGTGGGAGAAGAGTTTGATGTGGGATACTCTGTCCCAAGTTCAGCTAATCAAGGAAGAAGCTCAAGCCAGAATGAAAATGGTGATCATGGAGCTGCCCCTGCTGTTGAGCATAATGAATTCCCTCACCAATCTGGTGGGGAGGTAAGCTCTCACATTCCCTCCTCTAGCTTAAATACTGCACCCACCAGTGTTGGTGGTTTGGATAACAGTGGAACTGTAAATGTTGATGATTATTCTGTTGTTGAAAATAATAGAAATGATCTGTCAAATTATGTGCTTGCTAGAGATAAAGTTCCCAGGGAAAAGTTCAAAAACAAGAGATATGACATGAACTTGTTTGAGGGCTGTGATAAGATGATTCACTATGCTTTGCTTGCTGCTGAAAGTGTTAAGTTTTCTGTGCCTGAAACCTATGAACAAGCTTTACATGATAAACATGCTAATGAATGGGTTAAGGCTATGCATGAAGAAATACAGTCTATGTATGAGAATAAGACTTGGGCCCTTGGCCCTAAACCTGCAAATGTAAAAACTGTTGCTTGCAAATGGATTTATAGGATCAAAGAAGGGAATGAACTAGATGAACCACCTAGGTTCAAAGCTAGACTAGTTGCTAAAGGGTTTACTCAAAAGGAAGGAATTGACTTTAATGAAATCTTTGCTCCTGTTGTGAAATATAAGACAATGAGATTGTTGATTGCAATGGCTGCTGTGTATGATTGGGAAATAGAACAAATGAATGTTAAGACTGCTTTCCTACATGGTGATCTAGAGGAAACACTTTACATGAATTAACCAATTGGCTTTATTGATAAAAATTCTCCTGATTTTGTGTGCTTGCTGAATAAATCAATCTATGGTCTTAAGCAATCACCTAGGTAGTGGAATAAGAAGTTTGATTCATGTATGTTATCTCTTGGTTTCACTAGAAGTAAATATGACACTTACATGTACATGAAAGTAGGAAAATCTGACTGCCATATTTTTGTTCTGCTATATGTGGATGACATATTGCTTATGAGCCATTCAATCGCTGTTATTGCTGATGTTAAAAAGGAGTTAGAGAGACATTTTGACATGAAAGATTTTGGTAAAGCTCAAAAGATATTGGGTGTGAAAATCATTAGAAATCGGCATGATAGGAAAATCTGTTTGTCTCAAACTGATTATGTTGCTAAGGTCTTAGATAAGTTTGCCATGACTGATGCTAAGCCTTCACCAGTCCCCTTAGGAGGGCATCTGGATATTTCTAAAGATGATTGCCCAAACACTGATATTGAAAAACAGAAAATGAAAGATGTTCCTTATGATGTTGCTGTTGGTTCCTTGATGTATGCTATGCTATGTACTAGGCCTGATATTGCATTTGCTGTGAGTGTATTGAGCAGATATATGTCTAACCCTGGTGAGAAACATTAGATTGCTATGAAGTATTTGTTAAAGTACATGATTGACACTAAGAAACTAGGACTAGTATATGCAGATTATGAAAAGGAACCTGAATTGACAGGGTATGTGGATTCTGATTTTGCTAGTAATAAGGACACTAGGAAATCTATTACTAGTTTTTTCTTCACATGGGGTGGCTGTTGTATTTCATGGAAATCACAACAGCAATCCATATTAGCTTTATCATCAACTGAGGCTGAATATATTGCTGCTACTGAAGCTTGTAAAGAGGCCATTTGGCTTCAAGGCTTTTTGAAGGAAAATACTTGTAAATGTTATGTAACTACACTGAATATTGATAGTCAAAGTGCTATATATCTGTGTAAGGACCCTGTATATCATGAGAGAACTAAGCACATTGATGTGCGCCTTCATTTCATTAGAGATTTAGTTGACTCTAAAACTGTGATCATTAAGAAAATACTTGGTGATTTGAACCCAGCTGACTTTGGGACAAAGATAGTCCCTGCTGTGAAGTTTTGTGTTTTGCAGGGATGCTTTACACATAGCAGAGGTTGGATGAGATGAAGGCTTGATCCATTGAAGGGAATATTGCTCCTCCCCGTTTTAGTACCACTCTCATATGGTACACCACTATAAACCTATTGTTCAATTACATTTAGAAGCGCAAGTTAGGATTAAGAGGGAAAATTGTAATGCCTTGTAATCCCAACATGCTTGGGACGTCACTGGATCTGTTTCCAGGCAGCATGGACCTGATGTTCATGGTGGTTCAATGCTGCAGAGTAGTATAGGCTAGTATAGGATTTGCATGTCTGGCTAAACGGTGGCGTTTGGAGTTGGCGCGTGGAAGTTGTTTTGAAGACCGGAGGAAACAGCGTCGTTCGACTGAAGGCGCGAGACTCGTTTAATGGAACGACGACGTGTCGACGAAGCGCGAAGGGTTTTGAAGTTGAGCAAAACGCTGGCGTTTCGACTTGGCGGAAATGTCAGTTTTGATCGTTACTTAGATGCTACGTTTTGGAGGATATAAAGAGCTGGACTTAGCGAAATTAGGGTTCATTCGATTTGGGATTTTCTGTAAAACTGAGAGCGAGCTCCAAGATCCGATTCGAGCGATTGGCATTCGATTCGAGCTGCTGGGAGAAGTTTTGAGTCACGACGGACTGTGACGTTGCTTGAGGTGGCCGAATTCCTCATCTTCTCTTCTCTTCCCTTCCCTTTGCATTCTTGTATTAGACTTGTTAGGGATCTTGAGTCGAAACTGCGCAATTAGGACTTGTAATTGAACTGGTTTATAGTGGAAAAGGGCTGAGCAATTCCCCCCGAGGCTCCCAGGAGTAGGGCATCCCCCGAACCTGGTAAAACTTTTGTGTTTTGTTTGTTCGATTTTTGATTTCCGTTTTGAGATTGAATTGAACTTAGGCTAAATCCTCGGGGTTAGACAAACGATCCTTACAGTAATTCTATTAATCCCTTTATTATGAGTCATTAGGAAAAATAAAGTTACACTTGTTGATTTTGACTTTGCATTAAATATAACATTGAATGGGACACGTGTCACACTACAATGACTTGATTATGAGGTTTCAATAATGTGTCATAGTTTCAGCACATTATGCTTCGTTATTATTTTTCACATTAATAAGGCTGCTTACCCATTTAGCTAGGATATTGGACTTCGTTTGTCCCCACACTTTAGCTGTCCATTCTCATATGGTGTAATTCAATTAGTTTGACATTGAAACCAGGTTAGGCTGTTGGCCACTCAAAAAACAACTTGAGCTAGCTAGGCTAGCATGCATGATGAGTGATGAGTGGGACCTTCCCATGTCTTCTCAACACGGCACAAAAAGCTACTACCCTCACACTCACCATGCATTCCTGATGCTTTACCTTCTGCATACTAAGCCCCATCCGCACACAAAGATAGAATTGGTGAACACCCTCAACTTCACTATTATAAGTCAACCAACGCCAGGGCAGCTAGCACGGATCTCCACACAAATCAGTAAGATCCTAGTCGTTTAATTTAGAAGGATGATACTGTTTTGCTTCATGGCTCCAGGAAAAGAAAGGCTTGTTGTGGACATAATTAAAAGGAGGAGGCAAGCATTTTGGCCTATACTAGGTTTGCTTTGTGTCTTTTTTGAGCTGTGCAGATTTGTTTTGTGGCAGAGCTAGCGTCGTTTGGATGGATTCAAATAAATGTGCGTGCATGATGAGAGATTGTGGGATTGGTGAATATGGTGTCCTTTCTTGGTAACTTTAGAGATTAACGATGAAAGTGTCTTTCACTATCATGGCCCAATCATGTGTTCCTGTGGCTAGTTTTAGGCTTAATTATAGATATGTAGCATATAGAGTAGCGTGTCTGGATGTGTTATTGAAAGGTTACATTGTTAGAGATTTTGGATTGTTAGCTCATTAATTATAGTTTGATAGTGATTGTCCAAATTTAACAACTTGCTTGCCCACTATCAAATTTTTTTAACAACTTGCACTACACCAGAATACAACTTAGGGCATAGTTTCTTACCGTGGCATAAAGTGATATATTTGTCGCATAAAGAGGTATATCGTATATGTGACAAACTGTGCGTCGCATAAAATTTGTGAGGTAAGCTTTGTAGCGTAAAGTTTGGGCGACGCGGAAACTAGGCAAGTGGCATAAAGTTTACCGCTTATGCGACATGTGTTTCATTTAGTCCCATTCACTATAGACCTGGATTCTACAATTTAAGGACATATGCCACATTTGTACAGTTAACATATTTGCCAATTATCGTCGCATTAGATACCATATAGGACATTATACGTTTATGTGACATTCCTCAGTAATCGCATATAACGTTATACGCTTCTAACCTGAAGGCGTTAGTGTCGCAAAAAGGGACATATGCTTATCACTCAATTAACTTATTGTCGTATAAAACATGTTACGATATCATTCTGAAACAGGTAAATGTCACATAAAACGTGATACGTGATAAAATAGTAAAGAACAACATGTCGCATTTGTAGAACATATTGTCGTATAAAACATCAATCGTCACAAATAGCAGAGAAGAAAATGTGACATATAATGGACAGATTGTGGTATAAAACGACATACGTCACAAATAGCAAACAACATAATGTCACGTATAAAGCATTTCGCCTGCATACAAATTAAAACCTGAAATTGTTTGATACACAATCCGGCCACCAAAACAAACCGGATACACACATGCTAGAGTTCATGTGTGTGTACCTGGGATAAAAACAACAAGTTTGATACAGTCTAGGAAAAAGTAATCAAGAGTTAGGTCCATAACTTGTGGCACCTTCAGAAGCATTTAGATTTGTCGAACCACCCCGAACTGCCAACTCCTCGAGAATGCGTATCCTTTCTTCAAAAGCGGCCTTCATTTCCAACATGTCATCCTGCGTCTTCTGCAGCTTGTCTTTAAGCTTAGATGTTCTAGTTGAACCTCCTCTTGGGAGGGGTGGCTTCTGAAAGGCTCTACCAGCTCCAGACACATACGTCCCACGCTTAGGGCCAAGCACTTCATTTATAATTTTAATTTGAATATCGACCGGAAGAGGTTGTCGTGCATCGATGACACTGCCTTCTGCATCTTCATCACCATCCATATCCCGCGAAGCTTGACGAACCCTCTCCTCCATTTGTGCCTACATATACAATGTTTTAGTGTAAATACAACAATAAAACTAAACTGGAAATACATGGCATAGAAAAAAAGATTACAACCAGAAAACAAACTAATAACATCAACTGAATAAGATTGCCAACAACGTTTGCCAACACACAATAAACAAAGTACAACAAAGTTTGCGAACATAAGAAATAACATCAAGGTAAGAATTGAACATCAACATTTCGCCAAAAGCAATAAACATGAATAGGGTTAACATGGCAGATAACATGTTGCAGATAAACACATGAAATATATAAAAAGAGGACATGAATGAATAACATTAAACATTTCTAATAAACTGAACATGAATAACCCTAAGAAACATGAACAGAAGTCAATTGTCCTTTCAAAATCAGCATATGGGAGAGAAGAACAACATATTATTCAGCAAGCAAATCATATTTGGTAAACATGACTATAAGGTCAACACAACATTATTCACCATCTTCAACATATGACTGATGACAAGATGAAATTATGCAACCAACATGGACATGTAAGTGACATTAAAAATAAAGATACTCAACTGCAAGAGCGGCGCCGATAGGATCATGAGAGTACACCTTGGTGTAAGTAGCTACAAGGGGAGCTCTTTCTCCCTGGAGTTTAAGTTGCGCAACCCTCATGTAGAAAGGGACCTTACCAGAGCGATGGTTGAGTCTTTCAGATTCAGTGCGCACTCTCGACATTGTCTCGCCTAATTTCTATTTTAGTGAAATTTAGCGAAGTTAATGAGAAGTTCGAAAAACATAACAACATAGAATAAAAACAATTGATACATCAAAGGAGTGAAGAAAAATGTTGTTTGATAACTATAAGAATTGAGTAACTTGATATTTTGGTTCATCAAAGTGGCTAATAAGCATCCCCATTGATCACGGCGATCAATAAACTCCCGGAGAATCACATCAGGTCCATGCTCCTTGTAGAACAGCTTGCAGTCCGCCTTCCAATCGCGGTACCTTTCGATGGCCCTTCTGAAGATAAAATTCCACAACTCATCATCTTTTGGATCAATAACAAAGTTTGGCTGCAAAGAAAAAAACAGAAGTCAATTACATAACATTGAAATCATTACATTAAGTATTCACATTGAACTGAAAAATTAGAACATGAATTACTTCAAGTGGTCATACACAATCTACCTGTCCTCCTCCCTCAGCTTCCTGAATGACGGTGCTAGCATGGGAACCTTGTCCTTCATCGCACTCCCGATCTCGTGCACAATCAGGCTCTTCCTGGTTCGCTGGCCCGGTATCATCTGGTAGAAATTCAACCTTGATTGGCTGCCCCTTATTGCGCGTGTGCTTGTAGAATGCCACATTAGTTCCATTGACCACACCCCTCACCCTCCTCTTCTGTCCGCCCTCGTCCCTTGTATATCAAATTCAAGTAACAGTTATTACGTGAGCAACAGCAAAAAAGAATTGAAGTCATCCGTTAAAAACATAGAATATTGAAAACATAATTACCAGATTGGGCATTTTGTGAGTTCTTGCATCTAATGCTTGGAATTGCCTCCAAATTCTCTTCCGCATCATGCTCTGAGGACTGATCAATATCCATTGAGTTGTTTGTTTCAAACTCCGGAGCCGGTGGATCATTTACAGGCACCTGTGAAGGTGACCTTGTGCTCGGAGGTGCCTGATTTTGGTTGGATCGGGCAGGCTGTGGTTGGAGAGGGCAAGATAGCGGTGGTAATTGTGATAGAGGGTTGGAGAATGATTGAGGCTCTGGAGCAGGGGCTCGAGGAGTGTTTTTCGACAAACAACGAGGAGGATTAGCTGAGGGTGGAATTTCAGCGGTTCTAGCTCTCACAGGGGGAGGATGATTGTCAATGTGTGGAATTTGAGCGGGTAATCTAGCTCTCACAGGTGGAGGATGATTGTCATTTTGTGGAATTTCAACTGGTCTAGCTCTCACTGGTGGAGGATGATTGACTACACTATTCTTGCTAACAGGAGGTTCAACATAAGGATTTAATGATGGTTTCTTGGCTTTCCTTGGTGGAGTACTTCTAACAGAAGGAGGATGTACTTTCTTTTGCTTCCGCGGTGGAGTCTGCACGACATGCACATCTGGTGGAGTCTTCGCCAGCGCATCAAGCTTCTTTGTGCGACCGACAGGCTTTAGGGCACCAAGGATGGCCCTAGCACGCTCTGTGTTCCGAAACTCAGCATCCACGGCCGGCTGAGAGGGGGTTAGAGCAGGTGCGTCGGCTGGAGGCCGACTGTCGTCACTGTTGGTGGACTCAGTCGAAGAGACTGGCGTGGTGGCGAATCGACTGGACGAAGCCTCGACGGAACACGACATGTAGAAGGCGAACGTAGCTTCATCGTGCGGCGACTGTTAACTTCCTCCACTTTGACCAAAGGGGAAATCTTCGGTTTTAGGGTTTTGGTTCTCGCCATCTCGAGCGGTGGAGAGAGTTATATGGTGGTGTGGTGGATCTGATAGAGTAGATTACGGTGGTGTGGTGTTGTGTATAAGAGTAGACGACGGTGGATCTGGTTTTAGAGTAGACGACGATGGATCTGAGAAATGGTTGAGTGATACGGTGGAGAGTAGAGAGTGATACGGTGTTGTCCAGGACTTAGAGAAATCTGAGTTCTCAATTTCGAACACAACTGCACCTTGTGCTCTTAGATTCCTATTTCTGGGCAAAAATACAGTTTTACGCGACAGACTTTGTTTTCTACGTCCCATAAATGTTGCGCATGAAAAATTAAAACTCAACACGCGATGCACGAAAAACTGTTGCCCCTAAAACGAAACTATGTTTCGCGACATTCTAATTCAAATTTTGTCCCATAACAGTTCTGAAAAATGCTACAGACTGATCAGTTTTGATTTCATCCCAAATGATCACACAAACACAAAATCAACTAACATAGTGGCAACGTTCATCCTCACAAAATCATACTGATACTCAGTACACCACCATTTGTTTACACTTCATCATCTGAAGAGTATTGGATTTCATCCTTCTCTTGATCATCTTCTACTAATTCCAGGGTTTCATTATCCCAATGTTCATAATCATCATCCATCGATGTTTCCTCATCATCTTCATCATCACCCCCTGATGCGAATACATCGTCTTCTTCCAAGTTCAATTGTCTACGTGCTCTTGGTGTTTGCACCATATTGGGGTTAATGGTTGCAGGTTGGACATCATCTATAATGTGCGAGGGCATGCGCTCTTGGTAAGGGTCATCTTCCTGAGTCAAAGTCACTGATGTGTAATGTCCATTAGCTTGATTATCCTGACTATCTTGTCATGCAAGGGAGCGTTGACTGTAAGTTCCTCTATGCGAAACAACATTGACCACCTTCCAATTGTCACCGGCTTTAAGATCGTCAAGATAAAAAACTTGTCTTGCGGTTGCGGCTAGACAATAAGGCCAATCTTCATACCAGCAGGTTGATGTATCCACGGATAGAAGTCCGTAGTCCCTCTTAGTTCTTCCCCTATCAGTAGGATCCGTGTTAAACCATACACAATCAAAAAGGACTACTGGCATCCCATTTGCGTATTGTACTTGTATAATGTTTTTAATAACGCCGTAATAAATAACATCCTCAGCTTCCACCATCACACCTTGGTTTTGAGTCTTCATCTTTCGGTCCCGATCCCACACAACAAATTTGACACCACTGACATAGCACTGAGAATAACACGCGTATGATTGAGGTATACGCGCTTAAGAATGCAACTCTGCACAATAGAAAGGAGAGTCTTCTCTTTCAAGATATCCATCTGTGTATTTGAAAAAATAACATTATTAAACACTTAAAGATATTAATAGTGATGTGTAACTAATGAATATAATATAAATTAAGGGAATCACATACCCAATCACGAAAATATTTCAAGAAATGTGTCACACACTCTTTCTTTGTTCTATTTGGGCACTCCCGATTGAACTTCTCGACATGTTTAATTAAATAGTTCTTTGCTTGTTGACAGTGTTCGAGAACGCACCAATGAGCCATGTCAAGTTGTATGTTACTCAATTTGATCCTTGGAGAATGACCACTCACCTTGACTAGATGAGAGTAAACATTCAGGTCATATAACGGAGCTTCATTTGATGAGTCCATCTCGGATGATTCGTTCATATACAATTTGCAATATGTTATTGATGAGTCGTATTTATACGACTCGTCGAATCAACTAAACACATTTATTTCGACACTTTATTATGCGAATAGTTACTTCTTAGTGTTGTTTTGCATTTCAGGTGTTTCGGAAGCTCTAGGAGGAAACGCGCATTAAAGACGGCATTTTATGCCAAAAACATCGCAATGGCAGATCAGACCTTTGGACAGTCGACGGAGTGCTGAGAATGGACCGTTGATCAGGAAAATACGAGCTACATGGCGTTGGTAGCTGACTCAATTCCCTACAACTCTCTAGTTCATACCGAGAGCATCCGAGGACATATAGAAGGTCAAATCCAGAGTTGAAGTCGGAACTGGCGCGCAGAAGAAGCGACCGAGCTCAGTGCGGATCGCGTCCGCAAGAGACATTAGCATTAACGCTAATGTTGCTTCCGAACGCGCCTCTAACGTTGCCTACGAACGCGACCAGACGATGAGGGCTGACGTCAGCAGGCCGTTTGATGACGTCAGCAAGTCCGAAACTTGATAATTCTAGCCCAAAACCAGATTTGGAAACCCAGTTTATTATAATTAAGAAGCTTGGGCTAGGGTTTTCATTATCGAATCTCACCAATTATTCTACGAAGAGGAGACGGCCCTGGAGAAGACGCAAGCTTTCGACGAAGAGAATAGATTTTCCTACTTTTAATTATGCGTCTTTCCATGATTATGTGTAGCCAAACTTTTAATTCAGTTTAGGGTTTGTATATTGTCACGAATGTTTTGAGGCTTTCACTTAATGCTATTTTATGTTCTACTAGTTCTTGTGCTAATTTATCCCGGACTGAATTGTGAAGCTAAGCGCATGCTTGCAATGGCAAAACTTAGCCGAACAATTCAGCCCTCATATTTGCTGCTTGTTTGAGACTAAACCGTAAGAACAAGTAGTTGCACTTAACCTAATATTGCCTAAAACGGATTATTAGGTTTACTAGAACTAGAAGTCTATAACCTGAAACGGAGTAGATTGTGGTGTATTGCTTGCAATGGCGTATTATAGGTTATAACCTGAAACGGAATAACCACACTTAGGAACATTAAAGTTAGAACATTAGCAGCCGATGATAAATGCGCGACAGCCCACCATCACCAACCCAAATCCACCACCGCCAAGCAAGACGACAGATCCGCCACCGCCAAACCACCCAACAAGGAAGCCAACATCCATCCCAGAAGCAGATCCGGCGCCCCCAGCGCTGTCACACCGCCAGACACCACCACCCACCAACTATCGCGCCACACCACCCGCATCCACGCCGACCGAGAGAAGACGCCAAACGGAGCGAAACGATACTCAGGGGCTAACCCACACCACCCACATAATCGGCGAGCCAAAAATCAGTCCGGAAGCGCCGCCCAAGCCCCGCCAAACATCAAGTTATATCAAATAGAGAAATACAATTATATAGTAAAACCTCTCAATAGGAAACTGATGAGTCGTATTTATACGTCTCGTCGAGTCAATTAATCCCATTTATTTCGACACTTCTATATGCGAACAATTACTTTTTAGTATGGTTTTGCATCTCAGGTGTTTTGGAAGCTCTAGGAGGAAACACGCATTAAAGACGGCTTTTTATGCCAAAAACATCACAATGGCAGATCAGACCTCTGGATGTTCGACGGAGCGCTGGGAATGGACCGTTGATCAAACAAATACGAGCCACATGCCGTTGCGTAGGTGACTCAATTCCCTACAACTATCTAGTTCACATTAAGAGCATCCAAGCTCGTGTAGATGGTCAAATCCAGAGTCGAAGTCGGAACTGGCGCGCAGAAGAGGAACCAGACTCAGAAAGAGACATTAGCTCTAACGCTAATGTTGCCTACGAACGCGGCCATCATGTTTCCTATTAACGTGAGCAGACGACGAGGGCTGACGTCAGCAGGCCGTTTGATGATGTTAGCAAGTCCGAAACTTGATAATTCTAGCCCAAAACCAGATTTGGAAACCCAGTTTATTATAAATAAGAAGCTTGGGCTAGGGTTTTCAGTATCAAATCATCATAGAATTATTTGAGACGGCTCTGGAGGAGAAAAACGCGAAGCTTCGATGAAGAGAAGAATTTCTACTTTCCAAAAATATTTGTCTGTCTTTCCCATGGATATGAGTAACTAATTTGATTATTCGGTTTAAGGTTTAATATATTGTGACAAAGTTTTGAGACTCTTTGCTTAATGCTATTTTCGTGTTCTGCTAAATCTTGTGCTTATTTATCCCGGACTGAATTGCAAAGCTAAGCGGATACTTGGAATGGTAAAACTTAGCCGAGCAATTCAGCCCCTATATTTGCTTGATACTTGACCGTTAGAACAAGTAGTTGCACTTAACCTGATATAACCTGGAACGTAGTATTTGGTTTGCTAGAACTAGAAGTCTCTAACCTGGAACGGAGTAGATTGTGGTGTAGGCGCTTGGAACGGCCCTACCTTAGGTGATAACCTGGAATGGAGTAACCACACTTAAGAACATGAAAATAGATAATTAGAAGTCAATGATAAACGAGTCACAATAGGAAACCCTAGACCGAATACTTCCTCTGATTGAATACCCTTCGCTTTATTTTCTCTTGCACTTGTTTACAATAACTCACAAAACCCCAATTTCTTTGTTTACAGAACGACTTGACCTCACCAGCTCTCTAGGGTTCGACCCCTACTTGCCGCTTTACTAGCTTATAGTAGGGAAATTATAAATACAAATTTGACTTGACCGACGACACGTGTCAGAAACATCCAACTATAATGCACCGGTCCCTTAAGCAACACTTGTTCTGGAAGATGAATCAGAAGATGAACCATGATGGTGAAGAAAGTAGGAGGAAATACCATCTCCAACTTGCATAAAATAATATAGATGTCATCTTTCATTTGAGTTACTTCTTCCACTATCAGCTCCTTAAAACACAATTTTTGAAACCACCGTGATAATGATATAAGAGGATCTATTACATAATGTGGCAAGTATGGTCGAATGAACACCGGAAGCAGTCGCTGTAACATGACATGGCAATCATGTGTTTTGAATCCATTTAATTTCTTATCTTCGACATTGATTTTGTTCTTCAAACTACCCGCATAACCAAAAGGATATTTGGCATCCTTAAGGAATTCAAAAATCTCTACCCTCTCTTCGGGTAAAACGGTATAAGGAGCTTGAGAAACCTTATCCTTTCTTGATGCCGAGCCTTTTCCCTTCCACCACAATTCCCTACGAATACCTTGTTTCTCCAACCCTTCACGGGCCTTGACATCGTCTTTAGTCTTTCCTTGAAGACCAAGTATATTACCAATGATGTTATCAAAAACATTTTTCTCTATATGCATCACATCCAATGAATAAGGTTGTGCCAATGTACTCCAATAAGGCAAATCGTAAAAAATGCTCAAATGAGTCCAACACAATTTCTCCTTGACACCTCTAGGCTTAAAATCTGGATGCAAGCTAAGTATGGGGTACTCATGACTTAATACTGAAGACAAAATCTATTCTCCAATTAAAGAAGGTGGGGCATCGCTAAGTTCCACTTCCCCATTGAACTTAGTAGCGGCATACCTCCAAGTATGCTCTCTGTGAAGCCATCTGCGGTGGCCTTGGTAGGACATTCTGCAGGCTAAATGGTGAGCATCAATGGCATCTAAACACATTGGACATGCTTTGTATCCTTTACACTTTAGACCTCCCAATATTCCCAAACCCGGGAAATCGCTGATGGTCCAAAGAACAGTAGCTTTCGTGTGGAATGACGATCCATCATGTCGATCATATGTGAGTACTCCGGTGTCCCATAACATATTTAATTCATCAATCAAAGGTTGCATGAAAACGTTCAAGCACTTGCCCGGAGATTTTGGACCTGAAATCAACATAGCGAGAATGTTGAATTCTTTCTTCATGCACAAAGAAGGTGGCAAATTATAAGGCATCACCACAATCGGCCATGTGCTATGAGAAAGAGCAGCTGCTCCAAAGGGATTAAAACCATCTGTACCTAATTCAAGTCGAACATTTGTAATTTCTTTTGAAAAGTCGGGGAAGTTTTTGTCAAAGTCTTGTCATGCTTCACTATCTGCAGGATGTCTCATAAGACCTTCCTCCACTTTTCTTTCTCCGTGCCACCTCATCTCCTTAGCGATATGTGGTGACATATACAGTCGTTGTAATCTGGGAGTTAAGGGAAAGTACTGATGGACCATAATTATACGAATCAAAAACACAGTAAAACCCACCAAATTAGCTGTTGGTCTATTTAACTTTTGCTTGTTAGTTCCGATATATTTCTACAGGGTATTTCAGAGCTTAGAGAGAATACAGGCTAAGGAGGAGTTTTTAAGCTGAAAAGATATCAAGAGTCATTCCAAGGTCAAGATCAGACGCTGACTGAAGAAATCTCAAGGATCCTGACATTGAATCACTCCAAATCAAACCAAAGAGGATTTTAAGCCAAAAATATCACATTGAAGACTCAACCGACCGGGTAGGAAAATGCCTCAGAACCACCCGACCGGTTGAAGCAGTTCCAGGCCCTCGGCCGAGCTGACCAAACACTCAATTCAAGTTGCTCGAGCAAACCACCTCTTCTGACAATTCCACCTCGACCAAAATGTTCTAAATGGAAAATAAGGTGGAAGATGTCGAAACTCCAAGGCGAACGCCCATTGGCAGATGGCCCGCATTCAAGTCCAAAGCAAAAGCCCCGCGCGTAGGCACCAAAACCAAGATGCTCGACCAAACCATGGGATTTGGAAAATCTGGCTCGACCATTAGTCTTAAAATCACTTGGCCATTCCAAATCAACTATCAAAATGCACTCTTGGACAAGGTGACCGACGACCTTGCTTGGAGGTGGCCAAGGGAGGAGCTCCTCCCTCCATGGCAACCGGCAACCGGCGGCTCCTCCCCTCATGGTGACCGGCGGCTTTCCTCCTCCCCCATGTGGCGGCTCCTCCTTGCTCCTCCTCCTCCTCCCTTGGATCAAAAACACATGGATGCCATCTCCTCCATCCATTTCTCCTCCCTTAGCCTATAAATACAACCCTCCTCCTCCTCATTTGTATCATCCAAAAAATCATAAATCACTTATCTCTCTAAGTTTTGTAAGTTTGGCTTTGGAAATAAAAGATTGCTCCCTTGGCGCTTCAACGGTTGTAAGTATTTTAATATTTATTTACCGTCTTTAATTTCCAATTCCTTAGTTATAATGTTTAGCGCGATAAATAGTAGCTAAACTAGTCGTTCGGTAGAAGGGGTGGACTTGTATTATAAAATGTTTTAGACTATTAATTTAGTGTCTCGTCTTTGTATTCAAAACTTGTTCTATGTGCCATATATTAGATCAGAACTTCCAAGGTTGAGTGGATGCTTGAAATGGCAAAGCTCTTCTGTGGAAGTTCGTAAACATACTCGGGTAAGTGGATGCTTGAAATGGCAAAGCTTATCTGAGGAGTTTGATCTCTCTCAAACACCATTTTGGGTAAATCGGAAAAGACAACCCAAAATGGATGCACACAGGCTAGTATACCTTGAAATGGGGTGCTAGTCTAAGTAGAACAAGGGCTTTACGTTTTTTGCAAAAGATTAGACAGTGTTGCAAGTCGAGTGCTTGAAATGGCCTTGATTCACTTTCGAACACTTTTGCAAAAGACTAGACAGTGTGGCAAATTGAGCGCCGGAAAAGGCCTTGATACACGTTTGAATACTTAGAAGATTCACTAAAGGTCAATGATAAACAGGATATAATACAAGGCCCCTGAAACCGAACGCTTTCTTTTAATTGTAATAATTATCAGTAACTTTCCAGTACTAAAACCAACCAACCAACCAATCAATCACTTAGCTGGTAGCTTTAAAACCAACCAACCAATCCCAAAATTGTCCAACTTAAAGAACAACTTATCCCCCTAATTCCCTTGGGTTCGACCCCTACTTACCACTTACTACCCAGTAGTTAAGTCGCGAGTAGCGGACTTATAAATTTATTTGCACATTTGCTCTGACGACAAGCATCTGTCAGTACCGTACCACCTTTTTGGGAATTTAGCTATTACCTTCGCTGTGTAAGTACCTTGGCTCCTCGCACACCGTACAATGTTCCAAGTCCTTGTACTTTTTATTATATAGCACACAACCATATTCTTATGCGTGAATGATCTCATATCTCATTCCCATATCCTTCAATAGTGTTTTAACATCACCATACGAACCGGGATAATTGTTTCCCCTCGGTAGGAGGTCTTTAGTGAGCTTTAAATGATCTTTAAAGCTCTTATCGGACCATCCATTATCGACTTTAACTCTCATCGCTTTCAAAATGGTGTCCAAAATAGTATTTTCACTCCCCACGTATATGGGAGCTTGTGCTTCCGCTAGGAGTCTTTGATACTTATCATATGCATCCTTAGCAAAAGAATCGTTTTCAAGGCCCACGTGTGGATCTCGAAATGGAAAAGTATCGCTGATAATCTCTATTGTAGGATTGAAATAATAACCCCCATCGCAATCTTCAACCATCCTACTACTATTCTTTTCCATCACATGTTGTCGACGTTGTGTGTATAATGATGATGAAGCCTCAACCGGTTCTTCTCCAAGAGAGGTCCAAGTTGTGTACTCTCGCATCATACCATTTACAAACAAATGAGTTTGGATTTCATCCAATGGCAACTTTTCATGGTGCAACCGACAACGCCTACATGGACACGGATGAGTAGTTGTGCGAGGTTTTTTTCGCTTCACAAACTCTAAGAAGGTCATGATCCCTTGAACAAACCGCAGATCACATTTGTCCGATAAATACATCCAACTCTTGTCCATATACTTTCCCTATATATTAGCAAATGTAGTAAAAAAAATTTAAGCCAAAGACCAATTAATTATACAAAAATTATATAATTTGGCTGCTGTGCTACCTAGACATATATATGCATATATATATGAGACTATATAACTTGTGCCCCTGCTACCTCACACAACCGCCCCTGCTACCTCTCACAACCGCTCAACCTTTATGCACAATGATATTATGCTCTCCCCATTCTCTAACTGCACCCACATAATTATCTCATAAAACAACACACCATACAAAAACCGTACAAACATCTTCAGGCAACATATAAAGCATCAGGGAGCTTTGGGACATTTTCAAGACACAAATAAGGGACATTTACCTTCCAAAACACTTGTAGATCCGACCAAAATGAAAGAGAACCAAGTCTGCACCTTCTTCTCCGACAGAATGGGGTCTTCGACATCTGATATTCTGAGAATTTCAGGGACAAAATTCGGTTTTCCAGGGTAGTTTACGTCCTATGTACTACTTTTGCTTTTTCATTGAATGCTAGACGTTTAGGCGACATTATTTTGGTAAATATGTCACACATGACGCAAATGGTTGGTCAAGCTATTCAATGCTTCTTTAATTTGAAACAAAACCTGCACTGCCCAGGCGAAAATCTGATGTGCCCATCAGTTTTCCATTATTAAGGGACTTACATTGGGTAGTTGCTTAATGTATATCGCATTAACCTGTTAATGAGACTTATAAAACTAGTCGCTTTAACAATTGTGGCATTAAGGGGATTATGAGACGTAAAATAATTAGTCACTTTAACGATTGTCGCATTAAACGTCTTATAAGACTGAATAATTGCGTCGCATTAACAAAAGACGCATAAAGGGGTTTATGGGACACAATGTTGCGTGTCGCAAAAAACTTTGTGACATAAAACCATAAACACGACAAACGAAATTTCGTCAGTCGTATATAATGTCGTATGCGACAAAAAAATGCGACAAATGTCCCGTCGCATGTATTCTGGTGTAGTGTTGCTTGCCGACCTCCAATGCCACACCACACACACTAGCTGTCGCATTTGAATGTGTAGCATAAGAAGAATTGCAACAAACTTTATACGTCACTTATGAAACGCATATTGCGTAAGAACACGTTGAGTTTTCGCTTAACTATTTGCCGCATTTTATTAAGGTTTTGATTTGTTTTTGATAATTTCGTTGTCATTTAACTCTGAGTTTCACATTTCAGGTAAAAAATGACACTCCATCAAAGTCAAGACCTCAAAAACCAAGATTGCATGAAAAATAGAAGTTTCGGGGCCAAATAGGACAAACTGACCTTTTCGACTTATTTTATATTGCTAGAGTACATATGTTGTCCAAATGGGTCAAACTATAGCTTGTTAGAAAGCTAACTCAAAGGGCTACAACTCTCTAGTTCACGCTGATATCAATTCGGACATTAAGACTACGAAAAAGCCACACGACGTTAGACCGGGTAGGAAAAGTACCACTCATACCCGGGCGGGTACGAGCTCCCTTGTCTAAGCATATCTTCTCGGCCATTGCTACCCGTCCGGGTACCCAAATGACCCATATACTACCCTAACCCAGATTTTTGGCTCGAGCATATAAATAGCAAATGAATATTTTGACTTGTGAAGGTTGGTTTTTAGAGAGAAAAGTATCCAAAAAAAAAGGGGCAAGGACTACTCAACATCATTAAAGGATTGTTTAGGGACGAAGAGAGAAGATCAAGGAAGAAATATAGAGCTTGGATCAACTCCTACTTCGATTTTCTCTATTCATTCATCCTCGCTTTGTAGTTTTGTATTGAAATCATATTATCATGATGAAGTGTGAGTAAATCAATGGGTTTGAGGGTTCGATGACTCTCCTTGGTAATCTATGATCATGTAATAACACATTGATATCTATGATGATTGATGATTTTATTTTCACTCTAGGAACTTCAATTTTCATATGCTTGCTAGGTGTTTGACAAAATGCCTAAGTAATTATTTGAACTTTAAACTTGAACCTAAGACTTGAAAGAGCTACGGAATAGTTTTAGATTGGTAAAAAAATGATCCATATCTTAGTATTTTATGAAAGTGAATTCTAAAATATGGATGCTTAACTTAGTTTACTTGCCTATTCCTTCATATTTTGTCAAATGACGCCATTGACGGGGAGCAAGAAATTAGAACATTACTAGCTTAGATTGTGTGGAAGTTTTGACTATTCTTATAGATATTTTTCTTTTTCTTATACTTGTATATCCTTCTTATACTCTATTAATTTACTAACCTTTGCTCATCTTTCTTAGAGAGGATGTTTAATTACTATCAACAAGTCAAGCACTTAAGTGGAGGAAATCAAGAAACCTCAAGGGAAATGCTCATGAACATAAACAAACATGTATCAGACTTGTCGGGTAATGATGAGCACAATGGAACGTATGATTCGCAAATTTGTACGGGAAGTGAGAGCTATCCACCATCAAATTCTTTTTGGGAAGAGCTTGCTCATATGACGCCTATTTCTGCCCCACTAGTATAGATAAGATGTTAGATATCGCTTCTTATAAACGCTGTCTTTCAAAAATTGGTCATTAGACAGTGCTTCATCCAAACCGACTGTCTTTCAGATCTCTCGAGCAATTTCATTGCGAGTTCCTAAAAGGAATTTGTGAGTTGTAGGGAGACTTGGTATTGAGTTTCGTAGTAGTAATCATCCTCAAAAGTATATTGTCTTTCATCCCATTATTGAGACCCAGCTCGACTCGTCGCATTTATGATGGGTCCACTTTCAACCCGTGGGTCGACTCGTTACTATTTGGACCCAGCCCGAACCTACAAAAATTACACTGTTTCGACCCAGCCCGACCCACTTCCATCTCTAGTTTCATACGTAGTGCTCATCCTCAAAAGTATATTGCCTTCCATCCCATTATTGAGCTTAATAATGGGATGGAAGACAATATACTTTTGAGGATGAGTACTACTATGAAACTAGAGATGGAAGTAGGTCGGTCCAAGGGTCGGGCTGAGTCGAAACAGTGTAATTTTCGTAAGTTCAGGCTGGGTCAAATTGGTAACGGGTCGAGCCACGGGTTGGGTTGAAAAAAAAAATTTGGACCCAACCCACGGGTTGAAAGTGGACCCATGCAATGAGTCGAGCTCGGTCGGTAGGTTGGGTCCAACTGACGGGTTTGACACATGGGTTGACCCATAAAGTATTATTTTTAATTAATATTATAAAATACTAAATTTATTAATAATTTTTATGTAAATTATATATAAAAGCAATTATTATCTAAATGAAAAAAAAATTAATATTTCATTTTAAAATTAAACGGGAGCCAAACTTCTAGTTTCAGACGCATTACATATATACACGAAAGCTTGTCATAAACTCTATGTTGAAACTTTATAAATAGTTCAATTACATGAGCCTAAGGTTAATTCTAACGGACAAAATAAGCAGGGTCCTAGTCAATGGGCCATGAAAGATACACGAAAAGTGAAAGATAATGGTAGTGAATAATCATTCGAACGACTATACTTTGATTTCAAATGCCTATATTTTTGAATATTTGGCTCGTGGGTCGAGCCCGTGGGTGAAACTCACGGGTTAAACTCGTAGGTCGGACCCATGGGTTGATATAATTTTAATTTTTATTTGTGGGTTGAGCCCGTGGGTCGAACCCGCAGGTTGAATCCGTGGGCCGAACCCGTGGGTCGGGCTGTGTTGATGAAAACTCCACTCCACTCAACCCATCCCAATCCAACCACAAGTTGAACCCACCATCCTGGACCCACAAGTTGGGTCGCACGGATCCGGTTGGGGCGGGCCAACCCACAACCCACGGGTTTCAAAACCCACTTCCATCTCTATGAAACTCAATACCAAGTCTCCCTACAACCGACAAATTCCTTGCAGGAACTCGCTATGAAGTTGCTCGTGCGATCTGAAAGACAATCAGTTTGGATGAAAGAGGCAAACGAGGATATTAAGGAGATGAATGGGGATATTAAAAGACAATCAGTCGGATTGGATGGAGGAGAGGTAAGAGCAAATGGAAAAAATTGAATAATATAACTACATCTCCAAGCATAATTGACGAGTTCATTGACGAAGGGATCGAAGATCATATAAATAAGGAAGAAGTCTTGTGATCAAATGATGATGAATTGTCTGAGTACACATGTGGACCTAGATGATGGACCATAATTGTATGAATCATAAACACAGTTAAACCCACCAAATTAGACTCTTCGTCTATTTAACTTTTGCTTGTTAGTTCCGATATTTATCTGCAGGGTATTCTGAAGTCTAGAGAAAATACAGGCTAAGGAGGAGTTTTAAGGCTGAAAATGGATTACAAGACACTCGAGGCCACAATCAGATTCCGACTGTACAACTTTCATGGAACCGACATGGAATCATTCAAATATGCTAGAACAGTCGGCGTTTGGACAAGAACGCAATGCAAAGGCACCAAGCCCGGTAAAAGCCAAACTAGGGCAATTTCGACCGTTTTGGGATTTCGACCATGTTCCAAGCAGAATTTGGCTTAGGTTCCTTCTTGAGATCATCTTAGAATGACATTTGAATTCAGAATACACTCTCCAAAATCGAAGAAGCTCCGGCCAAAGCTCCGGTCAGATTCCGGTCAAACCGATGGCTTTTTGAGAAACAAATATCTTCCGATGGCTTTTGGAGTGGTGACTCACCCCGATGGCTTTTGCTCTCCTCTTGCCATGTGTTGTGATCTCCTCCACATCTCCTCCCATCTTGTGCCATGTGTTGTGATCTCCTTGCCTCCCTTAGCCTATAAATAGACATCTTCTCTTCACTTGTATATCATCCTCATTCCATCCCAACATCCATAGTTCATTGTAGTGAGAGAAGCTCTCTAGATTCTACAACACCATCCATGTAAACACACTTTACTTTGAATCAAAAGCTCCAAGTTTGTTCTTAAGTACTCTTGTCGGTTCTTGAAGTACTTAAGCTTTTCTTTACTTTACGTTGTTCTTGAGTTTACTCCTGTTGGTTCTTGAGTATTCTTCTTTTACTTTCCTTGTCTTTATTTCCAAAAACCTTTACTTTCCTGTCTTTCAAAACCTTTACTTTACTCAGTACTTAGCTATGATATCCACCCCTATGGATATTCGTAGCTAAACCCTTCATTCGGTTGAAGGGGTGTGCTTGTATCATAAAATGTTTTAGACCCTTCTCTTAGTGCCTCTTCGTGTTCAACTTGTTCTATGTGCCATATATTAGGTCAGAACACCATTGGCTGAGTGGAGGCTCGGAAGAGCAAAGCTCTTCCATGGGGTTCGTGAACATACGTAGATAAGTGGAGGCTCGGAAGAGCACAACTAATCTGTGGAGTTCAACCTCTTTTAAACACCATTTGGTTGATCAGGAATGATTGATCAAATGGATGCACATATAGAACAAGAGTTCTATGTCTTGAAAAAGACTAGACGGTGTGGCAAGTCAAGTGCTAAGAATAGCCTTGATACATCTTTGAACACGTAGTATGATCATTAGAGGTCGATGATAAACAGATTTATGATACAAGGCCCCTAAAACCGAATCCTTTCCTTTAATTAAAACATCACCTGTCACTTTACATTCAGTCCATATCAACTGCTTACTTTCAGCACTTTAATTTCTGCAAGTCTTGTCCTTCAAGCACTTTAATTTCCGCAAGTCTTGTCCTTCAAGCACTTTAATTTCCGCAAGTCTTGTCCTTCAAGCACTTTACTTTTCAGTATTTACTTTCAGTCTCGTATTTACTTTCAGTCATTTACTTTCCAATACTAAAATCACAACCAACCCACACTACTCTCTGTACTAAAACCACAACCAACCCCAAACTGTCCAACTTTAAGAACAACTTTTCACCTGACTCCCTTGGGTTCGACCCCTACTTACCCTTTACTACCCACTAGTAGAGTACGAGTAGCGGAGATATAAATTTATTTTGCACAGAGACATTGCACCTTAACGACAGTGCAGTGCGCTCCGTCACTAGACCAAGTTGATAAAGAGGCATATGAAGACGATATAACCACAAACTATGACTACTTTCCACCTTAGACCCGTACTTCTTTACCCACTACCAAGGTTCTTGAGGATTAGCTGATTGCGAGCACAAGGCAAGTTATACTTCCACATCCAATTTCAAATGAAGATTTCTGACAAGCGTATTTTCAACCCTTTATAGTTGTCAAGTTATAAGTTTTAGCGGTCAAGTTGCAGTAAAAAAACAATTTATAAACCTCGGTAAGCCAAGGGTCGATCCAAGAAGCAGACGCGTACGTGTACTCTAGTATGCAAGTATTGTGTTCAGCTACTCCAATAGGAAAAAGGTTTGGGTAATTACTAATTCCTAAGTGACACTAAAATTAAAAAAAGTTTAATTCAATCAGAAAAATATTTCCAAGATCAAACCTCACCTGTGTCTGCCATACAATTCATGTGATAATGTCATGCAATCCAAAGATGCCATCAAATATGGAAATAAACCAAAATAACATTAGACAAGCCGCCCTTCCACGGATCATTGTCTAAATTAACCTATACTGTTGAACGCCGCCCATCCACGGATTATCAACAGCTTCGATTTGTTAGGCCTAGGGCTTTCCTAACATTAATTATTTCACTACGTACTTGTTTTACCTTCGCCGCGGATACGCGCGCATTGTACTTACAGATACCTACGTACTACCAGCGTAGCTACCGTAGTCTAGTGAAACAATAAATATTAACTCTCCTATTAGTTCATATACTATCAACATAGCTACTACGACCTAACATCAATTCTACACGACCCATATAACTACCTTAGTTCCATCCATCTTTTTGGTGTTTAACCTAATTTTGTCCAAACAAGAAAACATCAAACCAATTTATAACGTACAAGAACGGTAAAACTAAGCGTAGCAGAATTGAATAATTCGAATGGCAATAATGGAAAAACGTTTCTATAAATTACATGAAGAATTGGGTACACGCACGAGATCCATAGGATCCCGGAATAAAACGACTACTTACGATTCATGGCTATCATCCACAAAAATATATATATATATATATATATATATATATATATATATATATATATATATATATATAGAGAGAGAGAGAGGAGCGCTCAAATGAGAACCCTTCTTAGGCTAAGAACCTAAGAGCATATACACCGGTAGTGATTTTGAGAACGTGCTATCTCGTTTTCAGGACGTCCTGTAAAAAAAATTATGCAAGGTTGAAGGAGGACGTCCGCTGCCGAGGACGTGCTCGAGGAGCACGTTTGAGCGGACGTCCTCCAAAAATCAATTGCCTTGTTGTAAACTCCAATTAAACCCCATCAATCGCTCTAGGAACTTGTGATCATCGATTGATTGTCATACGGTGTCCGAATTTGGCTGAAGATGATGATGAACAGTACTGGGAAGTCATCGCGCGTCCTGCCTTGACATTATAATCGCGTCGCACATTGACATTAAGCAATAAAGTGTACATGGGACGCGGTGCAGCATTAAAGTGAACATGGGACGCGGAGGGGAAGTGCCGCGCGTCCTGTCTCTACGTTAGCACCGCGTTCACAGTCGACATTAGGAAGTAATGTCTGAACTGGGCGTGACGTATAATGTTACGGTTGGACGCGGCGCGCTCTGATCCAACGCCCATATTTCCTCCAACGGCCATATTTTTTCCTCCAACGGCCATATTTCCTCCAATCTATAAATATGCACTTAAATTCACTCATAAATCACACAATATTTTCCTCAAAATGTCTTCCAATTGGTCTATGAATGAAGATGTACAATTGTGTATATCTTATTGTCGACAATCCGTTTATCCAATATCCGACAGTAGACAGAAGGATGGCAAATTTTGGGAAAAAATTCATCTTAATTTTCATGATAGTTGGCTTTTGGGTGGTAACCAACCTAGGGCGGAGGCTAGGTCTCAAGCTGCACTCACTTCTCGTTTTGCCAAACTGAAGCCGATGTTGGTTTACTGGGTTCTTGTCTCTCCTACGCAGAAAGAAATAGAGAATCCGGATGTAATATGCAAGACGAGGTAATTATTTCATTACAATAATTATTTGTATATTGACTAGTTCTATTTGTTTGATTGTGTTGCTTAATTTCAAAATGAATAGATACGGAAAGCTCAAACAATGTATATTTCGAAAAAGAAGAAGAAGTTCAAACACTTTTCTTGTTGGGAAGAAGTGAAGGCTCACGAAACATTTGCTCGAACAGAAACAAGTACTCCCCCAACTTATACATACGAAGCCAACGCAGAAATTGATGAAGTACTCGTCAATGAAGTGCCTCCAAGTGTAAGTATTGATGATCTTACATTTTCTACACCTGAAAGCTACACCGGAGGTTCATCTAGTCCGGTGAGACCACCCGGAGTAAAAGCGACCAAGGAGGCAAGGAGAAAGGGAAAATATGCCGCGACTGAATCAACTCAACGCCGAGATGATGTTTTGGAAATAATGGCAAATAACCAAAAAGAACATATGAATTGGCAAAGAGAGCAAGCGAAGAGAGCTCAACAAATTTAACAAGATGCAATTAATGTTAGGAAGTTGGAGGAAGATACAAAGATCATGCAAATGAATACGGAAATGATTACTCCAACATCAAAGAGATAATTTTCATAGAGGAAGGCCGATATTGTCCGCCAATTTGAAGAGAAGGAAGTCAAAGAGAACACTGAATCTTTTTCGAATTGTTATCGTCCATTACACTTCGATTATTAGGTAACTTAGTGGTTTTAATTTAAAATAAATTTATGTAATTTCAATTTCAAGTAGTTCCAAGTTATGTAGTTTCAATTTTAAGTAGTTTCAATTTCAAGTAATTTCAATTTCAATTAATGAATAGTAATAGGAGGTCCTGCATGTTCAACGGCTGTACAAATAGCGCGAATACGAGGTGCTATTCATAAATAGTAACAGGAAGTGCTATTTGAGGAGGTTCTCAAACAGAGAACTTCCTCAACGGGTGTATATGCTCTAAGCACCAACAAATTTCTTTCTTCAAAAAGTGAAAGTTGTTTGTCTTTTTGCACTTTATGCTTTTACTATTTGTACTTTTGTCTTTTACCTAAAAGACAAAAGTGTAAACTGACAAAAAAACACTTTATGGATCAATCTACACCTTTAGATCATTTGATCTAAAGATGCACAATGAGTTCTTAGCCTAAGAATAGTTCTCATTTGAACGCTTCTCTATATATATATATAGACTATATCTATATAAATAACTTTGACTTTTTAGATAAAGGAGGATTGTTGGATCATTTGATCTAATGATTGAGATTAGGCCTCACGACCTCACCAAAATGTGGTGGCCTCATTTGAACACTTCTCTATATAGGGGGGCGTTCGGTTGAGGACGCCTCTAGAAATGAGGACGTAGGGACAAATCTGGACGTAGGGACGTAGCGCACCGTTGAGGTCACGTGAATAGTGTGAGGACCGTAGGGACATATCTCATGCCACACATCTACCCCCTGTGCATTGTGGGCGCGCCACGTGTCACGATGCATTCACACTACTTTGTAGTGTGAACGCAAATGGCGGTTGCGACACGTGGCGCGTCGTGGAGCCGTTGGATGACTCATCCAACGGCTGAGATGTGTCCCTACGGTCCTCACACTATTCACGTGTCTTCAACGGAGCGCGCCCCTATATAGAGGAGCGCTCAAATGAGGCACCCCTTCTAAGAATGAGGCAGTATATATATATGAAAATATTAGAAATGAGGGAACTGTGTTTTGATGAAGCGTAGCCTCGAATCTTGGTCTTTCTTGAGCTCTTAGTCGTCATCCTTCTTCAATCTAGGTCAAAATCGATCCCCAAAGTCCACGTACTCGAAATCTGGTCCGAAACTGATATTTATAGTCCTCAATTAACGACGGGCCCATGAAAATTAAGAGTGTCACGGGCTGTCATGGACTTCTCAATTTTGCACATGCTCGGGCACGTCCAGTGACACTATTGATATCCCGTGACACCCAAGAGTGTAACCGGACCGGACTTCATTTTCATTTTTTGAGATTCAAACCTTTGCATCTGCTTTTGGTGTCAACTACAAAGTTGTAGGCCTTCGAGTTAGCTTTCCAACAAGCTAAAGATTGACCAATTTAGTCGCCATATGCGCTCTAGGCATGCAAAATAAGTCAAAAAGGTCCGTTTGCCTTGTTTTGTCCTTTTTTTGCCCAAATCTTCACCAAATGCTTTGCTTTGCTTCGGATCAATCCAAAAGTATTAGGTATGTGATGTATGACCTGAAACACTAGAAAAGAGGTTAAATGATAACAAAATATCTGGAAAACAAACCTAATCCATCATCGAATGAAGTGAATAATAGGTCAAGAATTCGACCGATCAATTTCTTTAGTGATGATTCATTCGTGGAAGATGTAAGTTCTTCGCATCAAGAAGATATACTCCCTCCCACAACAAGTGAGCTTGAAGTTCTTGTGGACGAGGCAATACAAGAGGAACACTTTGAGCCACCAAGACATCAAGTATTTGAAGAGTTTGTTGATCTGTATTTGGATTTGAACGAAAGACACTCCCACGTAGAAGTGAACATGGGCTCAAAGGAAAACTTTGAAGAGTGGGCATCCAAGCAAGGTTGTTAAAATCATGTGTTAACTCGTAAAATTGTACGATTTTACGATTCGAAATGTCCATTTCGTGTTAAATCGCAGCTGGAAACATTTTATGTTAAAATTGGAGGAGAAAATGATTTTACACGCCTTAAAATAGTTAGGGAAGAGTACAAAAAGGGGCCACTGAACTATCACTTCTTTCCAATTTGAGGTCCGAACTACCATAATTTCCAATAAGGGGGCAAAATCAAAAAATCCGTTAAAGTTAACGGTCAAAGTTAACTTCATTCGTCAAATTAAAATTAAATGTCATTTACTTTAACTTTATCTATATATCTTTTTTAACTTTTAATTTTATTATAATTTTTTTATTCTCTTTAACTTTCATATCACAAATGAGTACTCTATATAAATTAGTTGTTTAGGGTTTCATAATTTACCATTATATGTATGAATAATAATTAAACAATTACTTTTATTATTGTAAAATTTTCAAGTTCTTTTCTAATATGATGGGTGAGTATAGTATTTTAAATTTTCATAGTTTCACAATTGATCATAAAATATGTATGGATAAATATTAAATTATTTTTTAAAATTCATGTTCATAAGAGTTTTACTATAAAAAATAATTTAAATTTAAGGATAAATTGAAATTTTTTTTAACTTTTGTCTACACATATTATATGGTGAATTGTCAAACTTTAAAAATTCAAAATATTATAGTCATCCATCATATAGGGGAAACATATTAAAAATTTAGAATATGAATCAAAATAATATATATTTAATTTTAATTCATACATGAACCCTAAATAATTAATTTAAATGTAGTACCCATTTGTGATATGAAATTTAAAAAGAATAAAAATATTATAATAAAATTAGAAGTAAAAAATATAGAATGAAAGATATATGGATTAAATTAAAGTAAATGACATTTAATTGTAATTTGACTAACGGAGTTAACTTCAATCGTTAACTTTAACGGAATTTTTGATTTTGCCCCCTGAAATTATGGTCGTTCGGACCTCAAATTGGAAAGAAATTGTAGTTCAGGGCCCTTTTTTATACTTTTTCCAAATAGTTAAAATCGGTTGGAATCATATGATCCTGAAGCTTGGACTAATTTAACCTACTGAGCCCAATAAGACAGATAAAAAATTAATAATGAAACCCTAATCATGTTAAAAAATTGACAATAAAATCAGTATGTCTCTTCCGTTCGTCGACTTCTTCTCCTCTCATTGCCGAAATTGACACAAGGAGGAGGGCAGATTTGGAAAGAGAAATTCAATTGCGAGGTTTGAAGGCGTTGCCTTGATGGTAACTAAAGTTTCTTTATAAAGTTTAGTAGAAGGTTTACTTCTGGCGAAACCTGCAAACTACACATCCATAGATGAAAATGAGAATGTTAGTGAAAGTCTGTTTTTGGGTCCTTAAGAGGCAAAGGGAGGCAAAATATGAGGGGTAATAGGACTGATATTGGATGGTGTTGTAGAAGAAATATTTTAATTTTTGCGTAAAAGTCATCAGTGGAAGAATTTATAGATTTAAGCACCATCTTGACGGGACTAATGAAGATTCTGAACTGTATTCACAAGTGACAGCTGAAGTCCGATTGACAATGCACAATAGAAGTGTTACTGCAAAGGAGACTTCACATGATTGAATGTAAGGAGGAAGGTGGAAGTTCAACAGTGGAGGCAGAGACAGATTACTCTAAGAAAAAAGAAAGGGAAAGCCCAGTACTTGTACGATTCAGTCCACAATCAATCAGATGACCAAGAAACCCTTGAAGGAGAAAGTAAATGAACTTGTTGTAATGTTCTTTTACACATGTGTCATTCTATTTAATTGTATAAAAATTCCATTCTTTGCGAAATATGTGTTGTTATTGGAAAATATGGGATCGACTACAAATGTCCTACTTATAATGACATTTGGGACAAGCTTTTGAAAAGGGCAGTCCTTCAAATTGATCAAAATTTTGAAGATTTTAAGGTTGAATGGAAAAGAACAGATTGTTCAATCATGTCTGACGGGTGAACATATAGAAAAAAACGTTCGATTTGCAATCTTATTGTGAATAGTTCTAAGGGTACAATTTTTCTATATTGGACACTTCTAATATTTCAAAAACATATGATAGAGTTTGTAAGATGTTAGATGATGCAGTTGAATTCGTAGGTGACGAGAATGTAATTCAAGTGGTTACTCATAATGGTACAAATTTCAAAGCTAGTGGGGAATTATTAATGCTGAAGCGAAGGAATTTGTATTGGACTTCATTTACTACCCATTGCATAGATTTGATACTCGAGAATTTTGAGAAAGAGTTGATTTTTCATCAAGTCACCTTAAAGAACATTGATTACCATGGTGCGGAAATTCACAAATAGGAAGGATTTGATAGACCCACCATGACAAGATTTGAGACAGCTTATTTAACTCAGGATATCTCAATGATCTCAAATCATTACTGATTAATATATTCAGCTCGGAGGATTGGACATCTAGTAGGTTTGCAACTACAAAAGAAGGGGAAAAGATTGCAAAGGGCGCATTGGATAATCGATTTTGAAAAGTAAGGTCATGTGCCTCCAGACTGCAGCTCCTCTTATGGAAGAATTGTGATTGATCAACTATGATGCAAACCCCTCTATGGGTTTCATTTATTGAGGTGATGGATTCTTGCAAGAATAAAATTTGAAGCAACTTAAGTGATGTTCAAAAAATAGTAAATTCAACAAACTTTTAAAATTTATGATACGCAATATATATGTTTTCTTTTTATTATAGCTATGAATCTGTTTGGAAGATTATTGGTGAACGTTGGAAAGTTCAGCTCCACAAACCATTACATGCTGCTGCATATTATCTTAATTCTCAATGTCAAATTAGCAATGATTTTAAAGGTGACGAAATTGATGTCAAAACGGATTATTATAACTACCGACAGCGAGCGACTCTCCACCGCCTCAAGTTTTCCCCTCCCAGACGCTCGACTTTTCTCGACCACTCCGCGCAGCTATGTTTTGTCCGCTGGCGGGTGCCGGCCTTTCTCACTCGGGCTGATTTTGGTTTCGTCGCCCCTGATGCTGCGTCCCTCCATTTCGTGTCGCCTTCACCCCCTTCACCTCGGCTTTCCGACATCATCTCCACCTCTCCCCGCTGCTATCTCCATGCCGATTGTTGTGGGCGAGTCGAGCTATGTGGGTTTGACTGTTTGCGTGTGTGATTGTGTGGTTTGGGCGTGGTTGTTGGTGGTGATGTGGGTGTTAGTGGTGGGTATGTCACTTTTTTGTAGGTGTTTTCGACGTGTCAGCTGTGGACGGGAGGCTTTTGGTGCTTTGCCGGTGTTTGTTGTTATTTGTTTGTGACGTTGTTTATAGGTTTTTCTTGGTTTGTCTTTTCTTGTTTACTTACTTTTATTCGGTTGCACTTGTTGCATTAGAAAACTTCTGTCTTTGCTGGTCTGGTCACCTTCCTTGGCGTGAGGCTAAGTGGAGATTCTTTCTACTCCCGGCTAGTTAACTTGTCCTAGCTTTTAAGTCCTCTATGTAGTCTTCATTGGAGTTTCAGGTGGCGTGCTCTCTTTGATAGGAAACTGAGCTGTGAAGGACAGGACTGTAGCCTTTCCCAGTTTTCATTGGAAATCCGGCCGGAGCCTCATTGTGATTTTGAAGTTGGCTGACGAGTCGCTTCTTCTGTTTGGCTGGTTTGGCATGGATTGGCTTGGGTGATTTCAAGGTTTCAAAACAATAGCAGCAGATGGATTTATTATCTTTGCATGGAATGCTTTTCTTGTTTAGATGTGTTGTCCCTATAATTGTTGGTCGGTTACTTTGCTGTTGTTGTATTCTCTGTTCTTCAAGCCTTTATATGCTATTTTTATTATATATAAAAAATCGGATTATTATAACTGTGTGAAAAAATTGGTAAGTGACGCTGCTAAAAAGGACAGTATAAATATGCTCATTTTTGTCAATGGCTACTTTTTGGTACTGAATAAGCAATGAAAAGTATGCATCTAGCCCAATGATGGGATATGTGTTAGATTCAGTGGCATATATTTTGGCAAAACCCTGTGAAGTTGTTCAAGCTGTTGGACAAGAAGAAGTTCAAGGCGAAAGAAAGACAACCGACGTACGACAAGGCTGACGCAGCAGGGACATTTCCAAATTCATATTTGGCAAGTCGGCGATGCATATTTTGAAGGGGCGATACACATCTTGGAGTTGGTTAAGATTTATTAGGGAATATTTGCGCTTGAAGATTATCTGGGAAGATGATAATCAAAGATATATTGGAAGATTATTAAGAAGGAGGAGCGCATGCTTTTAAGAATGTTTCTTAAAAAGATAGGAGTATATTCCCTAAAATATATGGCGGTTGGGATATGATTTCTTAAGGGATTTAGGAAAGATCTGACCCTATATAAACATAACTGGGGTTCTCAATTCTGCATCGATTTCAGAGAGCTACACTCATATACACTAAGAGAGGAGAGAGGGAGATCGATCGGCCTTGAGTTCATTATTCCGGTGAACTCATGGCGGTGTTGTCCAGTCTGTTCCATGTGTTGTAACAGACTCACGGTTGTACGAGTTGCAAATTCCAGCACTGTTGGAGAAATTACTCACGCTTATATTCAAAGAGGGTTAGAGGTGGTCATCGGCGTTAGGTTCATTATTCCGGTGAACTTAACGCGTGGGAGTTAGTATTTTCTGAGTGCTGTTAAAACTAATCGTAAAACGTATTCAAGCTGCACGCACTGACGCATTGTTGTTGCTAAGTCTTTGGGAGAGGACTGCGTTCTTCGGGAGAAGATCGGGTGGATAAGAAGAGGGATCTCTTATCTAGGGGGAGCCTAGATTGCAATCACCGGAGTGTTAGAGAAGTTGGCCTTTTAAGAGAAAGTCTGTAAATGTTAGACCTTTTGTACTCTAAACTCATCATAGTGAATTGGTTTCCGCATGGCTTGAGAGAAGCCCCCCAGATGTAGGCTCGTTAACGCCGAACTTGGTAAACATCTTGCGTGTCTTTGTTTACTTTACTGCACGTAGTTTTATATCGTACCACTCTGCGCAAGTTGTCCAGCTAGTTGTTCCACACACACCCATATCAACATCTCAACATACACGGGAGTATTATAATTAGTATCAGAGCAGATCACTCGACACACAGAGTGAGATTCAAAGGGCATTCGAGATGGATCTAAGGGAAGGGTAGAACATCACGCACCGGTGTTGCTGTAAGGACCTAACTATGGTTATTGGATGGTGAGAATAAAGGCGTTTCTGAAATCACTAGATGACCTTGTCTGGAAAGCTGTTGAAAAAAGTTGGACACTTCTTGTAACAACTGAAGCTGATGGTAAGATTGTGCTAACCGTGGAAGATAAGTGGACTGAGGAACAACGAAAAGCTGAAGCAGGAAGCACCAAAGCAATGAATGTAATATTCTCAGCCGTCGTTGGGAAGAATTTTAAGATGATCTCAAACTGCGAGATTGCTAAAACGGCCCAGGATATACTACAAACCGCTCATAAAGGTACGTCTAAAGTCAAGATTTCTATAATGGAGATGGTCACTTCAAAATTCGAAAGTCTGAAGATGAAGGAAGATAAGACCATAGTTGACTTCAACATAAGGATCCTTGATATCTCAAATCAATCGTTTGCACTTGGAGAGCCTATCAGTGAAGAAAGATTGGTGAGGAAGGTGCTGAGATCATCACCGCAACAATTTGCCATGAAGGCAATTGCTATTAAGGAAGCCCGAGATGTGGCGACTATGAGGTTGGATGAACTAATGGGATCTCTGCAGACTCATGAGATGGAGATGAACGAAGAAGAAGAACACAAGAAAGTTAAGAGTGTTGGACTGACGTCTGAAGTAACTAATGTTAAAGAGAACGAAAGAGAAAAGTCTGAACAATAGTATGCTATGCTTGCCCTAGAACTTTGGGAAGTTCATGAGAAGACTAAACAAGAAATGATTAGACCCAGGACAGTAATCTAACTCAAAATTCCAGAAGGAAGGGATGTTTCAGAAGAAGAACAAATATGGAAACTACTGCTATGAAAACAAGGGTAAGGGGATCCAATGCAGAGAGTGCGAAGGCTATCTACTGAAGATTGCGAAGGAGAATGCATGTTACAGGGTAGCAGATCGTCGAACAACTGCTATCTACTGAAGATTGGTCGAACACCATCTGAGACAACTTGGCTACTTTGCAAAACTGATATGATGGAGTCTATATATATGACTGTGAGAGATGTTGTGGAGGCAAGTATTGTTCAAGATAGTGATGAAGATGGAGCTGCGTCTCACCCTGAATATAAACCCTCATCACGTCATGATGAGCAAGAAGTGGTGTCAGATAAATCACTAGAACTACCTGATAAAGACGATGGTTCAAACGGAGATAGACCAACATCAAAACCATCTGCTACACCTACTCAGGTTCTACATCCCTCTCGAAGGATTGAGAAGAATCATCTTATCACGGAGATCATTTGAGAACCGACTGAAGACATGAAGACCCGCGGTAAGCAAATAAATTGTTGTTAGATGTTTGCTTACTCATGCTTTTTATTGATTGCGGTGTCAAAGAATATCAAAAAAGCGATAGTCGACGAATATTGGGTGATGGCTAAGCTAGGGGAACTCAGAGAGTTCAAGCGAAAATATGTGTGTGATCTTGTTCCACGACCAGATGGTGTGAATGTTTTTGGAACAAAGTGGATCTACAAGAACAAGTCCAATGAACAAGGCAACATCATCCGAAACAAGGCAAGACTAGTCGCTCAGGGCTAGACACATTCTAAAGGAGTAGACTTTGATGAAACCTTTGCACCAGTTACATGATTGGAGGCGATACGATTGCTACTGGCTCTAGCCTGTCATCTGAAGTTCAAGTTGTTCCAGATGGATGTCAAGAGTGCTTTCTTGAACGGATTGCTGAATGAAGAAGTATATATGGCGAAATAGAAAGGCTTCGAAGATCCCCACCATCCTGACCATGTGTACCGATCGAAGAAAGCTTTATATGGACTCAAGCAGTCGCCCAGAGCATGGTACGAGAGGCTGACGGGGTTTCTAATTGACCATGCCTATGTGCGAGGGAGTAGAGACGTTTTTTTGTCAAACACACAAGGTCAGACTGTATTATTGCACAAGACATTGTGTTCGGCTAGAGTAATCAGAAGATGATGGATCTATGTGTGAAACAAATGAAGAGCGAATTCAAGACGAGCATGGTGGGAAAGATGACGTACTTTCCTGGGCTGCAAGAAAAGCAAAAGTCAGATGGAATCTTTCACAGCAAGTATGCCAGGAAATTATTTAATAAGTTTGAGCTGGAGAAAGCTAAAGAACTCCTGTCGTTACTCACGTGAAGATTACCAAGGATGAAGCTGGAACAAGTATGGACCAGACCTTGTATAAGAGTATGATTGGAAGCTTGATGTACTAGACGGCCAGTAGACCTCATATTGCCTATGATGGTGGAGTTTGTGCAAGATATAAAGCAAATCCTAAGGAAAGCCACCTGATGGATGTGAACAAGGTTGTCAGAATCGAGTTTTTACCTTGACTCGTTTTGCCTAGGTAGAATCGAAACGTAAAATCGAATCGTAAAATCGCCGGAGTTTACCTTTTATTAAAATAATATTATATATATATATATATATATGTATTTTTAAATTATATGTTGGATTCGGAGACAAGAAAATGGGATTCGTCAATTATTATATATAATATTATATACCTTTGTAGAATGCAGCAGCTGTCCGGTGGGAGTTGGAAGATTCTGACCATTGGGATGTTGGTGGTTTAGAATGCAGCAGCTGTCCGGTAAATCCAGGTTGTAGAGACTGCAGAGTTGATATAAGTGTTTGTGATATTTGCCCGCAGTGTAACCCCAGATCCTCCAAAACTGGCATCTTACAGGAGAAGGCAATGGAGTCAGCCTTCCTGGCCTTGCCAGAATTGAAGTTGGGTTAGACATGAAAGCAGCACAGAATTCGGGCAAGGTCTGGATTCTGGAAGCTCTGGGATCAGTGTACACACAGTTCAATGACTGGGAGAAAAGGGGGCACGTCTGGAGATAAAGAAAGCTTAGTGCATACCCATCAACTTGTGTCCATGAGGATATATTCAAAAGAGGAGCTTAGTTCAGGAAATATGAACCTGCAGTATGTATTAAATATGGTATCATAGATTCATAGTGAGTAACATCAAAAGCAGATCTTATTTTATTGGAATCACTTCAGCAAAATCAACATAATCCTACACATGGCGGACTCGTTTCCATAAATTCTATTCGACATTTATAACTTACATACAGGCTAAGAAACGGAACTAAAACGAGTTTGGGAAGCCATCTACTCAAAAAAGAGTTGTGTATTTGATCAAAAAAACAAAAAAATGAGTTGTGTCTTCAGTCCCACATCGCTTACAAAGTAGTGAAAGAATTGATTGTTTCGCATAAAAGAAACAACATGCCTGCCAGCTAAAATACAAGTTGGGCTTTATTAAAAGGCCTGACAATGAGCTTTTCATATTGAGTTTGAGCTCCTTAGATCTTTAGAGGTTTGAGCTGAGTTCGAATTCATTAAAAAATTTAATTCGAGCATTTCACTGCTCGTTTATAGCTCGAATAAGCCTTGAGCTCGACTAGTTATTGAGTCCAAAATCGGACGATTTTACACGAGTTCAAATTTTTTATATAGACTCGTTTTAATGTCCGATTTTAGTCAAAAACGAGTCTAGGTCCGAGTTAGCACGAAATGTACATTTAGAAACGTAAAATCGGATGATTTAACGATTTAAAATGCGATTTTGACAACTTTGGATGTGAAGAGGATTATCAAGTATGTTTGTGGTACAGTTGACTATGGTCTCTGGTAAACAAAGGATACTAGCTCGTGTCTAGTAGGCTACTGTGGTGCTGATCGGGCTGGGAATGCTGAGGACCGCAAGAGTACGTCTGGTGGATGCTTCGTTCAGGGTAACAACCTGGTGTCTTGGTTCAGCAAGAAGCAGAATAGCATCTCCCTATCTACTGCTAAGGCGGAATACACATCTGATGAAAGTTGTTGCACACATATGTTATGGACGAAATAGATGCTTGAGGAGTATGATGTTGAACAAGATGTATGACACGTCGATGTGACAACATGAGCGCCATCAACATATCAAAGAATTTAGTCGAGCATTCCAGAATAAAGCACATCGACTTAAGGCATCACTACATTCAAGAGTTGGTTGAAAAGAAGGTGATTATTCTGAAGCACTTATCGACTGAGAAACACCATGCGGACATTTTCACTAAGCCCTTGGATAACTCGCAGATTGAAACACTTAGATCATCTCTGGGTCAATGTGTTATTGACAACTAATTGTTTCAGATTATGTTGGTCAGCCAGGTGTTCAAAGACAAATTATGAAGGGCTGACATAAGGAGGTTGCAACAAGTTGAACAGGCTGAGATATGCGATTTAATGAGCTGAACGATTAGAATAACGTGGGCCATGGAAGGAGATAAATTGAAAAGGCCAAGATCCTCAAGACAAGCGCTGATTGTTGGGAAGAAATAAACGGAGGAAAACCCTAAGGCGGCAAAGGAAGAATTAGCGGCTGTGAAATTGACAAAGATGAAGAAGGCTCCAGCTGTTGGTGCGGTTATGAGCCATAGTGAGAAGGGACTATTGACAGATGCTTGTCGTCAGAGCAAATGTGCAAATAAATTTATAAGTCCGCTACTCGCGACTTAACTACTGGGTAGTAAGTGGTAAGTAGGGGTCGAACCCAAGGGAATTAGGGGGATAAGTTGTTCTTTAAGTTGGACAATTTTGGGATTGGTTGGTTGGTTTTAAAGCTATCAGCTAAGTGATTGATTGGTTGGTTGGTTTTAGTACTGGAAAGTAACTGATAATTATTACAATTAAAAGAAAGCGTTCGGTTTCAGGGGCCTTGTATTATATCCTGTTTATCATTGACCTTTAGTGAATCTTCTAAGTATTCAAACGTGTATCAAGGCCTTTTCCGGCGCTCAATTTGCCACACTGTCTAGTCTTTTGCAAAAGTGTTCGAAAGTGAATCAAGGCCATTTCAAGCACTCGACTTGCAACACTGTCTAATCTTTTGCAAAAAACGTAAAGCCCTTGTTCTACTTAGACTAGCACCCCATTTCAAGGTATACTAGCCTGTGTGCATCCATTTTGGGTTGTCTTTTTCGATTTACCCAAAATGGTGTTTGAGAGAGATCAAACTCCTCAGATAAGCTTTGCCATTTCAAGCATCCACTTACCCGAGTATGTTTACAAACTTCCACAGAAGAGCTTTGCCATTTCAAGCATCCACTCAACCTTGGAAGTTCTGATCTAATATATGGCACATAGAACAAGTTTTGAATACAAAGACGAGACACTAAATTAATAGTCTAAAACATTTTATAATACAAGTCCACCCCTTCTACCGAACGACTAGTTTAGCTACTATTTATCGCGCTAAACATTATAACTAAGGAATTGGAAATTAAAGACGGTAAATAAATATTAAAATACTTACAACCGTTTGAAGCGCCAAGGGAGCAATCTTTTATTTCCAAAGCCAAACTTACAAAACTTAGAGAGATAAGTGATTTATGATTTTTTTGGATGATACAAATGAGGAGGAGGAGGGTTGTATTTATAGGCTAAGGGAGGAGAAATGGATGGAGGAGATGGCATCCATGTGTTTTTGATCCAAGGGAGGAGGAGGAGGAGCAAGGAGGAGCCGCCACATGGGGGAGGAGGAAAGCCGCCGGTCACCATGAGGGGAGGAGCCGCCGGTTGCCGGTTGCCATGGAGGGAGGAGCTCCTCCCTTGGCCACCTCCAAGCAAGGTGGTCGGTCACCTTGTCCAAGAGTGCATTTTGATAGTTGATTTGGAATGGCCAAGTGATTTTAAGACTAATGGTCGAGCCAGATTTTCCAAATTCCATGGTTTGGTCGAGCAACTTGGTTTTGGTGCCTACGCGCGGGGCTTTTGCTTTGGACTTGAATGCGGGCCATCTGCCAATGGGCGTTCGCCTTGGAGTTTCGACATCTTCCACCTTATTTTCCATTTGGAACATTTTGGTCGAGGTGGAATTGTCAGAAGAGGTGGTTTGCTCGAGCAACTTGAATTGAGTGTTTGGTCAGTTCGGCGGAGGGCCTGGAACTGCTTCAACCGGTCGGGTGGTTCTGAGGCATTTTCCTACCCGGTCGGTTGAGTCTTCAATGTGATATTTTTGGCTTAAAATCCTCTTTGGTTTGATTTGGAGTGATTCAATATCAGGATCCTTTAGATTTCTTCAGTCAGCGTCTGATCTTGACCTTGGAATGACTCTTGATATCTTTTCAGCTTAAAAACTCCTCCTTAGCCTGTATTCTCTCTAAGCTCTGAAATACCCTGTAGAAATATATCGGAACTAACAAGCAAAAGTTAAATAGACCAACAGTCTAATTTGGTGGGTTTTACTGTGGTTTTGATTCGTATAATTATGGTCCATCAGATCACCCCACACTTTTAGTTGTTCGTCCCGAACAATGCTATTAAAGGGCGGTACTCTAAGTTTGGTTTTAAAATATGAAAATTAGACTGTGGGACTCGATTTATCCTAATTCATGCATTACTTACTTATTACCAAATTGAACTGTGTAAATAAATAGAAGAAACTTAATACTTGTACCTCCGTGCCGAGATGCAAATTATTCCGGATGTTTCGGGAGATAGCCCTTTTTAGGTTCCTGGACTGCAACCTCGGGATCGTCTCTCACTATATGGTTTCCTTGTAGCTTTCTCTAGCACGTGATTGGGTTCGGGTTTCACTGGTTTGAGTACTTTGATTTTTTTCCTTTTGGCGAGGGACTGCTTTTGTAGTGAATTGGCCTTTGGCCTTTGATTTGACGTTTTTAGTACTTCACTGTTGTTCGGTTAAAACCTTCACAATTTTGGGCCTTTGGCCTCTTGATTTGCTTCTTCGAGCTTTTTGCCTTTTTGTGGCTTGCTAGTCCATTTTCTCAGCCTTTTTGGGAGGTCCAATCATCGCCCGCAAGCCTATGGAAATACCTCCCCGCTCCTCTCATCGTAGTTGTTTCGCGCGGGTCAAGATGAGAGTCGCTCATCTATTTTCTCGGCTACTTTAACTAGAGAGAGGACGGTCTGATTCCCGTCCTCGCCTTTTCTTTTCTTTTTGCATAAACACTGCATGGCGGAGATGACTTCAATCTTCACTGAAACCCGAAGTGCAGCCTCCACTGACTTCGAAAACCATATAGTTTGATCTGGTCCTTTGATTGCTTGCCAAGCCTCTCTAGGGCGATTTATGTCAACTCCACATCCCTAGTTTATCTCAGCACAAAGGACAAATGAAAAGTTACATTCTAAACTTTTAAACAGTTTGAATTTTCACAAGGTTAATGCATGAACTAAGATCTATCTTTTTCACATTCTTAAGTTCATATTTTCAAAGATACTATTACTAAAAAAAAGAAAACAGCAAGCATGTTATTTATATACAACGGTGGTTCTCACCCCACACTTTTGAACGAAGGCGTGCCTTAGTTCAAAAGTCATGCAAGCTAATATATATGTGAGAATGACTAAGACAGAAAATTAAATGACAGAATTTGAATGACAGAAAGTAAGATAGTGTCGGGTTACCTCCCGACCAGTGCACTTGTTTAACGTCGTTGGCTCGACAATACCTCGTTGTGGATTACTGGTTTGGGTCCCATGGGTGGCTCAGGTCGAATTTTGCCACCGTTCCTGTGTTGCTTCTTGCCTTGCCTCTTCCCGATTTCTTGCGAGATGATGTGCTTGGGTCAGGACTCCTTTGTTTTGGGATCTTTTCTTTCCAATACCCCGGAGGGGGTGAGGGACCTTCCACTACTAGCCTTTTGGAGTTCTTGTAGTTGGGACTGTCTAGTCCAGCTACGGTGTAACACTGCTCCATCGAGGAGTCATTCTGCAGAGGCCCTTTTCCCATCCTCTTTTCAGCCTCTTCATGGATCACATAGTTTTCAGCGATTTGTCTATTGATCGAAGGGAAAAGTCGGGAAGCTTCCATTTTAAGGCTTGGTTCTGCCTCGTTATGATTGTCAGTGAGGAACTGGTCGTAGATAGTCTCGGCTGCCCGGGTAATGATAGTCGGGTATGAATTGGGCAGTTCGTCAGTGGTGTTCTGGACTCCAACCTCGTTGCTTCCGGTGCTTTCCATATCTGATTCTTCTGATGGTTCAGGAGTCTCTTCTGACGGCTCGGGTGTGATTTCCAAAGTAGGCTCTTTTTCAGAGCTTTCTGCATCTGATTCGTCCATCTCGTCCTTTGTAATGCCTTCTTCATTCCTTTCTGGGCTAGCCTCTATCCTCTGTATTCCTCTATTAGGTCGGGGCATTTGGCTTCGTTTTGTGGCTTCGGCCAAGTCGTCTATAACATCCCACATTTGAGTCAGGGATAAGTGCATGGCTGATCCTCCCACTGCGTCATTGATCCTTGAGAACTCATCATGCCTCATTCCACAAAGGAATTTTTGAAGAAGGAATACTTCGGTGAATCCATGGTGCGGGCAGCGTGAGACGATGGTGTCATAGTACGTGTAGTATTCATCTAAAGTCTCATCCCGGGATTGCTGAAGGCAGATGATCTTCTCTCGGTGTCATGTCGTAAGGACCGGGGGAGAATTCTTTCAGGAATTTAGCACGAAGGTCCACATAATATTTTGCACAATTAGCAGTTGATGTGTAATACCATACCGTCGCAAAGTCAGTTAAAGAGTGTTCAAAACATTTTAATTGAAACTCTTCTAACGTTACATTTTCAGGTTTCATGTGACGGCTTATATGGTGGAAATATTGGCAGTGTATTACTGGGTCTTCTCCGGTGGTCCCTCCAAACTGAGGAAGATATCGTGTTGTCCATGCATACATAGTGGGTAGTGTCATAGGGAAATGAAAAAGAACAACTATCCGACGGCTAATTCCCCGGCAACGGCGCCAATTTGACAGATGCTTGTCGTCAGAGCAAATGTGCAAATAAATTTATAAGTCCGCTACTCGCGACTTAACTACTGGGTAGTAAGTGGTAAGTAGGGGTCGAACCCAAGGGAATTAGGGGGATAAGTTGTTCTTTAAGTTGGACAATTTTGGGATTGGTTGGTTGGTTTTAAAGCTATCAGCTAAGTGATTGATTGGTTGGTTGGTTTTAGTACTGGAAAGTAACTTATAATTATTACAATTAAAAGAAAGCGTTCGGTTTCAGGGGCCTTGTATTATATCCTGTTTATCATTGACCTTTAGTGAATCTTCTAAGTATTCAAACGTGTATCAAGGCCTTTTCCGGCGCTCAATTTGCCACACTGTCTAGTCTTTTGCAAAAGTGTTCGAAAATGAATCAAGGCCATTTCAAGCACTCGACTTGCAACACTGTCTAATCTTTTGCAAAAAACGTAAAGCCCTTGTTCTACTTAGACTAGCACCCCATTTCAAGGTATACTAGCCTGTGTGCATCCATTTTGGGTTGTCTTTTTCGATTTACCCAAAATGGTGTTTGAGAGAGATCAAACTCCTCAGATAAGCTTTGCCATTTCAAGCATCCACTTACCCGAGTATGTTTACGAACTTCCACAGAAGAGCTTTGCCATTTCAAGCATCCACTCAACCTTGGAAGTTCTGATCTAATATATGGCACATAGAACAAGTTTTGAATACAAAGACGAGACACTAAATTAATAGTCTAAAACATTTTATAATACAAGTCCACCCCTTCTACCGAACGACTAGTTTAGCTACTATTTATCGCGCTAAACATTATAACTAAGGAATTGGAAATTAAAGACGGTAAATAAATATTAAAATACTTACAACCGTTTGAAGCGCCAAGGGAGCAATCTTTTATTTCCAAAGCCAAACTTACAAAACTTAGAGAGATAAGTGATTTATGATTTTTTTGGATGATACAAATGAGGAGGAGGAGGGTTGTATTTATAGGCTAAGGGAGGAGAAATGGATGGAGGAGATGGCATCCATGTGTTTTTGATCCAAGGGAGGAGGAGGAGGAGCAAGGAGGAGCCGCCACATGGGGGAGGAGGAAAGCCGCCGGTCACCATGAGGGGAGGAGCCGTCGGTTGCCGGTTGCCATGGAGGGAGGAGCTCCTCCCTTGGCCACCTCCAAGCAAGGTGGTCGGTCACCTTGTCTAAGAGTGCATTTTGATAGTTGATTTGGAATGGCCAAGTGATTTTAAGACTAATGGTCGAGCCAGATTTTCCAAATTCCATGGTTTGGTCGAGCAACTTGGTTTTGGTGCCTACGCGCGGGGCTTTTGCTTTGGACTTGAATGCGGGCCATCTGCCAATGGGCGTTCGCCTTGGAGTTTCGACATCTTCCACCTTATTTTCCATTTGGAACATTTTGGTCGAGGTGGAATTGTCAGAAGAGGTGGTTTGCTCGAGCAACTTGAATTGAGTGTTTGGTCAGCTCGGCGGAGGGCCTGGAACTGCTTCAACCGGTCGGGTGGTTCTGAGGCATTTTCCTACCCGGTTGGTTGAGTCTTCAATGTGATATTTTTGGCTTAAAATCCTCTTTGGTTTGATTTGGAGTGATTCAATGTCAGGATCCTTGAGATTTCTTCAGTCAGCGTCTAATCTTGACCTTGGAATGACTCTTGATATCTTTTCAGCTTAAAAACTCCTCCTTAGCCTGTATTCTCTCTAAGCTCTGAAATACCCTGTAGAAATATATCGGAACTAACAAGCAAAAGTTAAATAGACCAACAGTCTAATTTGGTGGGTTTTACTGTGTTTTTGATTCGTATAATTATGGTCCATCAACTATCAAAACCAGCGTTGCATAAGGCGACGACAAAGAAATCTGTTTCAGAGGTAAACCCCCAACTCTCGAAATTAGTTTCTATGTCTAATACTACTGTGAGTACCAACCCTGTTTTGAGGTCTCGTGAGGAAGTAGTGGTTGAGTAGTCGAAAGTGGATGGTTTGACTAAGGGGGAGATTTGTCCATCTACTGGGACAGCTTCTAGCCCCAAGCGGAAAGGGACTCATGTGAAGACTGTAGCACATTAGCCAACACTGTCCAAGGAAGGTTTTCGAAAGGTTAACATGAAGGTAATAGTATCTGAGTCTGAATAAGAGGCACCTGAAGTGGTTTAGAAACTAGAGAAAGCTGGTAAAGAAATTTCGTGTGCTAAAATTCAGAAGGATGCCCCAGAGGAAGGAACAGGCGATATTCAAGAATCAGATACCGAGGAACTAGTTGAGATTATTACTGGTGCTGATGATGAAGAGTCACAATATGATGGACAAAAGGATGTTCATGTTGTTGTTGAGAAGACCGACTCCTTGGAGTTTGAGGAATAAGATGTTGTTCTAGATAGTGACGAGGCTTCACAGAATGAATCTAGCAAGTAAGTTGACTCGCTTGTCCAGCTGCTAGAAGATGTTGAGCAATATGATGACGCGGAGGTGAATCAATCAAGTAATGATATGGAAGTCAGTGATGAAGAGCAGACGGAAGTTGCTACAGAAGATGTTGAGAAGGAGGAACCAACTGATGCTCCAGAAACTATGAAGTCAGGTGAACAAGTGGAAGTGATTCAGAAAGTGGTCTAGTCTGCAGTTAAACATGTTGCTAAAACTAAGCCACTGAAGAAGAAACATAAAATTACTAAGGAACAAATCGGATGCTCCAGAGGTTATTACATAAGAAGAACTGGTTGCAGTTGAACATGCTGCTCATGACAAGCTACCTCAAAAGACGAAAAAGACCACCAAAGCCCTACAAGTTGATGAACTAGTAGTTGTACCAACTGAGCAGATGAATGTTGATCAAGTTGAGGATGGTACACATGAGGTGAAGTACTTGCAGCCCTAAAATCAAAGACCAGCAAGGTTACACAGGGAGAAAAGCGTGATAGAAAGAGAAAGAGGAAAGCAATTGTGCTGGGAGTTATTGTTGAAGGAGTCTTGTTTGTGTCAGTGGAACAAGCCAAGAAGTGGGACGCTGTGTAAAGAAGATATGTTGTCCCTGAAAGGATCTTGAAAGCTGACAAGTACTTAATCAAGAAGATTGTGAGCTTGCTCAATCACTTGGATTTATTTTCCTCAGTTACTATGGCGAAGCTATTCGTGGAACATATTCTAAGAGAAGCCATAGCAAATCTACCAGAGGAATTTGGAGACATTGATAGCGAGGAGTATGGGAAGCAAAGCATAAGAACTGATTGTTCGCATCGGATCTCAGATTCTCTATTGCACTCCCTAAATAGGGTTCTTTTCACCTTTCCCTCACGGTACTTGTACTCTATCGGTCATTGAGGAATACTTAGGCTTAGAGGGTGGTCCCCCTTTCTCGAGTAAAAGCGATCAGAATTAGAACACGCCGCGTTTTACTGGGAAGGATCGAACCATGGGAACGAATCTACAGCCACATGAAGATCCTCGTATGTATGCTCGACTTCGGTTACCGGTGCTATAGGTAGAAGTACATTGTGGCAGGATCAGTCACCCGGGCAAACTAAGAGAAGGAAATCACGATCACTGTAGATGCGATCAATGACTACTATGGAGTAGAAGGTAGAGAAGTGGATCTTGCAAAATCAGACTGGAAAAAGATAGCCGCATTCATTACAACAGACATTCAGACCGAGTGGAAAGACATAACTATTCCGTCGACTAAGTTGTCGTCAAAGAATTCTCCGTTTTACATTATTGGGGTAGAGAATCGGATACCCAACCATCACCAAACAACGATCAGCAACCCTATGAGAACTCTCCTCAATGCCCCTGGGAACCAGAAGAAGATTTACGAGCTCATCATGACCTAGCATTTAGCGATCAAGACATTAACAGATACTTCACATGTCCTTATAGCTGATCATAAGCACTTTGAGAGGAAACACGTAAATGATCTTGAAGGAGAAGTGCTAGGAGATCTCAGCCAAGTTGTTCTAGAGACATCCCTGCGAAGTGCCAGCACATCTACCAGCTTTGCAACAGTCACAAAGAACACAGTGATAAATGAACTGGAGGAGGAGCTAGTCAGTACCAATAACATGGTACTCCAGCTGGTTGCACAGAGAAAGAAAGTCAGGGGTCTGTTACGTCACCTAAGGTAGCCGCAGGAAGAAGAGGTGGAACAAGATGCTGACAAAGATGAGGATCCTGAGTCCGACGGCTGAAACTCTGAATTATCTTTACTTGAACGCTATTTTTGTTGTTGTTGAACCCTCTGAAATCTTCCCGTGTATGTTGAGATGTTGTTCTAGTCGAGTATAGAACAATATCCAGAACAATTTATGCAAAAATAAATGCAGTGCGGAAAATAAACGACACGCAAAGTTGTTACCCAGTTCGACATTAACGAGCCTATGTCTGGGGGGCTCCTTAGCCCGGTGGAAAGCAATTCACTAATATTGAGTTTAGAGTATAGGAGCTTACGTTTATAGAATCCCTCTTAAACTGTCGGAGCCTCTAACACTCTAGTAATTGCTAACTAGGTCTCCCCTCCTATTCCACCAGATGATCCTCCACGAAGATCAGCGCGTAGAATGCGCAGCAACAACCACAGTGCGTGTATCTTCAAGTTGTTCCACGATCAGTCTGTCAAGCACTAGAACATACTGATTCCGAGCGCGTTAGAGTTCACTAGAATAATGCACTTAACACCGATGACCTCCTCCAACCCTTCTCTGAATATCAGCGTGAATAATTTCTCCAACAATGCCGAATTCTACAACTCGTTCAACCATCAGTCAGGAATAGCAACCTAGAACAGTCTGGACAGCACCGCCGTGAATTCACTAGAATAATGAACTCAAGGCCGATCGATATCTCTCTTCTCTCTCTGAGTGTGTATCTGCGTTTAGCTCAATGATCGATGCATAATTGATAACCCCAACTCTGTTTATATAGGGGCGGTGAAATCCTGAACGATTAAGATATCCAATCTTCAACCGCCCATCTCTTTAGGAAGTATTTCCCTAAATCTTTTAGGAAACATTCCTAAATCCTTGTGCATCTTTCTTGTAGATAATCTTCAAGTATATCTTCAATCTTCAATTTGGATCTTCGATTATCTTCTTCCCTAAGTAATCTTCAAGCGCATATATTTCCTTCAACCGACTTCAAGATATGCACCATCTCTTCGAGTTGCCTAATCTGAAATAGGAAACATTCCTTCCGTCTTGTTCTACGTCGGATGAACATGTTGCCTAATCTGAATTAGGAAACATTCCTTCCGTGCTTCCATCTTGTTCTTCGTCGGTTGACTATGTGCCTAATCTGAATTAGGAAACATTCCATCTACTCCAGACTTGTTCTACGTTAGTTGCCTCTGCCTGCCTTGAACTCTTCCTTGTATAACAGCTTGAACATAAGAGAGTTTTGCCAAATTACATGCCATTAAAACTAATTATCTCCCCCTTGGCATTTTTGGCAAAAGTTCTACATGTACTACTTCTACAGTTGAATCTTTGAAGTAGGTTTCAAACTCTCAGGCTGTGCTAACTAAAGCTACCGAAAGAATATTTTAGGAGGTTTCAAACTCCAAAAATTTCAAGCACATATGAATATTTTAAGGAGCTTTCAAACTCCAAAACTTCTCCCCATTTTTGAATTGAATGCTCCATTTGATCTTTTTTGAATATTCTGTTTTTCATTGCTTTGGTTTGTATATCTGGCATGAATTCTACTTACTTTTTAAACTTGTGAAAATCTATTTTTCTAATATGCACCCTTTGTTTTTGGAAGAATGAGATGAAGACATGTGTTTTTTTATTCGTAAAATAGAACATAGCATATTTACATATCATGTACATAAATTTTAATATTATTTTAATATAAGGTAAACACGGCGATTTTACTAGTCGAGTTTATATTTCGATTCCACCTAGGCAAAACAAGTCAAGATAAAACTCGATTCTGACAACCTTTCTTACCCAAGGATACTATTGAAAAATTGAAGGAGGGTGTGCCCATCAAGCTAGAAGCTAGTGTTGAAGATCCTTTCTTGATCACAACGGCTCGGGACAATTTTAGAGCTTCTTGTCTTATTTTGCATGATATCATTTGCAATGAGCTCCCATGACCCCTTAATTCCAAAGGGATCAACATTTTTTAATGAGTCAAACATGCATTTAAAAGTCTGAAATACTGATGTATGTTCAAGACTAGATCCATACGGCGTTCTAACTGAGACTAGAACACCTTAGCAGACAGTATCCGAAAGTAAACACGCAAGCACGCACGATATACTACCTAGTTCGGCAACCAGCCTACTCTGGGGGGCTTCCCACGCCCTAAAGGGTTGCAAATCTTATTGAAAAGTTTAGAGCTTTAGATGGTCTTACACTTACACAACTCCCGTTTGTAACTGCCTAGCCTCGAACACTTTTCTTCTCGGTTTGCGATCTCGACTTCCCCTCGCTCCCCTGAGTTCGAGACTTCATCCCGAACCTTGGTGGAACCTCTCCCGAAGTTCCGGCGCCTTTTCCCGAAGACTGACGCGTTCTCCCGAATGCGTAGCAACAACCGATTTGTGTGTGCAGCGGTGTGTGTCTCACCTTCTATTCTGATCAGCACACTGAACAGACAGACTTAGCGCAGTCGACATTTCAGTGAGAAACATTTTCCGGCCGATCGTTCCTCCTCCTCTGCAGAATATGGGTGTGTATAACTTCTGCAACAACGATGCAGAATGTAAAACCCTAGCCTCGTATTTATAGGATACTTGGCTGGGTTTTCTATTCGGTTAAGAATATCTTAACCACCAAAATACTTTATCTCCAAATATTTAGGAATATTTCCTAAATATTCTTTAACTCCAAATCTTCTTTCTTGATAAGCAAGCGAGTATCTTCTTCATAATATGTTCGAGTATCTTCAATATTCTTCAATATACTTGAACCATCTCAGATTTTTATGGCCGATATACTTGAATATTGGAAACTCTTGAATTATGAAACTTCCTCCCGTCAGTTCTGTGCAGAGCGCATGAGTTCCAACTTCACTTGAACAGTTCATTGACTTCTAGCTTGAACACTCTGAAGTCGTTTTGTCAAAACCCATGCCATATAGGAATAACAATCTCCCCCGTGGCATTTTTGGCAAAACATCCCATCGAGCTCACGAGACTTCAGAGATCACACTCCCCCTTTTTGCCACAAAATAGGCAAGGAGGGTTCAAATAGACCAGCTTGTTCTCCTCGGCATCTGGAATCGTGTCTACTCCCCCTTGAACATAGCTAGGGTCAGTGACACATACGGTGAGTCTTTCGGACTATGGTGTCTCAGTAATTATTCAACCACGGGTCAGTAAATAACTGATTCCCTCCGTCAGAGATTCTCCATCTCTGAAGCTTATATCTTTCGCCGTTAATCCATCAACAAAAGTCACCCTATTGAGCTCAGGTAGACCCAGAACCTTCAATGTCCCACAGTCAATCACCTTGCTCTCTTCTGTCATGTGAGTAGTGCATCCACTAACAACGTGTCTATGACCTTTCTTCATGTTACTGGTTAAGCAGGATACGACGAGGCACACTTCCTCTTTTTGCTTCACTCTCCATTCTTGTGTCATCCTTGGAGTAGTTCCTTGCTGCAACTTTCTGCGCACAACCATGAACACGTGACACCTTGGCTTGATGTGCCCCTTCTTAAGACAGTACCAACGGGTTCTTGAGCCTCTTCTCCATTCTCCGTTGGAACTCATCTTGTTGGTCAGAGGGTACATGTTCATCTCTCTGTTCACTGACTGTTCAGCTTTGACAAACTTAATCTTTTCTGAACTGCTCCCATCAGTGTAGCCAATGCCTCTACGTCCTCCACTCATTCTCTGGGACTTCAGAATCGTATTTAGGTCTTTTGATCCAGAGTTTAGCATCTTCACTGATTTCTTGAACTAATTCAGCTCGTCCAGTACTGCCACGTGGTCGTCTTTCTCCATCTCAATTTGTAATTTCAAGGACTTGACTTTCTTCTAGAAGACATATCTCTCTTCGGCTCATGGCAGCATGTCTTTTCTTCAGTTCTTCCATGTCTCTATCATGCATGTCTCTGTCTTTCTCCATCTGCATCCTTAACGACGAGATAACTCCAAGGAGTTCTGCCTTTTCTTTGATCAGAACATCAGCTCTTTCTCTTAGCTTTTCCTTCTCATCCTTCAGGCTTGTCACGTTGAAGCTTAGTCTGATGTTTAGATCTCTCACTTCCTCGCTTTTCTCATATAGAGCCGTATAATTTTTTATCACTCATTCATCTGTGATTTCTTCATCATCACTGCTGCCGGAGTGGCCAGCAGACTATTCTAGCATCGTCCCGAAACAAGTGATGTCAGGTTCTTCACCTCTACGAGCAGTAGCGCTGGTGAATATAACAAAGTCGTTTGAGTCATCCTCCTCCTAATCACGGTTGCTCTGGCTAACAGTATAAGCCTTCTTTTTCTTGGGAGTATTGGCACTCTCAGCTTTAAAATGGCCTAAGCCTTTGCACTCCCTACACTGGATTACTTTGCCTTTATCACCCTTGAACTCGTTGTTGTTCTCTCCAGGCCCGTTTCTCCTCTAAGAGTTTTCTCCTCTAAGAGTTTTCTCCTCTTTGACTCTGCGAGTTAGACGTGGATTGATGTTCCTGAGTAGGTCCTCGTCTATTCAGCTTTTTCATAATCCTTTCAAGGTTTTTGGCTATTATGGCGAGCTGTTCAGACACGTCCTCGTGACTGTTCCACTCTTTAGTTACATCAACCTTTAGTGTAAAACATTTTACTGTCCTTCTTTGAAAATCATTTGGAAAATTCATCTCATATGTCCTTAGTGACCCCATGAGCTCATCAAGCTTCACCTTGGTTCTGTCTTGCATTTCCTCAATGGTTGTCACCTTCATAGCAAATCTTTTGGTAAGGATCTCAAAACTTTGCTAGTCATCCTCTCTTCCTCGATGGGTTTTCCTAGTGCTACAACTTCATTAGCGAGATCTAGGATTCTTGCATTGAACTCAACAATTGTTTCCTCTTCCTTCATCTTTAGATCCTCGAACTTTGTAGTGAGCATCTGTATCCGAGAGTTCCTTACTTTGTCTGTCCCTTCATGAGCTGTTCTAAGAATCTCCCATGCATCCTTGGCAATCTCACAATTATAAATCAGCTTGAATACATTCTCGTCCACGGCTAAAAAAATAGCGTTCATAGTTATTGAGTTCCCGACAGCAGTCTTGTCTTTAGCCTTAGTCCAACGCTCTTCAGATTTCGTCACCACCTGTCCCTCCGCATTCGTCATTATCGGAGGGGTCTATCCAACCAGTATAGCTTTTCATGCCCTTTCGTCAAGAGTTTTCAGGAATGCCTTCATCCTAGTTTTCAAATAGCTATAGTTCGGCCCTTCTAGCAGTGGTGGTCCACTGGTGTTCTGCCCTTCATTCATACTCATCTTGAACAAAATCAGAATCACACTCTGTGTGTCGAGTGTTTGCTCTGATACCAATTGAAATACTGTTGTATGTTCAATACAAGATCCAGGTGGTGTTCTAACTGAGACTAGAACACCTTAGCATGGAGTATCCGAAAGTATACACGCAAGCACACACGATATACTACTCAGTTCGGCAAACAGCCTACTCTGGGGGCTTCCCACGCCCTAAAGGTTTAGAGCTATAGATGGTCTATAGATGGTCTTACACTTACACAACTCCCGTTTGTAACTACCTAGCCTCTAACACTTTTCATCTCGATCTGCGATCTCGGCTCCCCCTTGATCCCCCGAGTTCGAGACTCCCTCCCGAACCTTGCTGGAACTTCTCCCGAAGTTCCGACGCGTTCTCCCAAATGCGTAGCAACAAGCGGTGTGTGTCCCACGGTCTGTTCTGTCTGTTCGGATCAACTGAACAGACAGACTCAGTGTCGGTGACTTTTCGGTGAGAAAAAATTTCCGGTCGATCGTTCCTCCTCCTCTGCAGAATATGGGCATGTATAACTTCTTCAACAACGATGCAGAATGGAAAGCCATAGCCTCGTATTAATGGCCATATTTCACTATAGCTTTGGGCGTTTCCGACGATATTTTGATGTCATTTGACCTCTATCTCTACATTTCAGGTAGAAAACAAGTCTCCCTCAAGGTCGAAGCCAAAATACAAAAACTCGGGGAAAAACAAACGATTTAGAACAAAACGGAGCATATTGACCTTTGCGGCGTGTTCTGGACGCGGGCGCATACGGTGTCCGAATTGGCTGACCTTTAGCTTGTTGGAAATCTAACGCAAAGGGCTAAAACTTTATAGTTGACGCCAAGGCCAAATTTGGACGGGAAGACCACCAAAAACGCCTGGGACGTGCCAGCCGGTCGGCTGAAATTAGCCCGCCGACCGGCTGACTAAAGATTCAGGGAGGCTTGCCCAAGCTCAAATCCAGCCGACCGGTTGGGCTAAAAACACAGAAATTTCATTCCCGAGTCTATAAATAGAAAGAGGGGTTTTTGACCAAAGGGTGGAGGTTTTTGGGGAGAAGAAGATTGGAAAAGAGGTTCATCCAAGGTCATCAATCAACAATCCAACCAAGGAGAAGAAGAAGGCACAAAAGGGAGTTCAAGGATTCCAAATCCTCCTTCCTTTACTCTTTTCCTATTCTCTGTGTTGCCATTAAACCCTACTGACACCACGTTGTCTTACATGAAGTGTGAGTAGTGACCTTATGTATTGAGGGTGTTTAAACCCTCCTTGGTACTCTTTGATCACAATATACATTGATATTCATATGATTGATTGTTGATTTCATTTTCTCTTGTGTTATGAAATGTTATTGCACTCTAGGTGTTTGTAGAAATGCCTAAGTGATAAATTAGACTAAAACTTGAACCTAGGACTTGGAAACCCTTGGGGATAGTTCTAGGATGGAGAAAATGATCTATATCTTGAATCATGTAAGTGAACCTTAGGATATGGATGCTTGACTAAGGATTGAATGTTTAATTCATTGGAGTTGGTCATGAAGCGAATCATCAATTAATCCCATTAAATGGTGTCAAATTCATTGTTCTCTATGCACTTAATACATGACATGCTACTATGTGTTTGATAAAATCCTCAAGTAACATGTTGAATCTTTAAACTAGACCTAAGAATCGAATGACCTTAGGGATAGTTTGGATAATAGAGAATGTGATCCTACGTAGTGTATTACGAAAGTAAACACATGCATTTGTTGCTAGCTAGTCCCCGAGTTCATGGCATTCATTGCATTGGGAGATGTTCCGTTGCTAATGAATGCCATGGAATGAACCAATTACCTCGTGAGAGTGAGGTTCGAGCTATATGAGAGCTTGGCTAAGAATAGATCACAAGAAAGGGTGGTCTACCTTAGCCTAAGCTAGGTTAGAGACAATGCATGGGTAGGAAGTGAACTAGTCCTCGAGTTCATGGTATTTATTGCCATGGAATGAACCGATATCGATATCCTCGATTGGGTGAGGTTCGAGCTATAAGAGAGTTTGGCTAGGAATAGATTCAAGTGACAGTTGGTCTATCCTAGTCTAAACAAGGTTCATTGCTATTTGACCACCATGAAATGTTTGAATATCGTGTATGTGATCATTGGGAAATTACCGAGGAGGGGAGTGACCCCTCGATACACCTCCTATCTATCTTTTATCCTCAATTGCTCACCACATAGGATTAGGAATATACAAACCTTTATACATTTTTGGTTTAGAATAGACGAACGGAAATACGATCTTACCTAGTATATGTGCTTGGCTTGCTCCTTTGGGTTCGACCCGGTCTTACCGGTCATTATAAATTGTTTTTGACCAATAGAGATTCTAATCACAATTCATTTGCGTGTGAAAATCTACAGCGTTCAAAATGGCGCCGTTGCCGGGGAGCAACTAGTTAGCACATCCCTAGATTAGATTGTGTGGAAGTTCCGACTATTCTTGTGAATATTTTTCTTTTTCTTATACTTGTACATTCTTTTTCTACTCATATCCCCTACTAACTTCGTTTGTCTTGTTTTGCGAGGATGGATCACTACAACCAACGAGTCTTTGCTAATGGATGATACTATGAAGAGGAGGAACGTCCATATTCTTATTTTCAAGAGCTTGGCTATCAAACAAGTTATTACACTCCAAATTGGAATGATGGCCAACGCTTTGAAATTGAAGGCTCCTACCCTCCCTACCCTCAACCTCCTCATCCTTCAAGAGAATCCTCTAAGTTTGAATCCAAAATTGCTACACTCCTTGAGCGTCAAGAGAAAATGAAGCAAGAATTTCTCGCAAAAGAAGTCTTTGATCCTAATGCCTCAAGGGAAGAATGGGATCGAGAAATAGAGGATGAATTTTGGAGAGCCGCTGCCGAAGCTTGGCTAGGGGATGGTGAATCTTGTAACGAGCACTAGATGGCAAGCACATCTCAAGATCATTTAAATGAGAACACACAAGAGTTCACCATTCCATCAACGCCTCGACTCTCTAATGAGGAATCCTTCATTGATGACGCCTCATGCATAGAAGAAATATCCTTGGTCGATGAAGGAATCCTCCCTCCCGGTACAAGCGAGCTTGAGGGTGAATCCGAACTTCTTTTTGAGGACAAGATAGAGGAAGGGCATATTGAGCAAAAAGGATTCCAAGGGTATAAGGACTTCGTTGAGGTGTGCATGGAAAAAATTAAGGGACAACCTCGCATTCAAGAAGACGCAAGTTTAGAGAGGGATATTGAGGATTGGGCACCCACAGGCGTCATTGAAAAACTCAAAGTGGGGATGCCCATCAAGCTCGAGACAAGTTATGAAGACCCTTTCTTCACCACTTCGTCTCGAGACAAGTTTTGGAGCTTCGTGCCTTATTTTGCAAGATTTTTGGAAGGAAGCTCCCATGACCCCTTTGTTCTAAAGGGGTATTCATTATTGAAGGGGTCAACTTCCCAAAGGAAAGTCCATTGTAGACTTGATGGGAAGAAATTCAAATGGGACTTGAATGTGGATTGACACGACCAAATCCAAGGCCCCGTGAGAAGGAATCCTAGCAAAGGACTTCTCAACGATTGACTCTATGGGGCGTTTTGCTACGTCTTTGCCAAGACAGGAAAAACTAGGCCCTCGCGGGAGGTAACCCGGTTTGTAAGTTGTTCATTCTTGTTCTTCAAGTTTAAATGTGTGGCATGACTTTGAGTTGCTTAGGCTCTAAATGTGGAATGTGAAATGTGTGACTAGTGGGTCAAATTTTAAGTGTGGAGTGAGCTCTACTCACTCCAATTCCACTTCACATTGCCAAGCCCCTCCACATTTCCCTTGATTTATCTATGAATAATGATGTTGCCCTTAGTGCTCATGTGCTTGATTGGAGTTTACTAGAGTGAAATTATTTTGCTATACCATGCTATGACTCTAGGTTCACATTTTCTTTGCACTTAAGACACCTTGTGCTCGTGATGAAGGATGTAGATTACTTTCCTTGTTTGAGGTCCATTAATCTTATGTCATGATGTTAGCATGTGACTTGTGAGGCTCTCTTGCTCATACTTGCGTTTTGTGTAACCTTGCATGTCACTTGTTGCTTTTAACCTCTCATGTGTTTTTGTCATCAAGGAAAGTTATTTGCATCATGTTCGATCACGTTTAGCACAATGACGTCTTTTCTATCGGTGGGGGACATCCACAAATGAGGGGAGTTCCTATGCGCCTTATTCTCATTCTCTTTATTGTTTGCGCTTAGGGACTAAGCTATGTTTTAAGTGTGGGTGGGGTAGTCGCATAGTTCACTCATATTATGCCATGCCCATCATTTTAGAATGAACGCTTGCATTCATGTATTCTATCCCTAACATGAGAGTGTTTTAACCACATAGGCTTGTGACTATCGGTTCTAAATCCCTATAAATCACATCTAGCCTACTTTTCATTTTTATTGGATCTTGAACTTAGAACCGACCTAGTCCTTTGAATGTGCATTCTGGTGAACCAATATCATTGCTAACTCTTGTCTATCTAATTTTCTAAGTATTTTCGTTGAAATACCTTGGATTAAGTTTTAGCAAGCACTTTTAAAACTTTTCACGAAAAACTTAGACCCTTTGAATGCGCCTTGGGGACTTGAGTTTCTCTAACATGGTGCCTTGTTCATGTTTGTTCCCGCACATTCCATACTTTTTTTGAACATATTGTCAAGTTTTAAGTGTGGAGTCAAAAGAGGGCGAAAAATAGGCGCCAACAAAAACATTGTGGCCAAAGGAGGGCAAAGCCCCGACTAAAAACTTTCTCAAAGCTAGAGAAGTTTTGCTTCAAAAATAATACAAATGTCGAGGGTTAGGAAGAAAAGTTCCCCCTCGAAAGCATTTTTAGGCCAAAGGCCATTTCAAAAAGAAAATAAGAAGCACTTAAAACTTGACTCTATGTTTTCCTCCATTCTTCATTTGTGCAGGATTCATCATTTGCATTGTGTGCTAGTTGGATTAACACTTGGACGATCCTTGTGCTTGCACGGGAGCTATCATTTGGTCTATGCTAGTTCTCTAAGAACTCAGTGTCGAACTCCTCCTCCCTTATGGATTATGGCTTAAGCGCCTAAAACTTGGGAATGAGTTCCATGTCGTGAACCCATGGACTAGCCCCAGCTAGCATAGGTGAGCGATTGACACTCTTTGTGCAAACTACACTATGACTTCATTGTATTGCCTTGAAAATGAGTAGATCATTGGATTAGACATTTGATAGCCCTAGTATTGATGATCTCGAATACACTACCTCATGGGTACTTAAATGGTTCAAAATTTCTTTTGATGATATTGTGACGGTAGTCCTAGCTTGGGGTGAGGGATTTGCTTTGAGAAATCCTCGCCTTGGTTGAGCACTCTTGCATTCATTCTCATGAGAAAGGTGCATTAGGGATTTGTGAGTATTCCCATTTCTGAAAACTCTCACGAGACTATAACTCGTCCACTAGGGTAGCCTAGGGGTTTAAAGGCTTAATGCATGCGCAAAAAGAATTCGTAATGCCTACGAAAATGAGCTAGTTAGATTGTACATACTTTTCATTTTTCTTTCAATAACATGTTAGAAATAATGATCCAGACCTTGTGAAAGCTAGTGAGGCAAATTGACGAAAAACATAGCACCACTAGCATTTCGACATTTGCATGACCTTGACATATTTTCATACTTTGTTCGGGACAAACAAAGCTTAAGTGTGGAGTGTTTATCAGTCGAGTTTTCGACTGATTAATGGCCATATTTCACTATAGCTTTGGGTAGTTTCCGATGATATTTTGGTGTCAAATTCATTGTTCTCTATGCACTTAATACATGACATGCTACTATGTGTTTGATAAAATCCTCAAGTAACATGTTGAATCTTTAAACTAGACCTAAGAATCGAATGACCTTAGGGATAGTTTGGATAATAGAGAATGTGATCCTACGTAGTGTATTACGAAAGTAAACACATGCATTTGTTGCTAGCTAGTCCCCGAGTTCATGGCATTCATTGCATTAGGAGATGTTCCGATGCTAATGAATGCCATGGAATGAACCAATTACCTCGTGAGAGTGAGGTTCGAGCTATATGAGAGCTTGGCTAAGAATAGATCACAAGAAAGGGTGGTCTACCTTAGCCTAAGCTAGTTTAGAGACAATGCATGGGTAGGAAGTGAACTAGTCCTCGAGTTCATGGTATTTATTGCCATGGAATGAACCGATATCGATATCCTCAATTGGGTGAGGTTCGAGCTATAAGAGAGTTTGGCTAGGAATAGATTCAAGTGACAGTTGGTATATCCTAGTCTAAACAAGGTTCATTGCTATTTGACTACCATGAAATGTTTGAATATCGTGTATGTGATCATTGGAAAATTGCCGAGGAGGGGAGTGACCCCTCGATACACCTCCTATCTATCTTTTATCCTCAATTGCTCACCACATAGGATTAGGAATATACAAATCTTTATACATTTTTGGTTTAGAATAGACGAACGAAAATACGATCTTACCTAGTATATGTTCTTGGGTTGCTCCTTTGGGTTCGACCCGGTCTTACCGGTCATTATAAATTGTTTTTGACCAAATAGAGATTCTAATCGCAATTCATTTGCGTGTGAAAATCTACAGCGTTCAGTTTCCTATTCGATTAAAAATATCTTAACCACCAAAATACTTTATCTCCAAATATTTAGGAATATTTCCTAAATATTCTTTAACTCCAAATCTTCTTTCTTGATAAGCAAGCGAGTATCTTCTTCATAACATCTTTAAGTATCTTCAATATTCTTCAATATACTTGAACCGCCTCAGATCTTTATGGCCGATATACTTGAATATTGGAAACTCTTGAATTAGCAAACTTCCTCTCTTCAGTTCTGTGCAACGCATGAGTTCCAACTTCACTTGAACAGTTCATTGACTTCTAGCTTGAACACTCTGAAGTCGTTTTGCCAAAACCCATTCCACATAGGAACAACAAAGTCCATTATAGGCTTGATGGAAGGAAATTCAAATAGGATTTGAAGGTGGATTGACACCCTAAATATCCAAAGCCCCGTGGGAAGAGGTCCTATCAAAAGACTTCTCATGAGTGATTCTATAGGGCGCTTTGCTACGTCTTTTCCCAGACGTAAAAAATGAGCTCTCTGAAAAGGCACCCCGTTGTAAGTTTTTCATTCCAAACCAATCTACTCATTTTTTCCCCCGAACCTTTGACTTTTCTTCAGGTCTTTATTTTGACGTGGAATCATTTTGTACCTGAAATGTGCACGGAAAAGGTCAAATGACATTGAAGAGCGTGGAAAATTGAATCAAAACTTTAATAAAATGTACCGAATAATTTGGTGATGTTATAAATGTGGTCTGCACATTGAAGAAAAGTTTGTCATGTGGGACCCACATGTGGGGCCCACACCAAAGAAAATAAGTTGTGAATTGAGTAAAATGAGGATGCATGTCGGGGAAGTTGTAATATAAATAAGAGGTTCGGGGTGAAGGATCAAACACACCTTCACCTCCTCCTTCTCTCTGAATCCTCAATAATATTGCAGTGCATTTGAGTTCTAACTAGTCCCAAAGTTCTCTATATTTTCCAAGGTAATTATAACACGTTATCAGCATGAGGCTCTAACCAACTGAGATACCGTAAGTTTCGAATAAAGATTCGATAAAAGGTTAAGTGTTTTCCTCACTTGTCTCTCAAGCTTTCAATAAAATCCTTTGTTTTTAGTTCTTCATCTGTCATTCTTAGATATCATAAGGGGTTCACTGCCTCAAAGGGAGTTCTTAATTCCCTATTTCACAATTTTCTGATTGTGTTGATATCTGAGTTTTTCTGGATGAAAAACTAATATTACAATAGTTCTCAGTTCTATTCTGTAGTTTGTCTTTGGTGCGGATTGCGCTTGAAACACAGCGTGCGACAACCCAAATACATGCTGTCAGAATCGTATTGAATACGATTGTAATCTTAAGAGGTTAAGAGATAGCAGTAGTTGCGACGATCCTTTAATGTATAACAACATATTATTATGATGTGCGGATTACCGCCCCATAGTAAAATGTTGTGATCTACAAAGTAATTATCTTTACTTTAAATACTTCATTTTCTTTGAATCATATTTGCACAATTTATTTGTTGATATTACATTGTTAATTTACCATTTTACCCTTAGTGCTCAACGGTAACAAACGGTAACATTGTGCCCAACGGTAACAAAAAAACGGCTATTTTTTCCTCTATAAATTCGATTTCATTCATCATACAAAATCACATTTTCTCTTCTACTTCACACTTCAAACACACTCAAAATTTCCAAAGTAATAAAATGTCTAGCTTACTATTGGTCTTTGTTGCAATAATTATTATAGTACTCACTATTTGTAATTTCACCGGGGATCTAACACCGGATGAATTCTATCATAGTTTAGAAATGCTTGTAAGTATGTCGTCTTCTTCTTTACAATATTTGTAAACTTTTATGTTTTAAATTAATCTAATAAACTTTTTCTACTTTTAGTTACCACCATGTCAAACCTCGCAAAACTTGAGTTCAGTCCACTCGACATCTCTGGAAAAAATTACATGTCGTGGACAATAGACATTGAGACACATTTGGACTCAATGGATCTTCACGAAACAATCATTGAGGGGAATACCTCATCAAAAGTGGATAAGGCAAAATCTTTGATTTTCCTTCGTCATCATCTTGACGAGAATCTCAAAAATGAGTATCTCACTGTGAAAGACCCGAGTGATTTATGGAAAAATCTGAAAGACAGATTTGATCACCAAAGGGATAATGCTTCCCTTATATCGGGATAAATGGGCCGCTTTACGGTTCCAAGATTTTGCGAAAGTCAGTGACTATAACTCTGAGATGATAAAAATAGTGAGCCATTTGAACTTTTGTGGAGATAAAACAACTGATGCTGAGATGATGGAAAAGACTCTGTCTACATTCCATGCATCAAATGTAACCTTGCAGCAGCAGTATCGTGTACGTGGTTTTGAAAAATACCATGAGCTGATTGGTACTCTCCTAGTGGCAGAAAGAAACAATGAATTGTTGATAAAGAACCACCAATCTCGCCCAACGGGCTCCAGAATTTTCTGAGATACATTTTGCCAACTCTAATGAGAGTAGACCCATGAACTATTTTCAGGGTCAAGGGCAAGGCCGAGGTCGTGGACATGGACGAGGTCGAGGTCGTATTTTTGGCCAGGGGCGCGGTCGAGGTGGTTATCCCAATAATCCACCTCATAAGATCGCCAATTATCACCAAAGGAGACAACAAAATGAGTGGAACCATGAGAACTCCCGCAAAAGGGGAGGTGGTCCAAGTTCATCAAAAAACCCTGAGACCACTTGTTTTAGATGCGGTTGTAAAGGGCATTGGTTTAAAACCTGCCGAACCCCTGAACACCTATGCAAACTCTATCAAGAGTCCATGAAGGGAAAAGGAAAGGAGGTCAACTATATTGACCAAACTCCTATAAATGAGTTTACTCGACTTGGAGAATCTGATTTCAACAATGAACATGTTGATACAGTTGGGGATTTTACAAATGCAAATGAGATCAATTTTATTGAGAATGATCCCGTGAACGAGTACACTCATCTTGGGGAACATGAACCTAGTGAGGTCTTCCTTGGTGATATAACTGGAAAAATGACTGGTGGGAACTGAAAGGGGAAGTTGTGTAAACCCATGGGAATGAAGCCAAACGGTCCGATGTCTTAATTTGATTTTCTTATGTTATATGTATGTTTTTCCTTTAAGCATAACTATGTTTTCTCATGTGTAATTAAATATGTCTACCTTTTCATCTATCTTATCATTTTCTTGTTTACTTAAAGCTTTGAAATGGACAAAGCCAAAGTCAACCAAAGGATTAATATTGAAGAAATGTGCATACTTGATAGTGGAACAACGCACACAATCCTGAAGGATAAAAGGTTTTTCTTGATGATAAAACCAACACGAACCATTGTGAATACAATATCAGGCCATGTAGATCTGATTGAAGGAATTGGCAAGGCAAACTTTGTATTGCCAAATAGCACAAAGTTTATGATACATAATGCCTTATTTTCGCCAAAATCCAAACGAAACTTATTAAGTTTCAATGATATTTATTCTCATGGATTCGAGACTCAGTCTATGACTGAAGGTAACATGAAATTCATGTTACTCACTATGTATAGATCTGGAAAGAAATACATAGTTGAAAAACTACCAATGCTTCCCACTGGATTGCATTACACACATATAAATGTGATTGAGTCAAATGCGGTAGTTATGAAATCTTCAATATTAACCATGTGGCATGTCCGATTGGGTCATCCAGGTTCAAGTATGATGCGAAGAATTATTGAAAATACGTATGGACACCCATTGAAGGGTCATAAAATCCCTCAAGGAAATGTTTTTCCATGTAAAGCTTGTTCTCTTGGAAAGCTTATCGTAAGGCCATCACCGGGAAAGGTTGAAACAGAATCACCTATGTTTCTTGAGCGTATTCAAGGTGATATTTGTGGGCCTATTCACCCACCATGTAGACCATTTCGATACTTTATGGTATTGATAGATGCATCTAGCAAATGGTCACATGTGTGTTTGTTATCAACTCGCAATGTGGCATTCGCCAAATTACTTGCCCAAATAATAAAATTGCGAGCTCAATTTCCTGATCATACAATCAAGAAAATTAGACTTGATAATGCCGGTGAATTCACATCCCAGACATTTGATGAATATTGTATGTCAGTTGGGATTGTGGTCGAGCATCCTGTTGCTCATGTCCACACACAAAATGGTTTGGCTGAATCATTGATCAAACGCCTCCAACTTATTGCTAGGCCATTGATAATGAGAACAATGCTTCCTACCTCAGTATGGGGTCATGCATTATTACATGCCTCTGAATTAATTCGCATCAGACCAAGTGCGTATCATAAAAGTTCTCCACTACAACTTGCATTTGGTCAAGAACCAAATATATCGCACTTAAGAATTTTTGGTTGTGCTATTTATGTGCCTATTGCACCTCCTCAAAGAACAAAGATGGGACCACAAAGAAGCCTTGGGATATATGTAGGCTTTGAAAGTCCATCTATTGTTAAATTTCTTGAACCTCAAACTGGAAATATTTGCACAGCACGTTTTGCTGATTGCCACTTTGATGAGGAAAATTTCCCACCATTAGGGGGAGAAAGCAAACAGTTTGAGAAAGAAATTACTTGGTCTGTACCAACATTATTGCATCTTGATCCTTACACAAAAGATTGTGAAGGTAGAGTACAAAGGATTTTGCATTTGCAAGAAATGGCAAATCAACTTCCTGATGCATTTACAGACACAAAGAGAGTGACTAAATCTCACATACCGGCTGAGAATGCTCCCGTACAAATTGAAATTCCAAAAGAGAGGCCGGAAAATAAAGTCATTCATGAAATCACAACACGGTTAAAGCGTGGAAGGCCACCCGGTTCCAAAAATATAAATCCTCGAAAAAGAAAAGGGGAAGAAAAGCAAAGCAAAGCGATCCTATGGTGGTGGAAAGTATTCCTGTAGAAATACAAAATGAAATTTCGATTAATTATGCTAAGACAGGCATATTATGGAACCGAAAAGAGAACATTGATGATGCATTCTCTTATAATTTGGCATGTGATATTATGAATGAAAATAATGGTGATCCCGAACCACGGTCTATTACTGAGTGTAAAAATAGACACGATTGGTTTGAGTGGAAAAAGGCAATTGAAACTGAACTAGACTCGCTCAATAAACGCAAAGTCTTTGGGCCTGTAGTACTCACACCTAAGGATGTGAAACCTGTTGGATACAAATGGGTTTTCGTACGAAAAAGAAATGAGAAAAATGAAATTGCGAGATACAAGGCTCGACTTGTTGCACAAGGTTTTTCTCAAAGGCCTGGAATCGATTTTGAGGAAACGTATTCTCCTGTCATGGATGGAATTACATTTAGATACTTGATAAGTCTAGCAGTTCATGAGAAATTGAATATGCACCTCATGGATGTTGTTACCGCTTACCTATACGGATCGCTTGATACTGAAATTTACATGAAAATCCCTGAAGGTTTTTAAATGCCTGAGGCATTAAGTTCCAAACCTCGGGAAAGATATTCAATCAAGTTAGAAAGATCTTTATATGGGTTAAAGCAATCCGGACGCATGTGGTACAATCGATTAAGCGAATATTTATTTCAAAAGGGTTATGTCAATGATCCCCTTTGCCCTTGCGTTTTTATTAAGAAAACAACATCCGGTTGTGTAATAATTCCCGTTTATGTTGATGATTTGAATATCATTGGTACCAGTAAAGAAATTCTGGAAGTAATCTCTTATTTGAAAAAGGAGTTCGAAATGAAAGATCTGGGGAAGACAAAGTATTGTCTTGGATTACAGATTGAGCACATCCAGAATGGGATATTTGTGCATCAATCGAATTATACGAAGAAGATAATAAAACGTTTTAATATGGATAAATCAAATCCATTAAGTACCCCAATGGTTGTAAGATCTCTTGATATAGACAAAGATCCATTTCGTCCATGCGAAGAATCTGAAGAAATTCTTGGTCAAGAAGTACCATATTTCAGTGCGATTGGAGCTCTTATGTACCTTGCTAATTGTACTCGACCTGACATAGCTTTTGCTGTTAATTTATTAGCCAGGTTTAGCTCAGCTCCTACCAAAAGACACTGGAATGGAATCAAGCATGTGTTTCGTTATCTTCAAGGAACGATTGACTTAGGATTATTTTATCCTAACAATACAAAACCATTTTTGATTGGTTATGCAGATGCAGGTTACTTGTTAGATCCACATAAAGCGAAGTCCCAGACTGGCTATGTATTTACATGTGGAGGAACTGCAATCTCTTGGCGTTCTCAGAAACAAACACTCGTTGCAACATCATCAAACCACGCTGAGGTCATTGCATTACACGAAGCAAGTCGTGAATGTGTGTGGCTGAGATCTATGACACAACATATCAGAACTACGAGCGGTCTTCTACCAGCAAATGATCCAATCACTCTTTATGAAGACAACGCTGCGTGTGTTGCTCAAATGAAGGAAGGATTTATCAAAAGTGATAGAACAAAGCATATCCATCCCAAATACTTTTCATTCACCCAAGAGCTGGAAAAAGACAAAGTTATCAGCATACAATATGTTCGTTCTGATGAAAACTCAGCAGATCTTTTTACAAAGGCTCTCCCTACCTCAACATTCCGAAAACATGTCAACGACATAGGAATGCGAAAGCTGCAAAATTTATGAGCACATCACGCATGCCAATATGAGGGGGAGCTTCGCGTCGCTGCACTCTTTTTCCCTTAAGTTGGTATTTATCCCAATGGGTTTTTCCAACTAAGGTTTTTAACGAGGCAGCCTAAAACGCTTAATGTGCATCCCGAGGGAGTGTTATAAATGTGGTCTGCACATTGAAGAAAAGTTTGTCATGTGGGACCCACATGTGGGGCCCACACCAAAGAAAATAAGTTGTGAATTGAGTAAAATGAGGATGCATGTCGGGGAAGTTGTAATATAAATAAGAGGTTCGGGGTGAAGGATCAAACACACCTTCACCTCCTCCTTCTCTCTGAATCCTCAATAATATTGCAGTGCATTTGAGTTCTAACTAGTCCCAAAGTTCTCTATATTTTCCAAGGTAATTATAACAGGTGAAACCTTAACTTATTAATTTGGCAGGGGTTATTGATCGAGTGATTTCATTAATGGTTCAGTATCTCAATGCGTCATATGGTTATAAAATTTACATGGTCACATGATCATACTTGGTCTTGTCCAATATATTATAAAATGAAATGGCTAGCTACATACTTGGGCCGATCGTTCAAAAAAGCATCTTTTATTGGTGGGTTAATGAAGAATCTCATCTTTTTTTTTTATATATAAATTAAATTTCACTATGATAAACAAGGAATGGACAAGCCCCACACTCATATCGGTCAATCGGTGCATACAATGAGATTCGAACAGTCGATATCTTGATCATTCGACCAAGACTATGACAGCTAGACCACTACCAATTATGCAATTAAGAATCTCATCTGCATCTTTGAATTACATGATCAAATAGTTGTAGCGCTGACATACGTTTTTCTTACATATTCAAACTTGCATTTAGTAAGTTTGATTTTGTTAATAACACATATATGTTAGCACCACAACCAATATTTTATCATGTACTTTCAAATGTGGAGATGTTGTTTTCAGATTTTCGTACTAATTAAAAAAGAATAGCAGTGCTCGTTATGTTAGGGGATGTTCTTTTGAACTTAATTTAACTGGAATTTTATTGTACTGAACTTAATTAAACTGTATTGAACTTAATTAAGATGTACTGAACTTAATTAAATTGTATTGAACTTAATTTAACTGTCTGAATTTAATTTAACTGTATTTAACTTAATTTAACTGTACTGAACTTAATTTAATGTATCGAATTTTATTTAACTTAATTTAACTGTATCAAATTTAATTTAACTTAACTTTACTGAACTTAATTTAATGGAATTGAAATTTTCTATATATGTATTTTTTTTTCATCATTTTTAAAATTATACAATTCATTAATTCAACTTGCTCAAAAAAAATTCGTCATTTTTTCAAACTATTTTTATGATCATATAAAAGTATATTTTTTCATAACAGTATATTTTTTCAACGTTTTAATTTATATTGCTCAAAATATATAAGTATATTTGTATGATTATATATTTTATGATAGCGTTTCAAATTATTGAGGATTGTCCAGATAATGTAGTGGAAATGAACATGTTTGAATATGATGATATGTAAATGTTTCCATTTGTACTATACTTGAATGTCTGTACATTTCTATATAAAAGTACTTGAGGATTGTCATTGCGCCTTAATTAAGATACTTGAGGATTAATGTCCAAGTACTTGAATGTCATTATATTGTACCTTATTTAAAAATTTATGTCTTACGGTTTTACAAAAGGTATTTAAAAATTAAAAAAATAAAAGTTTTGAATAATAGAGTTGAAAATTAAAAACTGGATTGACTTTATTTAACTGTACTTAACGTTATTGTACTGTACTGAACTTAATTAAACTGTATTGAATTTAATTTAACTATACTGTACTGAACTTAATTAAATTGTATTGAACTTAATTTAACTTTAATAATGTACTTTAAAACTGCGATTTAGACACACAATACAATACAATACAAATCATCATTGACTCATTATACAAATGTACTAACCTACCTACTACATGGGAGCATCTTCAGCCTTAAGCTGCTTAATTAATTAACTCAAGAGACCAGCACACACACACGATGAACAAACTTGTTCCTAATAATTTGATCTCGACCTCCAATCAGATTTCTCTTTTGATCTCAGTTCTACATGATGATCAGTAACATGCATGCACGTGTTTAATATAATGTTGTCCCTAACACGAATCATTCAACAATAGTGTGGAGACAAAAGTCGTTTAAGGGTTGGTTAGTGAGAGAGAAACATATTAATTAACAAAGATTACCAGAAGGTGGCATCTGATCACTTTCCTAAGACCTAACCCATTTGTTGCCTCGTGTATATAAATTTAGACACAGCAGCTGAAGATTGACATCAGTTTCCGCTTGTGAGATATATATATATATATAGAAGGTTAAGAAAATTTCAGATCACAGGCATGGCGCGTATGATTATGTTCATGGTGGTGGCTCTCGTGGTTGCTGCACCGGCTGCTTATGCTGCCAGTTACATCGTCGGTGAAAGCTCTGGCTGGGATAATACAGGCATCAGCTATAGCAACTGGGTGGGAAGCAAGACTTTCACGGTCGGCGACACACTTGGTACTCAAAACTAACGTAACGTTTTATTATTGAGTTCGATAAAGTTTAGTTTAGGGTTTACTTTCTCCTTGACGCTGACGCATGCATGCATGGCTGTGTTCTTGCAGTGTTCAACTATAAACTAAACCACGCCGTTGACCAAGTCAGCGCCACCGACTATGGGAGCTGCTCCTCCGCTAATCCTATCAAGTCTTACAGTGGAGGGACAACCACGGTAACCCTTTCAACAGCCGGCTCTTGGTACTTCATTTGCCCCACCCCCGGCCACTGCGCCAGTGGGCAGGCTCTATCGATCACAGTTACTGACAAAACCACCCCATCGCCACCTGGCAGTACCACGGCTTCCCCTCCTCCACCAACTACTGAAACTACAACCAGTCCTCCTCCGCCAAGTACCGCCACTTCATCTCCACCGCCACCGCCACCGGCCGGCAAGGCGGGAGGATTGGTTGTCAGCGGGCTGAGCTCTTTAGTTTGTGTTCTTGTGATATTTTTAATGAGTGTGTCATTATAAACTGAGATGGATGAAAAGCTTGGGAAGATGCAGTGCCATTGATCAAAAAAGTGATGTTGCTTTTTTCTTTTTTACATAATAAAATTCATATTATTGATATATAAGGGTTCAAAAACTGTGATATACGGTTAACATGATATTTATAAAAGTCCATCACAAAAGACTAATCAAGGTATTGAATTTTTTTTTGATTGAATAGTCAAGGTATTGAATTGAATGCTCTATTTGATCTTTTTTTGAATGCTTTTGTGTGAAATTCTATTTACTTAAAAGTTTAAACCTTTTAAACTTGTGGAAATCTATTTTTCTGTATGATCTCTTTGTTTTTGGAAGATGAGATGAAGATAGGTGTTTTTTTATTCAGAAATCAGAACAAAATATATTTACATATCATGTATATAATTTAATATTAGATAAATTCGACGAATTTATGTTTCGATTCCACCTATGCAAAACGAGTCAAGGTAAAAACTCGATTCTGACAACCTTGACATACAGTACACAAGACCTAAACTAATCAAAATTCACTGAATCATGGAAAAATAAAAAAAAAGTAAAATCTGAAGATGTAAATACATTATATATATAATCATACTGGTTCTCCTCCTTAACTAAATTAATAACAGGCTAAAACGCTTACATCCATTAGGACCAAGAGAGTGCTCTGTCATCACATCACTTAGTTTAATCAGGTCTTCGATGTACAGTAATAAGTCATTTGCTGGATCCAAAATCGACTACACCAACCTTCTTGCAGATATTTCACACAATGTCAAACAAACGAATGGTGAATGCTGCCAAAAATAATACTAAATGGTATGCATTCTTTAGATGGGGAAATGCTGCCCAATAATAACTCACCGTCCAATGAGATTAAGAAACTGAGACATGCCGTTGCAGTTAGATGGTCTTCCCTGATCCCGGTGGACCAATAACAACTTGACCAAACACCATTATTTCCTACCTTTTATACTAGTTCAACAAAATTCCAAACTTTTAGCAACAACACATCATAAATCTACATTGAATCATCGAGACAATTTTGAACAAAGCCCATGAATCCAATACGTCGAATAACAGAAAAACACTACAACAAAGCAGCCATAGATGAAAATTTTGAAGAAAGCCAATACATACAGAAAAGTGGATCACCAGATCCGGCAGCCAGTGTTGATAAGTTTCGTCAAGAACTCCTCAACCACCGCCATTAGCGTTAATCTTCACCTGGACTCGAGTTGGAACTCGGCGTCGGCAACGAACTGGAACTCCCTCAACCGCCGCCATTATCGTTAATCTTCACTCGGACTCGAGTTGGAACTCGGCCTGAGACGCCATCAGAGGCGCTGACGGAAGGATACGAGGCGAGCGAGGCGTTCATTGAGTGTAGCGAGACGACGGAAGAACGTTTCGATCAATCGAGCGAGCAGCGCTGCTTGTGATTTGCTCCTCTATCAGAACTAAGGTAAAAGTGAAAATTATTGAACGTAAAAATAAACCATACCTCTTCCCACTTTAGACGACGTTTGGCAATAAGCGCCGTCTAAAATCCATGTTAGACAGCGTTTGGCAACAAGCACCGTCTAAAGTGAGGCACATTAGACAACGTTTTTAAAATAAGCGCTATCTAAAGTCCACTGTCGACAGCGTTTGGCAACAAGCGCTATCTAAAGTCGATATTAGATAGCGATTCTGTTTTAAGCGCTATCTAATGTGAACAATACACATCGCTTAATTGAAAAGCGTTGTCTAAGGGTCTGTTTTTTAAAGACATCGCTAATTTGAAGAGCTGTCTATTCCATGTTTTGTACTAATGGATCTTGATATGTCCATCTATAAAAACAAACCAACGAGGATAAGAAAAAGATTCATAAATATAGGGGGAGGATAAGAAAAAGATTCATAAATATAGGAGGCGGAACTATGTGCTTATGGGGTGACAAAAAGGGTATGAACTATCAACCGCTGTTAAATTATGGTCTAAACTATAAAATAAAAAATTAATGGTCAATCTCAAATTAAATGACAAAAATGGGCCATGAACTAACCTCAATGTCAAATTATAGTCCGAAATATCTCAAATTACAATCGATGGTCAATTTTTTTTAAAGGACATTTTACAATTTACTAACGGACACTCTATTACTCCGTCAATTAACGGTGTCAATTGATATTAAAGTGATCAAATGAATACAAACATATAAATACAAACATAAGAGTGCGGTTCGGGTACAAACCGACTTTATATATAAAAACTACAAACCGAATTTTAAGCTGGCACGTGTCCCATTTAGTCGAAATCCCGAACAAACACACGGAGGGGTATTATAGTCATTCCACACTAAGGGTATAAAAACTAATAATGTTATTTTCAATTTAGTCCTCGAGTTGTTAACGATCAGACTTAAAGAGAGAATGATCAGACTTAAACTGGTAATTAAAAGACTACAAATTGAGAATGATCAGACTTAAAGAGAGAATGATCAGACTTAAAAATTGTTAATGATCAGACTTAAAGAAAGAATGATCAGACTTAAAACTGGTAACTAAAAGACTACAATTGAGAATGATCAGACTTAAAGAGAAAATGATCAGACTTAAAAATTGGTAATATTCAGACTTAAAATTAAGAATGATCAGACTTAAAAATTGTTAATGATCAGACTTAAAATTGAGATTGATCAGACTTAAAGAGAGAATGATCTGACTTAAAATTGATAACTAAAAGACTACAAATTGAGAATGATCAGACTTAAAGAGAGAATGATCAGACTTAAAACTGGTAACTAAAAGACTACAAATTGAGAATGATCAGACTTAAAGAGAGAATGATCAGACTTAAAAATTGGTAATAATCAAACTTAAAATTAAGAATGATCAGACTTAAAGAGAGAATGATCATACTTAAAAATTGTTAATGATCAGACTTAAAATTGAGATTGATCAGACTTAAAGAGAGAATGATCAGACTTAAAATTGATAACTAAAAGACTACAAATTGAGAATGATCAGACTTAAAGAGAGAATGATCAGACTTAAATCTGGTAACTAAAAGACTACAAATTGAGAATGATCAGACTTAAATCTGGTAACTAAAAGACTACAAATTGAGAATGATCAGACTTAAAGAGAGAATGATCAGACTTAAAAATTGGTAATAATCAAACTTAAAATTAAGAATGGTCAGACTTAAAGAGAGAATGATCGCACTTAAAAATTATTAATGATCAGACTTAAAATTGAGATTGATCAGACTTAAAGAGAGAATGATCAGACTTAAAACTGGTAACTAAAAGACTACAAATTGAGAATGATCAGACTTAAACAGAGAATGATCAGCCTTAAAACTGGTAACTAAAAGACTAAAATTGAGAATGATCAGACTTAAAGAGAGAATGATCAGACTTAAAAATTGGTAATAATCAGACTTAAAATTAAGAATGATCAGACTTAAAGAGAGAATGATCAGACTTAAAATTTGTTAATGATCAGATTTAAAATTGAGATTGATCAGACTTAAAGAGAGAATGATCAGACTTAAAATTGATAACTAAAAGACTACAAATTGAGAATGATTAGACTTAAAGAGAGAATGATCAGACTTAAAAAAAATACATGGTAATGATCGGACTTACATTGGGGATGATCAGGCTTAAAATGATAACGATCACACTTAAATTGGTAATAATCATACTAAATTGGAATGATCGGACTTAAATTGGTAATAATCATACTAAACTTGGATTGATCGGACTTAACAGGATAATGATCGGACTTAAATTGGGAATGATCGGACTTAAATTGGGAATGATCGGACTTAAATTGGTAATGATCGGACTTAAATTGACAATGATCGGACTTAAATTGGTAATAATCATACTAAACTTGGAATGATCGGACTTAACATGATAATGATCGGACTTAAATTGGGAATGATCGGACTTAACGCTAATATTAAGGCTGGACGCGCGGCACCAAAATGATTAGACTTAACGCATGATGATCAGACTTAAAATAGTACTGTAGCGAAAGTCGAATTTTACTGTAGCAAAATCGAATTTCACGCAAAATGATCAGACTTAAAAAATGCATTGTAGCGAAAGTCGAATTTTATTCAAAATGATCAGACTTAACGCATGTTGATCAGACTTAAAAACGTACTGTAGCAAATTTTAGGACGATTATACCCCTCCTATCTTTTATGTATTTTTAAATAAGTCCGCGTGTATTTTTTTTATACAAAAAGAACCCCGAACGGGATGAATTTTGATTGGTCGATTTTTACACGTGTCAATTTTTTATTGATTTGTAGTTTTTATTTATAATTTTGGTTTGTATTTGATCCAAATGCCAAACATAATTATTAATCAATAATTAATAATATTCTTATAAGAATTTCTTAATATATTCTTAAATTTGTAACTCTATCACAAAAGTCTTTTATTGAATATGTTCCACGACGAATTATAATCATCCATACAACCGATTAAATCTCGTTGTATGGATGATTTTTCGGTTACGAATTATAATCACTTTTGAAGAACTATGTCGCACTTATGGTGTTTTAGCGACGAATTATAACCCACTTTTGACGAATTTTACAGTTTATACCAAAAATATGGTTTGCACATGATCTTTACTAATACGAATGACCTTAAGGATAAAATGATTATACTAATTAGCTATATTAATTATCGCTTACACTTCATAGATAATAACTATGAACTTTTATAAAATACCTGAACAATTTGAAAAAATTTACCAGATGATATCCAGTAACATGGAATTGAGCATTGTAATCGAAGATTCATCATTCAACACTAAGAATAATAGTCGTTTATAATGACTGAACATTTAGCTTTTTCACTGAGCATTTACCAAAATCGCCGAAGATTGGAAGCTATAAGAGAGAATATGTGCTTAAATGCGCATTCTAGATGTTAAATCACCATAGTGACAGATTAGACCTTCGATGCTTCGAAGGAGTACTGAGAATAGACAAAAGATCCGATAGAAGCAAGTTATACGTCGTTGCATAGCTAACATTAAGCTCTACATTTCTCTAGTTCAGACTAGAGCAGACGAGGTCGTTTAAAAGGATGAAATGCGAGTGGAAGTCAGAGCTGCTGCAAGAATTCGTGGGTACCGACTGAATTTTAAGGTTATCTCTGAATATTTAGGGTTATCTCTGAATATAAAGGGTTATCTCTGAACATTATAACCGGAAATTAGAGAAGACCATATTGCTCTGCATATATAATTTTAGAAAAAATCGACATAGTGTTACGTGTCGAATTCTTAAGCGATTTACACTTTAGTATAAAAAAATGTGGTTTGTATTTGAACCATTCTTTTATGCCAGAATTATACCACGTACAATCATGTATCTATTTTTTTTCTTTTCCAAATCCCACGAGATATATGCATTATTATACTTCTAGTGTGAAAAGTCGTTGCATGATGAAATGCATCGAGTAAGTTATATATGGCGCTCGCATTTACCACAACATCTCTTTATCTTGATTTATCAAATTTTGTAGTGGTGATGATCTGTCGGAGTTCTTCAGTTTGTGTGGTGTCACTATTTTTTATGTACGCGACACTGTTAACAAAAGGAAATCATATATAGAAAATGTTATAGGTGGACACAGAAATTGTCACTCAAAAACTTAAGTAGATAGCATGAATGATCTGAAATAAGCCACATTACAAAGGCGTTGCATTTGCAGTTCAGAGAGGATTTATTCATAGATCCATGCGCTAAGGCTGCTCTTCCACTCAACAACGCCTTCTGGGAACCATAATGCGATCTCCTTGTTCGCACTCTCAACTGAGTCACTTCCGTGAATCACATTCCTGCAAACAAAGATTACCATGAACGAAATACCCACATGAGGAAACACTGTCCGGTAGAGTTTAATGGCATTGTTTTAAGTTTCCCAACCTGGACACTATGCAGAAACAGAGATACCTTACCTGCCAATGTCAACAGCAAAGTCACCACGGATGGTGCCAGGGGCCGAAGCAGCTGGGTTCGTGGCACCAATGATTGTCCTGCCAGTCTTGACGACATTCTTACCCTCCCAAACCATTGCAACAACAGGTCCGGAAACAATGTACTCAACAAGCCCGTTGAAGAAGGGCTTGGCAGACAAGTCAGCATAATGCCTCTCAGCAAAAGCACTGTCAACATTGATTAGCTTCAAGCCTACAAGAGAATATCAAGTAGCCATTACAAAGGTTAAATTAAATATTTACTACAAAACAGGCAAAAGTGAAATATCATGCTAGACCCGTCTGTATTAAAATGTAGGGAAAAGTACAAATTGGTGCCCCGAACTATCGCTCTTTTCCAATTGAAGGTCCAAACTATCAATTTTTCCAATCAAGGGCAAAAGAAAAAATAAATTGACCAATTTTTAAATACAGAGCACCGTAGATTCACCGTGATTAAATTACAAACTCAATCATGTGAACCCCGTTAATAACGAATCAATAAAAAGTGTATTAATGTCAACGAAAAAAGATCGATTTAATATGTTAAGAGTTTATGGTGAGATCATTGGGTTATATTTCAAAATGGTTCAGATGATTGAGTTTACAATTTAATCACGGTGAAGTTACGGTGCTTGGTGTTCGAAAATTGGTCAATTTATTTTTTGCTTTGCCCTTGAATGGAAAAATTGATAGTTTGGACCTTCAATTGGAAAATGGCGATAGTTCGGGGCACCAATGTGTACTTTTCCCTAAAATATATACTAAAATGATGGCATCCACTAAGAAAAACAGGCAATCTGAGATCAAGCATTAGCCAACAAATTATGAAACAAAAGTTTATCTTCACTGAATTATATCCATATAGGAAATCAGCAAGTTTTAGAACATACGTTCTACAACACTTGGGTATGAACAAGACTACAGTTCTAGATACTTGCAAATACTTGAAAAGTTCCGAGATCATATATACATGTAAAAGAGAATCAGATATACCTCTCAATGTGAATCCCTTCTTCTCGAATCTGCTGATGATCTCACCAACCTGTCTCAACAACAGAAAGTAAAATTCAGTAGTGAGGAATCTCACCAACCTGTCACAACTCACAACAACAGAAAGTAAAATCCTAGTAAAGTTCAAGATTCACAGAGTAGCAATCGTCCTATCCCATTTCCAAATTCCAAACTGCAAAACATACATGTACAACAGCATCTACCAAGGAATATAGAAACTTTTCCCATCTACATATTCTCTCGATAATCAGACAATAGCTTCCGCCATTAATCGATTAAATATTTTATTCGACTGCAAAGATGCTCAAATCCAGAGCAATCAACAATTCAAAAAGGTAAATACTGCAGTTAGCGACGAACCAGGCTTCTCTGGACGCCATCAGGCTTGATCATGATGAAGGTCTGCTCCATTGATGATGAAAGTTGTCTGCTTTTCGAGATGCGAGAGGTATAAGAATCGATTTGAGGCGACGAGGATTGGCTGAGGTAGTGAAGTAGAGTTTATATCTCACGCGAGAAACCCTAATCGAGAAAATCAAAATTGGAATTCGGGAATATTCCCCCCTTTTTTTTTTGGTAAATTACATCAATATCACGTGTACTACCTACTCATTTCAAATAAGATATCGAACTTTTCTAATTTCTAATTTAATCATTTTTTGCATCAATTTATTATCAAATTCGAGTTTTAAAAAGTTTTAAGGTCAAAAACATATGAATTCAGTTATGAGGTTAACTTATTTTGATCGATTTTACTTTATTATGGTAATGATATGATTAATATGATGACACATGTGCAAATTGATGCGAAAATCACTAAATTAAAAATTAAAAAAGTTTGATACCTAATTTGAAATAATGCGATAGTCCAGGCAATATTTTTGAAATTTTTTCGTTTTTTTATAGTGGATTTTTTTACAATACATCTTATACATATTGCATGAGAACTTTATTTATTGAATATTAGACTCTTGGAGCAAGCCAACTCGACCGACACCTATTTTGCCCTCCTACTGAAACTATCGTTTAATGACAATTCGGTCGCTTAAGTTTGAAAACATATCTTTAACAATCAATATCCAGGGGAGCGCTCGGTTGAGGCAAGGTTGGTAGAATGAGGCAGTGAGGTACAATATGAGCACTCATTGTGTTGATGTGGCAGGGAATAGTACCTGAATAGTGTTTTATCTTTTGCTTTTTGAATAGTGCAGGATTTTGGTAATGGGACACGTGACGCACCCACAAAGCACGAAAGTTTAGATGTGTGACTCAGATCGTGCCTCACTTGCTTCATTCTTAAAAGGACTGCCTCATTTGAGCGCTCCTCTCAATATCTATTCTCGAAACTTAAGGGACCTTAACTTATATTTCTATAAATGTAATGGCCATTTCATAATTAACTAACAATATCCGCTCCAGCAGCATCCACACTCAATCCACACAAAGCAGTAAGCACACCGCAGTGAAGCAGAGCTCCTCGCTTCCCTCCCCAAACCCTAAAAATCCGGTCGACAACGATGCTCCTCCAATCCTCAACGGCTCCATTGCCGCAGCACCGAAACCACGCTGCGTTGTCGTCGCATCTAGCGTACGCGCCACCACTTCCGTTCAGTGCACGGAATTTCAGCCGATGCCAGACAATCAGCTACCGGTGGAGGAGTCAGGTATCATGCTCAATTTCGATGGTTCACACCTACGGGACTACCGACTTCGAGAAAAGGCCTGTGCAGAAATGGAACGTTACGTACCGGAAGATATCATTGATGGAGAACAACAGCGACGCGTCGGCGACCAGTGTGCTGAACCAAGCGGAAAGTGAAGGGAAGAAGTTCACCAAGTGGGAACTTTGTAAGATTGTTAAGGAGCTGAGGAAGTATAGGAGGTTCCGGCTCGCGCTTGAGGTAATTTGTCTACTATATATGTTCATGTTAGTTTCCTTGATAGCTTGTCTTCAGTGTCTGAGTTATAAGAACTGTTAGAGGTTTTCTGTAGGCTCATAACTCACAGTTGCGCTTGTGATTTTGTACTGTAATGTTTTGAGTGCTCTTTATGTATTTGGTTATTGGTTTACACCAGTGTGTTATACATTTATTATTGTGAATGCAAGCAGTGACCATATCGGAAAGTTATTATTGGAACTGTGCATTCAGTTACCTATTCAATGTATCATGATGTCACTGTCAGTATGAGAGTTCTACTTTTGTGTACGTATCCCTCCTTTTGGTCACTTTTGACTCGCTGCTGCTGTATTTAGTTGGCTCGGAGTATAGTTGTCATACTTCGCGCCACTATCTGCCTCGTAGTGTTTTATACTTACTGGCCTGGTGCATCTGTTTTGAATGCCCTTACATTATTTTTATATCTTAAAGTGTAGAATAGATATGGATTTTCTGATCTATGATTTATTTGATGTCAGGTGTACGAATGGATGAACAACGGAGGAGAGAGGTATAGATTGACTGCGAGCGATGCAGCAATTCAGTTGGATCTAATCTCCAAAGTGCGCGGTATTCCAAATGCTGAAGATTTCTTTCAGAAGTTGCCTGATACTCTGAAAGATAATCGGATTTATGGATCACTTCTTAATGCCTACACACAGGCTAAAATGAAAGAGAAGGCAGAAGGCCTGATGGATAATATGAGAAACAAAGGCTATGCATCACACCCACTTCCCTTTAATGTGATGATGACTCTATACATGAATCTTAAAGAGTATGACAGGGTCGACGCTATGGTTGCAGAAATGATGCAGAAAAACATCCTATTGGACATTTATACATATAACATATGGTTGTCGTCATGTGGGTCACAAGGGTCCATGGAGAAGATGGAACAAGTGTTTGCACAAATGAAGATGGACACATCCATTCATCCCAACTGGACTACATATAGCACTATGGCCACTATGTATACTAGGCAGGGCCAGATTGAGAAGGCTGAAGAATGCCTACGGTTGGTTGAGGGAAAAATAGCCGGCCGCGACAGGATACCTTACCATTATCTCATTAGTTTATATGGCAGTGTTGGTAACAAAGATGAGCTATTTAGAATATGGAACATCTACAAAGCAACTTTTCCTACCATTCCCAACATGGGTTACCATGCCATGGTCTCATCTTTGGTTAGGATTGGCGACATTGATGGAGCAGAGGATATGCATCAACAATGGCTTAAAGCTAGAGCAACATATGACCCCAGAATACCCAACCTTTTGATGCAATGGTATGTTAGAAACGGGCAGTTGACGAAAGCAACAGAATACTTTGACCAGATGACTGCATCTGGCGGAGTACCCAATTCAAACACATGGGAGATACTGGCTGAAGGATATATTGGAGAAAGAAGAATTCCAGAGGCAGTTTCTTGTTTGAAGGATGCATTCAACGCAGAAGGAGCAAGGAACTGGAAGCCAAAACCAAATCTTCTGACTGCCTTCATCAATCTATGCGCGGAAGAAGCTGATACAACTAGTAAGAATGTTTTGGTTGATCTGCTGACGGAAAAGGGACATCTTGAAAATGAAGCATACAAGTCAGTATTTGGTTTGACCGATGTGTCATTTGAATCAGAGAAAGAATGTGAAGATGAATCGAGTGAGTTACATTTAAACCAGCTTGAGGGTACTAGTCTGTGATACTTGCTATGACCAGTCAGCTATGCTCAATTTTGGCTTTAGACCCACAGAATCCTGAGTTAGTAGTGTAAAGCTGTCCGCACCCTGCTTCAATGCCATACATTGCATCTACCTCAAGTAGCTAAATTCTCATGTATGTTCTATGTTGTAAATTGAACTGTTCAGCAAATGTGTGTTCCAGTCCCATGTCAAAATTTACTACAGGCTAGAGAAGCTTATACATTCCTATGTACTAGTAGAAGCACAGCTTTCAGTCTCTGCCAGCAAAAGAGAGACCACAGATATGACATCAGATATGTCATCTAGTACCTTATATCTCCTATTGCACATTTATTTTGACAGATCTGTATCAATCTTGTCCTTGCCTAAATGTCATTCTCGTCTTCATTTTACTCTGTACATCAGAACCTATGGGTGAGAATACTAATTTAAAAATGATGCAAGATCAGTGTTGTTAAGTCGCTTGACTAGTAGACCAAGTCGTTTTTCCTTGTCCGACTTGGTGAATCGCGACTTGTTCGACGGATAACCATCTTTGGGCTCGATAGGCGATCCGGATCAAGACGATGTTGCAGATCGCACCCAGTTGTTCATGGCGGCGGGTGGGATTTAGGGTTTTAGGCTTCTCGGGAGAGAGATGATAAACAGTGCTATTTATTTTATTTATATTACATAAAAGTCCTTTAAGTTTTTAATGTTATATTTATATCCCATTTATTATAACATCTTTTCATATTGCACCAAAATCATCCAAAAAATGAAAAAAAATTTATTTAAACAATAAAAATATGCATGTTTAAAGAATATATTATGCATCTTTGTACTCTCTAACAAAAGAAATTTATTTTTTATTGCACTTTTTCTGAATTTCGTATTATTTTCTCATTTTATACATAGTTTCCTCTTTTATTATATATGAATTGTAACGACTAGTCGACTGGTGAGAACTTGACAACCTTGTGCAAGATATGGGTATACGAGGAGGCAACAACAATGTTTGTCAGAAGACAGACAAGTGAGTTTATTCCCTTCAGATACCACAAGGCCTACCAGTCTTAACTCTTGCTTGCAGGGTTTAACACACCAACTAGATGCAAGTGCATTAACCCCTATGCAACGGCCAGCGACCACTCTTCTTTGGGGACTCAAAATCAGGTAATTTTTTATTCATAATTTAAATTAAAAGTCCAGGTTCGAAAATAGCAGTTTGTCTCCAATGATTGTGATCAGAACTATTAACATAATATCTGGGTCTTTAAAGAAAAAGAACTGATATACATCGATAAGCTATGAGGGAGTGATACGGTATCAATTCATGTGGAGGCACTGAGGTGGGGAAGGTAGCACATGGGATTCTCGCACATGGAAAATCGACAAAGGCACCATAACTTTTTGATCTTTTTAACGTAAGTATACCTCTCAACCTTTAACATATATATCACCTCTTTTCGCTTTCCAAATCGTCTGCTGCAACATAACATTCTTCATATTCATTCAGTAAAATATGTAGTGCTTTTAATTAAATTTCCACCTAGTTTATATCTAAAATGCTTTATCGAAGATATTACTTCTTCTGTTGTGGTTTTATGCATGACAGAGTTTGAGAAAAGCAAGAGACACTTGAATGTGTTTGCAGCTTGTGTATATAATAATGTGTGTGTGGCCTGCATGTTAGAGTAAAAGTAGGCGACAAACCATATGCTGTGCTTCTTCTTTAGGGTTGTGTGTTTTTTTTTTTGTGAGTAGTGGTTGTCTTCCCCCGGTCGACAACTATCGCGACTCGCGAGTGTGCTGGTTAGGGATCCCTAGTTAGGGTTTAGTGTGTCCTAGCGAGAGCTGTTTGCTAGGGTCTAGAGAGGTTGGTCCCGCAGGTTCGGGCCCCAGTGTTTTTTTTTTTTGTAGCCCTTTTGGGCTATATTATGAATCAAAAAAAAAATCCATATGCTGTAATATGTAAAAAGTATCTTGTCTTTTTTAATTTTCATCTGCTATTTTCATTCATGAATTTAGTAGTAATGTACGGACCGTTATGCCCTTGTGATCTTCTTTCTAGGATTGTTTGATCCGTGAGTCATGCTTGGCCTCATTCAGAAGATATTGCCAGCAATGGCCTCAATGACTTGGCCGGCTATTGCTTCATCCGGCCGAGACAAGACAAGTAATTTACACTTACGGCTCACTTGTGTACTTATTGTATTCATATGTTTAATTTATACCTGTTTATAGTATGTAGGTAGGGACACCTGCTAAGGTAACAATTTCAATAATAAGCGCTGCTGATCATTAGTAGTAACTCGCTGCGCAAGTAAGAAATTTAAGCTGCGATGATCAGTACGGACTATAAACTTTGATCCTAGCAAATAATGACGCCATTTCTGTAGTGCTAAAACCAATGCCAACAATTCACGGTTATATGTAGATTTAAAACGGTTTGAGAAGGAAAAACCCTTACTGAAATAGGCGATCGGATGACCAGATTGAAGTAGAATAGCACCTACTCCTACAGAAGACGCGTCGCTTTCTACTATGAATCGTTTCGAAAAATCAAGAAGACGCAGTACAGGAGCTTCGGATAATGCTGACTTAAGAGTCACAAATGAAATTTCAGCTGCATCAGACCACTGAAAAGCGCCTTTTTTGGTGAGGTCCGTAAAAGGCCTTGCAATCAATCCATAGTTCCGTACAAATCTGCGATCACTACTACAGAATGGACCTTATGCAACGGTTCTGAGGTAGCTTATGCAACGGTTCCTCATCCGTTGCATAAGCTACCGTTGCATAAGGTCCATACCTTATGCCACGGTTCCACAAAACCGTCGCATAAGAGCAACACTTATGCAACAGTTTGTTGTTAGAACCGTTGCATAAGGTATGGACCTTATGCAACGGTTTCAACACAAAACCGTCGCATAAGAATAACCATTATACAACTGTTTTGGTGCTCAAACCGTTGCATAAGTGTTGCTCTTATGCGACGGTATTATGGAACCGTTGCATAAAATATGGAAAAAATTTGGCAGGTTTCAGCTGTTTTAGCTCAAAATCCCCCTGAAAATTGAATACAAATTCTAAACCAAATTTAGTACCCTGCTTTTACACATTTCCAAACATGGAAACACTTTCATTTCACTCAAAATACAATCATTCATACAAGTCCATCCATATATACATTGATTTATACAAACGTCACATATATAAATAATATTCACATGTAAACACTATGTTCGAATAAGTAGTTTTACAAGTAGGCGGCGATCTCATCTCGCACGTCTTGTACCTTCCCCAACTCATATGCTTGTGTCCCATTAGGAAAAACCTATAACAAATAAGAATACGATAAACATGAATATATAAAAAAAATAGAGTTAGAACAAACCTAACTAGAACAATATAAATTTAGAATAAACGTAGGTAGAACATGCTTTAAGAACAAACCTAATTAGAACATTTGTCACCATTCTAATAGAGTAAGACGAGACTAGTATGCTTACTTGGTCAAAGTTCTCCACATATGCACCGTTATTAGCACGAACAAATTCCATTATGTCCCGAATAAATCTCAGAACATAATAACCGCATAAATTAGTATCATCGGGTTGTTTCGGACACTGCATTATAAGTAATCTCAGTTAACACTTTATTAATGAAAATTACAAGAATATATTAAAGGAATGCTTTGTCTATGAATACTGTCACTATCTTCCATTCGACTCGACGATCAATCCTCGGATTACATCCTTGATAGTATCGTTGCAACCCCCTATAATAAATAACAATACGTAATCAGTGACTATCAATTCAAGTTACAAAATAATAGTAAGATGGAAACTTACGAGTCCACTAAAGCTTTCGCATCGCTGTGTATAACGGTCTGATATGGCGAGGAGTTAAACCAATGGACTACACCTTGGTTGGGGAAGATAACGCACAACATCCAATGAAACCTACATCAACAAACTAAATTCATATAACCCATATTTCAAAAAACAGATAATATAGGACAAGTAATTTATGTACTTACTCTCTAGCATTTATATAAGGCATAAAGTAGCAATAATTGCGATCTTTGTCTGGCATATGAAGTCTTGATACAAACGCCTCCATCCTATCATTTATGTTATTGGAAGGGCTCACGTCCGTGTGATTGAAGAACCCGAATCGAACCTCTGAATCAATCATTTGATTGTATAAAGAACTACAAAATGAAAAACTTGTAAAGTTAGACCTTCAGCAACAAATGATGAACAACTAATGACAAGAATATTTACCATATGTATAATTCACAATGTGAGTTCGATAACGGTGCCAATGCATATATATCACGGACGTCATCTGGGCCCACTGTGGAGGTGTAGTCGTCACCGAACACTTCGTCGGCGATGCGTACTCTAACAACGTCTCTGCCCAAGTTAGAGTACATGTCGTGTAGAAATCGACAGTCGATGGAATAATTCTCTACTGCATCATTTGAAGCCGGTGGCAAGTGGTAGTATAGTTGCATGGTATATGCCTGAATTTCGAATGTTAGTAAATAATTCAAATAAAATCTCATAAATTAAATTATGGAAAGATGATTCAAATATTTGATTTTATTACCCTTATGTTGTATTCAATCAAGTGCTTCGGCCATGCAACCAAGTCTGATTTCGCCTCTGCATCTCGTGTTGTCTTTAATGTCTCTCCAAAGGGAATGGGCAGTCCAACATTCTGACCAAGAGAACTATCGACCTTCACCTTCACCATTTCTTCGGGCAGTGGAATAGAACGTAGCAAACGACCTTTCATGACTCGACCGACTGCCACTAGTCATCTCTCATTATCAAGTCCCTCTTCGATATATAATAGGCTTCGTAGCCCAACCTGTCAACGTGAATAAATCCATGGTTTACATTTGTAAGAAAAATATAAACCAAATAGTAAGAAAATAACGACTTTAAAAATCTCCAAGTACCTCAGGTATATTCTTCCAAGGGTCCTTCTCTGTGGGAGCACCAGTGAAGACGTATTCACTCTGTCGATCAGACGGCTGAACCATCCTAGCACTAGAACTGGGTGTCGCCCTCTAGGAGGTAGAGCTAGGTAATCCAATCCTCCATGGAATGTGTGATCCAAGTCCTCGGGTACGTCCAGGGTGCTCATCCGTACCAATAGCCTCCGTCAGTATGTCACGTCGGCCTTGAGAAGAAAATTCTCCTCGAGCGGCTTGTTCCACTAAATCATCCTATTATTTCAGAAAATTACCAATAGTTAGTGTATAATGTAAAAATACTTGGCTATTAAACACACATAAGGAACTTACAATCTTTGTAGCCACTCCTTGAGATGCCTCAGAGACGAACTCAGCATTTTTTTCATTCGTCCCCTCTTCCACAAATCATGCCTCTCTATAGAGACATTAGAAGCTTGTTCCTCTTGAATTGCCCCCTGAGAAATTAACTCAGCTATTTTCTCTTTTGCCATTTCCTCTTCCAGTTTTCTATATCCTCCTCGACCCAAGACGTGCTTATACACATTCTTCTTGACCAGATCCTTGTTTGTGTCCCTTAATTTCTTTGCAGCTTCGGAGAGCCTCTGCTCCTTAAAAGCCTTCCAATGATTGGAGTCAATATACGGATACATCTTCAAAGCATCTTCATCTGTTCCGTCACCGTAGATGTAATCATGTGCGAGGCGTGACTTAAATTGTTTCCACATCTTGCACGCAGCGCTAAGCTCTTGATTTTTATGCTCCTCGACTCCATCAAAAATTGCCTGAAATAATATAAAATAAGTTCTAATTAATACAAAAGTTATTTACCATGTTTAAAACAAATACAATGTTAGAATTAAAGAAGCTCTTACAGTTGCCTCTCTCCACACGTGTCTTTAAAATGTTTAGGGACCTTCCTCCAATCAGTGTATATGATAGGAACACGACATCGAACCAATGTACCCAAGTAGCTCCTCCATTTGTCTGCAACCTTCCCTATTGGATTCCCTCTTCTATTCCATTCAATTGTGGCCTTGGTACCAGTCTCCTTGTGTCTCTTAATGAATTTGCTCATATATACAAGGCCTCTCTTCTTTGGAACTATCGGACCAGAAGTGTCATTAAGGTCATCCTCACTGCTGCTGCTGCTGTGTGAAATGGCCATGATCCTGTAAACATGAAATTACACGTCAGATTAATTAATCAATAAACCTTATTTCTCATAAATAAATAACTACACAAGTTATAAATAAATAACATACACAAGTCATAAATAACATACACAAGTCATAAATAAATAACATACACAAATTAAATTTCTTTATCAATCCATATTCCTTCTCCATGATCTTCTCGTAGTTGTATTTCATTATCAGCTTCGCTATCATCGTTCTCCACGGGAACTATCGTACAAACGGGCATGCAATCCTCAGCTAGATCTTCAGATGTATCACTGGTTAGTTGTTGTTTTCCGTGGAGGACAACATAATGGTTGTTATCAGAAGGGTCCTTGACGTAAAATACTTGTCTCGCTTGTTCGGCCATAATGAATGGCTCATCCTTGGACCCTTCTCTTCGAAAATCCACAAACGTCTTTCCATATTCATCAATACGAACCGCCGAATTGTTAACCCATTTACATCTAAAAACAGGCACTTGAAACTTTACGTAATCCAACTCCCATATTTCTTCGATGACTCCAAAATAATTAATAGGAGCATATATTGGATTCTGATCTCTGGCACTAGAAACAAGAGTGGTTTCAGCAACAAGTGTGACACCACTATTTTGCACAACGGTTTGGTCATCTTGAACTTTTGTGTGGAAAAAAAAATCCTTTAATGTCATAAGCATTCCACGTGTATACTGTTGGTGTAGGACCAGGCATGAGCCACCTTACCAAGTCATCAGACTCTTCTTCAGAGTTGGCCTGATTATTTAAATTCTCATTACATCTCAGCCAGTTACAAAATGACCGACTATGTTCTTTTTGCAACCACTGCTCGGATTTTCTTGAGAATGCACTCCTTAATATGTGTAGGTGCTGCTCTATGAAAGGCGTGATATCAGGCATATGTTGCAATACATAGAAATGAGCTTTCGTCAACTCATCAAATGATGGGTTATAAAATTTCTGACCACTTATGCCCTTTCCATTAAATCGATCAAAATGACGTGGCCTGGGAATCCCAACTGCGGCTGTATTTCCCAAAAAATTAGTGCAAAACTCGACAGCCTCTTCAGTTATGTATCCTTCCGCTATACACCCTTCGGGACGATGTCTATTTCTCACGTAGCTCTTTAGAATCTTCATGTACCTCTCAAAAGGGTACATCCATCTCATATGAACTGGTCCAAGAATGCGAATCTCGCGCACCAAATGAACAGTAAGATGCACCTTTACATCAAAAAAGCTAGGTGGAAAAAACATCTCTAATTGGCATAGTGTAACAACAATCTGGTCTTGTAGTTTATCAAGCTCTGATGAATCAACAACCTTAGCAAACAAAGAGCTAAAAATGCCTTATAGTCTTTGTACAACGGACCTCACTTTAGGAGACAATACACCTCTAATTGCAATAGGCAACAACTGCTGAATCAATACATGATAGTCATGAGATTTTAATCCATTCAACCGCAGATCCTTCATTGAAACCAAGATGGCAATATTCGAAGAGTACCCATATGGAACTTTAACTTCTTTCAGACATTCACACAAAATTGTTTTCTCATTCTTAGAAAGAGTTGTGCATGACGGAGGCAAATATGTACGCTTTCCTTCAGTTTGAGGTGCTAATTTGGTACGAATGTTCATATCCAACATATCCAGTCTAGCTTTCAATCCATCCTTTGTTTTTCCGGGAATGTTTAATAAAGTACCAATAAGACTGTCACATATATTCTTTTCAACATGCATCACATCAATGCAGTGTCTGACGTCAAGTGTATGCCAATAAGGGAGATCAAAAAATATTGATCGCTTCTTCCATGGAGTACCTTCAATGCGTGCATTGGGCTTCCCAAATCGATTTGTAATATTCTGAATTTTTTGAAGTATTTCATCTCCAGAAGCCGGTCGAGGTTCTATTCCATGTTCGGTCTCACCATTAAATGCAGCTTTTTTCCGCCTGTAAGGATGATGCCTCGATAAAAAACGTCGACGTCCCATGTAAACCATTTTTCGACAATTCTTTAGATGGCGTGCATGTGTCTCTTCCCCGCAAATTGGACAAGCTTTGTACCCTTTAATACTGTACCCGGATAAGTTACCATAAGCTGGGAAGTCATTGATGGTACATATTAGCATGGCACACATATTAAAGTATTCCTGCCTTGATGCATCAAACGTATGTACTCCTTCGTTCCATAAAAGCTTCAAATCTTCTATCAAAGGAGCTAAGTATACATCAATATCATTTCCGGGCTGTCGAGGACCCGATATCAACAGAGAAAGCATCATATACTTACGCTTCATGGTTAACCTGGGAGGAAGATTGTAGATAACCAATATCACAGGCCATGTACTATGCTGAGTACTGAGGTTTCCATGTGGATTCACCCCATCAGTAGAAAGGCCAAGGCGTAAATTTCTACACTCCGCTCCAAATGTCGGGAATGTGTTATCTACTTTTGCCCATTGTAGTGAATCGGCAGGATGACGCATTTTCGTATCAATAACGCGTTTCTCAGCATGCCAACGCATATTATCAGAATCTTCCGAGCTAGCAAACAATCTCTGAAACCTGGGAATCGGTGGAAGATACCATAGTACTTTAGAAGGAGTGCCCTTGGAACCATTTTTGGGTTCTTTGTTTAACTTATAACGAGGAGACTTGCACACCGGACATTCAACCATATCTTTATAGGAATTCCGATACAATATACAATGATTAGGACAAGCATGTATCTTCTCGTAATCGATACCCATTGGACACATAACTTTTTTAGCCTCGTAACAACGGTTAGGTAGGGTGTTATCCTCTGGAAGCATATCTTTCACCAGAGTTAACAATTCAGTGAAACTTACATCACTCCATCCATTTTTTGCTTTCAAGTTGAATATCTTCAAAGTTGCAGATAGCCTTGTGTATTTGGAGCACCCTTCGTACAATGGTAATTCTGAATCATTCCTCAATGACTCCAAAACTTGAGGTCTATCAACAAAATCGTCGGCAACATTGTTGACCATGTCAATTATATTGTCATCCTCCCAATCATCATTATCCACCGGTAAACTTTCTACGGGCTGAGGTTGAACATTTTGTGGTTCAACCTCGCCATGCATATACCAAAACTTGTACTGTGGGTTAATTCCCTTTAACGAAAGGTGTTTCCGCAATTTCTTGGGTTTGACCTTTTTGTTATTCCAGCAACCCATACATGGACAATAAACACGTTCAATGTTGTTTGTGGACGCATACGAAGATGCAAACACACAAAAATCCATAATCCCTTGCTCGTACTGAACACTTAACCTATTACCGGACACCCAGTCTCGATTCATTATAACTACATAAAGCATCATATACGCATAGTTAGAAAGAGATCATGTTATTGTTGATATACTTATTAGTAGAAATAGACCATATAAATCCACTCCATGAAGCACACTCCAACAATTAAAAAAGTTATAAATGAGTTTCATAGTGTATTTTACCTTAGAGTAGAATCTCTCGCACAAAATAGTCAAAGGTTGGATGCAGCGTCGACTCTGAATTTATAAACAACAATAAATAAGGTTAGTAAATGAAGAAATATCAAATATCCAATATGAATGGAGACGTAAGTAGTAAACTCGTTTAATTGGGCAATTTACCTTAAAATAGAAGCTTTCCTAAGAAAATAAAATACTGGGTGTGCAACACGTACGGACTAGATCTATAAACAACGAAAACAACTTAGAAAACAAGGAAATAAAGTCTAATCTCCATGTTAATAGGAAAATATGTAAGAATGATAACCATCGAATACCTTAAAATTGGAAAAAGCGGCAAAGAAAAAGATTTGGTAGTTGTATTTCCTAATGTTGGAGAAGTGAAGCTTCCTCTTGCTAATCGGCTAACAAGTACTACAAGTAGTGAACGAATATCGGTAAGATGCCAAATAAACCAACTAGTGCTTATTTTCGCCTCTAGAATCCATAAAACAAACAATCACGAGAATGAAAACCGGAGAGCTTTTTACCTGCAAAAAGGCAGTGCAATACCTACTGTCCAGAAAACCGGAGAGCTTTTACCGGTATCACGCAGTGCAATACCTACTGTCCAGAAAAATAGAAAAAAATTCAATCGTTCCATAACCTAATCCAATCAATCCATCATTGAATCTATAAATGACAGAATTGACAGGAGCTGCATCGGTTCAGTGGGAACTAACCGATTTAGTAATGGGCGAGGAGCGGAGGCGGTGTGAGACGAGGACTGGATGCGGAGGAGGGCGACTGGATGTAGAGGAGGGTCGACCGGGCTGAGAGCGACGGACTGGATGCAGACGACTGGCGCGGAGGGTCGCACGGACTGGGTGAGGAGCGGAGGCGGACAGAATTCAACTGCAGACGACTGGCGCGAGGGTCGCAGGGACTGGGTGAGGAGCGGAGGCGGACAGAATTCGACTGGCGAGCGGAGGAGGGCGACAAATTCGTTCGAGCGGGATTGGAAAGAACACCGAAGACTTGTGCATTTTTCAATTTTAGGTTTGAGTTTATGCAACGGTTCTTAAACAACCGTTGCATATAGTTTACCATTATGCAACGGTTCTTCAAAAACGGTTGCATAAACTATATCGAATGCAACGGTTCTTCAAAACCGTTGCATATAGTGTACCATTATGCAACGGTTCTTGAAAACCCGTTGCATAAACTATATATTATGCAACGGTTTGTTATAAAACCGTTGCTTAAGAAACAACCGTTGCGTAATCCAAAATTTGAACCGTTGCATAAGGTCCCTTCTGTAGTAGTGGATAGTAGCCAGTTAAGCCCAAAAATCCTCTTAACTCGCTGACTTTTAACGGGCGAGGCTAAGTACAAATAACATACACTTTTTCCTGATCTACGGCAACTCCTTGAGCATTGACCACGTGCCCCAAAAATGCTATTTATGTCTGCCCGAAAAGACACTTAGAGGGTTTAGCAAACAAACAATGCTTATGTAATAGTTACAACGTCATACCCAAGTGTTGCTGGTGTGAATCCTCCCCTTTGCTGTACACCTAAATATCATCAAAAAAATACAACAATAAATTGACGTAAATATGGACGAAATAAGTCGTTCATAACAGCCTGGAATGTTGAGGGTGCATTAGTGAGGCCGAAATGCATCACTACAAACTCATAATGCCCGTAATGTGTTCGAAAAGAGGTCTTGTGGATGTCAGCCGACTCAACCCTTATTTGATGGTAACTGATCGTAAATCAATCTAAGAAAAAATTGTTGCGTCGTGGAGCTCATCTAGCAATTCATCAATGATTGGAATAGGATACTTGTCGGGGATAGTAATATGATTCAACTGGCGATAATCAACACACATTCTTCAGGATTGATCTTTCTTCTTCACGAGTAGAACAGGACTAGCAAAGGGGTTGGTGCTCTGCCGAATAAATTCGTGTTTTAGTAAAGTCGTAGTCTGTTGCTCGTTCTCTGTTTTCTGATGATATGGATAGCGATATGGTTTGATGTTTGGAGGTTTGGAGTTCGGAATGACAGGTATAGAATGTGTTTGGGATCGAGGAGGGGGCAAGTGCTTCGGTTCCTCAAAATTTGACTTGTACTGCTGTAGGATTGGGCTTAGTATTTTCGGCTGTCGGTGAGTCTGATGGTCAGATGATAATAGTTGGAAAGTGCTAGGGGTGGACATGTTTGGATACAGCTTTATTCCCTGCAGCTTATGCTTCTTTCCATTGCTTTGAAATACCAAGTACATCTCCTTCCAGTTCACCATAATTGTGTTCAGAGTTGCTAACCACTTGATTCCAAGGACCAACTCTGCCGCTCCCAAAGAGAACGGATAGAAATCTTGTGTAATGACGAGGCTTGAAATTTCAATGCCAAGATTTTGACAGATGTAGTTGCAAGAAATAATTTCACCGTTGCATATTGTGACTCCAAATGCAGGGACTTCTTGTGTGGATAAATCCGGTCTATATCAATATCCGGTCTATAATTTCACCGTTGCAAGAAATAATTTCACCGTTGCATATTGTGACTCCTTGACGAGTTTGTCAGATATAAAATTGTGAGTAGAACCACAGTCGATCAATATCAATACCGGTCTATTCTGAATAATTACACGGAGCTTCATTGTGGTTGTAGTTGATTGATCCGAAATCTGGTGGAAAGAAATCTCAGCTATTCCTTCATCACTGTCAATGGTATCACCCAGTTGAACTTCGCCCATGGTCGTTTCTATAAGAATATCTTCGTTGCCGGATTCTAGGATGGAAAATGTAGATCTGCAGTGATGGGGCGACGAGAATTTATCTCCGCATCGATAGCATAACCCTTTACGTGAACACAGTAAAACATCAAAAATACAAACATCATCATGGCATTGTTACGTGAACACAAGTGTGGGTGAATGCAATCGGTATGAGAAGAAAAAACGTTCTTTTTAATCAATCAGAAATTAAAGATCTAAGAAAAATATATTCCCAAACAATCCACTAATAAATAGACCACTATATCAGAAGGTAAATTCCATGACAATGAATTTGCAAACTTTAAACTAATAATAACACAAAGGAACGGGAAGTTGAATGGAGGATCAGCATGGCAATATTTAGTTAACACAAGGTCAATTTGCTGAATGTAATCGATATAAGAATAACAAACATTAATTTTGATGAATCACAAAGCAATGATCTAATAACAGTGTACCAACATATTAACGGGTAAATTCAACGACGCTGTATTTGCAATTAAACCAATAATAACACAACAATAACTTATTTTGAAATGTTCAACAAAATTAATCGCACTGAAGCTGCAAACAATATAACAAAAGATCAACCAGTAGTAAATCAAATACAATAAAGATTATCGTGGATTTATGATTATGATAATAAAGGTGTAGCAAAAGAGATAACTGTCTCAGTGCATTCCAAAGTAAGAATTTACCTTGAACTTGGATCCATTGTAATCCTTGTCCTTGATAGTGTACATTTTTTTATTTTCCGTCTCTGTTATATTTTCGTTTGAGCATCTAAAGGCAGCGCCGACTATTTCATCCTAAAAGTCGTGAAATATTCGAAGTGTGAATACTTCAGCCGCATGTTTTTCCATCTCGAACTGTGTCTTAAAAATGGGGAAAGAATTGGAGCTCTCCTTTTGCAATTTAACCCTTTTGTTCCTTTGGTCGTCCATGGCAGTTGAAAAATTCATATAAAATTCAACCAAACTCAAGCCACTGTGCAAGAATGTTCCAAAAAAAAGAGTTTGAGCTTTCAGAGCGTGATGTTGTTCTTAGTAAACACCTCAAGTGAATGTGTTGGAGTACGATTACCAGTACGTCTGGAGGACGTGTACTCTGGTGTGTTTCGATGAGACAAACATCCTGCTAATGTGTTACTTGAGTGTGCAAGGCATTGCGCTGATATCTGAGAAGTAGCAGTACCTCGGATTGAGAACGAGAATATTTCCATAAATATTCTCGGTGGATCTTTGCTCCCAAGATCGGTTATAGCATATATATATGCTGGTATATTTCCAAGATCAGTTCGAGATGCTTGTAACGAGATTTGGAATTGGTTAGATATGGGAATATTGCGTGAGAGATTTTAGGAAACTTTATCTCAAACGCATATCCAATTAGATCGGTATGAGACGATTTAATTGGAAGGCTGATGAAAATATTATGGGATGGACGAATCAGCTGGAATATTTTGTGCGGACTTGTCGTGCAAGATAGAGAGATTTTCTCCAAGAAAATCTAGGGCTACCCGGTTCAAGTAGAGCTATATAAAGGATGCTACGGCTGCCTTTCAGTGCGTGTCTTGAACTGGATATCCTTCGCTGCGTGATTGCTGAAGCGAGAACGACCTGAGATCGCAGATTCGAAGGAGTTTTGAATCGGAGGTTCAAGAGCTACTTCGGAGAGAGCCAGTGTGCGATCTGAGCCAGAAGTGGAAGATTGCTTGCGGTGCGATTGCAACAGAGTTAGATCATCACTAAATCGGTCTGAGAGAATGACGGAAGACCACTGAGTGTGGTTTGGGTGAGCGGTATAATCTTTGTAATCGAGTAACATCAATACAAGCAATCGTTCCGAAATCCTTCTAGTGAAAACTAGAAGGTAGTGGTTTTTCCTAGATACTTAGTTTAGTATCTAGGTTCCCACTATATATTGCTGTCTAGTATTTTTGTTTACGCTTTAGTTTATTTCCACTGCATACTATACTAGACGCGTATCGATACTTGACAAGTACAGCTAACTAACGATCCTAGCAATTGGCATCAGAGCCTGGTCTCCAGATATTAGTTGGCTTTGCAGGTAAGATGACAACACTCAGCGATAGCTTCTGGAGACCCCCTCAGCTGCAACCTGGTGAATACGATTGGTGGGCTGAACAATTCAAGTCACACATATGCTCCCTGGATGGTCAGTTATGGAAGATAATCAGAAAGGGACCGGTACTCATCAAGGATACTAAGGATCCTACTAAGGATAAGAGTACGGATGACTACGATGACCATGACTACAAGACCCTTGAGAAGAATAGTAGAGCAAAGAAGGTACTACTCAGCTCTTGGCCCGGGAGACCTCAAGAAGATGCTCCGCTATAAAACCGCCAAGGAGATTTGGGACGCACTGAAGAGGCTATACTCAGGAAGTGAGGATGTGAAGAAAAACCGAATTTTGGCCGCAATGAGAGACTATGAAAACGCCATGCAAGGAAAGAACGAAACACTGGAAGAGTTTCACTCTCGCTTCCAGGGGTATGTGGGGCAAATGGAGTTTCTCGGCGAGAACATCGATGAGTGGAAGGTTACTCACCACTTCCTCCAGTCGTTGAATCACAATTGGGATGCTGTGACCCTAGCGCTTCAAGCTCAGAAAGATATCAAGGATATAACCCTCGATGAGCTAGTTGCCAGACTTCAGAGTAACGACAGTATCCAGCAGAGGAAAACTGCTAGGCGTGCTCCTGAGAAGTACCATTCCCTGGCTCTGAAGGTCGATTAAGCATTTGAACTCGATCGGACTGATGAAACTGATGAAATAGTGGACGAGGACACTGAGATGGTAACTAGAACCCTCAGAATGGCACAAATCAGAGGGATGCGAACCTTCAAAGGGAAGAAGTCACCAAAGGAGATGATTTGCCACCACTGTCAGAAAAAGGGACATATGGCTAAAGAATGCTTCAGCAAGAGAGCGGGATAGCCTCCGGCTCAAAAGAGCACCAAGGCCATGGTTGCAGCTTGAGGTGAATCGGGAGGAGAGAGCGAAGAGGAGGACCCAAGCAACGCAATGTGCATAATGGCGAATGATGAGGTAATGAAGCCAAGTACTGTTACTAGTTTATCTGACCTTTCAAATAGACAGGTACTGGACCTACAGAAGAATCTAACTGAAAGGAACGAAGAGCTGAGCGCGAGCTTAGAGGAGCAGGAAGAACAAATTGCTGGTCTTGAGGAACATGGAAACCAGTGTGGTCAGAAAAAGCAATTAGACTTGAAGAGGAGCTATGCAAAACTGAGTACAAATTAAAGAAGAGGATTCGCTCCCTAGAAGGACAACTGTCAAAGCTTCAAACAGAGGAAGCTATCCCTCTTACGGAGAAGCTCACAGAAATGGAAGAAAAGATAGCAATCCCAGAATATGAGAATGCCAAGCTGCTATCTGAACTCGAAGCTATCAAGACCACCAAGGAAGATGATAGAGAAGCCACGCTAAAGGAAGTCAGATACCTCGAGGATAGGATATCTGAGTTGGAATCCCAAAATACCAAACTATTAACAGAAGTGGAGGATACCAAGGCCATCAAGGAAAGTGACAAGGACGCATGGTTGAAAGAGCTTGCAGAATCAAAACTCAAAGAAATCAAGGAAGATTTCCCGAAGCGATTTATATCCAGACCAGGGATAGGGTACGACTCAGAGAACGATACTCAGACAGCTGCTAAAAAGACATCCCGAAAGCACGATAGTAAGCTATCTGGATGCAAGAGTCACGACACGAGTAAGTCTGGTGAAATGGATGAGTGTACAGTTCCATTCGATGGAAAGAAGGCGTACACACTATGGCTCAAGCAGGCAAAGAGTACGAAGTCCTCTCACATAGACTTCACCTCCAGAATAGCAAAGACATCTATCCCACCAGGACGTAGCAAATACGTGGACCTCAAGCATCACATGGTGTGCTGGCACTGTTGCCAGGCAGGACACCTCCATATGGACTGCTTACGTCATAAGCATGAGGAAAAGAAGGTTAAAGTCAGGTATGGCACCCCAGCACAGGAATGTTGGTATTACAGGCAGGAAGGCTACTCCCGAACCCATTGTCCCCTTCGTAAGGATCTTGAGGAAAGGACACATACCAGGTATGGTAAACAAGCCCAAGTGTGTTGATACTGTAGACAAGAAGGACACTACAAAAGGAACTGTCCCCACAGAGGTGAACGTGGAACAAGGGCACACAAACAGACGTTCCCACCAAGGCACGCACCCAAGAAGACCCTTGAAATAGAATGCAAAGACATAAGCGGACTCGGAAACACATATATTGCACGCGAACCAGGTAAGCCTACGTTTATCTGGGTGCGTAAGAATTAATGTCTATTTTTGCAGAATGGAGAGAGGAGTTGTCCCCGGCACGTACATAGTGCCTGCTCAGATCACCTAATTTCTAAAGAAAATTTTGTCTCTCTCCGCCAACACTATGAAGGATCAATCACCTTCAGAAATAAGTGGATGGTACCTATGAATATGAGAAGACATACTTTTAAAGTGGATCCATCCTTCCCAAGGAGAAACCATGTCTGCCCTGAAGGACAAAAGACACCACATTACGTGCGTGTGCGAGGAAGGAGGTAAGAGTGTCTCTTAGGAACGAGGTAAGTACTGTATGTACCCTGGTACTCATTCAGGTTAACGTTTATGGACCTATGCGGACTAGGTCCCTCAAAGGTAACTTATATGTATTCGTAAGTGTTGATGATTACTCTTGATACACCTGTGTTTTATCCATATGTCTAACGATGAAGAGTTCGCAGAAAGTGCACCCAAATAAAAATTGGAATTAGACAGGTTGACCAGCTCACTCACACGGATTAAGACAGACAAGATCCACCTACCTCAGGGGAACACAGAACACAGAGCCAGTCACCCCACTTAGATAGGTTATCTTGCAACTATCACTAGAGGATGCTCAACATATGATCACACAGGAATCTTGCGATGAGCATTGTAGCTGCAGTATGTTGTGCACAACTCCTATGGCTTAAACAACAGCTAAGTGACTATGGCATCTCATTAATTCTATTTGTAATCTTTGTGATGATACTAGTGATATATCTCTAAGGACCTTGTGCAACATTCTAGGATAAAGCATATAGAAATTAAACATCATTTCCTAAGAGATTGTGTAGAAAAGGGTATGGTGTGCATGGAATTATGCAGGACAGAAGATCGAATCGCTGATATATTCACTGAGGCACTGAACAGGGTACCCTTTGAAAAGCTGTGTATGGAGCTGGGGATGATTTCCCTCGACTGACACTGCATCCCCCGTGAGGACCTCGATGATTGGTGAGAAATATTTGACCTGTGTTTAGGTGCATAAGTATGTAAAGTTGTTGGCTTGGTCTTATTCAGTCTCACCTAGGAATATATTCGTGAACATGCACTGTATAAGCTGATTGATTGTGTGAGTTATGATACACTGACATACGGATGAAAAAGTTTTTTTGCCCAAAAGAACCTTCCGGATGTTTTGATCCCTCATTACAAGCCCAAATGATGGAAGGTATCTGCAGCCGTCCCTAGCCTACTCATGGTGGAACACTCCTATGAGCCCCTTGTTATTTTCCATATACTGGATGTGCTCCCCATGAGGTACTATATATTCACTTCACATATGTAGATGTTTGTTTTCGTGTGTGATGCATCATCTCATACCAGTCGGGTAACTCTACCGCATCACACCACCCCTTGAAAGACCACGGGGATTTGCAAAGGAAATCTGTATCATGGGAAAGGGACGTGGGACTATGTGCTTGGGCAACTATATATAGGAGGTCATTGATGATGAACAGATGTGACGAAGGACTATCGAGAACGATGACACTATGTACCAAGATAGTTGGGACACTAGAAGGATGGGAATAATAGCAGCAAAGAACCAATATTGAAGCACCAAAGTCATACACCAAATACAGAGAATCAACGATGGATATTTCAACCGTCTATTTCAGTTGATCCATGCTTATTTGGTAAGGAGTGTTACCCTCAGCGAACAAGTGGGAAAATCATCAGGGACTGCATCCTGCTAAAAATGCCAATCAAGAGAGAGCAGCTTAATGATGCTTTGAGTTCGTCTGTCATGCTTCTGATTTAGTGAATGCAGTGCTTTGTTTCGGTATTCTCTGAAGGTTTAATGAATTTGCTGATTCACTGCTATGCATACTTGTGAACTAACAACACTTGTCGAGTTTTTGATGATGCCAAAAGGGGGAAGATAAGGGATGCATACTCTGAGGGGGAACGATTCTTACAACCATGACCTTGTCTATCTAAGGGGGAACCGTAAGGTGCTGAATGAATGGTTGGCGGGACGTGACACTGTCGTGCATAGGGTAGGTAGCACATGTGAGGGGGAACTGCATTGCACATGTGAGGTGGAACTACATACGCCAAAGGTAACGTGGGAGTTTGAAATCTCCCTCATCAAAGATTCATTACCTTAAAATGTTGATATAAAGTAAACTGGAAATGTGTTGCTTTGTTGGACTAGGTTGGGAGTTTGAAATCTCCCTCATCAAAGATTCGTTAGCTTAAAAACTGAGAAGAGGTTAATATGTACATGTGTATTCATGCTATTATTATTCCTCGTGAAGAGGATGTTTGTCATCATCAAAAAGGGAGAAATTGTGGGAGTACGATTACCCTGGAGTAGGAGTACGTCTGGAGGACGTGTACTCTGGTGTGTTTTGATGAGACAAACATCCTGCTAATGTGTTACTTGAGTGCGGAGGTTTAAGTGCAGGTACTCTGGAAGTAACGGCTACTTGAGTGTGCAGGGCATTGCGCTGATCTCTGAGAAGTAGCAGTACCTCGGATTGAGGACGAGAATATTTCCATAAATATTCTCGGTGGATCTTTGCTCCCAAGATCGGTTATAGCATATATATATGCTGGTATATTTCCAAGATCAGTTCGAGATGCTTGTAACGAGATTTGGAATTGGTTAGATATGGGAATATTGCGTGAGAGATTTTAGGAAACTTTATCTCAAACGCATATCCAATTAGATCGGTATGGGACGATTTAATTGGAATGCTGATGAAGACATTATGGGATGGACGAATCAGCTGGAATATTTTGTGCGAACTTGTCGTGCAAGATAGAGAGATTTTTTCCCAAGAAAATCTAGGGCTACCCGGTTCAAGTAGAGCTATATAAAGGATGCTACGTCTGCCTTTCAGTGCGTGTCTTGAACTGGATATCCTTCGCTACGTGATTGCTGAAGCGAGAACGACCTGAGATCGCAGATTCGAAGGAGTTTTGAATCGGAGGTTCAAGAGCTACTTCGGAGGGAGCCAGTGTGCGATCTGAGCCAGACGTGGAAGATTGCTTGCGGCACGATTGCAACAGAGTTAGATCATCACTAAATCGGTCTGAGAGAATGACGGAACACCACTGAGTGTGGTTTAGGTGAGCGGTATAATCTTTGTAATCGAGTAACATCAATATAAGCAATCGTTCCGAAATCCTTCTAGTGGAAACTAGAAGGTAGTGGTTTTTCCTAGATACTTAGTTTAGTATCTAGGTTTCCACTATATATTGTTGTCTAGTATTTTTGTTTACGCTTTAGTTTATTTCCGCTGCATACTATACTAGACGTGTATCGATACTTGACAAGTACAACTAACTAACGATCCTAACAGAATGGTTTTGAAGTAAATCGGGATCCAGCATGAACGAATGGCATACATATCCGATAACCATTTGTGACCTTCTAATTCGTATTTAGCAATTACCAAATTCCACTGTTCTTCAAAATCTCCAGGGTGAATATGATCTGTCCAAATAGCAGACGAGATGTCCTTCATAAAATCAGTATCCTTGCAAAGCGAAACGCCAACCTGTACAATATCAAGTATAATTATGTGAACCTAGCTTTTATTAATTTAGTATCAATCTAGAATGAAGAACATAAACTTTATTTGTGAATAAACATCTAATTGTTTTCATCCAACGAAAAAAATATATATACCTTCGCTTTCATCTTCTCTGTGATGTGCCACATACAATATCGATGTCTGCTTTTTGGGAAGACATCTGCAACAACTATCTTCAAAGCGGGATCTTGGTCGGTGATCAAGACAATTGGCTCACTTGCTAGAGATTTTTGAATCACTGGAGAAGCCACGAATATGAGTCGACGTCTTCTTTGGATATCAGCCCGGCAGCTAGTGTAACGCTGCTTTTGTGGTTGTCGATCCCGGTAAACGGGACAAAAACCATGTTGTACCTGAAACATATGAAGAAAGGTTAATTTGGTAACAATTAAATTCGTGAAACAAAAAAAATGGTGTGCTAAAGAACTGATACTTGTTGGTACTGTATGTGGCATCGAACGAAATGATGTCACCGAACACTTTGCAGTTGGACACCATTCTTGTATCTGCCCAGAAAAGTCTGCAAAGGGTGCCATCCTCGTCAGCAAAATACTCAAAAATAAAACCTTCGCAAGAGTCTTTTTCTTTGGCAGATTGTTAATGATCATTTGAGCATCACGTCCCCCTATATATGTCTTGAGGTCTCTCTTGAAATTCCTACATTCGGTGACAGTGGCGCCAACTTTATCATACCCACCTGCCATCTCTTTCATTAGGCAAAACGCGCTGGTTGGGCCTACATTAACATTAGAACAGCAAACAAGCAAATCTTTCTGATCATATGTGAGGCATCTATTTATCCGCAAATATTTCTGTCCCAATGTTGAAACCAAATAATGGTTATGTTGTTCATCGAATGAATATACTGCATATTTCAAACCATCAACAAGCTTCACACACATCTTTGCGTGGCAGCCACATCTACTAACAACCCTATTTCTCTCCTTTGATTTTGATTCATCGAGGGTGTTGAAAGCGGTTGAACTTTTCCTCTTAAAACCTTCCTTGTAACACATGAAATGCTTTATTGTCACTGTTCCATCACTACTCTTAATCCCGGTACCTAGTTGAACGGAAAATCCACAAATCGATGCATAATCATTGTAGAATTTTATTGCATCCTTCAGTGTATCAAACTTCTGGCCAATAAAAGGCCTTTGGTTTGCTAAACATGTTGGAGTCCAGTAACGTGTGCCACCGGGTGTGATACGGAGCTGTTGGAATCAACATTTTCATTGTTCATATCGTCTACATATTAACAAAGTGAAAAACACAAAATTAGTGATGATCCCATGAATGTGTATGATTTAGAATTAATCAGCAGAATGGAAATATGGATTGTTAAGAAATCGGGAATGTGCATAGTTTCGCATTTTGTGAATTTAAGATATTGCTGAATTTACCGGAGTCAAAGTTTGGATCTTGATCCATGGATGGTAGGTCAGCAATGAAGTCGAGCTTCGTTTGATGTTTCTTTTCTGGGATTATGCGGCAGGGGAGTGGACGGTGAACTGCGGCGGTCGGCGATTGGAATTGTGCTGCGGCCGACGATTAGGTCGCGATCTGAAGCGGAATTCTGTTGCGGATGATGAGTTAGCGTTTAAGGGATTGATTGATTTCGATGATTTGAATGGTGATTTCGCCTAGGTCTGATTAGGTCGTGCGATTATAACGGATGAGATAGGGAATGGATTGATTTGGATTTGAAAATATATGATATATTGAAATTTGACGGAGATTAACGGGGTTAACTTTGGTGTTTAATTACAATTAAAACCCTGATATATTTTAATTAATAAGTAAATCTGATTTTAATGCAATTAGATTTCATCCATCAGATTTTTAAATCAAACGGTTTAGATCACTTTGTATTTTGTACCGAAAATGTCACTTTGTACGTGATCACAATCCTATATATTTATTTATTTATATTTTTCGGTAAAACGGTAAATTTATCGATTTGAAAATTTACTCCGTTTACCGACTTATTTTTACCGTTTTACCGTTGGTAAATTTACTGATTTGCCGAACCGAATTGATTCGGTAACGGTACATTCAATTCGGTAAATGGTAATTACAGAATTTTGTTCTCCCCTATATTAATCTGATTGAAAATAACATGTCCTTGCTAAGTGATTTCCTAGAACTTAAATACAGGTAAAACAAACAAATAGTGATTTTAGACTTTTAGTACCACTTAAACATTATTGCTAGTGGAAATAAACTAACTTTGACCCCAAAATAAAATACAAACTTTAACCATCAAATAAACTTTAATCTGCATTCTTATTTCTCCTAGCATATGTTATCCATGATTTTGTCTTCGCATGAGTCGTAGCACAAACAATCATAAGTCGTATCAATATCAAAAAAAAAAAAAAAACAATCATAAGTCGTATGTAAAAGGGTACATTAGTCATGTGAAAATACTACTCCTTGGCAAATCAACATGAAAGGTTGTCATACACGCAGACATCCAGCGCATTCACAACCTTAAATATCCCAAAGTAGCAACAAACCCCAACAAAAAGAAGCAGAAACAGAACCAGAGCTCCTCTCCCAACAATGGCTGCTGCTACTGTTGCTGATGATGCCACTGCAGCTGCTGACCTTGTTACCTGCTCAAAAGAAATGCCAAGGCTCATCAACTTCCTCTCCTCCTTACTCGAAAAAGTTGCTGAATCGAATGACCTCAGCCGCAGAATTCAACCCCCGAAGATCTCAATCTTCCATGGATTGACTAGACCCACAATTTCAATCCAAAGCTACCTTGAGAGGATCTTCAAATATGCCAATTGCAGCCCTTCTTGCTTTGTTGTGGCTTATGTTTACTTGGACCGCTTTGCGCAGCGTCAGCCCTCCCTCCCCATAAACACCTACAACGTTCATCGCCTGCTCATCACCAGTGTCATGGTTGCTGCTAAATTCATGGATGACATGTAAGTTCACCTTTCTTTCCCTCCTCTAAACTTACCCATTACCATGAATCCATCATTTCCACCTTTAGACACAACTTAAAGAGCATAATTGAGGTCCAATTGCTTTCTTCTTTTACATTCAATTGTTACATAGAAACTGTGCTTTACTGCATCTGTTGACCTTGATTATCACAACAAGTTGTTGGCTACTGCTACTTTTAGGTATTAAAAGGTTGCCGACGGGCAACATTAACCCTTGTTATAATAGCATCTTCTAGTTTGAACATGTCAACAAATTCGTCTGAAACTTTATATTGCAAGTTCGAATTTTGAATTTATATTTGGCATAGTAGTTCTATTTGAAATTCAAAGCCAGCTTAGATCCAGCAAATGTGAATGTGATCAAAGTCACTGCATATATTTGGCCGCTGTCGTTATGCTAAATAAATATTCCATAGGATTCACCTGAGGGGCCTATCTGTACCTGTAATGTCTCCCAGGATCATTGGTCCCAATCTGAAAATCACATTTCACTTCATGTGAAATAGCTTGGTGAAAATTGTAACGATGATTAAGATTTGGTAAATGCAGGTATTACAATAATGCATACTATGCGAAAGTGGGAGGGATAAGCACACCTGAGATGAATTGTCTTGAAGTTGATTTTCTGTTTGGGTTGAGTTTTCACTTGAATGTGACACCCAGGACATTTCACACCTATTGCTCATACCTTCAGAGTGAGATGACAGTGATGGACTCACCAGCCATTGTTAACTCAAATTCTTCTCGGTATTCGGAAGAATCTGCTTTGGACATTAGCAGATCTCTCAAGCTGCAACTATGCTTCAATAATGAAGATGACTCGACAAAACAACAGCAGAAACAGCTATCTGTTTGCATCTGAAACTTGAAAGTAGATGCATAATATTATTTACATGTTACAACTGTTTAGCTAAGTGAAGAACGATGGATGGTTATTATTAGAGTTTACATTAGACCCCTTCACTTGGGAGTCATGGATTTTTGGTTGTGGGATTTTGATTTGGAGCTTGCTTTGGTGGTAATGTACAGATGGGATTTGCTTGTTCAGACTCTGGCCTGGCCAGCTACTTGTCTCCATTTGACATACTGACCGGTCCACTGATTCGATGATTGTTGAACACCAGTGCCGCGAATTGAAAGGCGACACTTTGTTAAAGGGTGCATCATTTGATTGCAAGACCCATGGGAGGAGAATAAGATGATCAAGGGCCAAGGGTGGCATTGGTGTCATTCCATTTTAAGGTTGATCTTGCTTTGGTGGCACCATGTGAGTAATTAATGAGTGGAGGACTTTTTTTCTCTTTTTTTTTGTGTGGAGGACTTTAATAGAAGATAAACTGGGAAAAAAAAGGACAACTTGGGTAATCTGTTGTGTTTTTACTATCTAGCTTCACAGTTGTGTTTCCTTTACTGCTTGTGCAATTTCACTTTGGACAGCTAGCAAATCCAGCAAAGTGATCCTTTATTGGGCCTTAATTAGGCCGAAGAATTTTCAAGGCCCAATTCAATTCCCGGCAGAAATATGATAATCCGTGCTAGTCTTGATATGAATGAGTCTTTTATTTTTAATCGAGTGTTTTATTTTTGCAAGTAGACTTATTTTTAATCTGAGTGTTGATTGCTATGAACAAGTTAAGAAAAAGCCATGTGTGATGGGAAATAAGTTTTGACTTATTTTTTGTATGGAAAACTACAAATTCATTGTCTCAAGTATCACTTCATTTCAAAATAAGTATCAAACTTTCTATTTTTTCAAATCAAATACCGAGGGGTCAAAGAAAACTTGTAAAACTAACAACGTTAAATCATTTAATCCTTTAAATGATTAATTATAAATAACATGATTATAATTAAATTATTTAGAATATGAATACCCTGTGATTTAAAGATAAAATTGAAAATTGTATTACTTATTATCTTTGACAATTTTCTATATAATTGAAATTTGTAAAAATATATCCATACTAAACAGAAAATGTTCACTATTATAATTATATTTTTAATTAAATATATGAATAACTAACCCTCAAAGTCTCTTCAATTTGTCAATATGTTAATTATAAATACGTTAAATGAAACAAATGATTAAGATTTAAATTAATTAGAATTCGAATATCCAATCATTTAGTGATAAAACTGAAAAGAACATATGGTACAAGTTCAAATATAATTACAATATTAAACTTTACCTTTTTAGTTTGGGTAATATATTTTTTTTCTTTTCGATTGAGGGTAATATTTTTTTAGGAAAAATGACAAATAAGGGATATGAACTATCACCCATTGACAAATTATGGTCCGAACTATGAAAATTGACAATTAAGGACAATTTCAAAATATTTTTACTCATATAATACTTAATTGACGGAATATCACTCTGTCAATCAACAAAGTGAACTAAATGAATGATTTGAAAAATTTTATTGCCCTTAATTGTGAAATTGAGAAGTAAAATATTTTGAAATTTCCCTTAATTGTCAATTTTCATAGTTCAGACTGTGATTTGTCAATGGGTGGTAGTTCATACCCCCTATTTGTCATTTTCCCTATTTTTTAAGTTTAAGAATATAAATTATCAAAGATACTAAGTAATATATATTTTCAAAAATGATACCATATTCAAATTATAAATAATAGGGAAAAGTACAGTTTGGGGACCTTAATTATCACCATTTTTTAACTTGTGGGCTGAACTATAAAAACTTCCAAACAAAGGGCGAACTATCGAATAATTTTTCAAACAAGTAGCACTGTTTAACGCCGTTAGGGTTTTCACTAACGCCGTTGAACGGCGTTAACTCCGTTAGTTAATAAATTAATATAAAAAAAATTAAAATTGCCAAACTTTTTAAATATGTTAAAAATTAAACGAATTTATAAAAAAAAATTGAAAACTTTAATTTTTAATAAAAAGGAATATAAAATTTTATTTATCCCTAGTACCTAGGGATGCACAAATTGAGACCGGACCGGATTTTACGGGTCCGGTCCACGGTCCATCATTTTCATAATTTCCGGTCCATCGGTCCGACCCGGACCGTAAAATTCCGATCCGACCCTGACCGTAAAAATAAGGGTATTCGGTCCGATCCGGTCCAATTTTCACAAAAATCCGGTCCGCGGTCCGGTCCACGGTCCAAGATTTTAAAAATTCCGGTCCATCAGTTCGGTCCGGACCGGTTGTGCATCCCTGCTAGTACCTCTTATATAGTTCAAACTAGATGAGAACAATAATTAATATTTTCTTGAATTGTTTTTAGGGGAACTTTGTAAAAAAAAAAAAATTAAAATTTTCATTTTTTGTTTATTTTCCTAAAGTTTGTAAATTTTATTTTTCAAAAATTTTATATTCTGTTTTTATCAAAAATTAAAAATTTTAATTTTTTTTATAATTTTGATAAATTCGTTTAATTTTTTACAACTTTTTAACATTCTAAAAAAAGCTTGGCAATTTTTAAAAAAATTAAGTTTTATATTAATTTATTAACTAACGGAGTTAACGTCGTTAGACGATGCCCCTTGTTTGGAAAATTGTTTGATAGTTCGCCCATTGTTTGGAAGTTTTTATAGTTCAGCCCACAAGTTGGAAAATTGTGATAGTTCAGGTCCCCAAACTGCACTTTTTCCTAAATAATATGTACAATTTAACCATTTAAAAGGTTTACAGTGTTATCGGATATAATTGTTAAAATTTAATTATATAGCAAATTGTCAAAGATAGACCTGTACAAATTCGGATTTGGGTCGGGTTCGGGCCGGACTTTTTTTATGTTTGATAACCCATACAGTCGGGTCGGGCTAAACCGTCCGGTGAATTCGGGCTCATAATCTTGTCCAAGCCGCCATATGTACCGGGTCGGGGTACCCATCGGACCAACCCGCTACAAATATGTATCGCTACATGTTAAATAAAAATATAATAATTTTCTTGCACAACAACAGTATATTACGATGATGTAGCATTAGATGGATGCAAAACATTCGTCAGACTGATGTAAAACATTTCCAAAAGCATCATAAAATATTACAGCAAAGTTTTTGTCGGGGACTGTCGGGAGTAATTTTCATTGTTAAAACTTTTAACTATTTTATTTTTGGAGTCTATTTCTTTTTGATTTCAACAACACACATTAGAAATATATTTTTTATTTCTTACTAATTAAAATTAAGTATTAATTTTCTTTTTAAAAATAAAAATAAAAATTAAGGTTTATTTTGTAGCGGGTAAATGAGCGGGTCTATTAGCCCGGTCCGGACTAAAATATGTGTCAAAGCCCGGCCCTAAAGAAACACGGACCGGGCCGAGCCTGGTCCGTTGGGCTGTATGCTTGTCCAAGCCCGTTTCGTTGACCGGGCGAATGGATCGGACCGGTCGAGTTTGCCCGGATTTGTGTAGGTCTAGTCAAAGATAATAAACAGTATTAAGTTTGTATTTTTATCTTTAAATGATAGGGTATTCAGAGGAGCGTTCAAATGAGGCACCAAAATTAGAATGAGACTATGAGGCAACTTCTCAGCCACTCATTTTGACAACATCATCTTCATTCATCCAATAAAAAAGTGACACTTGCCCCACTATCACATTCTTTTTCTCTTATTTTAAATTCGGATTAATTGTTAAATTAATTAAAGAAGGGTATTTTGGGGTTTAATTTTTCTCACAACTGACAGCTTTTAACAAATTTGGTAATTTGGAGTTTCTCTCTCATGTTGCAAATGAAACAAAACCCAGACATGAAAAACAGATCTACATCGATTTGGATTTCGTGAGTTCAATTTTTGCTCGCGGAGGTCAGCAGACAGCTAATCGGAGTTCAATTTTTGGTTGCGGTTGCGGAGGTCTGCAGACAGCTTATGAAATTATGTGACGTCCGACTTTCGAGTAGAGCGAGTAGCGAGGCAGCGGCGTCCGACTTCCGAGATCCGAGTGCGACCGTTCGACCGTGCGCCATCCCAATCTTCCAGATTCTGATAGAGGCAGCGACGTCCGACTTCCAGTCTTCCAGAATCCGGCAGAGGGGGAGTTGCGCAGAGCTCGAATGTCGAATGATTGAAGGAGTTGGAGCCTGGAGGTAAGTGACGAACTGACGATACTTGCGTTGTGTATCAGTGTATTTTGTGTTTTTGTAATGGTTTTACTTGATTGCTTCGATTGATGAATTGATGATTTTGTGAAGATAGTGATTTGTGCACACACTTCATTGTTTGGGTAGGTGATTATTGGGTTTGTGTTGGAGTTCTGTGATTGCTTACCATTTGTTTGTGCTTACCATTTGTTTGGAGTTCCTATATTCGATTTCTAGGTTTGATTTCGATCGCTTTTGTTAACGAAGACTTGCAATATGTCGAAGATAGAGATCTGCAGAGATTTGGAATTTGATTTTGGAATTTGATGGTTATTCATTGATAGAGATTCGAATTTTGTTCTTGGAAATTTGGTATTTTGATGTTTGTGAATGATTCAGGATTAGCTTTCTTTATGGTTTGATCTTATTTTTGAAATTTGGTGTTTGCTGATGATCCAATATTGGATTTTTAGCCTTTACGGTTCAGATTGTGTATGGATTTGGTCAAGTTTTGGGAATTTGAGGTTGCTGATGCTTCAAGATTAGATTTTTGTGTGTTTAGATTTGTGGTGATCCAATTTTGGAAATGTGGGTTTTTCATGTATGAACTATTTGTTATTGATTTTAGGGTTGGATACGAAATGGATCTGATTTTGTTTGATGTAGCTTGTGATCATTGTGGATTTGTGGTTTGTCTGATAAATGTTTTGGTTTTATGATAGGGGGTTGCAGCTGCTATGAATGTCTGATAAATGTCTGATAAACTTCATAGCAGGGGTTGCAGCTGCTATGAGCATCTCTGCTCTACAAGACTGTGAGCCAATGTGGTGTTGCTCAGGAGTTGCATGCCTAAGGTTTTCTGTTCCGGTGTCGATTTGAAGGTATACTCACAACAATATCTGCATGGTGTGGAAGCTGTTGGAGATGGAGGCATTGTCGGCACCACTACTAGATGCAGCAGCAGCAAGAAGATATGCATACCTCATTACTTTCGGCAGTTCTCAGTCCTTACGGAAGATGGTGGGTTGAAACATGTATGAAAGGAATGATTTGTATTTTTGATAAAGGTTTAGTTTTTTTTATAAATTGTATGTATTGAGAGATGTTGAGATCTGTGTAAGAAAAAAGTATTTGCTATTGTGGATTCTTGGCTCAGTGAGGTTGTATCAAAAAAATCATATATCATTGAATATTGTATTTGTTTGAAAATGTGTGTAAGGTAAAATTATAGCGATGTATATACTTTCATGTTCGAGTTTTGTATAAATGATAACAATTGGGTTGTAACAGCTATGAAGTTTGTATTGATTGTTTTATATGCAATGTGGCCAAGTTCATTACCCCCTTATTTCATAACACATATGGACATTCGTTTCAAAATAAATTATACATTCATTACCCCCTTATTTCATATTCCATTACACCCTTATTTCATATGGCATTACACCCTTATTTCCCCCTTGTTTCATAAGTCATTACCCCCTTTATTTCATACGTCATTACCCCCTTGTTTCATAAGTCATTACCCCCTTGTTTCATTAGTTATTACCCCCTTATTTCATTAGTCATTACCCCCTTATTTCATAAGTCATTCCCCCTTAGTTCATAAGTCATTACCCCCTTATTTCATAAGTCATTACCCCTTGTTTCATAAGTCATTACCCCCTTATTTCATAAGTCATTACCCCCTTGTTTCATAAGTCATTACCCCCTTAATTCATAAGTTATTACCCCCTTATTTCATAAGTCATTACCCCCTTCTTTCATAAGTTATTACCCCTTTATTTCATACGTCATTACCCCTTTGTTTCATAAGTCATTACCCCTTGTTTCATAAGTTATTACCCCCTTATTTCATAAGTCATTACCCCCTTGTTAAAATAATACATAAGTCATTAAAGTGTCACTGTCCTCCTAGCTATGCATCACTTTCACTCCACAACATCAATCCCTTGATAGTCGATTCTATAGCATAATAAACATATTGTTATTGATTTCATAAAAAAACATATTGTAAACTTAACATAAATCATTCATAAATGAAATAAAATTACAAATGACATATAATTAGTACAAGTTTTGACACAGACAATGCTGCACACATAAAAACACTACAAGTACCATTGCAGACATGTTTTGACAAAATACAAGCCAATTTAAACCACAAAGGACTGCTGTTGAACCACCATTATCAACTAAAAATGGTACAAGAAAGCTAAGGCCAATAAGAAGTAATATGCCAATTGCCAGCAGCCTTCTCAGCTCCGCAAGCAGCAGATGCTCCATCATTGCCAATGCTCATTAATGTTTCCGACTTTTTATCCAGCATGAAGTTCCTCATGCCATATCTTCCAATAGTGTCCCATGGACTCCAACCTGCATACCAAATCAACATCGCAAGATCAGACCACTAATAATTTCAGAAACCATCATAACGGCGAGTATTGCGATTCTGCCAATCCTTCAAACTCTAACGCACAAATTAAAGCGTAAAACTGAAAGTTACCATCTGTTCCAGCAATGGGGTGGATTTTGAACGCCTTTGTCTTAGTCGACACGTACTTGCTTCGTCTCCTTGAACTCCTAGTCGTCCCTCCTGCTGCAAATCATCATAAGAAACAAATAGAAAATGTTCAGCTGACTCATGTATGTCTTTCTTTGGTGGCATTACATGTTAAACATACAAGAACACAACTACATCACACCTCTGAGCATGCCCTTGGTTGACCAATTTCATTTTCACATACATGGTGAAACTTATTTCTTGAGAGAATGACCTTGGTTGACATCATCTCAAGTGAATGCTCCAAGTTCTGAAGCTCACTTCAACTTGCGGAGCCAGATCTTCTCCAAGTAATACCTGCGTATAAAATATGCACGTAGAAACTCATTAACAAATTAAAACAAATGTGTACAGAAAATACATGTGTGAATATGTACAAAAAGCTCCCGATTGATTAGTTACTCATTGCTTTTGGTTGCGCTGCAACAGCTCAAGCTTCGATTTCATCTTAGTGTATTCAAGTGACCAGTTTTCCTGCACACACACATTTCATAAAAAATAAAACACAACCACATCCGGCGCAAGAGCCCAGTTGATATACCATCAATATCATTACAAAACTGCAAGAGCACAAATAAAATATGAGATGTCAGACCTAAATGACAAGTACAAGAAACAAGGTAAATTAGAAAATATGGAGCTCAGAATCCCCAGGAAATATAGCTTGCCTCACCATTTCAGTAAAGTTGGATGAGCACAACAAGATCAAACAATCGTTTAACGTCAATTAATTTAACATCACAACAAATTTCAGAAATCACACAACAAATATGACACCATAAAACCTCAAACAATCAGAGACCCAACATCCTACTCAGATGAAATGAATTGCAAAATCAACCAACACTTATTTAAAAAAAACCCTTCTTTCCAGTCAAAGCGCAATTCAAATCAAAGCACACAAAATCCAGGCAAAGCCAAACCTATTCGAATCCGATCTGACGGAACCCAGAGGCTTCAGAAGCCGATTCCCAGCCTCGAAAAGCTGCTGCTACAGGTCTATCTCCATCTCCATCGCAAATCTGGAATCTCATCGAACTCATCCTCACAGCCGTCGCCAGGCACGGTTGAAACCCCAAATGGAAACCCTAGCTTTTTCTCCCGTCGCCTCATCGAACTCATCTCCCGTCGCCTCTCGCTCTTTCTCTCTCCCAAAACTCATCGAACCCCAACTCTGGAATCTCATCGAACTCATCTCCCGTCGAACACCCTAAAAAGCTCACCGGCTATCGGTTCGAACACCCTTCGTCCGTCACCCTTCCCTCGTCTACCACCCTAAATTTCTCACCGGCATGGGTTTGTCTGGGTTTCGTTCGTCTGAACGGAAAGCAGGTGAGAGAAATCAAACAGGAGAGAGAAATCAAAAAGCAGCTGGCACATGAAATCTCCAAAATACCCCCCATAAATTGCCGCCAACAATTACTTTTCCAATTCCACCTCACCATTTTGATTGGCTCACAGCCTGCCTCACGGTCTCATTCTACCAAGGGAGCCTCAACGGAGTGCTCCCCAGGGTATTCATATTCTAAATAATTTAATTTTAATCATTTTATTTATAATTAATCATTTAAATGGTTTAACAGTGTTAATTTTATAAATTTTTTAATTACACTTTGATCTATCAATATTTGAAATTAGTTCGATTAATGAATTTGTAGTTTTCTATATTTAAAATTATTACCGGTAACGTTAAAAAACAAAGTTGGGATGGGACAGGTCGATTTATGGGAGGTGTGCATCCCCACCCACCGTGGCGCATGTTACCCACATACGGCCCTCCATTGCGGCGGCGCCGTTTAGATCCTAAAATCTAACCACCCAAAATTCAGCTACGTCACGTTTAACCCTACAAACAACCTCCGCCAAGGCGCCAACTAATCCCTCCCTCTAACCTCTTGCTATACTGCGCCCCCAACCTTATCCTACACCCCCACCTCCTCCACCCTACGCCTCCTCCCTCCACCATATCTCCCAACCCAATCTCATCTCTCCTCCCTCCCCACACCCACAAACAAAGCTTTCGACTTTCCCACACCCTTTCCGCCGATTGGTCGATCTACGCCATGGCCGGATCTCCTCCCTCACCGCAACCCGATGATTCCAACATCCACCAAACTCCGCCGTCGTCACAACCGCCGCAGGCTCAACCAAGTTCTAAACCCTCATCTCGCCGCCTCCCGCCTCCGTGTTGGTCGCACGACGAGACCATAGCTTTAATCGACGCTTACCGTGACAAGTGGTACTCCCTCCGCCGCGGAAATCTCAAAGCTTTTCATTGGCAGGAGGTGGCTGATGCGGTGGCCGAAAGGTGTCCGCTGGCGTCGCCGGCTAAGACGGCTGTCCAGTGCCGGCATAAGATGGAGAAGCTGAGAAAAAGGTACAGATCTGAGATTCAGAGGGCTAAGTCTTCGCCTGTTTCCAGGTTTATATCTTCTTGGGTTCATTTTAAGCGGATGGATGCGATGGAAAAGGGACCAGCTTTGGCCAAACCAGTTGATGATTCGGGTTCAGATGATGAGAATGATGATGAGGATGATGATGTTGATTTGGAGACCTATGATTACCAGAATGTTGGTGGTAGATATGGTAGAAATTTAGGTAGTCGTAGCAAGGCTGGCTTTGGTTTAGTAGGTAACGGAGTTGGCGGTAGTGGAGGTTATAGCAGTGGTAGCGGAGCTGGATATAGGATCAAGATTCCAAATGGGGTTAGCGTAGCGAAACCTGGAACGAGTTTTAGGTCAATGGGGTATGGGAAGTATGATGATGTTCCTAGTGCAAGTCCTAATTTGGGTCGTTTAGCAATGCGAGATGGCTACTGGAAAGGATCGGGAGGATCAAGGGCTAGTGTTGGCGCAGCTGGTGGGAGTGGATTGGGGAAAAGAGAGAGGGAAGGAGATAGTATATCGGAAATGGTGTCTGCTATAAACATGTTGGCTGATGGATTTGTGAAGACGGAACAAAAGAAGATGGAGATGGCTAGGGAGATTGAGGTTATGCGGATGGATATGGAGACCAAGCGGCTTAAGATGATTTTGGAGTCTCAAGAGCGGGTGATGGAGGCATTCGCAAAGGCTGCTTCTGATAAAAAGAATTCAAAGAAAATGGCCTTGCCTGAGTAGGTATCGGATTCTGATTGTTCTTCTGGGGTTCGTCCTTTTACTTTGAATGAAGTTGATAGTTTTAGCTTATGCTCTTTGGGACTTAGTTGAGTAACATTACTGAAGTTCTATCCAGGGTTCCCCTTTTGTTCGGTCCTCACTTCCTGTTGGTTTAGACTTTAGACTACTTGGTTATTTAATGCCATTAGAGATTTGGTTCTATGATTGCCTAACTCTCCGTTTGGATCTTGGGGTTCGAGTGCTAGCCTAGTGGCAAAAGCAAACCGGGGGCCCTCGTTGGCAACCCTGGTTCGATTCCCCATTTCTCCAGGACAGATACTAATTTAACCCGTCCAAGTCCTCATCAAAAAAAAAAAACTCTCCGTTTGGATCTTGAAATTTTTGGTGGGAAGGAAATGAGATGAAATCTTTTTAAGGAAAATAGTTTGCCCATTGAAATTTGAAATGTTTGTATTGTATTCTTTTTTTACATTTTAATTTTTCAAGGCAAACGAAACAAGCTACTTTATTTTTCATCAAATTTTCTTTTCATCCCTCTATTTTCCACTATCCAAACGGAGCGTAGGTGTTGGTGATGTCCTTTGTTCTGTTCAATACATTTTTCGCTATGGCCATCTAAGCTGGCTATTTGCAGTTCAAGTGAAACGAATTGCTGCTGAAAGAGAAGGCAAAGTGTTCATTATGAGAAGCAGCTTCTGTTTGAGAATATGCATTTTTGGACAAGAGACTGAGCTTCAGATATAAAAAATGTGTAATGGACAATACACCAACTTAAGATTTTACATATCATGATTTTTTTTTTGACCCCCTCGGGATTCGAACTCACGACCACTTAGACATCGGAGGTTTTATGTCTTAGCCATTGACCGATTATTCTAGCTATGCCCTGATGGGCACATCAGGATTTCATTCAGCAGATGTACATTGATTTTTACATATGGAATGATGTTTGTAGTTGAGCTAGGTCACGTCCTTGGAGAGAAATGTGCCAAGGAAGCCTCGGATATTTTGAATGATACGAATGTCACATGCACGCACACCCAAGAAAAGAGTTAAAGAGATGTACCATACAAAAATAGATATAAACAGAGCATGGGTAATGAAACACAGAGAAGCGATCAAATGAAGCACCAAAATTAGAATGAGGCAAGTGAGGCACGATTTGAGCCACACATCTAACCCTCCGTGTTTTGTGGGTGCACCACGTGGTAAATAGTAAATCCACTACCAATAGTAGTGTGAACACAAAAATGACGGCTGTGAACGTGGCTTCGCCACGTGTCACAATGAGTGGCTCAGATCGTGTCTCACGTGCCTCATTCTACCAATCCTGCCTCAACCGAGTGCTCCCCATGGATCACATACAACATCATTATTTATATAAACTACAAATCATTTAAATTTTGACGAATTTCAAATATTAGAATGACTTTAAGAGATAAATCGATCAGAACACAAAAAATTATTACTTTTCTCTTCAATTTATTGAAAAATAAATTTTATTCACTGCACATTTTGTCTTATCACCGCACATTTTGCTTTCTCACTGAATATTCACAAAATAAGTGTATCATTCACTAGACATTAAGTGATATCACTAAACATTTATATTTATCACTAAACATTTAGTTTTATCACTGAACATTTAGTTAAAATCACTGAAAATTTATAAAATACGTGAACAATTAAAAACATTTACTATACAATGTTTAGTAACATGGAACATTTAGCCAAAATACAAGGAAATCATGAAAAAATAAACTGTTCGGTAAAGGTGATAAGGCAAAATGTTCATTGATAAGGAAAAAATGTTTGGTGAATTATTATTTTTTGATGAATTGAAGCGAAAAGTTAAGATTCAGCCATATCATTGAACGTTTAGTGGGGTAGAAATAGGTGCTATCGGTTTCGGCCACAAAAGCTATGAACTCAGATTTCATAGTAGAGCTAATGATGCATGTTTGTTTTTTCGAGGCCCAAGAGATGGCACATCCCTCAAGCAAAAATATACAACCACTTGTAGAAGAATGATCTTCTAAATTAGTGATCCAACTTGCATCTGTATATCCCTCCAAAAATGAGGAAAATCCAACATAAGTCAAGCCATAATTCATGGTTCCCTTAAGATATTTAAGCACCCGTCTTATAGCTTCCTAGTGATGAGTACTAGGATTACTAGTATATCTACTCAACTTGCCCACTGCATAAGCTATATAAGGCCTTGTGCTTGTCATTGCATACATTAGGCAACCAATGACTTGTGAGTACTCAAGTATGTGAGTACTCAAGTAGTGAAACAGCTTCACCCGTATTCGGCATGTGCATCACACTTGGGTCCATGGGAAAGCTTACCGGAGAACAATTCAAACAATTGAATTTCTTAAGCACTTCTCAATATAATGAGACTGTGTTAGTGCTAATCCTTTGTTCTCACACTTGATTCTAATATCAAGAATCACATCTGCTTCTCCCATATCTTTCATAGCAAAGCTTGATGATAAAAATGCCTTAGTAAGGTCTACTTGTCTTTGGTACGTGCCAAAGATCAACATATCATCAACATACAAGCAAATGATTACTCCATTGCCGAAGTTATCAAACTTGCTATAAATACACTTGTCGGATTGATTCAATTTGAATCCACTTGACAAGATAACATCATCAAACTTCTGATGTCATTGCTTAGGTGCTTATTCAGCCCATACAATGATTTGACCAACTTACAATCCTTATTTTCATTTCCAGGCATAATGAATTCTTCCACTTGCTTCATATAGATTTCCTCCTCTAAGTCACCATTCAAGAGCGCCGTCTTGACATCCATTTGGTGAACAACAAGATTTTTAATTGCAGCAAGGGCAATCAACAATCTAATAGTGAAAATCCTAGCAACAGGAGCGTATGTATCGAAATAATCAATACCCTCCTTTTGTCTAAAGCCTTGGATAACCAATCGAGCTTTAAACTTATCTACCGATCCATCAACCTTTATTTTCTTTTTGAAAATTTATTTGCAGCCCAAAGGCTTGCAACCAGGTGGGAGATCTGATAATACCCATGTATTATTTCCCATGATAGAATTCATTTCATCATTTATTGCTTCTTTCTAGAAAACAATATCATAAGTCCTAGTATCATCATCAATAAGATAACAATATGAGTATTGAAACTCGATATCATTTCTAGATCCTTCAATCAAAATATTTGAAAATCTGGAGCGAATGATTTTTCAATCCTTCCTCGTTTGCTTCTACGAGACTCAAATGAGCTACTATTAGAAGATGTGTTTGTAGTTAGAAATCAAATCTCGAGGTCTAGGAATCAATGAAAAATGATTCTCATCAAATATTGCATCTCTTGATTCAATTATGGTGTGAGCCGAAATAGAATCATTAGGTTTTATCACATAAAACCTATATGCTTTAAAATTTTCAGCATATTCATTAAAGATGCAATCAACACCTCTTTCTCCCAAAGTTCTTATTTTGGGAGCAGGTAGCCTCACTACCGCTCTACATCCCCAAACTCGAACATAATTTAGATTTGGTTTCATTTTGTGCCAAAGCTCATAAGGGGTAATCTTGTTCCTTTTGTTTGTTCAGTAAATAACAAGCCATCAACATGGCCTCACCCCAAAACCCTTCACTCAAACCAGAGTAGGATAATATGGAATTAATCATTTCATTTAGGATTCTAATCTTCCTTTCAGCCACACCATTTTGCTGTGGTGTATAAGGGGCTGTAGTCTCATGAATAATACCATTCAACTGGAAGTAAACAGGATCATAATATTCTCACCTCTATCGATTCTAAATCTCTTAATCAAATCGTGCTGCAATTCTACTTCAACTTTAAATACTTTAAACTTATCTAAAGTTTCGTCTTTAGCATGCAATAAGTACACATAACAATACTGAGAACAATCATCAATGAAAGTTATGTGGTACTTCTTATTTCCTAAAGATTGAGTAAAATGCATGTCACCTAAGTCACTATGAACAAGTTCAAGCAAGTTTGATTTTCTGGAAATACTTTTGAATGTCAACCTAGTGATTTTTGTTAGCATGCAAGTACTACATTTTTCAACATTCATGTTAATTGTAGGAATTAAACCTTCTTTAGATATTTCATATAACCGCTGATAATGAACATGTCATAATCTAGCATGCCACAAATAAGATTTATCACTAGAACATGCCATGTAAATAGAATTCACAACTTTATTCACATTAAGCATAAACATGTCATTACAAAAGTATCCAAATCCAACAAACACACCACACTTCGCCAATACATATTTGTCCGACTCATACACTTGCTTAAAGCCAAACTTGTTCAGAAGACTACCGGAAACCAAATTTTTCCTAATTACAGGTACATATAAAACATTCCTTAGTTCAAGAGTTTTTCCCGAACTAAACTCTAACACAACACTTCCATGGCCAAGACTCGGTGTGGTTGACTCGTTTCCCATATGAAGGATATATCCATCTTTCACCATTTCATATGTCTTGAAATAATGACGGTCTTTGCACACGTGCTTTGTAGCACCCGAGTCAATCCACTAAGCCACTTATCATCCCGAATATGCTTAAGATATTAGTGGCACTGTTGTGAAAATTATGGATATATGGAGAAGAAACTTAAAGGTAGAAAATGTAGAGAGGAAGAGTGATTCTCATTGCATTGATCTGTACAAATGTTCCCTTTATATAGGGGTACATATACATATGGATAGACTAGGAATCAATGTAAGAAATAAAGATAAGAATTTATGGGGTACATGAAAGGCTAAAGGACAAGGCCATGTGAAGGGCTAATGGTCATCCAACACAATATTCATAACACTCCCCTTTGGATGACTCGTACAGATATTATGCTTCATTAAAACCTTACTAGGAAAATCCTGTGGGAAAAACCTAGTGAAGGAAAAAGAGTACACAACTGTACATTACGCATAAATGTTACCTCATTAAAAACCTTATTTAGAAAAACCCAAAGGGATAAAACCTAAAATAAGGAAAAAAGTGTAACGCGTATTCTCCCCCTCAATATGGCCTTTAAAATAAATCTCTAAGCTTTCACATGCCGATTTTATATACCAATTTTTCAAAGGGAGTTGTGGGAAGTGCCTTTGTAAAAAAATCGGCTAAGTTGTCACAAGAATGAATCTGACAAATATCAACCTCTCCGTTCTTATGAAGTTCATGTGTAAAGAAGAACTTTGGAGATATGTGTTTCGTTCTGTCTCCTTTTATATAGCCATTTTTAATTTGAGCTATACAAGCGGCATTATCCTCAAATATAACTGTAGGGCTTTCTTTGTCGCCTGAAAGATCACATGATCCTCTGATATGATGGATTAAAGACCTCAGACACACACTTTCACGACTAGCCTCATGAAGTGTTAATATTTCAGCATGATTAGAAGAAGTGGCTGTAAGGGTCTGTTTGGTGGATCGCCAAGATATAGCGGTATCACCATATGTAAATACATAACCCGTTTGTGATCGCGCTTTATGAGGGTCAGATAAATATCCGGCATCGGCATATCCAATTAATCCTGATTTTGAGTCTTTTGAATAAAATAAGCCCATACAGTTGTTCCTCGAAGATATCTTAAAATTTGTTTAATGCCAGTCCAATGTCTTCGAGACGGAGAAGAACTATATCTTGCATGTAAATTAACCGAAAATGGAATATCGGGTCGTGTATACTTAGAAAGATACATTAGTGCACCAATAGCACTAAGATATGGTACTTCAGGACCAAGTAGTTCTTCATCCGTTTCTCGAGGATGGAATTGGTCTTTTGTCACATTAAGTGATCGAACAACCATAGGCGAACTCAACGGATGTGATTTATCCATATTAAATCTTTTGAGGACCCTTTCAGTATACGAGGACTGATGAACAAAAATGTCATTTGATAAATGCTCAATTTGTAAGTCGAGGCAAAATTTTGTTTTGCCCAAATCTTTCATTTCAAATTCACTTTTTAAATAAGCAAACGTCTCGGTAAGCTCATCTGGGTCCCAATGATATTTAAATCATCAACATAAACCGCGATAATAGAAAATCCGGTTTTTGTCCTTTTAATAAAAACACATGGACAAACTGCATTGTTGACTCCTTTAAGAGATATTCACTCAGGCGATTGTACCATATTCGACCGGATTGTTTTAAACCATATAAAGCTCTTTGTAGCTTTATTGAGTACATTTCCCGTGGTTTTGAGCTATATGCTTCAGGTAATTTTAATCCTTCGGGAATTTTCATGTAAATGTCATTATCAAGTGACCCATTTAAATATGCTGTCACGACATCCATTAAATGCATTTGGAGTCCTTCTAAGACCGACAAACTCAATAAAAATCTGAATGTTATTGCATCCATGACCGGTGAATATGTCTCTTCATAATCAATGCCTGGTCTTAGCGAGAAGCCTTGTGCTGCAAGTCGTGCTTTATATCTTACGACTTCATTTTCTCATTTCGTTTGCGCACAAATATCCATTTATAACCAACAGGTTTCACATTCTCGGGTGTTAGGGAAATTTTTCCAAAGACTTGGCATTTTTCAAGTGAATTCAATTCTGCCACGATGGCACTTTTCCATTTTGGCCAATCATTTCTTTGTCGGCATTCATTAACCGATCTTGGCTCATGATCCTCATCTTCATCTGTAATATTTAGAGCCATAGAATAGGCGAATATATTATCCACTATAATTTCTTTTCTATTCACCTTTTCCCTGAAATGACATAATTGATTGAAATTTCTTCATTGTCATTATTTTCACGTCTCTCATTATCTTACAAAGAAGTCTCGTCATGATTCATATCATTTTCTTTTGGAATAGTGGTTGATGCATTAATTTGGTTATCTTGAACCTTTCTTTTTCTTGGATTTTTATCCTTGGACCCAATTGGTCTACCACGCTTCTGTCGTGTTTTAGACTCACTTGCTAATTTATTTCCAATATCTTCATCCAGAAGATTGATTTTGCAAGGAGCATTGACAACTGGTATATGTGACTTTGTCACTGTTTTAACATTTGTGAATGCATCAGGCAATGTGTTTGCCACACATTGTAAGTGGATAATCTTTTGAACTTCTAGTTCACATTGATTTGTACGAGGATCAAAATGAGACAATGACTCTGCAGGGAAATTTGTCTCATCGAATTGATAGTCGGCAAATCGCGCCTTAAATATGTCACCTGTCATAGGTTCTAAAATTTTAATAATTGATGCAAATTCAAATCCCACATAAATCCCCAATCTTCTTTGGGGTCCCATTTTAGTACGTTGGTCGTTGGGGCGGAGATATTGGTACATAAACTGCACACCCGAAAACTCTTAAATGAGAGATATTTGGTTCTTGGCCACTAACAAGTTGCAAAGGGGAATATTTATTATTTGCAGTTGGCCTTATACGAACTAGTGATGCAGCATGGAAAATTGCATGTCCCCAAGCAGAACTTGGCAATTTAGATCGCATAAGTAATGGTCTAGCTATCAATTTTAGTCTCTTGATAAAAGATTCTGCTAGACCGTTTTGAGTATGAACATGAGCAACCGGATGTTCAATTATAATTCCAATTGACATACAATAGTTATTAAAAGACAGGGATGTAAATTCTCCCGCATTATCCATACGGATTTTCTTAATTGTATGATCTGGAAATTGTGCTCGTAATTTAATAATTTGAACAAGCAATCTTGCAAATGCCACCATATTACGAGTGGATAATAAACAAACATGCGACCAACGGGTCGATGCATCAATAAGTACCATAAAGTACTGAAATGGTCCACTTGATGGGGAAATAGGTCCACATATATCTCCTTGAATCCGTTCTAAAAATGTTGGACATTCAGTCTCAACTTTCAGTGGAGATGGTCTTGTAATCAGTTTTCCTTGAAAACAAGCAGTACGTGAGATATCTTCGGACAAGAGAATATTTTTACTCTTTAATGAATGTCCATGTGAATTTTCAATGATTCTTCACATCATTATTGAACCCAGATGTAATCGATCATGCCATATTATAAATTTTTTCGGGTCTATTGAATTCTGGTTTATCACCATATATGATTCAACTGGATTTATGAAAGTATAATATAATCCAGAGTTATATGATGGAAGTTTTTCCATCACTTTTTTCATTCCCGAGACCATTGATGTGATATATAAATATTCAACGTCATTTTCATTTATTGTCTCAATACGATAACCATTTTGACGTATATCTTTGAAACTCAATAGGTTTCTTTTTTATCTAGTTGAGAACATTGCATCATCAATGATAAATTGTGTACCATTTGGTAACACTATTTGGGCTTTTCCATAGCCGTCAATAAGACTTAATGCACCAGATATTGTATTAACATTAGCTTTAGCTAATTTAAGATGCAAAAAATAGATTCTATCTCTCAGAATCGTATGTGTTATCGCACTATCCGCCAAACATAGCGTTTTCCATCATCTTTTATCCTAATTGAGAGACGATTATCAATGTCTCTTCAAAAACAAATACATAAATAAAATTAGAAATACTTTAACGAAAAGTGGAAACAAAGCATGAAACATAAAATATAAAAATACTTAAACATAAACACTTAAATTTAATAAGTAAATCATCATCTTTTATGTCGTCTTCCCATCACTGATTAATCTATCAAGTTCTCCATTGACCTCTTTTAAAATTTAATCTCTAACATCCAAATGGATGAGATCATGTAGGTCCAAAAGGGTGATATCAATAGGATCATCACTTTGTTCAGTGGACTTTATGTTAACACATTTTGCTTTCACATAGGCTTGATAAAAATCAAGGTGTTTGGAGTACGACAAGTAAGACCCCAATGATAATTTTTTTTCCTCATTTTATAATGATATTTTCATCTTATAACTTAATTCACTTATGATGTGATTCATAAAATTGCAAAATTATACTCGTGTATAATTTTTAATAATCATGCAAATGCAAGTGTATATAATCAAAGCAAGTTTAATATCATTGCCTTTTGGTGATCGTACATCTCTTCAAATCCTTTCAAAGGAGAGAGGGATCATTGATTCTCAAATCATATACAATCTCTCATCGAGATGATGACGAAGGATATTGTGGCTTTAGTCATCTTTTATGAACAAATGTTTTATTTCCTTCATTTATAGTATCTTAAAGATACAAATATTATAGTCGGATTTTAATATCATGAATCAACGCCGAATGATAATTGTCATATCATGGCTTTAGCCATCTTTATTGAACTAGTGCCTTATTTCATTCTTTTGTAGTATCTTAAAGATACATGACACTTATGCGGATTTCAATATCAATAATCAACGCCGAATAATCATTTTCATGCTCAAGAGTATTGAACTCGAGCTTCATAAGATTGACATTGCATCATAATATATGATATGAATTGATTTCAAGCAATGAAATAGAACATTAACCACATGTAAAATTAAACAGACATATAACAAGAAAATAAAAATGTATAAGATAAAGTCATCTTTCAACATATAAATTAGGCATGTGAATGATTTATAAAAACATGATTAAATAAAATATACATGTTATCCAATCAAAAAAATAAAAAATAAAATAAAATAAAATATACATGTTATAAACAAGATCATAGAATGAATTGATTTTCCAAATGCTAGGCGGTTTGAGATTTCTCCAAAGAGGACTCAATGTTGCTATCATCGCATCACAATAAGAAAAGGGAGGAAGAAGAGAAGATGGTGTATCCCTACCTTGGATTTCGTAGAGAAATCGTGCTGGTAACGTGTTGTGAAAATTATGGATATATGGAGAAGAAACTTAAAGGTGGAAAATGTAGAGAGGAAGAGTGATTCTCATTGCATTGATCTTTACAAATGTTCCCTTTATATAGGGGTACATATACATATGGATAGACTAGGAATCAATGTAAGAAATAAAGATAAGAATTTATGGGATACATGAAAGGCTAAAGGACATGGCCATCTGAAGTGCTAAAGGTCATCCAACACAATATTCATAACAGGCACATAATTCACACTTGAATTATAACCAGAAAAAAAATGATCTTGAAGATTGAAAGGGCCTTGTTCTTTAGCCTTTTCACAACATTGTTTTTCACACTTCCTTATCCATCCTTAGCCAACCGGCAATCACTCATGTACTGTTCCGGTTTACAACAAATCCAACAAGAACCCTTAGGTTTCTTCTTGAATTTACTAAAATTGTTATCATTGGGACGTTTCTTCCCTTTGAGCTTCTTAAGACCTCCTTTATCTTCCATCATATGCACGAAAGAGGATTCAATGGTCTTCTTCTGTTTCACATCTTCTTGCATCCGTATAAATTCTTGTACACGCAATTCACCACCTAGTTGTTCAAGCGACAACTCTTCTTTCTTGTGCTTAAGTATGTGCTTAAAGTCTTTCCACGAAGGTAACAACTTGTCTATAATGCTAGACACCGAAATGGAATCATCCATCTTCATCTTGTACTGAGTAAATTACCCAAGGATGCGCAGAAACTCATTATACTGCTCCATAACCGGTCTAGAATCGACCATCTTGTAACTATTAAAGTTACTCACAAGAAATTTCTTGCTAGAAGCACCATCTTGCATATACTTTGCTTCAAGAGCATCCCATAACTCTGTTGTAGATTCAACATTTTGATACACATAAAAAAGAGGGTCTGACATACCTGAGGTGTTAAATCTTGAAAAGGATGACACTGAATTTGTGCCTAGAACTGACGGTGTAGAACCTGAGGTGGAGCTTGAACATGATAACAGTCTTGTTGTAATATTTGAGTCTCAGGGTAATGAACATGAAACAGATGATAATAATGATCATAGTGATGATAATGATTATTGGCTTACAAGAGATAGGCCTAGAAGAAACCATAGAGCACCTGTTTTGTATGGTTTTGAAGATATGGGCAATTATGTATGTAATGTTGCTGAAAATATTTATAATCATGAACCTGAGAGTGTACAAGATGCAGTGAATGGAAATGAAGGAAAGCAGTGGCTTAAAGCAATGCATGATGAGATGGACTCTTTGAAGAAGAACAAAACTTGGGAAATTGTGGATAGGCCTGCTAAAACAAGGCTTGTGGGGGAAGCAAGTGGATTTTCACAAGGAAGGAGGGTATACCAGGAGTAGAACCTCCAAGATTGAAGGCAAGGTTAGTTGCAAGAGGTTTCACACAAAAGGAAGGTATTGACTTTAATGAAATATTTTCTCATGTTGTGAAGAGTAGGTCAATTAGAATCATATTGTCTTTAGTGGCTTATTTTTAGAACAACTTGATGTTAAAACTGCATTCTTGCATGGTAACCTTGATGAGACTATCTACATGAGACAGCCTGAAGGATTTGTAATAGGTGGGCCTGAAAAGAAAGTGTGTTTGCTAAAAAGGTCTTTGTATGCTCTTAAATAATCACCTAGACTGTGGTATAGGAGATTTAATGAGTTTATGTTCAACTGTGGCTTTAAGATATCAGATTATGATTGGTGTATCTACTATAAACATGTACAAGGACGGTCTGTTATTTATCTATTGTTGTATATGGATGATATGCTAATTGCTAGCCATGATATTGCTGCTATTAATGATCTTAAAGTGCAGTTGAGTACTAACTTTGAAATGAAGGACTTTGGTGGTGCCAAGAAAATATTGGGGATGCAGATAAGGAGAAATAGGAAAGAAAAGAGACTATTTCTATGTCAGACTGATTACCTAACTAAAGTGGTGGAGAAGTTTGAGATGAAAGATGCAAAACCAGTATTGACACCTGTGGCAAGCCATTTCAAACTGAGTAAGGATCAAGAACCAGAAACCAAAGAAGAAAAGGCCTATATGGAGAATGTGCCTTACTCTAATGCATTGGGATGCTTGATGTATGCTATGGTCTGTACAAGACCAGACATAGCTCATGGAGTTAGCTTAGTGAGCAGTCATATGACAAATCCTGGAAAGTACCATTGGCAAGCTGTCAAGTGGTTACTAAGGTATATAAAAGGGAAATTAGAAAAAGGCCTGGTTTTTGGTAAAGGGCAAGTCAGTGCTGAGATTATACAAGGCTTTGTGGATTCAGACTATGCAGGCAACATTGAAACAAGGAAGTCACAAACAGGACTGGGGTTTACAATTTTTGGGACTGCTGTATCTTGGAAGGCTAATCTATAGAAAGTGGTAGCTCTTTCTACAACTGAAGCAGAATTCATGGCCATAACTGAGGCAGTCAAAGAAGCTTTGTGGATGAAAGGGTTGATGACTGAGTTGGGACATGGACAAAGCTGTGTAAAGGTCCATAGTGACACGCAAGGAGCAATCCATCTATCCAAGCATCAAGTTTTTCATGAGAGGTCCAAGCACATTGATGTGTGGATGCATTTTGTGAGAGATGTTGCTGACACTGGTGCTATTCAAGTGGTGAATATAGGAACAAAGGATAACCCTGCTGCTATGTTAACAAAATCAGTCCCAAGTGATAAGTTTGAGTATTGCTTGGAGCTAATTGGGTTGATGGAAGAACCCTAAAGCAGGATGAGAGGAGAGGGGCATATGGGCTGAGTAAGTAGTTAACAACCAAGGTGGAGATTTGTGAATTTTGATTTTAAACTGCTTGAGGATGTTTGATGGTAGTTCTTAGGTTTTTCAGGAGCTTAAATAGACCAATATTGGTCTGGAGGACTTGGAGAGCAAAAGGTATATTTTTGGAGGATGCAGGGCAAAGCTACGTCGTTTGGTTTAGAAGAGTCTGCAAGCTGTGTCGTTTTGAAGAACCGTGAAGCACTGGTTTCAAGTTCCCTGGAAGACGCCGTCGTTTTGAGAGAGCGCAAAGTTTTGTTTAGTGGAACGTCGTCGTTGGGCTAAGCGCGAGTTTGAGTTCGGTTTGGATCGAGCGTCGTCGTTTGGAAAAGTCGGAGGAGTGCACGCCTGAGGTTTAATGAAACGGTAGTGTTCGAGGGAAGCGAAGAAGCATGCGACAGCGTTTCTAAGCGAGTTCGAGTCAAATGGGTGTAACGGCTATTTAAGCGAGTCCAGCGCTGAGTCAACTCACTTTTGCAATTCCAGAATTGGGGATTAGGGTTCTTGAGGCTAATCGATTCAATTCGTGCGAGAGAGATCAAATTGAGAGCTGATCATTTGAGTGTTGATTCGAAAGTGTGTAATCGACTTTGCCTTCTCTTTATGAAAGCGGATATGTATGGCCTGTGGAGACTAAAGCAAGTTCTAGAAATATATAGCAAAGCGTCAGGTCAGCAAGTAAACCTGCAGAAATCAGAAATAAGTGGTGGTAACAACATAGATAAATTGTTCTCGAGGGTCTTGGGTGAATATATGGGGATGAGTGTTGTGGATAAACACACCAAGTACAGGGGGCTGCCAGTGATAGTGAAACAGAATAAAGTGGATGTGTTCAGATGGTCGAGGAAAAAATGTTTGAATAAAATCCAAGATTGGGGAGCATTGTTGCTATCTGCGGCACGGAAAGAAACACTAATCAAATCGTGCCTTCAAGTTGTTCCCATCTACACGATGAGCTGTTTCAAATTGCCCAAGACCCCGTGTGAGAAGATGACATCAATGACAATTAACTTCTGGTGGAATAACAACTCAAGCGACGGAGAATACATTGGTTAAGGAAAGAGATACTACAGAAGGAGAATATCAAAGGAGGTTTGGGCTTCCGGAATCTGGAAGCTTTAAATTCTGCACTTCTAATGAAGCAACTGTGGAGATTTCTGAGCCATCCAAGCCATCTGGTGAGTAAGATTTACAGAGCTAAGTACTTTAGAGATGGTAATTTGTTTAATGCAAGAGTGAGGCCATATGATTCATATGCATGGAAATGCCTCCATGGGGCCTTACAAATTTTTAAGACAAGCGCCATACATGATATAAATGATGGAAGTTGGAAATGGAAGGGGACAAGTCATATAGATTTCACAGTTAAATCTGCATACATTGTAGTAAGGGACTGGTTGGAGTCAATGAGCAATTCTGGTGGTGAAACTTCAAACATAGAAATGGTGTGCAGAGCTTGGAGGAACCTGTGGAGGACCAACGTGCCAGATAGAATAAAAATACTGAGCTGGAGGATTTTTCACAATGCGTTACCCGTAGCTGATAACCTCGAGAGGAGGGGATGTTCTCCGGAATACGGCTGTTGTTTCTGTGGCTTGAAGGAGGAGACATTGAAGCACTTATTTATTGAGTGCTGGTGGACAAAAGAATTGTGGAGAAAATTGGACATAGAAGAGGTGGAAAATTTGAGGTTTAATGATGTTGCTGACTGGCTCTGGTATTACATGGCCAGAGGCAGGCCTACGAAACTCAAGAAGATCATGGTAGGAGCATGGACTGTCTGGTATAACCGAAATCTACAGGTACATGGGAAGCAAGGAATGAGCCTGGACTGGTGTAGATACAGAATTCTAAATGTTGTCCAGCAGTTTGAAAGCAGGAGCTTAGTGGGCTTCAATGGAATAGAGGAGGAGGGAATGTAAGATTGTAATCTACTTGCTCAGTACATTACAAGCACAAATCAATAGGTTTAGTTTAGACTTAAGCAAGCATAAAGAAAGCAGAAGAGTTTCTGGTTTGGATCAGCAAGTGTCACGGCAGTGTCACGGTGGCAATGGAAAGAGTCACGGTAGGTCACGGCCGGGCGAAAAGCTTCTGAGGGAATAACCCGCCGTGACTGCCGTAACAACATCAAATGTCACGGCATGATGGAGTGTCACGGCACCTGTAGAAGGAGCTGTTATTCAAGTAGAACGACGCAGTATTGGCAAGGCGCGAAGTTCGGTTGGAGTTCGTTACATCTAAAGCGACGTCGTCCAAGCAAAGCCGAAGACTTTGGTTTAATGGAACGCTGCGTTTTTAACAGTCTGCTGGGTTTTGCATATAAGGGACGTATTTGGGGATTTAGGGTTAACCCCGAAAATCTGAAATTGAATTTTCCAGCGAGCGATTCTCCAAGAACGTGTTTCCGATTCGAGTGTGCGAGATCCGATTCGAGTGTTCAGATTGACGTGGGCTGTTCCAGTTGCTGCTGGAAGCTTGTCGAGTACTCAGGAATTGAGGCTGGTCTCCGGCGGACGCGAATAAGAGGCGAAGCGGTGCTGCGGCGTGCGACTCCGACCAGGGGCTATCGGAGGGGGCTGAAAACCCTCCAGTCCATCTTATTCTGCTTTCTTCCTTTCGCTTGCTTGAGTGTTTGATTGTATAGACGATCTGGTTTGTGCTTGTTGAACATCAGGAGAGTTACTCCTATGCTTGTATCTTTTGATTCAATCAATAAGAAAACCTAATTCCCCTATACAAACATATAACATTGTGGTATCTAGAGCTTGTTGTGTTCATCGATCAACATTGATCTTGGTGGACATTGGTTGATCTTTGGTCATTGATTGAGTCTAGTGTCATTGTCGCTCCGCCCTGTGGCCTGTAGAGCCCGGACTGACACTAGATCACATTTCTGTGTGCTATCTTGCATGAACTGTGGCCTGAGATTGTGATTCTTGTGGACTGTGGTGTGGTGCCTGAATTTTGCTCCTTGAATTTGGATTGTTGAGTGAGTTCTTGCTGTTTATTGTTCTTCTTCATGATGACTGACATTAGACTTAAGGCCTTTGATGGGCAGATGGATTTTGCTATGTGGAATATGAGAATGAAGGGTATTTTGATTAAGGAAAAGTGTTGGAGAGCCATTAGTGAGGAGTGGTTGTGTCCCACCTCAGATCAGGCTAAGAAAGATCTTAAGGAAGTTGCTTTAGCTGAGATTATGATGAGACTAACAGATGATGTAGCTAGACCTCTAATGAAGATAACAGATCCTAAGACTCTATGGGATACCCTTAAGGCTACCTATCAAACTAAGTCTCTACCCAATAGGATATTCCTTCTTAAGAAGCTTTTCACCTTTAAGATGGATCTATCCCTAAGTATCCAAGAAAACCTAGATATGTTTCTTAGGATGACACAAGACTTAGAGAGGTGTGAGGACACCATTAAAGAGGAACACCTAGCTGTGATTCTCCTTAGTTCCTTGCCCCACCAGTTTGATAGCCTAATTGATGTAATTCAGTTTGGTAGAGAGGATTTGACCCTAGCTAAGATCACTGAGTTCATCACTCAGAAAAATGAATCCTTCAGAGTCTTTAAGCAGAAAAATGGTCTAAAACAGGAGGTTAAAAGTGAGGTAATGTTTGCCAAAACAAAGCCTAAGTTTAATCCCAAATCCAACAAATCCCATAAGTCTAAAACCAATAGCAAAGAATCTGAGAAAAAGCTAGAGAATGTCAAGTGTTTTCACTGTGGTGAGATGGGTCATTACATGAATGGTTGTCCTAAGAGAAATAAAAAGGACCATAAGAAGAAGGAACAAACTAAAACTGATTACACTAATGTGTGTGAAACTGATGATCAACCTGAAATTCTTGCTGTTGCAAATTCTGATAGTATGAATACTTGGATTCTAGATTCTGGATGTACTATGCATGCTTCCCCTCATAAATCTGTGTTTGATGATATTAAACTCTGTGATGGTGGTAATGTTAAGTTAGGGGATACCACTACTCTGAAAATCATGGGAATTGGGACTGTTCCATTGAAAATGTTTGATGGTAAAATAAGAATACTGCAGAATGTTGCTTGGGTGCCTCACTTAAGGAGAAATTTAATTTCTGAATCTGCATTAGAAGATAAAGACTGTCACATAATTTCTAAGAATGGAACTAGAGATGTCCTAAGAAATGACCATGTTGTGATTAGAAGCATAAGGCTAGGAGGCTTGTATCATGTTTCTCTATCCCCTGAACTGAACATTGTGCATGCTAGCAATAAGAATCTTGATGAAACTAAGTTATGACATGCTAGGCTTGGACACATTGGTAACAAAGGCTTGTTTCACTTGTTTAAAAATGGATTAATCAAGAAAAAGCCTTGTGACATTGAATTCTGTGAAATCTGTATACTTGGGAAGAAAACTGCACATGCTTTTGGTAAATCAAAGATGACTGTTAATGAAAAGCTTGAATATGTGCATTGTGATTTATGGGGCCCTGCCCAAGTATGTTCTGCTGGTGGTAGGAGTTACTTTGTCTCATTTGTTGACCATTTCACTAGAAGAGTGTGGATTTATTTGCTGAAATCTAAAACAGAAGCATTTGATAGTTTTAAGGCCTGGAAATTATCTGTTGAAACTGAAACTGACTTGAAAGTTAAATGCTTGAGAACTGATAATGGCTTAGAATTTTGCAATAAACTGTTTGATGATTTCTGTGTTGCAAATGGCATCAAAAGACACTTAACTGTTCCATATACACCACAACAGAATGGAGTGGCTGAAAGAATGAATAGAACACTTTTAGAAAAGGCTAGATGTATGCTAATTAGCTCAGGCCTTAAGAGTTCTATATGGGGTGAAGCTGTAACTTGTGCTGCATATTTGATTAATAGATCCTCATGTTCTGCCATTGAGCTTAAAGTGCCCCTTGAGATGTGGTTGAATAAGAAAATTCACTTAGATCATTTGAGACCATTTGGGTGTACTGCATATGCTAAAGTATCTGAAGGAAAACTGGAACCTAGGGCTATTAAGACTGTCATGTTAGGCTATCCTAGTGGTTGTAAGGGATATAAGCTGCTTGTTATACAACCTGCTGCATATAAAGTTATTAGAGCCAGATCTGTTACCTTCAATGAGAAGGACTTTCATTTTAAAAATCTGATAACTGATGCTCCAACTGTTGTTTCAGGTTCTTCCCAAGACACCACAGACTTCATTCCAGCTGGGTATTTCATGGGAAACCAAGGAGCACCAAGTGGAGATGAAGCAGGGGAGGCTGACTCAGCAGGAACACAAGGATCAGGAGGGCATTTGAACTTGCACACCCCTCCTCAGGTAAGCTTGGGAAACCAAGAGGATGGAGGGAGTGATCAAGATGAGGACCATGGGAGTAACTTACCCCATCAACCTGATGGGGATCAGCTAAGTCCTCCTAGTTCTAGTACTAATAGAAATGCTAGTCATTCTCCTATTAGTCATAATGATATTGATGTGCAAGGTGCCTCCCAAAGCAACAGTGGAGGAGGCACAAATGCTGTTAGCACTGATCTTGTTGTGTATAATCCTGCTGTGTCTGCTGCCATGACTGATGACATTGCTAGTGCTCATGTTGATAATGACTTATCTGATTACATGCTCACTAGAGATAGGGTGCCTAGGACTAGAATTCCTAACAAGAGATATGCTCATGTTGCTGAATTTGCTAACATTGCTGAATATGCTATTAATGTTGCTGAAAAGGTGAAATATGTTGTGCCTGAAACTTATGATGAAGCCATGAAAAGTAAGGATAGTGATAAATGGAAACTTGCAATGAGTGAGGAAATTGAATCTATGTTTAACAATGGAACTTGGGAACTTGTTCCTAGGCCTCCAGGAGCTAAAATCATTGGTAGTAAATGGGTATTTAGGATCAAAGAACCTAATTCCCCAACTGAACCCCCTAGATATAAGGCTAGGCTTTGTGCAAAGGGATTTTCACAAAGGGAGGGCATTGACTATAATGAGATTTTTGCACCTGCTGTGAAATATAAAACATTGAGACTTCTCCTTGCTATGACAACTGTTTATGATTGGCATTTACAACAAATGGATGTTAAAACTGCTTTTCTACATGGAAACCTAAATGAAACAATTTATATGTCTCAAGTTATAGGTTATGTAGATCATAAACTGCCAGATCATGTTTGCCTGTTAAGAAAATCCATTTATGGCTTGAAACAATCACCTAGACAGTGGAACATTAAATTCAATGAATGCATGATGTCTCTTGGCTTTACTAGAAGCAAATATGATACTTGTTTGTACCTGAAAAGACCCAAGTCTGGTCTGATTCTTTACTTGCTGCTATATGTTGATGACATACTTATTATGAGCAATTCTGAATCTGAGATATCTAAGATGAAAAAGTAATTGAGCTCAAATTTTGACATGAAGGACTTAGGCATTGCTAAGAAAATTCTGGGCATAAACATTGTGAGAAATAGGCAAAAGAAACTGATGTTTTTGTCTCAAGCTGAATATATTGATAAGGTCCTTGAAAAGTTTAGTATGCATGATAGCAAACCTGCCATGATACCCTTAGGAGGGCACTTAGTCCTTAGTAAAGAAGATTGTCCTAAAGATGAAACTGCTAGGAAGAAGATGAGTTCAATTCCTTATGATGTTGCAGTTGGTAGTGTGATGTACTGCATGCTATGTACTAGGCCAGATCTTGCTTTTGGGATAAGTGTGCTAAGTAGATTCATGTCTAATCCAGGGGAAAGTCATTGGAATGCTATGAAATTTTTGCTGAAATATTTAAATCATACTAAGAACTTGGGACTTGTATATTCTGCATATGGGAATAAGCCTGATTTGATTGGATATGTTGACTCAGATTATGCTAGCAATAGGGATACTAGAAAGTCTACAACTGGACTGTTTTTTACTTGGCATGGTAACTGTGTGTCATGGAAATCCCAATTGCAATCAGTGGTAGCATTATCTTCAACTGAAGCTGAGTATATTGCTGCTACTGAGGCAGCTAAAGAGGCTATTTGGCTTAAGGGTCTATTATCTGAAATTGAACAATGTTCTTATGTGACTTTGATCTATTCTGATAGCATGAGTGCTTTGCATCTTTGTAGAGATCATGTTTATCATGAAAGAAGTAAACACATTGATGTTAGGCTTCATTTTATTAGGGATATCATTGACAAAGGTGTTATTAGAATTGACAAAGTTCTTGGTGATGAAAATCCTACTGATTTTGGAACAAAAGTTGTGCCTTATGTTAAATTTGAGTATTGCAGGAAAGCCCTTCATATGGGCAAGGTGACCTGAAGCTGATGCTGGTCATGGGGAATGGAACAATGGCTGGTCGAATGCAGCTGTTGGAGAGCAAAGGATGATTGAATAAAGATGTACAAGATCAAGCAGATTAGGAGGACAATTGTAAGATTGTAATCTACTTGCTCAGTACATTACAAGCACAAATCAATAGGTTTAGTTTAGACTTAAGCAAGCATAAAGAAAGCAGAAGAGTTTCTGGTTTGGATCAGCAAGTGTCACGGCAGTGTCACGGTGGCAATGGAAAGAGTCACGGTAGGTCACGGCCGGGCGAAAAGCTTCTGAGGGAATAACCCGCCGTGACTGCCGTAACAACATCAAATGTCACGGCATGATGGAGTGTCACGGCACCTGTAGAAGGAGCTGTTATTCAAGTAGAACGACGCAGTATTGGCAATGCGCGAAGTTCGGTTGGAGTTCGTTACATCTAAAGCGACGTCGTCCAAGCAAAGCCGAAGACTTTGGTTTAATGGAACGCTGCGTTTTTAACAGTCTGCTGGGTTTTGCATATAAGGGACGTATTTGGGGATTTAGGGTTAACCCCGAAAATCTAAAATTGAATTTTCCAGCGAGCGATTCTCCAAGAACGTGTTTCCGATTCGAGTGTGCGAGATCCGATTCGAGTGTTCAGATTGACGTGGGCTGTTCCAGTTGCTGCTGGAAGCTTGTCGAGTACTCAGGAATTGAGGCTGGTCTCCGGCGGACGCGAATAAGAGGCGAAGCAGTGCTGCGGCGTGCGACTCCGACCAGGGGCTATCGGAGGGGGCTGAAAACCCTCCAGTCCATCTTATTCTGCTTTCTTCCTTTCGCTTGCTTGAGTGTTTGATTGTATAGACGATCTGGTTTGTGCTTGTTGAACATCAGGAGAGTTACTCCTATGCTTGTATCTTTTGATTCAATCAATAAGAAAACCTAATTCCCCTATACAAACATATAACAGGGAACACAGTCAGAAAAGGTTATAATCTTTTATGAGGGTTCTTGGTCGGCTGATACAAAGATAGGGGGAGTTGCAGTTGTGGCGATGCAGAACAACATTATTTTGGCTTGCCGAGCGAAATGGATAGAAGGGTGCACATCAGTGCAAGCAGCGGAATGTAGGACTTTAATGGAAGGCATTGCATTGGCAATCTGAGGGGGTGGAGTCAGATCACAATCACCTCAGACAGCTCAGAGGCAATCTGGGCGGTACAAACTGGTAACTGGGACATATAGAACTTGAAGGAGGAGACCAAAAAAAGTATGGAGATTCTGGCTTCTAACCCAGAGTGGGCGATCAGACTTATCACGAGGGAGGACAACTCTATTGCGGACAGACTTGCAAAGAAGGCTAGAAGGGAGCGATGTGCATGGAAGCGATTCCTAGATGTCTCAGCGTGTAATTGTTTCTAGTTCTTTGTCGTGCGTTTGTTTCGTTTTGTTTTGGATGTTATTTTGTTTGCTCTTGTGCCCCTGTTTTAGGGTCGTGGACACTATTTTCTATCGAAAAAAGAAAAGAAAAGTGGACCCAGATGGACCGGCCCTGATGCCTTAGATATCTTGGACAAGGTTAAGGGCTCACAGTACAAGGGATCCACTTTTTTACAAAATTTTGAATATAATCACATGTTACTTATTTATCTATATGCATAATTTCGAGTAAAAAGGATCAGGTACAAAATTAATTTTTTGGTACAAAATACAAACTAATCATAGCCCTTGATCTTGTAATTTGAATGAGATTAAATTCTGATTTTTCGATACATTTTATTTGGTGACGAATTATAAAATGAAACTAACAAACTATGTCGTCTTTTTCATTTTTCGGCTCGAAAAGTGACAAATTATAAAATGTAAACAGTCATTTATTACCAAAAAATATATAAACATTATCATAAAAAAAAAACTTTTTTTCTCAGAGGGCCCAAATTATTTTTTTATGTCCAAGGGCAATGAAATATCAGGAACGACCCTAATATGGTGTAGCTAGTGTCTCTTTCTTCTAGATGAAATCACCTTCCAGACACAAACTCTAAGATCGACTTTTTTTTTATTGTAATATAAGATCAACTTTTTTTTTGATAGTGGATTTTTACATCTCATACATATCATCAATCACCATACGAATACATCTTATACACCTTGTATGAGAATTCTTTATCGTGTACATTTGAATATTGGCACCACCCGAATTTGATGCTTGAATCGTGTTCATTGAAGCACGAACCATAAGACACCTCTAACTTTGAAACCCACTTGCATAACTTGAACTCAGCACCTCCATGCGCGCATGGAAGGAATAGACGAGACATCAGTGCCTACCTGTACAATACAACAAGACAATACGTCCATGAGAGACAAATAACACCTCCGCAAGGAAGGAACAACACGTCCACACCGAGACGAGCACTACTACAGAGAAGAGATTATGCAACGGTTCTGAGGACCCATATGCAACGGTTCCTCATCCGTTGCATAATCTACCGTTGCATAATGTCATGTCTTTATGCAACGGTGCACAAAAAACCGTTGCATAATCTCATCACCTTATGCAACGGTTCGTCAAAATAACTGTTGCATAATGTCATGCTATTATGCAACGGTTTTTTTGTGAACCGTTGCATAATGTTATGATATTATGCAACGGTTGTTGGTTGAGCCGTTGCTTAATTCCGTAACATTATGCAACGGTTTTCTTCAAAACCGTTGCGTAAAACATCAAAATATTCAGATTTTGGCTGTTTTTTCAGCTCAAATCCACCTGAAAATTTGAACATTACAAACAAATTTTAATACCCTGCTGTTACACGTTTACAAACATCAAAATATTTTCATTTCACTCCGAATACAACCATTCATACAATGAATTATGTACCACCAAGTCAATATACAAGTCATATACACTGATTTATACAACTTCACATAAACAATTCACATGTAAACACTATGTTCGAACAAGTAGTTGTACAAGTAGGCGGCGATCTCATCTCGCACGTCTTGTACCTTTCCCAACTCATATGCTTGTGTCCCATTAGGAAAAACCTAGAACAAACAAGAAGACGATAACATGTGAATATATACAAAAATTAGATTTAGAACAAACTTAGATCATGGATTTAGAACAAACGTAGCTAGAACATAGATTTAGAACAAACCTAGCTATAACATGGATTTAGAACCCAAAAAAAGAAGAGAACACACAACCTAGCTACATTTGTCACCATTCTAATAGAGTAGGACGAGACTAGCATGCTTACTTGGTCAAAGTTCTCCACATATGCCCCGTTATTAGCACGAACATATTCCATTATGTCCCGAATATTTCTCAGAACATAATAACAGCATAAATTACTTTCTTCGGGTTGTTTCGGACACTACATTATAAGTAATCTCAGTTAACACTTTATTAATGAAAATTACAAGAATATTAAAGGAATGCTTTGTCTATGAATACCGTCACTATCTTCCATTCGACTCGGCGATCAATCCTCGGATTACATCCTTTAGTATCGTTGCAATCCCCTAAAATAAATAACAAAATGTAATTAGTGACTGTCAATGCAAGTTACAAAATAATAGTAAGTTCGAAACTTACAAGTCAACTAAAGCTTTTGCATCGCTGTGTATAACGGTGATGCCTTCTAAGGAGTTGAACCAATGGACTACACCTTGGTTGGGGAAGATAACGCACAACATCCAATGAAACCTACATCAACGAACAAAATTCATACAAACCATATTTCAAAAAACAGGTAATATAGTACAAGTAATTTATGTACTTACGCCGCAACGTTTATATAAGGCATAAAGTAGCAATAATTACGATCTTTGTCTGGCATATTAAGTCTTGATACAAACGCCTCCAGCCTGTCATTTATGTGATTGGAAGGGCTCACGGTCGTGGGATTGAAGAACCCGAATCGAACCACTGAATCAATCATTTGATTGTATAAAGAACTACAAAATGAAAAACTTGTAAAGTTAGACCTTCTCCAACAAATGATGAACAACTAATGACAAGAGTATTACCATATATATAAATCGCAATGTGAGTTCGACAACGGTGCCAATGCATATATATCACGGACGTCATCTGGGCCCACTGTGGAAGTGTAGTCGTCACCGAACACTTTGTCAGCGATGCGTACTCTAATAACGTCTCTGCCCAAGTTAGAGTACATGTCGTGTAGAATTCGACAGTCGATGGAATAATTGTCTACTTCATCATTTAAAGCCGGTGGCAAGTGGTAGTATAGTTGCATGGTATATGCCTGAATTTCGAATGTTAGTAAATAATTCAAATAAAATCTGATAAATTAAATTATTGAAAGATGGTTCAAATATTTGATTTTATTACCCTTATGTTGTTTTCAATCAAGTGCTTCGGCCATGCCACTAAGTCTGATTTCTCCTCTGCATCTCGTGTTGTCTTTAATGTCTCTCCATGGAGAATTGGCAGTTCAACATTCTGACCAAGTGCACTATCGACCTTGACCTTCACCATTTCATCGGGTAGTGGAATAGAACGTAGCAAACGACCGTTCATGACTCGACCGACAGCCACTAGTCGTCTCTCATCATTAAGTCCCTCTTCGATATATAATAGGCTTCTTAGCCCAATCTGTCAACGTAAATAAATTCATGGTGTTTACATTTGTAAGAAAAATATAAACCAAATAGTAAGGAAATAATGACTTTAAAAATCTCCAAGTACCTTTGGTATATTCTTCCAATGGTCCGTATCTGTGGGAGCATCGGTGAAGCAATATTGACTCTGTCGATCAGACGGCTGAATGCGTATAGCACTAGAACTGGGTGTCACCCTCGAAGAGGTAGAGCTAGGTAATCCAATCCTCCATGGAATGTGTGCAGCGAGTCCTCGTGTACGTCCAGGGTGCTCCGTGCCAATAGCCTCCGTCAATATGTCACGTCGGCCTTGAGAAGAAAATTCTCCTCGAGCGGCCATTTCCACTAAATCATCCTATTATTTCAGAAAATTACCAATAGTTAGTGTATAATTTTAAAAAACTTAACTATTAAAACACACATAAGAAACTTACAATCTTTGTAGCTAGGGGTGATCGTGGGACGGGTTAGGACGGGTTAGGTTCGTTCTTAACCCGACCCGAAACGACGACCGGGTCATTTAGGTCAACCCGAACCCGTCACTCAATATTGACCGGGTCGCATTTGATAACCCGAACCCATCGTAACGATAGACTTATAACATATCAAGTAGCTAAAAGCCTAAAATAAAATAATCTACGAAAAAAGAAAGTGAACTTAAACATGTTAACCGCCCAACATTATTGTAACAAAATGATGTGAAGCTCATATTGAAATAAAATTCAAGACAAAACGATAGACTTTTGTATTGAAGTTAAATTATTTTATTCTATATTAATATAGTTATAGGACCGGGTCACCCGAACCCGATTTATTTAGGACCGGGTCACTCGAGGAGCCACCCGAACCCGACTTATTTAGTACCGAGTTGGGACGGGTTACCGGGTCGGGACGGGTCATGCTCACCCCTATTTGTAGCCACTCCTTGAGATGCCTCAGAGACGAACTCAGCATTTTTTCTGATTCGTCCCCTCTTCCATAAATCATGCCTCACTATAGAGACATTAGAAACTTGTTCCTCTTGAATTGCCCCCTGAGAAATTAACTCAGCTATTTTTTCTTTTTCCATTGCCTCTTCTAGTTTTCTATATCCTCCTCAACCCAAGACGTGCTTATATATATTCTTCTTGACCAGATCCTTGTTTATGTCCCTTAATTTCTTTGCAGCTTCGGAGAGCCTCTGCTCCTTAAAAGTCTTCCACTGATCGGAGTCAATGAACGGATACATTTTCAAAGCATCTTCATCTATTCCGTCACCGTAGATGTAATCATTTGCGAGGGGTGTCTTAAATTGTTTCCACATTTTGCATGCACAGCTAAGCTCTTGATTTTTACGCTCCTCGACTCCATCAAAAATTGCCTGAAAATATATATAACAAAAGTTAGTTACCATTTTAGAAAGAAATACAATGATAGAATTAAAGAAGCTCTTACAGTTGCATCTCTCCACACGATGTCCTTATAATGTTTTGGGACCTTCCTCCAATCGGTGTAGGTGATAGGAACACGATAACGAACCAACATACCCAGGTGGCTCCTCCAATTGTCTGCAGTCTTCCCTATAGGATTCCCTCTTCTATTGAATGTGACCGTGGCCTTGGTACCAGCCTCCTTGTGTCTCTTAATGAACTTGCTCATATATACAAGGCCTTTCTTCTTTCAAACTGAGTCTGGAGTGACATTATGGTCATCCTCACTACTGTTGCTGCTATGTGAAATGGCCATGATCCTGTAAATATGAAATTAAATGTCAGATTAATTAATAAATAGAAAATTTATAAAATAAATAAATAACAACAGTACAGGTCATAAATAAGTATAATTACACAAATTAAATTTCTTTATCAATCCATATTCCTTCTCCGTGATCTTCTCGTAACTGTATTTCATCATCAACTTCGCTATCGTCGTTCTCCACGGGAACTATCGTACAAACGACATGCATTCCTCAGCTAGATCTTCAGATGTATCACTGATTGGTTGTTGGTTTCCGTGTAGGTCAGCAAACTGGTTATTATCAGAAGGGTCCATGACGTAAAATACTTGTCTTGCTTGTTCGGCCATAATGAATGGCTCATCCTTGGACCCTTCTCTTCGAAAATCCACAAACGTCATTCCATATTCATCAGTACGAACCGCCGAATTATTAACCCATTTACATTTAAAAATAGGTACTCGAAACTTTACGTAATCCAACTCCCATATTTCTTCGATAACTCCAAAATAATTAATAGGAGCAATTATTGGATTCTGATCTCTAGCGCTAGAAACAAGAGTGGTTTCAGCAATAACTGTGACACCACTATTTTGCACTACGCTGTGGTCATCTTGATCTTTTGTGTGGAAACAAAATCCGTTACTGTCATAAGCTTTCCACGTGTATAGTGTTGGCATTGGACGAGGCAAAAGCCACTTTACGAAGTCATCGGACTCTTCTTCAGAGTTGGCCTGATTATTTAAAACCTCGTTACGTCGCAGCCAGTTACAAAATGACCGACTGTGTTCTTTTTGCAATCACTGCTCGGATTTTCTTGAGAATGCACTCCTTAATGTGTTTAGGTGCTGCTCTATGAAAGGCGTGATATCAGGTATATGTTGCAATACATAGAAATGAGCTTTCGACAACTCATCAAATGATGGGGTCTTGAAATTCTGACCACTTGTGCCCTTTCCATTAAATCGATCAAAATGACGTGGCCTTGGAATCCCAACCGCGGCTGTATTTCCCAAAAAAGTAGTGCAAAATTCAACAGCCTCTTCAGTTATGTATCCTTCCACTATACACCCTTCGGGACGATGTCTATTTCTCACATAGCTCTTTAGAATCTTCATGTACCTCTCAAAAGGGTACATCCATCTCATATACACTGGTCCAAGAATTCGAATCTCGCACACCAAATGAACAGTAAGATGCACCATTATATCAAAATAGCTTGGTGGGAAAAACATCTCTAGTTGGCATAATGTAATAACAATCTGGTCCTGTAGTTTATCAAGCTCTGATGAATCAATAACCTTAGCACTCAAAGAGCTAAAAATGGCGCAGAGTCTTTGTACAGCAGCTCTCACTTTAGGAGACAATACTCCTCTAATTGCAATAGGCAATAACTGTTGGATCAATGTATGACAGTCATGGGATTTTAATCCATTCAACCGGAGATTCTTCATTGAAACCAAGTTGGCAATATTTGAAGAGTACCCATATGGAACTTTAACTCCTTTCAGACATCCACACAAACTTGATTTCTCACTCTTAGAAAGAGTGGTGCATGACGGAGGAAAATATGTACGCTTCCCTTCAGTTTGAGGTGCTAATTTGGTACGAATGTTCATCTCCAACATATCCAGTCTCGCTTTCAATCCATCCTTTGTTTTCCCAGGAATATTTAACAAAGTACCGATCAGACTGTCACATATATTCTTTTCAACATGCATCACATCAATACAGTGTCTGATGTCAAGTGTATGCCAATAAGGGAGATCAAAAAATATTGATCTCTTCTTCCATGGAGCACTTTCGATGCGTGCATTGGGTTTCCCAAAGCGATTTGTAATATTCTGAATTTTTTGAAGTATTTCATCACCAGAAGCCGGTCGAGGTTCTATTCCTTGTTCGGTCTCACCATTGAATGCAGCTTTCTTTCGTCTGTATGGATGATGCCTCGATAAGAAACGTCGATGTCTCATATAAACCATTTTTCGACAATTATTTAGATAGTGTGCATGTGTATCTTCCCCGCAAATTGGACAAGCTTGGTACCCTTTAATACTGTACCCAGATAAGTTCCCATAAGCTGGGAAGTCATTGATGGTACACATTAGCATGGCACGCATATTGAAATATTCTTGCCTTGATGCGTCAAACATGCGTACTCCTTCGTTCTATAAGAGCTTCAAATCATCTATCAAAGGAGCTAAGTATACATCAATATCATTTCCGGGCTGTCGAGGACTCGATATCAACAGAGAAAGCATCTTATACTTACGCTTCATGGTTAACCTGGGAGGAAGATTGTAGATAACCAATATGACAGGCCATGTACTATGCTGACTACTGAGGTTTCCATGTGGATTCACCCCATCAGTACAGAGGCCAAGGCGTAAATTTCTAGACTCTGCTCCAAATGTCGGGAATGTGTTGTCTACTTTTGCCCATTGTAGTGAATCAGCAGGATGACGCATTTTTGTATCAACAACACGCTTCTCAGCATGCCAACGCATATTATCAGAATCTTTCGAGTTAGCAAACAATCTCTGGAACCGGGGGATCGGTGGAAGATACCATAGTACTTTAGAAGGAGTGCCTTTTGAACCATTTTTCGGTTCTTTGTTTAACTTATAGCGAGAAGACTTGCACACCGGACATTCATGCATATCTTTATAGGTATTCCGATACAATATACAATCATTGGGGCAAGCATGTATCTTCTTATACTCGATACCCATAGGACACATAACCTTTTTAGCCTCGTAAGATCGGTTAGGTAGGGTGTTCTCCTCTGGAAGCATGTCTTTCACCAGAGATAACAATTCGGTGAAACTTATATCACTCCATCCATTTTTCGCTTTCAAGTTGAATAACTTCAAAGTTGCAGATAATCTTGTGTATTTGGAGCACCCTTCGTCTAATGGTAATTCCGAGTCATTCCTCAACGACTCCAAAACTTGAGGTCTAGCAACAAACTCATCGGCAACATTCTTGACCATGTTAATTAAATTGTCCTCCTCCCAATCATCATTATCCTCTTGAAAACTTTCTACGGGCTGAGGTTCAACGTTTTGTTGTTCAACCTCGCCATGCATATACCACACCTTATATTGTGGGTCAATTCCCTTTAATAAAAGGTGTTTATGCAATTTCTTCGGTTTGACATTTTTGTTATTCCAGCAACCAATAGATGGACAATAAACACGTTCAACGTTGTTTCTGGACGCATAGGACGATGCAAACGCACAAAAATCCATAATCCCTTTTTCGTACTGTACACTTAAACTACTACCGGACACCCAGTCTCGATTCATTATAACCACATGAAGCATCATATACTTATAGTTAGAAATAGATCATAATATGGTTGATATACTTATTAGTAGAAAGAGACCATATAAATACACTACATAAAGCACACTCCAACAATTAAAAAAGTTGTAAATGAGTTTTATAGTGCATTTTACCTTAGAGTAAAATCTCTCGCAGAAAATAGTCAAAGGTTGGAGCAGCGTCGACTCTAAAGTTATAAACAACAACAAGTTAGTAAACGAAGAAATATCAAGTATCCAATATGAATGGAAACATAAGTAGTATACTAGTTTTGAAGTATCCAATATCATATACCCAAACAAGCACAATGCCAAGAAACATACCGATATGAGCAAAACAAATTTTGAAGAAAGTTCTTTAGGATCTTTGAATGTAACAAATGCTGTCCTCGGCCTGCCTACCTGAGTGAATACATGAAGAGAACCAAAAATAAACAATCACCGACTCGGAACATAATTCAAATACATTGTTAAATCAACCAAATCTCTATCAACAATGGGTCAATTAAAACCCTAATAAAACTTATCAATAAACAAGCAATTCAAACAAACTAGTACATGAACGATTGGGAACAAACCGATTTAGATATTGGTAGATGAAGCACACGCGGACGACTGGCGCAGGGCGACGGACTGGGCGACTGGCGCGGGGCAACGGACTGGGCGACTGGCGCGGGGCGACGAACTGGGTGACGAGGGCGACGACGTCTAGAAAGGTCTAGGCGAAGACGGCGACTGGCGCGGTTCGGAGGGCGACGGACTGGGCGACAAAAACTCGAGAGCGGGATTGGAAGAAAGACCGAAGACTTATGTTTTTCAATTTTAGGTTTGAGTTATGCATCGGTTTTTAAGAAACCGTTGCATAAAGGCAACCTGTAGGCATCGGTTTTGAAACAAACCATTGCATAAGTTGAACATTATGCAACGGTTTGTAAGACAAACCGTTTCCTAAACTTCAACCGTTGCGTAATGATAAATATGAACCGTTGCATAAAGTACTGTCTGTAGTAGAAATATACTTCTCACAAAATTGAGGAGATGAGACGAAAACACATCCACAATGGATGAATAACGCTTCTCACAAAATTGAGGAGAAATATGCTACTGAAGGGAGTCAAACCCTTCACCTCTTGACGAATGTCAAGATTTTAAGTCACTCGACCAACTCCTATTTCGCTAACTTAAGATCAATTTGACTGCTCATTTTTGTATAAATATTGGGGGAGTATCTGGTGAGAAACAATTTTAAAATGAGAACGCGCTAATCAATAAATAATAAATATGTTTTGATGAGCAGTAAAATATATATTGAATAATAAAATATTTCAATGAGCACGAAATTGATGAATTATAATGTTATTATTCTTGGCTGCTTTTTTGTTTTTTTTTATGAGGATTCTTGGCTGCTTTTTGATTGTTCATCACAATATCATAATGTTCATCTTATTATGATTCAAATCAACAAAAACATGATTCTCATTTGAGTCGCTCCTATAAGTATGGGTGAAGTTCAGGTATAAATCATGTACCCTTAGAAAGCTATCATGTGGCACTTAATGGAAAGACTAGTTTTGTTCATAATGTAAAGTTTGACAAAATTCATATATAAGAACGACTTTAAGGGATACCAATCAGAATTACTTTTTGCTTCAATTCATCGAATTATTCACTTAACATTTAGCTAAAATCACTGTAAATTCAAAAAATACGTGGACAATTTAAAACATTTTACTGGACAATGTCTAGTAACATGGAACATTTAGTCAAAATACGTGGAAAAATGTTCAGTGATAATGGTTCAATGATAAGGCCAAATGTTCAGTGAACTTAAAATTAATTTTTGATGAACTGAAACGAAAAGTAACGATTTGGTTATATCACTGGACATTTAGCTAAATCACTGAACAATAAAACTAAAAATTGGAAAAGACCATATTACCCTTGACATGTGTCATGTTTTAAGTGGTCTATAATTTATAGAAAAAGATAGGGGTAATATTTGATCCACTGTCTCACAGAATATTTATGGCTTGTTTTCATTGAACCAATCTTAATTAGTATTTGAAAACAATGTGGCGGTTGAATTAGTAGAATACTTGCAAGGGTTCGAATCCCACCGTGATATTTTTCTTTCCACAATTTTGTGGAGTTTCCTAGTCTCACCTATGGTGTGGACATTTCCTCCGTTACTCGTGGATATTTCCTCTTCCCTTTCCTCGTTCTCTTCCTCATCCCTTATGGACGTTTGCATGTGGTATATATACTTCAAATGCTTTAGAAATATATACATACCCGATATGTATGAGATGTGTCCCTTATCATGTCTTATGAAAATCCACCATCAAAAAAACATGACTAGCCCAAAACATACCTGATTCGTTGATCTTATTTAATACTTATGTAATAGTATTTTGATAATATTAATTAGCATTATTTCTTATGACACATGAGCATCTTATTTACAACATTTATACTGGAATGTTTTCTTCTTGTCTACCATGAGATGTTCACATCCAAATCTAGGGGTCGGTAAAGGGTCGGACCGGGTAAGCCCTAGTCTTAACGGGTAGGCTGATTAGGGCTTTTGCTAAGCCTAAGTCCTAGCCCTTTCCACATTAGGGTCGGGTCGGACCCTGAAGAAATTTATCGACCCTAAAGGTGTTATCGACCCTTCATTTCTTAGGGTTTCTCGGGCTAGGATCGGGCTCGGGCTAACTGTGACCCTAAATGGATGACTAAATAATCAAAAATTGTTGATATGAATATGTCAATATTTTAGCTGAGAATTAACAACACTTAGCATAACCATTATTTTTATGATGAATGTGAAAAAAAATATTCTTTTTATGTAGATTTGTACAAATCCAGGTCAGCCCGCCCGGAAGGGCTCGCTCGCCCAGTCATTGAAATGGGCTTGGACAAGTATAATAGTCCGATGGACCAGCCCGGCCCGGTCCGTATTTCTATTAGGGCTGGGCTTGGACATATTATTTAGCCCGACCTGGCTTATAGGCCCGCCCATTGACCCGCTTTAAATTAAAACCTAATTTTTAGTATGCTTAACTTTGAAAGAAAGTAGTAAATTAATCAATATGTCATGAAGAAGTAATTTGAAGTAGCTAAACATGTTCATAAACAGTGTCTTAGATCACATATATGATTTGAAATTATAGTATTTTTATTCAAGATATGCATGAAAATCAAAACATATAGGTACATAATTGTAACGGTTGGCCCGGTGGGGATACCTGACCCGGTAAATAGGGCGGGCTTGGACAAGATTTTGAGCCCGAATTGATTGACGGGTTTAGTCCGACCTGGTTGAATGAGTTCTAAAATATGGAATAGGCTGGTCCGAACCAGACCCGAGCCCGGATTTGTGCAGGTCTATTTTTATGTCAAAACGTCCTTTATCAAAGTGTATGCAATTTTAAATTAGGCTCGTATTTCGGGCCAGACCTAGTAATCGAAGTATTAGTCCGACCCTGGTCCATTTGGTAGGACTAGGGCAGGGCTCGGACTGACCTAAAGCTTATTTTGACCTTGGACCAAATTCTAACCCCTAGCTAAATCTATCTTTAATTAGACTTTTCTCTGAAATTTTGGTGTCCCCCATTCATAACAGATTATGTAATGGAGATCATATTTTTCAGATTATAACACAGGTCTCTTTATTTTTCAGATTATAACACAGGTCTCTTTCTCAAATTATGATCTTCTATTATTTACTTGTTTTTAGATTAGGATTTGGTAACTGGACATTGGTGAGCAGATGGTTACAAGCTGGGCACAAACATGTACATTCAAAAGGACTTTTGACTCACAATCAAACCCTGATTCTGCAACAGCTAATTAGGAAGAGAATCTGCTGGCCAGAAGTGCCACTCCAGAGCTTGTTAAATTACAAAGTAACTGTGAACAGAGTGTAAAATAAATGAGAGTCACGTAGCTCAAACAGATTAACCAGATGTCCGTTTCATCAATCTATTACAAAGGTCGAGGAAACATGCTTAGGGGACTTTGGCTGGTTCTGCAGGAGGCAAATCATGGTCATCAAGGTATATATGATCCGACATCTGCCATATTTGGAGTATATTATCTTCGGCAACACTGGCCATGACCCAATCCTCATTCGGGTTCCATGAAAAATCCGATACCTTGCTTGTGTGACCACCATGAACAAATAGTAACTCCGGCGGGCCATCTTCAGCATCTTCTGGTGACTGTTCTGCATCAATTCTGCAGTGTTGAAATGTGATCAGTAAAGCTCCAATTCCAAAAGTAATGCACAAATAAGCTCAATCCAAAGAAATATAAAAAGAAACGTGCTCCGTGAACACTTTGGTATGTGCACACCCATGCATGGACTACGAATTCTCAATAAAACATAGGCCATAAAAGGTTGAGTTTAAGGAATAACCTGCTAAGATCCCACACCATGAGTCTCCTGCCCAGACAACAAGATGACAAAATGGTTTCATTCTTAGGATTCCAGCCAACTTGGAAAACCTCTTCTCTGTACAGGAATAAGACACATCAATCCAAAACACATACACACTGTTCATTAAATGACAACAAATATTATTGGAAACAATTATCAAGACGAGATAACATGTTGAAATAAATAAATATCCCATCTTACTTGTGACAATTTAAGGTGTGGAGCGCAGTGCCGAGCTTTCGAAGATCAAATAATTTGACAGTTTTGTCAGTGGATCCAGTGGCAACAAGAAATTCATTTATGGGATTAAACGCCAAGCAATTGACCTAGAAAAGATAAGATAAGATGATCATGTTGCAATATACGGAATTAGTACTTGATAAAGAAAGTATTTAAAATTGAAAAGACATGAAATGCATTAAACATTTGCCAGGGATTATGTGCAAGTCTTTCCATAATTGAGGCGCGTCCTAAAACATTATCCTTGATCACTTACTTCTTTCTGATGGGCAAGTGTAGACTGAATAGGTTTATTAAGCATTGGCGCCCTCAGATCCCATAGAAGCAAATAGTGGTCATCACCAACAGATCCAAATATGCTTTCATTCTTCATGTGCCACGCTACATCCTCGACAGCACCTTCATGGACCTAGAAACCAAATCATCTTGAATTTTATAAAACAGGCTGCAATATACAATCAATTAAAAGCGTTAACTGTTTAACATCGCATACAACTTTCCCTAACCAAATAAAACGCCTACGCACAAAAAAATCCTTGAATTAAATATAATAAACGCACTAGACGGGAATCAGGTGATTTTGTCTTTGATATCATTGACTGTAGGAGAGTAAATCAAACAAAGAGAGAATGCCATTCCAGCCTAGAAAAACCATACCTTCAGAATGTGGAGAGCATCCAGACTCTTGTTTTTGGGAGTGGCATTGATGTCCCACAAGCACGTCTGAGAATCATCAGATCCACTCAGCAAATAGCCTGGTTTGAAGGGACTCCACGATAGACCATAGCCCTCAGCGTTGTGGCCTCTTAGTCTTATCTCAGGATTGCATCCAGCATCAAAATGCGGTTTAGATGGGTGTTTGCTGTAATCAAATACATATACTTCAGAGCTCACGGTCTTGGTGGCTATTATGAAAGAATTTTGCGGCATATAGCGAGCTCGATTGACCTCTCCATCATGATTTATCTGCTGTATAATTTGAACCTGCAAGAATAGAAGCCAGAGTGAAAACTTTTTACCAATTAGTGCAAGCTGGCAGTTCCTACGGACTAAATATATTCAAATTCATTCAAAAATACGAATAAGAATAGAAACCAATGACCCATAAAATTCCTACTCTTCAATGTCAAAATCACATTCCTCAATGGTGAAAGTTGGATCACATTCCATCTAGTGATTTCAATTTCAAACACAGATTATCAGAGGGAAAATAACAAATTGATAGAGACACAATATACTTATGATAGAAGGTCAGCCTTGTATCAAATTTCACAACATAAGGACCCGAAAACTAACCCCAATGCCAGCATATCAATCAAAATTAAAAAAAATTAATAAATCTAACACCTAGAAGGTCATACATACTAACTTCATTATCGCTCAATTGCAAAATCAAAACTCAAACTCCACATTTCCTAAAACAAACCCTAGCAGTACCAATAACTGAAAAGGACCAACCTTTCCATCTGAGCACCCAAATCCACCAGCCACGGCGCGATCCCCCTCACCCTCCATAACCTCATCCTCTACCTCCTCGACTGGCAGCTGGACCTGAGCCAGCAGCAAGTAATTAGGCTCGTTTTCCGACGTGTGGGTTCCAAGAACTACCTTCTGCACAGAGTAATCCTTCCCCGGCGGCTCCTCCCTCCCTGGAAGCCACTCGACCGTCAACGACGGCCACTCCAAGGCGTGCGTGATGATCAAATCGTAGAGAAAAGGTGTGTTCTTTTTCCACACTTTGTACTCCTCGTTGATCAGCCGCTCCTCGCTCTCTCCCCTCATCTCCTCATCGTCCTTCGCCATCTCAATCTAAGGCCAAAGCCCTTTCGAACAATTCTTCGGCTCCACTTCCGATTGCCCTTTTTAGCTCCCGATCTTATAACGCGAAATTTTCTGTCTTTGCCAATCGACTCAGATTTGATTCTGCTAAACCCTAGTCTCTCTCCTAAACGCTGCGAAACGCTTTGTAACGGGATTTAATGAATTTCAGGAACGAATCCTCAATAAGTTGCTTGAACTGATTGTAATTTGGGTTCTTTTCTTTTTTTTTGGTTCAAAAATTTTAATTACTCTCTAATTTGGTCATTTGAATGGATGAAATTAAATTCAGATTAATTTCTCGATGACGAATTATAAATTATTCGTGACGAACTATGTCGTACTTTTGATTTTTCAGCGACGAATTATAACACAATTTTAACGAACTTTACATTTTGCATAAAAAACATATTTTGTACATGGTTAATTATTATTGAATTAATTTGCACACTATTTAATGTGAAATAAAGTTTTTGAGAAGTTTTTAAGTTTTTTTTTTATAGGGAGGAGTTTTTAAGTTGAACGTGATATTAATTTAATTTGTGTTGCCAACGCGGGTGGTGACCGGTAGGTTAAGGAGTTCACTCTGGATGCGGTTGGATCCTTACATGGTAAAAAGTGACAAACATGGCCTTTGCTTTAAACGGCGCATACATATGTATCAATGATTTCAGAATCTGATTGAGATGCAATATATATGTACTAGATGATATAAATTGGAATGTATTGAATCGTCGTACCCCTCCATCAAAAAACTTTTAATTTGTGTTAATTTATCTTTTTTGTGTTAGATTACATTATTCTTTAGATTGATCGGTTTATTACAAGTCGATACAGAATCAATAAATATACGTGCTATCTAGTAAACTTTTTTATTAATTGAATTCCAGTCTCTCATATCGATTATTATCCGAAGATCAGTTTAGTGTTGAGACTTCTGTTCCTTTTGTTGTTACCCTTTGCTTATGTTCGGCTTATAGTTCCTCTGTTATAAAAGTGTGCCTCAACACTTAACCTGAAATATTGTAAACAACATTTCAACCAACAGAGCACTAACTTGTTAGCTTGTTAGGTCATATTATGAATATGAAAAAAAAAAACTATACATATCAACCATAACTAGCAACAAATTAAAAGTGAAGGCGACGGCGAATGACATCTTTTTTGAGTTGTAATTCTTTTTTTTTTGATAACAGGAAACAAGAGATATATAGAGGAGATGAAGAACACAAGGTTCAATAAGGAATCAAAGGGCATGCGTCGATTGTAGTCCATGACCAGTTGCATGCTTTGCAATCTTGTTCGCCGCGCCATTTGCTTTCGTCTGTTTTCGGCCACGCCATTTGCTTCCCTTCGGATATGGAAGATGTTCCAATCTTTATTCAACTGTATCCTTTTCTTTAGTGTTTGTATTCATGAAAAAAATTGAAATTAAAAGAGAGAGACCACTCGAGTTCTCACGCGCCTGTCTTTAGATTAGGGTTTTGTATTTCTCGATTCGAGCTGCTTCCTTCCGCGGAGATGAAGCCGGCTATGGGAGTGGGAGGGGGGCCTCGTAAGGGGGGAAAAAGGAGGAGTGGGACTGTCTTCAGTGGGATTTACGCAAGCGGTTCCGGTTAGGGAGCATTTTGAGGAAGGGGAGGTCGCGGAGAAAGATGGGAAGAGGACAGTGGTCGGTCAAGAAAAGGCTACGCTGGTAGGGGGTTTTGGGGAACAGGCAAAAGCTTTCTGGCAAGTTAAGACAGCTGAAAATTGTGTCGCTGGGGCTGGCAAGCAGTTGAACCAAGAAAGCTTTCTGGCAAATTAAGGAACTCCTTTCTGCGTCTGAGATTGTTGTTACTGAGGAGGTTTGGTCGAGATCTTCAGCCGACTGGAGTGGACTCTGGTAGGGTGGATTTTCGAACCAAAACCAATTTTGGGAAAATTGAAGGGGTTTATCATGTCAAAATGGGGTGATGAGAGGGTAGTTTCTGTTTCGGAATTGAAGCCTGACATCTTTGTCTTCAAGTTCTTCAAGGAGGAGGAGTTCGACAGGATTCTGGCTCTTGGACCTTGGTATTTTGACAACAGACCATTGATTCTCAAACCATGGTCTCCAGATGAAACTTATGAGTTAGAGAGTGTGACGTCTCTGCCTATTTAGGTGAGGTTTTCGGGGCTTAACTTACATTTGAGGAGTGAAGAAATTCTGAGTATGCTGGCAAGTACTGTTGGGAAGCCCATCCGCACTAATGCTTTTACTGTTAGTAACGAGAAGTTATCGTATGCTCGAGTTTTAGTTAAGATTTTTACAGCAAATGACCTAAAGAATCAAGTCTGTATTAGGGGGCCTCGAGTGACTAATTAAATTCAGGGGATTGAGTATGAGTGGGTGCCCCCAAGATGTAACCATTGTCAGTCGTTTGGGCATTCCCTGAAGCAATGCAAACTCCCTATTCTTTGTGTTGAAGAAGGAGAAACCGAAGTTGTTGATCTAGTGGTGGTTGAGTCCGTGAGGAACTCTGTAGAAGTAGCGACTAAAGAAGAAGCTAGCAAAAAGAAAAAGGGGGTGGTCTCGTTGGTGAACTCTGCCATTGTCGTCATGGATGAGGGGAGTAGTTCGTCTCATGATTCTTTCGTTCCTGCAACTGCTTGATAGCGCTAAAACATATGCATTTTAGGCGACCTCTATGCTTATTGTTTCGATCATTTTATTACGATTTCACTTGCTATTTGATGCTTTGTGGTTCATTTCAGGCAAATTACAGAGTTTAAGCTGAGAACACAAGTGAGTAGCATTTTGGAGCAAAACCGAGCAGTTTCGGAGCAAAATATGGTGTTTCGGGGCCAAACCGAGCAATATTGACCTTTGCACTTTGTTTTGGACGCCCAGGGCTCATACGATGTCCGATTTGGTCGATTCAAAGCTTGTTGGAAAGCTAATTCAAAGGACTACAACTTTGTAGTTTACACCAAGATCAGATTCGGATGGTAAGAGGCTCTGAGGGTCCGAACCGGCCGGCTCAAATTCGTGCACACATCTCAACCGGCCGGCTCAAAGGGTCCGAGAGTTGGAGTCCCTTGAAGCTCACCTCAGCCGGCCGGCTCAACCCAAGGCCAATTTCCAACCGCCCGGTTGGCCCTTGAAGGCAGTTTTTGCCTATAAAATGAGATCTAGATCTAGTTTCCAAGGGAGGACTTTTTGGAGAACTTTTGGGGGGATTGGAGCTAGGGTTTTTGGGGCACATCATCAAGGGTTTTTGGGAGAAAGGATCAACTTCAACAACATCAAGGATCAAATCTCTAGGGTTATTGGATCTCTATATTGGTTCTAGACTTCTAAACTCTCTTTTCCATATGGGTTTTTGCACTTTCATTGATGTTTTTGCTTGTAAACTCACCATGAGTGAGTAGTGACCTTGGTTGGGGATCTATGAATCCCCTAGACATGTTTGTGACATTGTAAACACTATGGATGCTATTGATGAACGATTTGCACATATTTCTTATTCGTTTGAACTTAACTCTTCAAGTTGCCTATAAGGTGTTTGTGAAATGTCCTCAATGGGAACTTTGCTTGATCTCATGTTTGATGTAGCTCACGTTGAAAAGCATGATTTCAATGAACTAAATAAAGAAGCATTAAGGTTTTTGTGTTACATGGCGACACTCTAATCTTAATGAGAATGGCTTGAACTTAACAAGAGCATGATTATCTAGCCAATAGAGCGCGAGTGTGAGGCTAGGCATTCATATTCTATAATACCAATAGAGCGCGAGTGTGAGGTGTTATGCGAGATGTAACCTCTTAGTACTAAGTTGTAGCGCGAGTTGAACTTAGCATTAATGTTGCATGGCTAGATTCTAAGTTTGTGCATGTGATTTCATCAATGGTGTCCTATTTTACCGTCACAATAATTGTCTAGGTGGAGAAATAGATCCCTAGTCATCCCTTAATTGATTGTTAACCACTTTTTGATAGCACTCTCAACTATAATTCTCTTGGAAGAACAACAAACCTCCCCCAAACCATAGACAATCTAGCTATATCTTTAGCATTATTAGTTTAATCACCTATCCTTTGGGTTCGACCTCGGATCTCCCGAGTCTTTACAAATGTTTTGATTAATCGTGACTTAGCATAAGTGTTTGGATTCTTATTCGAATATTTCCGCTATATTATCGAGCGATCAAATGGCGCCGTTGTCGGGGATAGGTTAATTAACTAGGTGCTAATAGATTGTTTAGTTTGTCTATTCTTGTGAATATTTTTCTTTTTCTTATACTTGTATATTCTTCCTTTTCTCTCATATCCCTTGCTAACTTCGTTAATCTTGTTTTGCGAGGATGGATCACTTTGACCAACAAGTCATGCGCCATGAAGACTATTATGAAGATGATTTTTCCAATTATGCGACAAAAGATCAATTTAGTGATTTGGATAAGAAAATGGATAGCATGATAAGTTTGGTTAATGCTTGGGTTGACAAAAGGAGGTATGAAGACGATGAAGATTATTATGAGGAGGAGCAATCATATGAGAATTACCAAGGGAATGGCTATCAAAATAGTTGTTATAATTTGAATGGGGATGACCAAGAAGAGGATCAACCAAACGGATATTGGGAAAACTCTTGGAATCCATCACATACCCACGCTCAAAATTGGAATGATAGTCAATGTTTTGAAATTGAAGACTCCAACCCTCAACCTCCTCAACCTTCAAATGAGCCCTCCGATTTTGAAGCCATGTTTGCCACTCTCCTTGAAAACCAAGAGAAGATGAACGCTAAGTTGAAAATATTGGAGGCTCGAAACCATGAGTTAAAAAGCGAATGGGCTCAATTGAGGGAGATGAATGCTCAACACCAAACAATGGAATGTGGAGACATGGATGTCGAAGAGGAGATACCCGAAGATGAAGTTATTGAACCTAATGCCTCAAGGGAAGAATGGGATCAAGATGGGGATGATGAGTTCATGAGAGCCGTTCGCCAAGCCGTTCATGAGGAGATGGAGAGTGAATCTTGTGACGAAGAGGAGGTGGAATGCAAGAGTGAAGCATCCTTCACTACTAGCACACCTCAAGATCATTTGGACGAGAACACACAAGAGCTCACCATTCCATCAAAGCCTTGGCTCTCCGATGAGGAATTCTTCAACGATGACGACTCATGCATTGAAGAGAAATCTCTTTTGGATGAAGAAGACCTCCCTCCCGCTATTTGCAAGCTTGATAGTGAACCCGATTCTCTTGTTGATGACGGAATCGAGGAAGAGGATATTGAGCCACGAGAACTTCATGGGTATAGAGACTTTGTTGAGACTTTCATGGAAGAGACTAAGGAGCCACCTCGCACGCAAGGAAACGGAAGTTTAATGAGGGAGATTGAGGAATGAGCACCCAAGGACGTCATCGAAAAATTGAAGGAAGGTGTGCCCATCACGCTAGAGGCTAGCATTGAAGACCCTTTCTTCATTATGAAGTCTCGAGACAAATTTTGGAGCTTCTTGCCATACTTCCAAAGACTATTCGGAAAAAGCTCCCATGGCCCCTTAATTTTTAAGGGATTTTCACACTTGAAGGGGTCATGCGCCCAAAGGGATGCCCATCGTAGACTTGGTGGGAGGAAATTCAAATGGGATTTGAAGGTGGTTTGATACGATCAAGTCCAAGTCCCCGCTTGAGGAGGGATCTTAGCAAAAGACTCCTCAAGCGTGCTTCTTATTCCCTACAAGGAGAATCGGCTCCGTCTTAGCCAAGACGTTAAACTAGGCTTGTGAGTGTCTTTCCCATAATTTTCAAGATGTCTATTTTGATTGGATTTCTATTTGCTTCGTGCAAGAATTTGAGGATATGAACTATGCATGTGTGAATGCCTATATTTGATGATTTCTTGACATGTGCTTGGTTAACTAGATGTCTTGATAGGGCATAAGTGTGGGGTGGCCTATGTTTCGACTACATGAGATGTTTGTGCTTGCTTGATATGCTTTCACGTTTAAAATCCAATCAACTTATGCTTAAGGAAAAACACTCACACTACTGTGCAATTCATCCAAAAATTTCAAATTGTTAATGAAAACAAAAAGTCTAGGCAAGACTACATTTTCGAAAAATTTCATTCCAAATTCAACTAGTCGTGCATGATTTCACTTGATTGATCCTTTAGATGACTAATGGATTGGATTGTTGACTTTCATTCTTGAGGATCAAAGCATCTACTAGCACTTCTTTATCTTTTATTCTAAGCTTTTTCTCGTTGAGGCTAGAGACTTGATCTTTAAAAGCATAAAATCGGGAAAAAAATATAATTTTAAAACTCTTGCATGCCACGATTGCCTTTAGGTGACCTTAGTGACCTTGCTTATCTTGTGGATTTGTCTTGTTGGTTTGTCATGCTCCATTTTTAACACTTAGCCCTTTGTCAAAGTTCTAAGTGTGGGGTCAAAAGAGGGCAAGGAGAAAAGAAAAAAAAAAGAGAAAAAGAAAAGAAAGAAACAAAAAAATAATAATATGAAATAAGCCCCAAGTTCCTTCCTTATGATTGATCACCATTAGGAAATGAATTTAAAGAAATATGTGCTAAGCGCCGAGGGTTAGGAAGGTAAGTTCCCCCTCGAAAGTGCTTAGTACGGTCAAAGGCCATTCTACCCCCTTAATGTTGCACTTAGACTTGACAATCGGCTATTCCACCATTCTCTAGCATGAAAACCAATAAGACAATTGATACTTCCTAGCAAGAATTCACCTAGGGACGAACCTCGTATTCTTGTATACTTAGGCATGATATGACTTGCAAGTATTTACAAAAACTGTGATGTTGGAACTCCTCTTCTCTTATGACTAAGCGACCTTTGCGTCCTAGGCTTGAGAATGAGTTCAAAGTTCACAAGTCAATGGACTAGCCTCCTTGCTAGCATTTGTGAGTGATCCAACAAGATTTCTTTGCGACTATTAGATTGTTTTCTTGAAGTCACTAACATAGAAAATGACTAGAATCCTTGATTAAAGATTTATTAGTCTTTGCTTTGATTTGCTTGAATGTCCTAATTCATGAATTTCCACAAGGATTTGAAGAAGTTTCATGTAGTGATTGAAATGCACATATCTAGTTGAATACATTATGAACTTCATGAAGAAAAAAAAAACACCTTGCCTAGTACTTTGACAATTGTGAACTTAAAATGCCTATTTGGATGGTTGTTCTCTTTGTGGGATTTGTGAGTATTCCCGTGTCTGAAAACTCTCAGGAGACTACAACTCCTCCACTAGGGTAGCCTAGGGGTTTAAAGGCTTGGTGCATTCGCTAAATGCACTCGTGTTGCCTACGAAAGTGGTTAGTTAGAAGTAGAATTTGTTCCTTAGTGTTTTTAGTTAGTTTTCGTGACCATATGGAGTTTTCTTTGAACCGATCATGAGTGAGCAAAATGCATTATTGTTGTTGATCTCTATGATTAGTTTGCTCGGGACGATCAAACGTTAAGTGTGGGGTGATTTGATAGCGCTAAAACATATGCATTTTAGGCGACCTCTATGCTTATTGTTTCGATCATTTTATTACGATTTCACTTGCTATTTGATGCTTTGTGGTTCATTTCAGGCAAATTACAGAGTTTAAGCTGAGAACACAAGTGAGTAGCATTTTGGAGCAAAACCGAGCAGTTTCGGAGCAAAATATGGTGTTTCGGGGCCAAACCGAGCAATATTGACCTTTGCACCTTGTTTTGGACGCCCAGGGCTCATACGATGTCTGATTTGGTCGATTCAAAGCTTGTTGGAAAGCTAATTCAAAGGACTACAACTTTGTAGTTTACACCAAGATCAGATTCGGATGGTAAGAGGCTCTGAGGATCCGAACCGGCCGGCTCAAATTCGTGCACACATCTCAACCGGCCGGCTCAAAGGGTCCGAGAGTTGGAGTCCCTTGAAGCTCACCTCAGCCGGCCGGCTCAACCCAAGGCCAATTTCCAACCGCCCGGTTGGCCCCTGAAGGCAGTTTTTGCCTATAAAATGAGATCTAGATCTAGTTTCCAAGGGAGGACTTTTTGGAGAACTTTTGGGGGGATTGGAGCTAGGGTTTTTGGGGCACATCATCAAGGGTTTTTGGGAGAAAGGATCAACTTCAACAACATCAAGGATCAAATCTCTAGGGTTATTGGATCTCCATATTGGTTCTAGACTTCTAAACTCTCTTTTCCATATGGGTTTTTGCACTTTCATTGATGTTTTTGCTTGTAAACTCACCATGAGTGAGTAGTGACCTTGGTTGGGGATCTATGAATCCCCTAGACATGTTTGTGACATTGTAAACACTATGGATGCTATTGATGAACGATTTGCACATGTTTCTTATTCGTTTGAACTTAACTCTTCAAGTTGCTTATAAGGTGTTTGTGAAATGTCCTCAATGGGAACTTTGCTTGATCTCATGTTTGATGTAGCTCACGTTGAAAAGCATGATTTCAATGAACTAAATGAAGAAGCATTAAGGTTTTTGTGTTACATGGCGACACTCTAATCTTAATGAGAATGACTTGAACTTAACAAGAGCATGATTATCTAGCCAATAGAGCGCGAGTGTGAGGCTAGGCATTCATATTTTATAATACCAATAGAGCGCGAGTGTGAGGTGTTATGCGAGATGTAACCTCTTAGTACTAAGTTGTAGCGCGAGTTGAACTTAGCATTAATGTTGCATGGCTAGATTCTAAGTTTGTGCATGTGATTTCATCAATGGTGTCCTATTTTACCGTCACAATAATTGTCTAGGTGGAGAAATAGATCCCTAGTCATCCCTTAATTGATTGTTAACCACTTTTTGATAGCACTCTCAACTATAATTCTCTTGGAAGAACAACAAACCTCCCCCAAACCATAGACAATCTAGCTATATCTTTAGCATTATTAGTTTAATCACCTATCCTTTGGGTTCGACCTCGGATCTCCCGAGTCTTTACAAATGTTTTGATTAATCGTGACTTAGCATAAGTATTTGGATTCTTATTCGAATATTTCCGCTATATTATCGAGCGATCACTGCTCTAAATTATCTGTGGAGTTCTGGGGTTCTTCCGGATAAGAAGTTTTGTACAAACAGTTCTAGCTCGGAGAAAGTTAGCAGTGATAGTTTGGTAGATTCAAAGCTTTCGGTTCATGTCGAGGGCCCCTTTACTGAGGTTAAAAGAAAGGCTAAGAAGAAAAAGCCAGGTAAGGAAAAGATGACAGAGATGGATATGCCAATTGGGCTTTTAAAGTTGTCCCGACTCTCTAAGGGGAAAGGAGCACGTACCTCCAAATCTAAACGATGAATTTAGGTAGTTGGAACACGCGAGGGATTAATCATCCATCCAAGCAAGCTGAGGTTAGAAGGTTGATTAATAAATTTGATCTTGGTATTATAGGTATTTTAGAAGCTAAAGTAGAGGTTTCTAAAAGTCAAGTCGTTGCTGGTTTTTGCTCTCCTAATAAGGGGTGGCAATCGTTTTGTTATTTTTCTTGTCCGAGTTTGAAAAGTAGAATGCTGATTATCTGGAACCAGAAACTTTCAATGCGGAGATTTGGTACGCTGATGATCAGTTGGTGGTGTGTGAGGTGGTCTGGAATGGGCAAATTATTATGATTGGTTTTATTTATGCTTTTAATAGAGAAGGTGATAGGAACAGCCTTTGGAGGCTATGATTGATGTTATGACAAAAGTTAAGGTGCCTTGGATAATCAGTGGTGATTTTAATTGTGATTGTACCCAAGAGGAGAAGCTTAATGATTCTTTAGTCACAGATGCAGATATCAAATAGCTTAGAAGATCGGCATGTGGCTGGGAGGAGAAGCTTAATTGTGTTTATAACCAGGTAATTTATATACCTGGTCTGATCGGCATGTGGTTGGGAGGAGAATTTGGTGTAAGCTTGATCGCATTCTAGGAAAATCAAATCTCCTGAGTCACTTCTCTTCCATCCATGGCATCTTCCCCGAGCCCGGAATTTCGGATCACAGTCCGACTATTAGTGTTTTAGTTCCTTGCAGTGGCGTTAAGAAATGGTTCAGATTTCAAAGTTTTTGAGTGCTTATAGATGGGTTTAAAAGTTGCCTTTTCCCACAAGTGGCATGGTGGCAGTTGGAATCTTTTTCTTCTGCAGAAGGCCTTGAAACAGTTTAAGAAGGATTTGAAGGTTAGTTTGAAGAATTTTCGGGGAGGCATGAACATGAGAGTTGAGTAGGAAAAGTCTTTCAGAGACTCAACGTTTGCTTCAGTGTAGCCTAGATAATGTGGACTTAAGTAGAAAAGAAGCTGAGCTGGTGGTGGAGCATCGAAAACTCTTAAAATATCAGCATTCTTACAACAGTCAGCGTGCTAGAATCAATTGGGCAAAAGAGGGAGACCTGAATTCTAATTATTTTCATGTTGTGTGGTTAAGGGCAGAAGGGCTAGAATCGCCATCAAGTGTATTGATGGACCATAATTATACGAATCAAAAACACAGTAAAACCCCCTTAATTAGACTGTTGGACGAATACTACACGAACTACGACACCATCGTCTCAAGCTGCCCGCACCATGGATTCACGAAGAAAGTTCTTCTCCAAAAATGTCTTCGTGGGATGAGGTCCGAAGAGCTGGGAAGAGTTAACGAAGCATTGAGGAGATCAGCCAGGAACTTCACCATTGCAGACATGTGGTACCTCATAATTGGCCTGGCCGCTACCACAGAACGAGTACCCCAAACTGACGAGGAAATGCAGATAAATGAAGCTGACCCTGAGGCAGACAAAGGAGAAACTACCGAGCCGTCAGAAGAGACTCCTGAACCATCAGAAGAATCAGATATGGAAAGCACCGGAAGCAACGAGGTTGGAGTCCAGAATACCACTGACGAACTGCCCAATTCATACCCGACTGTCATCACCCCGGGCAGCCGAGACTATCTACGACCAGTTCCTCACTAACAATCATAACGAGGCAGAACCAAGCCTTAAGATGCAAGCCTCCCAACTTCTCCCCTTGATCAATGAGCAAGTTGCAGAAAACTATAGGATCAATGAGGAAACTCAAAAGAGGATGGGAAAAGGGCCTCTGCAGAATGACTCCTCGATGGAGCAGTGTTACACCGTAGCTGGACTAGGCAGTCCCAAATACAAGAACTCCAAAAGGCTAGTAGTGGAAGGTCCATCACCTCCTCCGGGGTATTGGAAAGAAAAGATCCCAAAACAAAGGAGTCCTGACCCAAGCACATCATCTCGCAAGAAATCGGGAAAAGGCAAGGCAAGAAGCAACGCAGGAACGGTGGCAAAATTCGACCTGAGCCACCCATGGGACCCAAACCAGTAATCCACAACGAGGTATCGTCGAGCCAACGACGTTAAACAAAGGCACTGGTCGGGAGGTAACCCGACACTATCTTACTTTCTGTCATTTAAATTCTGTCATTTAATTTTCTGTCTTAGTCATTCTCACATATATATATTAGCTTGCATGACTTTTGAACTAAGGCACGCCTTCGTTCAAAAGTGTGGGGTGAGAACCACCTTTGTATATAAATAACATGATTGCTATTTTCTTTTTTTAGTAATAGTATCTTTTTGAAAATATGAACTTAAGAATGTGAAAAAGATAGATCATAATTCATGCATCAACCTTGTGAAAATTCAACTGTCTAAAAGTTTAGAATGTAACTTTTCATTTGTCCTTTGTGCTGAGATAAACTAGGGATGTGGAGTTGACATAAACCGCCCTAGAGAGGCTTGGCAGGCAATCGAAGGATCTTATCAAACTATATGGTTTTCGAAGTCAGTGGAGGCTACACTTCGGGTTTCAGTGAAGATTGAAGTCATCTCCGCCATGCAGTGTTTATGCAAAAAGAAAAGAAAAGGCGAGGACGGGAATCAGACCGTCCTCTCTCTAGTTAAAGTAGCCGAGAAAATAGATGAGCGACCCTCATCTTGACCCGCGCGAAACAACAACGATGAGAGGAGCGGGGAGGTATTTCCATAAGCTTGCGGGCGATGATTGGACCTCCCAAAAAGGGCTTGAGAAAATGGACTAGCAAAGCCACAAAAGGGCAAAAAGCTCGAAGAAGCAAATCAAGAGGCCAAAGGCCCAAAATTGTGAAGGTTTTAACCGAAATAAAAAAAGTGAAGTACTCAAAGAGTCAAATCAAGGGCCAAAGGCCGATTCACTACAAAAGCAGTCCCTCGCCAAAAGAAAAAAAAAATCAAAGTACTCAAACCAGTGAAACCCGAACCAAATCACGTGCTAGAGAAAGCTACAAGGAAACCATATAGTGCGAGACGATCCCGAAGTTGCAGTCCAGGAACCAAAAAAGGGCTATCTCCCGAAACATCCAATATAAATTGCATCTCAGCACGGAGGTACAAGTATTAAGTTTCCTCTATTTATTTACACAGTTCAATTTGGTAATAAGCAGTAATGCATGAATTAGGATAAATCGAGTCCCACAGTCTAATTTTCATATTTTAAAGCCAAACTTAGTGTACCGCCCTTTAATAGCATTGTTCGGGACGAACAACTAAAAGTGTGGGGTGATCTGATGGACCATAATTATACGAATCAAAAACACAGTAAAACCCCCTTAATTAGACTGTTGGTCTATTTAACTTTTGCTTGTTAGTTCCGACATATTTCTACAGGGTATTTCAGAGCTTAGAGAGAAAACACGCTAAGGAGAGGAGTTTTACGCTAAAAAGGATCGCTCGCAATTTCTGGCCAGCCAAAGACCGAGAAACCCAGATCGCGCCCGCCGTCCAGCGCCCAGCGTCCAGCGCGCCTGCCGAGCTATTCGAGTCCAAATTCAAGTTGCCCGAGCAAACCATCTGATCTGACAATTCCGCCTCGACCAAAGTGTTTAAAATGGAAAATAAGGTGGAAGATGTCGGAAAACCAAGGAGAATGCTCGAGCAGATTGGCAGTTAGCTCAATTCCAAGGCAAAGGCTCGGCACGCATAGGCACCCAAACCAAGTCGCTCGACCCGACGGATGCATCTGGAAAATCTGGCTCGACCAAGATGTTTGGAATGCCCAACAACGCGGACAATCTCGCTTCCCAGACAAAACGCCCGAGCCGATTAGCAGTTGGCCCAAGTCCAAAGCAAAAGCCTCGCGCATAGGCACCAAGACCAAATTGCTCGACCAAACCATGGAATTTGGAAATTCTGGCTCGACCATTAGTCTTAAAATCACTTGGCCATTCCAAATCAACTATCAAATGCACTTATGGACTTGGTGACCGGCCACCTTGCTTGGAGGTGGCCAAGGGAGGAGCTCCTCCCTTCATGGTGACCTGCAACCGGCGGCTCCTCCTCCCTTGACCAGCGGCTTTCCTCCTCCCCATGTGGCGGCTCCTCCTTGCTCCTCCTCCTCCTCCATTGGATCAAAGACACTTGCCCCTCATCTCCACCACCCATTTCTCCTCCCTTAGCCTATAAATACATACCCATCCCCTCTCATTTGTATCATCTCACCATCATCCTCAAATCGAAATTTCACTTATCTCTCTAAGTTTTGTAAAGTTTGGCTTTGGAAATAAAGATTGCTCCCTTGGCGCTTCAACGGTAGTAAGTTTTTAATATTTATTTTCCGTCTTTAATTTCTAGTTCCTTAGTTATAATGTTTAGCGCGATAAATAGTAGCTAAACTAGTCGTCCGGTAGAAGGGGTGGACTTGTATTATAAAATGTTTTAGACTATTAATTTAGTGTCTCGTCTTTGTATTCAAAACTTGTTCTATGTGCCATATATTAGATCAGAACGTCCATGGTTGAGTGGATGCTTGAAATGGCAAAGCTCTTCTGTGGAAGTTCGTAAACATACTCGGGTAAGTGGATGCTTGAAATGGCAAAGCTTATCTGAGGAGTTTGATCTCTCTCAAACACCATTTTGGGTAAATCGGAAAAGACAACCCAAAATGGATGCACACAGGCTAGTATACCTTGAAATGGGGTGCTAGTCTAAGTAGAACAAGGGCTTACGTTTTTTGCAAAAGATTAGACAGTGTTGCAAGTCGAGTGCTTGAAATGGCCTTGATTCACTTTCGAACACTTTTGCAAAAGACTAGACAGTGTGGCAAATCGAGCGCCGGAAAAGGCCTTGATACACGTTTGAATACTTAGAAGATTCACTAAAGGTCAATGATAAACAGGATATAATACAAGGCTCCTGAAACCGAACGCTTTCTTTTAATTGTAATAATTATCAGTTACTTTCTAGTACTAAAACCAATCAACCAACAAATCAATCACTTAGCTGGTAGCTTTAAAACCAACCAACCAACCTAAACACGCTCCCTCGCTGTACAAATTCCTTAAAGAACGACTATCCCCCTAATTCCTTTGGGTTCGACCCCTACTTACCACTTGCTACCCAGTAGTGTAGTCGCGAGTAGCGGACTATAAATTTATTTGTACATTTGCTCTGACGACGAGCATCTCTGTCATGTATCAAGCTGGAGCAGGAACCCATTCTCTCCTCCTTCTCTCCTCCCTCAAACAACTCACAACCCACAAACCCCCTTCTCCTCCCTCCTCAGCCCCTTTCTCCTCCTCCTCCTCCTCCCTTCCTCAAATCTGACCTCCTCCCTCTCCCTCCATGCTTCATGCCTCACAACCGATCTGATCCAATTTCAGCAACATGCAAGCTGTTTGAATCAGATCTGGATTTGTGGGTGGTGGAGATGGAGGTGAGATTGGGATGAGGTACCGGCGATGGGTTGGGGGAGGTGGATGGGTGGGCTGGAGGGGGCTGTGGATCTGTGTTTTTAGATTTTTGTTTTATTTATTGTAATTTCCTGTTTTCGTTTTAGTTGTTGTGCCCTGTGTAGCCAAATAATTGGAGACTGGATCGCCGGCGGACGATACATTGACGATTTTCAAGTGGTCCTGCCTCTCCCAGCTGTGAATGACGGGACGATGTGCTCAAGCCAGAGGCGAAGTGGAGCGGCGGACTCCTGTTTATTCATGTTTATTTTTCTTGTCTGTTCTGTTCCCAGCTGGTTAACTTGACCCAGCTTTAAGTCCTCGATTCGCCGTTATCTTTGTAATTCACAGTTTTAATCAAAAAAAAAATGTATCAAGCTGGAAGACGGGAATTTATCTTTTGATGACGTTGTTATAAAAGCTGGTTTTGTCGGCTATTTTCAGAAGTTATTCAACGGTAATTTTCAGAGAGTGCCTATGGAGCCAGAGATCATCTCTTGGGGGCATACAGTGAATGAAGCAGATTGTATTGACCTAGTTAGAGAAGTATCGTATAATTAAGTTACCAAAGTCTTAAAAGAGATGGCTTGTCATAAAGTCGCTGGCCCGTATCGTTACAATGTTGAATTCTACAAGGCTGCGTGGCCTGTTATTGGAGGGGAAGTCGTAAACTGCATCAGGAACTTTTTCAGGCAAGATACTATGCCAGTTGCTATAAATTCAACTTTTCTTGCTTCGATTCCCAAAGTTAAAGGTGCTTGTCATCCTAAGGATTTTAGGCCTATTAGTTGTTGTAATATAATCTACAAGATTATTTCTTTAATCTTAGCTAATAGGCTTAAAGTTGTCCTTAAGTATTTGATAGACGAGTCTCAATCCGCTTTTATTGAAGGGAGAAATATTGCTTTTAACATCAGCCTCGTCCAAGAGTTGTTGTGTCATTATAATCGAAAAAACGTGAGCAAAAGGTGTATGATCAAGCCGGATATTAGTAAGGCTTACGACATGGTGGATTGGGGCTTTTTGAAGGATATTTTGGAGATATTTGGTTTCCCATTAGTTTTCGTTAAATGGATTATGGCGTGTGTTACAACAGTCCAATTTTCTGTGTTACACAATGGGAATTTGGAAGGCTATTTTGGGAGTAATAGAGGATTGCGGCAAGGTGATCCTATCTCTCCGTATCTTTTCACTCTTGTGATGGAAGTATTAGGGCGTTTGTTGGGGTCGATGAGGATGGCATGGGATTTTAAGTATCATCCGAAGTGTCCTATAGTTAATTTGAGTCATTTAATGTTTGCGGACGATGTTATTATTTTTTTCTAATGCTGCCCAGACCTCGCTGCTGATGATTAAAGATGTGTTTGAAACTTTTTACAGATTCTCCGGTCTTAAATTTAATTCAGAGAAATCAGCAGTGTATTTCGGAGGTTGTAGCGACGGAGACAGTAGATTTATGGCTGATTTGGTTGGTTTTCAGTTGGCAAAACCTCCTTTTATTTATCTGGGCATTCCTATGGATGAGAGAGCTTTAAGGAGGGGAGCGTGTAATGTTTTAATTGATAAGATGACAAGTAAAATCAATTCTTGGTCAGCGAGGTGTTTGTCTTATGCTGGGAGACTTGTGTTAGTGAAACATGTGTTGGGTATGATCAGCTCGTATTGGATGAGAGTTTTATCGTTTCCGAAGTCAGTTTTTCACAAAATTACTTCTATCTGTAGAAGTTACTTATGGGTTGGTTCTTCTTCTAGTAAAAGAAGCTTGTTGGCTTGGAAGGTGGTTTGTTTGCCTGAATCTAATGGAGGTTGGGGGGGGGGGGGGGGGTGAAAAACATGATGGTGTTTAACAAGGCATTGCTACTGAGTCAAGTTTGGGACCTTTGTTTGAAAAAGGAGACTGTGGATTAAATGGATGCATAGTTACTTTTTTTGAAGTCATAGCTTTTGGGAGTTAAACCAGAGGCAGCATCACACCTGGGTGTTGAAGAAGATATTGAAGCTGAGAGGGGATGCTCTAAAATGTGTTCATTTTGACGAGAATCAGCAATTGGTTTGGGCTAATGGAGTTGAGCCTTACTCCGCAAAAAGTACCTATGATTTATTGGTCGAGAAGGGGAGTCACAAGGACTGGAGTTACTTAATTTTGAATGATGTATCACCTCCAAAGCATAGTTTTTGCAGCTGGCTTGCTATCTTAAACAAACAGCCCACAAAAGACAGGTTACGGGGAGGTACCATGGGTGACTTATTTTGTTGTTGTTGTTCTCAAAACATATAGAATTCTGAACACCTATTTTTCAGTGCCCTCGAGTTGGCCCTATTGGTAGTTATCTTGATGTCATTGGTATCGATGTGCGATGGAACTGCTGGAACGATTTGTTGTGTTGGAATAGGCATATGACTTGGAAGAATAAATAGCAGAAGAATCTAGCTTATTTCTTGATCAATGATGCCATCTATGAAATATGGAGAAGTAGAAACAAGTGCATTTTCAGAAATGAAGTCATTGATGCATGAAATGTGAAGTTATTTCTACGGAGATTGTTGTTAACGAAGATTGTATTGCTGCAGCAGAAGAAGAAGAGGAAGAATTCTCATTTATGGTTAAATGAGTTGAACTGTTTCTTTTTATGTGTAGTAGGTTAGAAACATGTTTATTTTTTGTGGTGGTGATCAGTTTTTTAAGGCTATATTCTGGGTCTTTTTCTGGTTGTAATGGTTTAGGTAGTTGTTAGTCCGTTTGTTCCTCTCTTTTTTTCTTCTCTAGGAACAGGTTCTTTTTGGTGTGGTGGTTGTCAGTTTCTTATGCTGATATTTGTCTCTTATTTGGGTGCTTGTGTCTAGTTGTTGGTCTGTTTGCCCCATATTCTTCCCTTTTGAATGAATACACCTTTATTCAAAAAAAATTGAAATTAACTTGCCGTTTCTGGATGAGAGTTTTTATTCCGTTTGTACTTTTCGAATTTCTCAAATACGTCAAATGATTTGACATATTTCGTTTGCCCTGTTTTTAATAAAATACGAAGGTGGTTACCGGTATTCGTCATTTTTCAGAGAATATCGATACGAGGGTGCCGCTTTTTGCAAAAACGAATCCGTGGGTAATCCACATAGGCCCTAAACGTGAGAAATTCAAAACCCAAAAGAGGACGAACTAGATAATAATAAAAAAACTCTCTTCTTATCAAAAATTAAATAAAAATAAAAACTCTCTTTTTGTAGCTAAACCCTTTAAAGTTTAAACTAAACTGAACATGCGTTTATTGATTGTATTAAAATACAAAAACCAAATAATTCTGTAGAAGAAACCAAATGAGCTTCCAAGTTTAAACCCTAATTTCCAGTCGGGGAAATGGCTTCGATTCTCTCCTATTCACCATCGTCCTCGCTCGCAGGTCGAGCTAACTATTCACGCGGCCGACTTATAGCTGGAGATTCCTGTGGCCGGGTTCCCGCCTCCACCTCGCGCCTTGTGGTGAGTGACTGTGAATGGTTGCGATCCAACTCCTGGTTTATGTTAGATTTCGCTATTTATCGATCGAGTTTTGGAGTTCAATTTGTAGTTTGATGTGTTGTATTGTATTTTGTTGCTAGAATTTGTTGGAATTGAGCTACTGTAGTATGTGGAATGGCTATGTTCTTTATTGCATTGGCTGGATTGTGACTCTGTATTATATGTATAGTCTCGTATTTTGTAGTTGATTGTTATGTGTTATGTAGGTACGTAATCAGGCAGACAGGTTGAAATTTGTGAATGATATGCGGAACATGCCGATTATGCTTAATAAGGATCCAACAATTCCTACATTTATCACTTCGAGAGAGGTGAAGAGTTTATCAAATAAAGATGATACCAGGATTCGAATTTTCTCTGGTACAGCAAACCCAGCTCTCTCTCAGGTAAATGATTTATGATATTTTGATTATTATGCCATTTTGGCATGGTGTTTGTGTTAGCGTGATCGTAAGTTGAAATTATCTTATTGTAGGAAATAGCTTGTTGCTTGGGCTTGGACCTTGGGAAGATAAATATTAAGCGATTTGCTGATGGTGAGATATATGTTCAATTGCAAGAGAGTGTTAGGGGTTGTGATGTATACCTTGTGCAACCTACATGTCCACCTGCAAATGAGAATCTAATGGAACTATTGATAATGATTGATGCCTGTCGACGGGCTTCTGCAAAAACTATCACGGCTGTAATTCCCTATTTTGGATATGCAAGGGCTGATAGGAAGGTAAAATCATGTTACATCATCTTGAGTGTGAACTGTTAACAGTATTGGCAGTGTCAATGATCACTTAAGTATCATTCATGGTAATTTCACATCACGACTTAGCTTCACCCTTCGAAAAGTAAATAAGACCATATTATATCAGCATATCGATAGAATTCCATTAATAGGTGGTAATCTAATATGTTCAAATTATTCTAATTTATTATTAGTAATTTTGCACATACATGAAGCAATAGATATTGCTGGTATTAAATATTTACCATTTTCAAGTTTCATTATAATTCTAGCTCAAGTGAGCAAGAATATTGTGCAAATGTCTGTTGAATTTTTTAACATGTCTTTTGAACTAACATGTGTATCTCTGTTAGACTCAAGGTAGAGAATCTATTGCAGCCAAACTTGTAGCTAATTTGATCACAGAAGCTGGTGCTCATCGTGTTCTTGCCTTGGATCTTCACTCTGGACAGTCTATGGGCTATTTTGATATTCCAGTGGATCATGTATATGGTCAGGTAACGAACCTTTTTGAGCTTCACAAGTTCCTGTCATACATTTCAGGTGTCACTTTCGAAGGTTACGAGCATAAATTTTAATACACTGATCAGCTAACTTGTAGATGGTCGTCAATCATCATAACTGGTTTATGATGCAACTCTGTACATGTGGTTTTCACTCATTTTTATGTTGCTTTTTTTTCCAGTCTGTCATACTTGATTATCTTGCCAGTAAAGTCATATCTTCAGATGATTTGGTGGTGGTGTCACCGGATGTTGGCGGAGTTGCTAGGGCTCGTGCTTTTGCTAAGAAGCTATCAGATGCACCATTAGCAATTGTTGATAAAAGGCGCCATGGTCACAACATTGCAGAGGTAAGTTGGCTAATGAATGTAATGCTATTCTTATTCATTTGCGAAGAAAATATGCACATTTATTATTTTATGTGTTCCACATATCAATTATGACATCACCGTTCAGGTTATGAATTTGATTGGAGATGTGAAGGGAAAAGTAGCAGTTATGGTGGATGATATGATTGACACAGCTGGTGAGTTGTTACTTCTGTTTTGGATGTCAATTTAAATTGCAACTTCCATGGTTGTTTCATAAGAAAGTAGAGGTACGCGTAAGATTATGATTTATTGCCACTGCCATGGCTCCATCTGTTGTTTGAGATTCTGAAAACCTTCTGCTTACAGGGACAATAGCAAAAGGAGCTGCGCTCTTACACCAAGAAGGGGCCAGAGAAGTATATGCATGCGCCACCCATGCTGTTTTTAGGTACTGTTTTTGTCTCTCTTTTTTATTGTGCTTTTTCTATCCTTTATTTTCGGAGAAACCAAAATGTGATGAGAGGCAGTAACTTGGATGGTCTTTCGCTGTGCTTTTTCACTAAAGGACTTTACACCCCTCATTTTCAGCCATCCTGCAATTGAGAGGCTATCAAGTGGTTTATTTCATGAGGTGATCATAACAAATACCATTCCAGTGTTGGAGGAGAATTACTTTCCGCAATTGACTGTGTTATCAGTAGCAAATCTTTTGGGCGAGACTATCTGGCGGGTGCACGATGACAGTTCTGTGAGTATCCATCCCATTTCATGTATTGAACGTAGAGTAAATTAGTCCAACAAGGTATGCAGTCAGCTGCACATCTAGAAATAAAGAATGTCTTAGCACATTGATCATTTGATCATATTCTATGTAACTATTATGGGCTTCAAGTACATTAATCTCTTTCCATGTTCATCTGAAACTCAATAGATTATTGCACCTCAATTATCTTATGCGCGCTAAAAGATTAGACTGACCCTACAACTGATTTTCTAAATGACAGGGCGGCTATGAACCTTACGCCAGTTTGGGAATTGATTGAGAAACTGTTCGGATGATCATCCCTTCCAGCTTATTTGCCGCTGCAGTTCCTCTTCTGAGGGTCAGCCCTAAGACAATTATAAACACTTTAGAATCCCATCAAAAACCCGTATGCCTTTGCTGATATTGTAAATTGATTTTATGTTCATAAAAGATCCTCTCCCACTTGGTTTTGGAAGAGATAAATGCATCATCGACCCAGTTATGACATCAAATTGATGTCTCAATTGTAGAAGAAGAACACTGAAAACCTTATACCCGATTGTTTATGCAATTGGTGATTTTGATATATTTTGAATAAAGTGAACTAGGTCTTTAAAAATTGTAAGCGTCAATTTTAGGTGAAGTGCGCTAGTAACCCGAAGCCATATTTGATCTGGTTAAGGACAACTGAAGCCCCATCCCATCCGACCTTGAACGGATAAATGGTAACCTCTACAGATAATCAAAATGAGTTTGGACATTCAACAAGTTGTAGTAAAGTGAGACCCCATGGATGGCAAAACTGAGAATCGTCACATGTACATCACACACTGCCTAACATTTCAAACCCCATACCATCATTCATCATTCACAACCAAACAGCACAATGAGACACACATGCAGCCAGCCCCATATTCTTGTATTATCTTTAGAGAACATGTGTGTGTATTTGATTATTGCAGTTTATCTCCAAATGATCTCACTAGCCAGTAGTCCAATTCAGATACCAATTTGACAACAACGCTCCATTTACCACTTTTGGTACACTCAAATTCCTTCCATTTATCGAAGCGAAAGGGTGTGACCAGCTGGTAGGCACGCCCGTCCGGTGCCAAAACCACCCGGGTTCAAGTCCTCATGCTAACTTCTAACACCTAACCTCTAACTCCCTATCAAAAAAAAATAAAAAAAATCCTTCCACTTATCAAGCACAACAGTTTTTAGCTAATGACATCTCAACAACTAGGTGCTTTAAACAGCAAGCTTCATGAACTCTCATCTGATGGATGAAAACACAGGTTTCTACTTTCCTCTATTTAAATCATGACAAGGTACGAAACTTAAACAGAAAAAAGTAAACTGACCAATATTTAGCTTGCTTTTATTTCAAAAGATAAGATGGATAACTTAAATTATGTGTTTAAAATACACATAAGTAAATGAATTGTTAAACTGAACGGTTGAAATTTTTTTAAGTTCGGGAAAACCAGCCGGCCCACAAGATACACGCCCATCGGCTGCTCTGCTTATTTTACACAATGTAATGTATCCCCATCATTGTCACATTTTTGATTGAAAAGTCTCATTTCAGTTTGACATTAATTAATCTAACTCTTTTAACATGACATAATCTTCTAAATTAGGGGATCCATCGTCAACTTCTTAATCAAACCCTTTTAAAATTGAGTTCCACAGCAAAGCCCTTCCATCTGCTTTCTAGTGAGTACAAAACCCAAAGTGGGTTTTATAAATGTTTCAATCTTTTATAACTCCATGTCTACTAATAAGTCCAAAACATGCATATTTGAACGAGGATAAAAGAGCCGGCAGATTTATGCAATTTTTTTTATGCTAAGTGTAGTAATTCTTTAAGCTAATCTCATGATCGAATTTCAGATTACTAGTAAAATCCTAATTCAGTTCTTTGCTCAATAATTGAGAACTCAAAGTAAAAGCAAGAACATAGGGATTTTATACTGGTTCACCTCTAGGTGAGAGGCTAATACAATCGGCTGAGTGTCAGAGCCCGGTATGCACTATGGGTGGCCGGAATCGCCCCATGAAACGCCTGAAATGTTTATACGGTGTACACGCTAAACTTCAGCCGATTACAACTCGAATCAGCTCCGCTTCGCACGATTGAACGCCAAAAGATGCCTTGATGTCTGTCGAGTAGAAGCCCTCTCTCTATCCAGCAAAACGCTCACGTTTGTAGTTCGAACAATTAAGAAGATCAGTTTTGCGAATAAACACTAGCTTTCGAACTCAGCCCCTTTTAAATGCCCGCCTCAATCTCCAGTTTTAATGTCATCCATCCGATGCGCCAGCTACAACTTAATCTCGTCCGTCCAATTACCAACGAACGTAACGACCACTTAAACTCGGATTCCGCCTTGACGTGGTGCTCTCCCATTGGTCGATATTGCTTTCCCTCATCTACGACTTTACTCCTTTAGCAACGACCTTCTGGCTTTAGCAACGAACCATATAACCTCTTCTGGAAACAGCGACAGACTCTCCACATCTTCAGCGATGACCCTTGAAGCTTTCAGCGACGACTCCAAAAAAACCCAGAAGAATGACTGCTTTATTTCCATCAGTCCTCCACCTAAAGTAGTCATCTTCAGACCACTTTAGGCCTTCACTCCATTCCGACCAAACCCTCAAATGCATATCGGGACTTACCCAACAGATCATTGCCACACCTGCAACATAAACAACTCAAGAGCTATGGAGCAAGTCCAAGCAAAGCTTGATTTGCTCACTGCCATAGGCTTAGTACACATATCAAATGGAGTATTTTCAGTTTCAATTTTCACAGCACCTTCACAGACCTTATCCCTTATAAAATGGTATCTTACATCAATGTGTTTGGTTTTATCATGGAAGACAGGGTTTTTACACAAGTATATGGCAAACAACGTTATAGATCATTAAACCGACCGGTGGATTAAACTTGGGAAGTAATCGACCCGTTGATTTGTTCCGGCTCAACTAATCCAGATAAATATTTTTCATTTTTTTTAAAAAATGGTTCAAATTGTCAACTGTTTACACAATGTAATGTATCCCCATCATTGTCCCATTTTTGATTGAAAGTCTCATTTCAGTTTGACATTAATTAATCTAACTCTTTTAACATGACATAAGCTTCAAAATTAGGGGATCCATCGTCAACTTCTTAATCAAACCCATTTAAAATTGAGTTCCACAGCAAAGCGCTTCCATCTGCTTTCTAGTGAGTACAAAACCCAAAGTGGGTTTTATAAATGTTTCAATCTTTTATAACTCCATGTCAACTAATAAGTCCAAAACATGCATATTTGAACGAGGATAAAAGAGCCGGCAGATTCATGTAATTTTTTTTTGCTAAGTGTAGTAATTCTTTAAGCTAATCTCATGATCGAATTTCAGATTACTAGTAAAATCCTAATTCAGTTCTTTGCTCAATAATTGAGAACTCAAAGTAAAAGCAAAAACAGAGGGATTTTATACTGGTTCACCTCTAGGTGAGAGGCTAATCCAGTCGGCTGACTGTCAGAGCCCGGTATTCACTATGGGTGGCCGGAATCGCACCATGAAACGCTCGGAAATGTTACAACGGTGTACACGTTAAACTTCAGCCGATTACAACTCGAATCAGCTCCGCTTCGCACGATTGAACGCCAAAAGATGCCTTGATGTCTCTCGAGTAGAAGCCCTCTCGCAATCCAGCAAAAGGCTCACGTTTGCAGTTCGAACAATTGAGAAGATCAGTTTTGCGAATAAACCCTAGCTTCCGAACTCACCCCCTTTTAAATGCCCGCCTCAATCTCCAGTTTCAATGACATCGGTCCAATGCGCCAGCTACAACTTAATCTCGTCCGTCCATTACCAACAAACGTAACGCCCACTTAAACTCGGATTCCGCCTTGACGTGGTGCTCTCCCATTGGTCGATATTGCTTTCACTCATCTACGACTTTACTCCTTTAGCAACGACCTTCTGGCTTTTAGCAACGAACCATATAACCTCTTCTGGAAACAACGACAGACTCTCCACATCTTCAGCGACGACCCTTGAAGCTTTCAGCGACGACTCCAAAAAAACCCAGCAGAATGACTGCTTTATTTCCATCAGTCCTCCACCTAAAGTAGTCATCTTAAGACCACTTTAGGCCTTTACTCCATTCCGACCAAACCCACAAATGCATACCGGGACTTACCCAACCGATCATTGCCACACCTGCAACATAAACAACTCAAGAGCTATGGAGCAAGTCCAAGCAAAGCTTGATTTGCTCACTGTCATAGGCTTAGTACACATATCAAATGGATTATTTTCAGTTTCAATTTTCACAGCACATTCAGAGACCTTATCCCTTATAAAATGGTATCTTACATCAATGTGTTTGGTTTTATCAAGGAAGACAAGGTTTTTACACAAGTATATGGCAGACAACGTTATAGATCATTGAACCGACCGGTGGATTAAACTCGGGAAGTAATCGACCCGTTGATTTGTTCCGGCTCAACAAATCCAGTTAAATATTTTTCCTTTTTGAAAAAAAATGGTTCAAATTGTCATTTGTTTACACAATGTAATGTATCCCCATCATTGTCCCATTTTTGATTGAAAGTCTCATTTCAGTTTGACATTAATTAATCTAACTCTTTTAACATGACATAAGCTTCTAGGGATCCATCGTCAACTTCTTAATCAAACCCTTTTAAAATTGAGTTCCACAGCAAAGCACTTCCATCTGCTTTCTAGTGAGTATAAAACCCAAAGTGGGTTTTATAAATGTTTCAATCTTTTATAACTCCATGTCAACTAATAAGTCCAAAACATGCATATTTGAACGAGGATAAAAGAGCCGGCAGATTCATGTAAATTGTTTTTGCTAAGTTTAGTAATTCTTTAAGCTAATCTCATGATCGAATTTCAGATTATTAGTAAAATCCTAATTCAGTTCTTTGCTCAATAATTGAGAACTCCAAGTAAAAGCAAGAACATAGGGATTTTATACTGGTTCACCTCTAGGTGAGAGGCTAATCCAGTCGGCTGACTGTCAGAGCCCGGTATTCACTAGGGGTGGCCATAATCGCACCAAGAAACGCCCGGAAATGTTACAACGGTGTACACGCTAAACTTCAGCCGATTACAACTCGAACCAGCTCCGCTTCGCACGATTGAACGCCAAAAGATGCCTTGATGTCTCTCGAGTAGAAGCCCTCTCGCAGTCCAGCAAAACGCTCACGTTTGCAGTTCGAACAAGATCAGTTTTGCGAATAAACCCTAGCTTCCGAACTCACCCCCTTTTAAATGCCCGCCTCAATCTCCAGTTTTAATGTCATCCGTCTTGAAATCTTCCCCTGGTAGATGAGATGTTGTTCTGGTCGATGTCCAGAACAAATACTACAACAACTTATGCGCTAAAATAAGTAGTGCGGAAATAAAAGTGACACGCAAAGTTGTTACCCAGTTCGGCGTTAACGAGCCTACTCTGGGGGGCGTTCTCTAGCCCGGTGGACAGCAATTCACTAATAATGAGTATTGCGAGTACATGATCTTACGTTTACAGAATCCCTCTTAAACAACCTGAGCCTCGGACACTCTAGCAATTGCAATCTAGGTCTCTCCCTAGATCTTTGCTCCCGCTCAGTATCCACCAAGATGATCCTCCGTGAGAATCAGCGCCTTCTCCCGAATGCGCAGTGACAGAACTTCAGTGCGTGATCCTTCAGTGTCGTTCTTCGATCAATCTGCTGAGCACCAGCACAGATTGAATCCGAGCGCCTTTGAGTAACCAGTGACGATTAACTCTCCGGCCGATTACGAGCTTAGTGAATAACCAGTTACGATTAGTTCACCGCCGTTAGCCCCCTCCTCCCTTCAATGAGTATGAGCGTGATTTAATATCTCCGTAAGTGCTGACTAATACCTAAGCATAAGCCCTCCTTATATAGAGCGGTAGAAACCCTAAAGTAATTAGGATTCCTAAACTAAATCGCCTATAACCTTAGGAAATCTTTCCTAATCAATTGCGCATATCCCTTGTAGATAATCCTCTATTTGAATCTTCAATTCTTGATTAGGCAATCTTCGATTATCTTCTAGACTAAGATAGCTTCATGCGCAAGCAACCGACTCTCTTTGATATCTTCGATAATCATCATAGCACCGACTTGCTAAAAACCGGACTTGCCAAATCCGTTATGCTGCTGCGTCAGAGTTGTGCTACGTCGGCTGAACCAAGTTTCCAAATCTGAATTTGGAAACTTCCAATTTCTGTCCAAGCACCTGCAACCGCCTTGATCTCCAACGGTCGACTGTGTTTCCAAATCTGTATTTGGAAACATTCCATCTGCTTCAGCTTGTTCTAGGACAGTTGTCTCTGCTAGACTCGAACAACAGCTTGAACAACTACACTAAGTTTTGCCAAACTACATGCCATAAAACTAACAATCTCCCCCTTGGCATTGTTGGCAAAACAACTACCTGTAATCTACCTATTACAGTTGAATCTTTGAAGGAGGTTTCAAACTCCCAAGCTGTGCTACGAACTAAGCTACCAAGCGAATCTTTGAGGAGATTTCAAACTCCGAACATAACAAGCACAAACGAATCTTTTAAGGAGCTTTCAAACTCCAAATCTACTCCCCCTTTTTGTAAAAAAATGACAAGGGTTTCTAAAACGACAACCAGTTCAACAAAATGATAACAAGAGTTTAACAAAAAATAACATTGTTTATGAAAGGGAGCAGAATATATCACCAGGAACTAGTAGTCAGACTCAGCACTTGCTGCATCATCACCCGAGACAACTTCATCATCTTCTTCAGGATAACGCTTAGTGATCTTTTTCTTCCTTGCCATGTACTGCACAATCCTTTCATTTGCATCAGCGAGCTCCTCTTCAAGGTGAGAGATAATCTTTCTTCGTGTGGCAGAAGGAATATGAGCACTCAACTCTTCCAGGGATGTCTCAGACAACTTTTTCTTTGGCTTAACAGGAACCTCCAGGTCCAAATCTACAATATGTTTCCCAGAGAAGTGTTTATGATCTGCAAGAAAAACCTTGGGAATCCCAGTCAACACGTCCTGACTTGTTAAGATATCTGGATGTTGTCCCACCACCAGTTGGTGAATCAGCGACGGGAATCCAATCGGATGATTGACTTTGATAGAAGTTGCATGACTGGCAATTTGATCGAATATGAGCCTTCCAAGATCAATCTTCTTCCCAGCTCCAATAGTCTTCAGAAAAGCACCCATCGTATGGCCAAGAGTAGTATGGTGATTGTTCGGCAGCCAGTTATGAACTGCAATGCTGTGGAGCAAGGAGTGCTTTGTAGATAGGTCCTTCACTGGAAAGGTCATTGAGTACCACTTCGAACGAACATCGCCAGTAAGAGCAGCTGCAATCTTGTGCCAATTGGGGTTTTCATCAATATTCAGAGGTCCGGCTTCAATTCCAAGGAAGTCATTGATACCATCTGGAGTGATAACCACCATCTTGCCTCTCACACTAGCCATACCGAAGGAGGCGTTCTCAAAATCTGCGAATCCTTCTGGAAGATTCACAATCACTTCCCTCACCAGATTTGCTGAAACGGTTTTGCCATTGACACTGACGGCCACAAGTCAAGCTCTTTGATCAGACTTACAATCTCTTTAGCTGCATATTTTTCAGCCTCCAACAACCTTTCAGCCACGATCTTCCTCTTTTGAACAAATTCCCACTTCTTTGCATGATCGTTTGACACAAACCACACACCATTCGCCATAACTCCAGAATCAAACTGGACCTTCTTACCCTTTTCTTTTATCTTCCCAGCATGAGAACTTGTCTTAGCTTTCTTTGCTGCAGGAGCAGCAACGTTCTTGAGAGAATAGGGGTCAACCAAAACTGGGTTCTCGACCGGGGTAGGAGCAGATGCCTTCCGTTTCTTTGGAGCTTTCTTCTCAGAAACCGTGGGAATTCCCACCACATTATCTTGACTAAGAACAGTCTTCTTTGACTTAGATGCTGGTTTTGTCTTGGCGACTTGTTCCTTTCTTGCTGGAATATCTTGCTGAATATCTTTGACTAGGTCGGATAGTTTGATTGATTCATCTTCAGATACTTTATCCTGCTCCTCTAACACTTTATCCACAACTGATTGATCTGGTTGATCGACTTCACCCTCTTCAGTGTTTTTAGAGTTAAATTCATCTTCAACATAGTGCTCAACAGCATCAAACAGACTTTGCAAGGAATCATCAACATCACTGGACTTCTTCTGGGACAGCTCTTCTTCCAAAATGATTGGCACCTCAGAATCTTCTTTCGCATGATCTGCCAGCTCCTCTGAACCATCACTATCGGCTTCTTCTGGTTCTTCCTCATCAGAACTCTTAGCAGCAGCATCACTCTGCATCTCTTCATCAATATCTAACACAGCCACATCTACATTGTCTTTTTCACCAGAAATTTCTTCATCAGATTCAGAAACAACCACCTTTCGTTTCACAACCCTAAACTGTTCTTTCACTGGAGTTTTCTTTTGAGCGACCATCTTAATTCTCATACCCTTTTTCACAGGAGTACTCTTCCCTTCCACAGCAGTCACCCCCTTTGGCTGTTCTACAACCATTTTAGTGCCTTCCAATGACACACCAGACGAACTAGGACAACTTGCTGTTGTAGATTTGGAAATTTTAGCATTTACCTCTTGTGATGACTTCTTTGCTGGTTCTTTGGTTGAAGGAGGTTTCTTGGGGATTTGCTCGTCTTTTGCCATCTCTGGTTTGTCAGACGCTGCCTTCTTAGGGACGGAAACCTTTGCCACCACAGATTTAGATTTCTTCGGGATGGTTACCTTTTCTATGGCATCCGACTTTGATTTTGTTGTTGCTGCTTTATTGCCTGCTGGTTTAGGGTTCTCACTGACCATCTTTGGATTATCAACAGTCTTTGATGATGCTTCAGCCATCTCTGCTTTAGACGCCTTGTTCTTCCTTGTATCTACCATTGATGAACTTCGTCAGGCTTTGTCTAGCGTTTCGTCGGGAGAGAATGAGCGAGACGCGAATAGTTGAATTGAGTGAATTTTGATTTTGGAAACTCCATTTTATTTTTGGTAGGGCATAAATATCATCTCGAGACTCCCAGGCTGCCACGTCACTATACACGTTGAAAAAAAATATTTGAAATTTTTTGAATATCTTTGGTAGACCAACCGTTTCTTCTTGCACCACACCCTGCCTTCCACGCCAGCCCTAAAACATATCTCCTTGAGGCTCTGGCTGACGGACTTGTGCTGGAGCAACTTAGTTGATGGTGACACACAGATCCAGTAGGGATCTAGGTGTCCGAACCCGAATGTTGTTCAAGCCTATGACGAAGAAATCTGATTGCTGCTTTATCATTTCTTGTTCCACCCTGCATTCTTCCAGAATAGACTTGTTCCACAGCATCTTGGTGTAACAATTCTCAATATCGAGTTCTTTCAGTATCGACTTCTTCCACAGCATCTTGGTGTAACAGCTCTCAAACTTGAATCTTGCAAGTTTGGCGCAGCCTCTCTTCGTGTTAACTCCCCTTCGAACATAGCCATGGTTGAGATAATCAACCCATGCTGTGGGCGGCTTCACACGATGATAACAGCTCCTTGGAAGACAAGTAGTCGTAGCAGAGGGTACAACAAGATCCACCAGATAACAGTTGTTTGAGGCTCTCCTTCCAGTGAGAATAGTTTCATTTCGGTAGTTCTGCACAACACACTTGTCCCGTGTGAACTGTACATGATTCGCCCCATCGCACAACTGGCTTATGCTGAACAGATTTGCATGTAAGCCTTCTACGAGAAGCACCTCCTTTAATCTAGGTAGGCCTGGAACGTTAAATGTTCCTCTTCCAAGAACTCTGCCTTCTACACCACCTCCAAAAGTGACAGATTTGCCTTTGAACCTTTCCACTTTAGTTAGGAACTCAGGATTTCCTGTCATGTGTCTAGAGCATCCACTGTCAAAATACCATCTTTGCTTCTCCGGAAGGCTCGTGGAACTGAATGCAACGTGACATGTCTCGCCTCTTTGTTTGGATTTCCAGACTTGCTTCTTGTGAGATATCCTTACTTGATTCATCTTTTTGAGGAACTTGTGGAACTCAGAACATCTTGACTTGATGTGACCTGTATGGTTGCAGTAAAAGCACCTTCGTCTATCTTGCTTTCTTGGCGGGTACTGGGAAACGATTCTTGGTGAGTGCTGTTTAGCTGAAACAACATGAGATCGTGACTTAGCTTTTACAAACACTGTCTTCCCCTTGCTTTCGCCAGATGTTCTTTGAACCTCCAGAAGATTATCGAGATCTTTAGTTCCCGAATTTTACAGCATCACGGAATTCTTCAGGGTGTTTAGTTCTTCAAGAGTATCTGCCTGAACAAGTTTATCTGTTTCAAGTTCACATCTCAAGGCATCCACAGTATTGAGAAGGATTACCTCTCCTCGTCTTAGAGCCGCATTCTTTCTTTTTAGATCATCTATATCCCCTGGATGTATGCCTTGACTTTTCTCAATCTGAACCTTCAGAGATGACACAACTGCCAATAGCTCAGCCTTTTGAATAGTAAGTTCAGCTCGTTCACCTTTTGTTTTAACCAGCTGGATTTGAAGATCAGTGATCGTCTTTTGAATAGTATAGCAACTTCTTCCCATAGCTCTTCTTTTTCTTTTCTCATATCTGCCAGAATGCTGTGATGTAACTTGTTCTGCTCAACTTCTTTCACCCATTCCTGGAACAATTCTTTGTTTTCGCTGGCAACATCTTCATTAGTGACTTCTTCATTATTACTGGAGCTTGAGTACTGTGTGGGATTCTCCGAGGATGATTCTGACCCTACTTCGTTGCTTATTTCTCCTTTAACATAGGAAGCTAGGGCGACAAAGTTATTAGTCTCACCCTCCTGATCAGATTCACTATCACTCCAGCTGACGGCATAGGCATTCTTCTTCTTCTGAGTGTTGATACATTCTGCTCGAATATGTCCATACCCTTCACACTCTCTGCATTGAATTCCTTTGCTTTTGTTGTCCAGATCGGAGTCTCCAGATTGATTCCTCTTATAAGTTCTATCATTTTTCTGGAACCTTCAGTTAGATGGCTGACCGGACTCAGTCCCTTTACCGTACTGCCTCCTCATAAACTTACCAAAGTTTTTGGCGAACATGGCATACTGTTGTTCTGACACTTCCTCTGTCTTGTCTTCAACAACTTCAGCCTTCAAACCGATGCTGGTGACTTTTGTAAGACGGTCTTCTTCATTCATGTCCATCTCATGGGTCTGCAGGGAGCCCATTAGTTCATCCAGTCTCATGGTTTTCACATCATTGGCTTCCTTAACGGCAAGAGCTTTCATGGCGAATCGCTTTGTAAGAGATCTCAGCACCTTTCTTACCAGCGTTTCTTCAGTCATTGGTTCTCCTAAGGCGAATGCTTCGTTAGATATATCGAGAATCCGAGTATTGAAGTCAGCAATGGTCTCATCCTCCTGCATTCTTAAATTTTCGAATTTTGATGTGACCGTCTCCATTCTGGATACTTTAACTTTGGTTGTACCTTCATGTGCAGTTTGGAGAATGTCCCAAGCCTTCTTTGCTATTTCACAGGTAGAAATCATCTTGAAATTCTTTCCATCAACTCCCGAGAATATGGCATTCATTGCTTTAGAGTTTGCCGCTTCAGCATGCTTATGATCCTCAGTCCACTTGTCTTTAGTAATGAGGCAAACTTTACCTTATTTGTCGATAGTCACTGGGTGTGTCCATCCTTGTTCAACTGCCTCCCAAACTGATTCATCTTGAGACTTCAGAAACGCCTTCATTCGAACTCTCCAATAGCCATATTTATTTCCTTCAAGCAGAGGAGGCCGAGTGATGTTCTTCCCTTCTCTCAAATCCATCTCACCGACTTCTGGATCTTACTCTGTATGTCGAGTATTTGCTCTGATACCAATTGAAATCTTCCCCTGGTAGATGAGATGTTGTTCTGGTCGATGTCCAGAACAAATACTACAACAACTTATGCGCTAAAATAAGTAGTGCGGAAATAAAAGTGACACGCAAAGTTGTTACCCAGTTCGGCGTTAACGAGCCTACTCTGGGGGGCGTTCTCTAGCCCGGTGGACAGCAATTCACTAATAATGAGTATTGCGAGTACATGATCTTACGTTTACAGAATCCCTCTTAAACAACCTGAGCCTCGGACACTCTAGCAATTGCAATCTAGGTCTCCCCCTAGATCTTTGCTCCCGCTCAGTATCCACTAAGATGATCCTCCGTGAGAATCAGCGCCTTCTCCCGAATGCGCAGTGACAGAACTTCAGTGCGTGATCCTTCAGTGTCGTTCTTCGATCAATCTGCTGAGCACCAGCACAGATTGAATCCGAGCGCCTTTGAGTAACCAGTGACGATTAACTCTCCGGCCGATTACGAGCTTAGTGAATAACCAGTTACGATTAGTTCACCGCCGTTAGCCTCCTCCTTCCTTTAATGAGTATGAGCGTGATTTAATATCTCCGTAAGTGCTGACTAATACCTAAGCATTAGCCCTCCTTATATAGAGCGGTAGAAACCCTAAAGTAATTAGGATTCCTAAACTAAACCGCATATAACCTTAGGAAATCTTTCCTAATCAATTGCGCATATCCCTTGTAGATAATCCTCTATTTGAATCTTCAATTCTTGATTAGGCAATCTTCGATTATCTTCTAGACTAAGATAGCTTCATGCGCAAGCAACCGACTCTCTTTGATATCTTCGATAATCATCATAGCACCGACTTGCTAAAAACCGGACTTGCCAAATCCGTTATGCTGCTGCGTCAGAGTTGTGCTACGTCGGCTGAACCAAGTTTCCAAATCTGAATTTGGAAACTTCCAATTTCTGTCCAAGCACCTGCAACCGCCTTGATCTCCAACGGTCGACTGTGTTTCCAAATCTGTATTTGGAAACATTCCATCTGCTTCAGCTTGTTCTAGGACAGTTGTCTCTGCTAGACTCGAACAACAGCTTGAACAACTACACTAAGTTTTGCCAAACTACATGCCATAACAGCGACATACTGGCTTTTGGCTTGACTTGCTCACTGTCATAGGCTTAGTACACATATCAAATGGATTATTTTCAGTTTCAATTTTCACAGCACCTTCATAGACCTTATCTCTTATTAAATGGTACCTTACATCAATGTGTTTGGTTCTATCATGGAAGACAGGGTTTTTACACAAGTATATGGCAGACTGACTCCTTAAAAGCATCACCGATAGCAATATATTCAGACTCAGTAGTTGACAGGGTAACAATGGACTGCAGACCATATTTCCAAGAAATATAATTCTTTGCAAAGGTAAAATAATGTGCAGTAGTGTATTTCCTACTATCTTTATCCCTAGCAAAGTCAGCATCCACATACCCAACCAAGTCAAGCTCATTGCATCTCTTAGCATATGATAGTCCTATATCCAAAGTGCTAGCTATATATGCAATTAACCATTTCACAGCAAGCCAGTGTTCATAACTAGGATTGTTCATAAATCTACTGAAGACTGACTCCATTGTTCATAAATCTACTGCCATTGTTCATAACCAGGATTGTTCATAACAAGTATATGGCAGACTGACTCCTTAACAGCATCACGGATAGCAATATATTCAGACTCAGTAGTTGACAGGGTAACAATGGACTGCAGACCAGATTTCCAAGAAATATAATTCTTTGCAAAGGTAAAATAATGTGCAGTAGTAGATTTCCTATATCCAAAGTGCTAGCTATATATGCAATTAACCATTTCACAGCTAGCCAATGTTCATAACCATGATTGTTCATAAATCTACTTAACACAGAAATAGCATAGGACAAGTCAGACCTAGTACTAATCATGTCGTACATATGAGACCTAATAGCATTTGCATAAGGAAACCTTTCCGTCTATACCTTCTAAGAATGAGTAACAGGGCATTGAGATTTATTCAAATCAAAATGTGCAGGAAAAGGCAGAGTAACAGTTTTACAGTTCAAATTACCAAACTTAGATAATAATTTCTCTAAGTAAGGTTTTTGGTGTAATTTAAGAGAACAACTGTTTCTATTCCTTTCAATTATCATGCCCATAATCCTTTTTCATTGCCTAAATCTTTCATGTCAAAAGCAAAATTCAAGTCTCCTTTTAGTGACTTAATTTTATCCATGGATTTGCATATCAATAGCATGTCATCAACATATAGCAGGTATATAGGCACATCATCAACATATGCAAAATAGAAACAAGTGTCATACTCACTTCTTTTAAATCCAAGGTTATGCACAAATTTGTCAAATTTCTGATACCAAAGTCTGGGACTTTGTTTCAGACCATATAAGAACCTTTTCAGAAAACACACATGTTCAGGGCATTTTTTATCAACATATCCTTCAAGTTGTCTCATAAATTTTTTTTGATCCAAGTCTCCATGTAAAAATGCAACTTTTACATCTAGATGTTCTACTTCAAGGTTAAAGCAAGCAACTAATGACAGCATAAGTCTAATAGTTTTAAACTTATCAACTGGAGAAAAAATTTCAGTGAAGTCAATACATTCCCTTTGTGTAAACCCTTTGGCCACCAGCCTGGCTTTATACCTCACAAGTTCCTCCTTGGTCAGTCCCTCTTTGAGTGTGAAGATCCACCTACACTCAAGAATCTTGTGAGATTTAGGTAAAGGAACCAATTCCCAAGTGTTATTTACCTAGAAAATTTATCTCATCATCCATGGCAGCAAGCCATTTATCTCTTTGCCTAGAGGTCATGGCTTCTAAGTAAGTTTGAGGTTCAGGGTCCTTTAAGTCTTGAGCAGCTATCAGGGCAGATAGGACTAGGTCAGCATAGGCATATCTAGTGAGTCTTCTAATCTCTTCTCTCCTAGTTCTATCTCTGGCTAACTGATAGTCAGTAAGGTGTTGCTAGTTCTCAACATAGTGTTCCTCCACCTGATTCCGAGGCTCTATATTTTCTTGTTCATCTTCTTGTTTATTGCCTGGTTCATCATGGGGATTTTCAGGAGCTCGGCCAACTACTTGCTCTATTTCAGGGTCATCAGGAGGATTTACGGTAGTGGGATTTAAAACTATAGGCACTGAAGATACTCCCTGTTCAGTTGATGTGCTAAGGTTATTTCCAGTGTTCTCCTTACAAGGGAAACTATTCTCATCAAAGGTTACATCTCTTCTAACCAAAATTGTTACCCCTCTAGCACTCCTATTCCATAACCTATACCCTTTAGTTCCCAACTGTCGTTGATATCCTAAGAACACACACTTAATGGCTCTAGGATCCAACTTACCTCTTTGTTGTGTGCATAAGCAGCACAACCAAACACCCTAAGTCCTGACAAGTCAGGTTTCTTACCACTCCACAACTCCATAGGGCATTTGAACTCCAAAGCTCTATTAGGACTCATGTTGATCAAATAACATGCAGTATACAAAGCTTCTTTCCAAAATGATTTAGGTAAACCAGAAGTAAACAATAAACTTCTAACCATCTCAAACAATGTTCTATTCATCCTTTCTGCAACACCATTCTGTTGGGGAGTTAATCTAACAATGTTTTGCCTAAGTATGCCATTTTCTTTACAGAAATTATCAAACTCAGCATTACAAAACTCCAAACCATTATCAGTTCTAAGGATTTTAACATTAGAACTACACTGGTTTTCCTCCAACAGTTTCCATTCTTTAAATTTCATCTTTGATTTTTAGCATAAAATTCCAAACTCTTCTAGAATAATCATGAACAATACTTAAGAAGTTTCTATTTCCACCATATGTTAACTGAGCCTTAGGCCCCCACAAGTCAGCATGCAGGTAATCCAAAATATACTTACTAGAATGTATACCAGCAGTAAATTTCAGTCTATGTTGTTTAGCCTAAACACAAGGTTCACAAAAATCGAGATCACTGATTTTATCCTTACCAAAAAACCTTGTTTAAACAACATGACCAATCCTTTTTGACTCCTATGTCTCAGCCTAAGATGCCACCTAACTGTGGCTTTTTTATCTGCATCAACCAGGTTAGCTTCATCCACATTCATATCAGGATAACAACCATCAAGATAATATAAGCTGCCATTTTTCTTTCCATACAGAACAAGCTTATCAGATTTAAAAACATTCATACACCATTTTTAGTAGTATAAGAACATCCCAAGTCATCCAAAACACCAAGAGAAATTCAATTTCTCCTTAGACTAGGAACATGCCTAACATTGGTAAGAGTGACTATGATAGTTCTAGGGTCTTTTCTGTTGAGCTTAAATTCCATATTTTTAAGTTTAGTAAAGTTCAATTAAATTCAGTACAGTTAAATTAAGTTCAGTATAGTTAAATAAAGTTCAGTGCAGTTAAATAAAATTAAATTAAATAAAGTTAAATAAAAAAATTCAATTTTCAATTGTAGTTCAATTTGAACAAAATTTCAACACTTGTATTGAACAACTTTCTTTTTTTAAGTTCAGTAAAATTAAATTAAGTTAAATTAAGTTTAGTACAGTTAAATTAAATCAAGTAAACTTGAATTAAATTCTATAAAGTTAAATAAATTTAAATAAAGTTAAACCAAAATTTCAGTTTAAATTTTTTCCAACTCAAAAGAACAACACCCTAGTGTGACAGACCCTTGACCCTTAACTTGACACACGTTGTCATATAAACACAGTTTCTCCACTACAAGGTTTGTAGTCTCAAAACCATGATTCATTGGGACACATGTGGAAAGAACAATCTGAGTCAAGGACCTATTGATCACTTATGGGCTTATCAGCCACATTAAGAACTTCAGGGGAATTGGTGTTCTGATTTCCTGATACAGCAAGATTTGTTTCATTGTACTGTGATTCATTTCTAGCAAGGAACTTTTAACAGTTCCTTCTAAAATGACCCAGCTTACCACACAAAAAACATTTTCTTCGAGATCCCTAGTATTTAGAATCCTTTTTCTGATCAGTTTTAGGCTTATTATCAGATGCGTTATTACTAGCATATGATTTAGGCTTATATGAATGGGACTGGCCAAGCTTGGTTTTTGCAAATAAGCCTGACCTAGCCTTGGACCTGGAACCCTTGAGTTCTATTTCTCTGGTCCTCAAGGAAGTACAGAACTGATCAAAAGAAGGTACATTTCCTATGCACTGAAAGGTATCCTTGACAACCTGATATGTGTCAGGGATTGAGTTCATTAAAATCATAATGGTGCTAGTTTCATCAAGAGCATGTGCATTTCCAGTTAACATCAAAGTCATCTTTAAGAATTCATCCAAATTATCACCAACAGATTTATTAGGATATATTTTAAAGGCAAAGAGGGAAGCTTTCAAATAACTCAGGTTTGGGGTAACTTGATTTTCAAACAAGCTTTTCAGTTTATCCCACAACTCAAGAGGTGTTTTTAGAGTGCATACCTTCCTGATAATATTATCTCCAATACTAAGTATTATCAGGTTATATGCCTCAACATCAATATCTCTCTTTCTTTTCTTTTCATCCTTAGTCCATTGAGTAGCATCCTTTTTCAAGGCCACACCAACCTTGTTGTGAGCCAACATAGCCTTAATCTTGACACTCCACACTTGGTAGTCAGTCTTCCCATCAAATGGAGCAATCTCCATCCTCCCAGCTCCCATGATTCCTCACAAGCACAGTAAACAGAGAATGAGTATCAACAAGTACACAAAATTCACTAGACCAAAGAATCAACCAATAGCTAGTAATCAAAATGGCTCTGATACCACTGTAGTAATTCTTTAAGTTAATCTCAAGATCGAATTTCAGATTACTAGCAAAGCCCTAATTCAGTTCTTTGCTCAATTAAGCCCTAAATTGAGAACTCAAAGTAAAAACAAGAACACAGGGATTTTATAATGATTCACCTCTAGGTGAGAGGATAATCCAATCGGCTCACTGTCAGAGCCCAGTATGCACTATGGGTGGCCGGGATCGCACCAAGAAATGTCCAGAAATGTTCCAACGGTGTACACGTTAAACTTCAGCCGATTGCAACTCGAATCAGCTCCGCTTCGCGCGATTGAGCGCTAAAAGATGCCTTGATGTCCGTCGAGTAGAAGCCCTCTCAATCCAGCAAAACGCGCACGTTTGCAGTTCGAACAATTGAGAAGATCAGTTTTGCGAATAAACCCTAGCTTTCGAACTCACCCCCTTTTAAATGCCCGCCTCAATCTCTAGTTTTAATGTCATCCGTCCGATGAGCCAGCTACAATTTAATCTCGTCCGTCCATTGCCAACGAACGTAATAACCACTTAAACTCTGATTCGCGCCTTTACGTGGTGCTCTCCCAGTGGTTGATATTGCTTTCCCTCATCTACGACTTTACTCCTTTAGCAACGACCTTCTGGCTTTTAGCAACAAACCATATAACCTCTTCTAGAAACAGCGACAGACTCTCCACATCTTCATCGACGACCCTTGAAGCTTTTAGCGACGACTCCAGAAAAAACCCAGTAGAATGACTGCTTTATTTCCATCACTAAGCAATTACTTAACAGAATCAATTTGTAGAATCATCTTTTTGGCTTGAGATGAAGATTGTGTGACTAAGTAAATGGAGTAAAAGTCAGAAAATTTTCCAAGTTGATCATACTTAGCAATTTATTTCTTTTTTTACTCAATCTTTCAAATTCTTTTCCAAAATACATGCCCTATGAAACATAAAGGTCGGCCCGCATGCCCATTTTGACCTAAGGCGCTGTTAAAAATATCATCTTAGTTAAAAATGTCACATCAGCGTGCAGATTCAACATCATATTAATAAAAAAACGTCAAACGGCGAAAGATGTTGTTGGTAAGAACGACTTAAGTCCAAAATGTCATTGGTTTTTAAGTTAGTACAATTAAATTAAGTTAAATAAAATTCAGTACAGTTAAATAAAATTCAGTACAGTTAAATAAAGTTCAGCACAGTTAAATTAAATTAAATAAAGCTTTTTCAGTTTTTAATTTTATAGTTCAACTTGATCAAAACATAAATTCAACAACTTTATTCAAAAACTTTAATTTCTTTAAGTTAAATTAAATTAAATAAAGTTAAATAAAATGAAATTAAGTTTAGTATAGTTAAATTAAATTAAGTAAAGTAAAATTAAGTTCAGTACAATTAAATAAATTTCAATTTTTAGCTTTATCAGACACCAACGTTCGAGCAATTTGAAAAGTTTTCCGTAAAAGTCAGAGCTAGTTTTACCTTACCAAACAAGTAATTCAGTTGGTCTAAGAAATTGAAGGATGAGAGACGTAAACAAAACTAGTTGTGCATTTACAGAGACAAGGAAGAAGACAAGGCATCTCAATTAGTGAGCAGAGAAAACACAAAACGACAAAGACAATAAGATATAGGCCGGCAGCACAGCAGTATCCTTCTCACCCAGGTCTCCCCATTTTAAAAAATCTTATATATATACATTTTAATTCCACACAACCACTGCAAACACAAACCACACTCCCTCGCTTGAAATTTGAATACATGTCTTCAAGCCATTGTCAGACCTAACTCACATTTCAGAGAAAAGGAAAGACCTTTACCCCAATTTGATCATAGATTCAGAAAAATGGAGATGGGTTTCACTTGGGCTTTGGTTTTATTGACCATAGGTTTGATGAGTGTGAGATGGCTGATGAGGAATGTAAACATGTGGCTGTATGAAACTCAGTTGGGTGACAAGCGGTGGCAGCTGCCTCCTGGAGATTTGGGCTGGCCGTTTGTTGGAAACATGTGGCCATTCCTTAGAGCATTCAAGTCTGCAAATCCTGATTCATTCATCTCGGCCTTTGTTTCAAGGTTAGCTGATCATCATCATCCCCCCATATTTTATCTTACAGTGAATATCAATAATTTTTTATACAAACTATAAATCGACGAATTATATCATAGTTTTATCCAAACGAATTAAATGTCGTTTTCCCAACATATGACATAGTTCTACTATAATTTGTCTTGTAGTTTGAAACATATCTTTTTTTTCCTTTTATCTTAATCAAATCATTTTAAATAACAGTAAATTAAGATTGATTTAACTGCTCTGGACTGTGTTTTTTTTGTACCTTAATATGGTACGGAAGCACCTTTATGGTTCTTTGACATTTTGTAAATGCGTGATGTTCTTTCTTACGTGCTCTCTAACTAACTTTACATAATTAAAAATACTAATCAGAAAATGGCAGTTTGGGTTTACCATTTCCATCATAAATAAAAATAATCCCAGTTTTTGTTATTGGCATCTTGTAAACCATCACCAGGTTTTTAATAATTTAGCGATTTCCACTTACTTTTGGTGCTGTTCATGAGTTACAAAAATAAAAATTCACAACTTTTGATAACAAAAACAAAGTCTGAAAATCTCGCCATTAGGTGTGGTGCTCTGTTGGTTAAAGACTCCGTCATGAATTTCTATGCCCCGGATCCGAGTCTTAGGATCACCAATTTGTACATTTTCATCAAAAATTTCTCACAATTAGGAAAAGGAACAATCATAAATATTTTTATAAATGCTCGAAATATTTTTATAAATTATGTTGCCATCAGCTTTCTTTTCTGTCTGTTGATCCATTTATCCTCGGTCTTTCATTCATTGGGGCCAATTGAAATCAAATCAACTCAAGCTCTTGCTTGTCCAGACACCATGTTGGAGTTTTTTCATTGCTCAGTGGTTGGTCTAAAATTTCCATTTGTAGCCTAGTTTACGAAAATTACTTGCAATGGGTGGATTTTCTCGATGATTTGTTATGCGCTAGTACGTTGATGTACTGATAAAGACCAATACAAAATCTGCAGGTTTGGGCACACTGGAGTGTACAAGGCCTTCATGTTTGGCAACCCAAGTATTATCGTAACAACAGCTGATGCGTGCAGGAGAGTCTTGACAGATGACGAGGCATTCAAGCCAGGGTGGCCAATTTCTACTTTGAAGTTGATTGGGGAGAAATCATTTATAGGGATTTCATATGATGAACATAAGCGTCTTCGAAAGCTGACAGCAGCTCCTGTAAATGGCTTTGAATCTCTAACCATATACTTGGAATACATTGAAGAGAATGTTGTAGCTGCATTTGATAAATGGTCCAAGATGGGTCAGATTGAGTTCCTGACAGAGCTCAGGAAAGTCACCTTCAGAATCATTATGTATGTATTCCTTAGCTCAGAGAGCGAGCAAGCAATGGATGCGTTGGAGCGAGAGTACACGGTGCTCAACCACGGAGTTCGAGCCATGGCTATCAATATTCCTGGATTTGCTTACCATAAAGCCCTTAAGGTGAAATTCTCTCGTTCTGTTTGAAGGACAGGTATTAAACTGCTGCTTCTGTGCTTCCGATAAACTGAAGAATTTTTTTTCTTTATGGCTCTCAAGGCAAGGAAGAATCTTGTTGCGATATTTCAATCTATAGTGACTGCCCGGAGAGTTAGGAGGGAGATGGAGGCAGACTCCACAGTGAGGAAAGATATGTTGGATTTGCTGATGGAGGTTGAAGATGAAAATAAGAGAAATCTCAATGACCAAGAGATTATTGATGTGCTGGTGATGTACCTAAATGCTGGCCATGAATCCTCCGGCCACATCATAATGTGGGCAGTCATTTTGCTGCAACAACATCCTCAAGTTTTCCAGAAAGCGAAGGTAGCTTGTTTAAACTACTTTGTTATAATCATGTATGCTGCACCGGCCGCACAAATGTACCATTTAAAGCTGCAACAAGCTTTATGCTGCTCTCTTTGACACATGAGTTTGATTTTCCTTGTTGTGCACTCCAGGCAGAGCAAGATAAGATTGTTAAGAAGAGGCCATCAACACAAAAAGGGCTAACTTTGAAGGAAGTACGAGAGATGGATTTCCTGTCTAAAGTAAGCAAGTCCAAATGTTACAGGCCGGCTTCACTATAATGAAGAAGATAAGTTTAACCTTCATTTACAATCTGCTGTAGGTGGTTGATGAGACTCTTCGTTTCATAACATTTTCGTTTGTCGTCTTCCGAGAAGCCAAGAAGGATATCAATCTATACGGTAATTTTTCAACTGAAAGTTGTCATTGGACAGCAGACATAGTTTGCTGTATATTCATCAATTTCGATGTTGTTTCCGCCGCATCCAGGCTATCACATACCCAAGGGATGGAAAGTGCTGGCCTGGTTCAGGAGTGTCCATCTGGATCCTGAAATATATCCCAACCCGTTAGAATTCAATCCATCTAGATGGGAGGTAAGTAAAATCGGGACTGTAATATGAAGGCTGAATTAGAATGCATTTGACACTATATATATAGTAGTTACTGTACTCACTTGTTAACATAAACTGTAGGGTTTCACACCGAAAGCTGGAGCATTTCTACCATTCGGAGCTGGAAGCAGAACATGCCCTGGAAATGACCTTGCCAAGCTAGAGATCTCTATATTCCTACACTACTTTCTCCTTCACTATCAGTAAGCCATAATTCCTGTGCACTTAATGTCTTTCTAGTCATGAACAACATTACCCAAGTATTGAGTGTTTTCTTGGTGGCTTTCAGGCTGGACCGCGTTAACCCAAACAGTCCAACAAAATACTTGCCGCATTGCAGGCCTGCTGACAATTGCTTAGCAAGAGTCATCAGAGTGAATTAAGTCAAGTGCAGCTGTCTTCTTGTTTCTCTTTACAACATAATTACTGAAGTCATGCCCTTCTGTGGCTGTAGCGGTTTCATTGAGGCATCGATTGTCAGATGCAAAGACATGTTATATGTATAGGCACTCACAAGATACAAACTGGAGAAGGCGATTTGGCTGTTACGGATACTTCAACCAATTCAAAAATCATTTATAGATAATCAGAATGTTGCAGTTAGCTTCAACTTTATCATTTAGGGTCATCAGAAGTCATCAAGACACAACTTTTCTATCGCGCATTTTATCAAACAGGTTCCGCGCAACCCGATCGTACCACTTGGCAGTCCGATCTCTCCATGTATCTCAATTCTCAAATCTCTCCCCTTACTTTTTCTAATTTCAAAATTCACAAGAATAAAAACATCTCGTCTCCTCCACTTATCTCATTCGTCTTTCAATCTCATCTGCTTGCGATGGCGCTTCGGTTCGTTTACGGCTTGTTGTTCCTCTCCTGCTCCTGCTTCAAGGTCCTCCACCTCATGCTCCGGCCGATATTCTTCCTCACTTCTAAGATTTTCATATATTCGTATATAAGTCAACCAGCGCCGTGTGCAGAACCGGTTAATACCCAAACCCAATTCTAAGATTTTTTCCGTGCACAAACCTGGAACATTTCAATCCCGAGTCCATCCCGCCAAACAAGGGGAATTCAAAATGGCTCGGGGTTGGCTCACTTCTACATCATAATCTAATCCAACAAAGGTGTTAGACTTCTAGTTCTTTCCTAAACACATAATTATTAACGATAAGAATTAGTTGTCAAACTAAGCTTCCACTTAATATAATAATTTAATTCATAGGATGAAGAATAAGAACTAGTAAAAATGAAAATGCATTAAAAAAATAGTCTCAAAATATAGTCACAGTCAGGGGCGGACTCAGGAATGAAATTACGGGTGACAAATGAAAACTTATCACTAAAAGATTGACATAATTCAATATTCATATATTGTGTAAATAAATGTCATGCCTGATACTGTAGAAGTTTTTTTAAAAGGACGAGTCATATTAGTATTTTTTTATTATAACTTACTAAATTTAAATAATGCAATTAATTTAATTATTAATTATTAGTTTGCAAACCGATAGAAGTATCATATAGGGTTGAGTTCATGTGAGAAGTCCATATTAGGTGAGAAATAAGAATTATTTGTGGTCATTCATCTTGTGTAATCAACGAACTAGATTAAGCATAATTAATCCTATAAAATTGCCTAATTAATCATATAAAATTGTAATCATGGGCAAATTAGTCCTGTTCTTAATTTCTAAAAATCAAATCACGCGTTTATCGTTCAACCCTAAACCCGATTCCCTGTAATTCGCATTCAACGCTCATCTTTCAATATCTGCAATTCCACGGAGACGAAAACGCTATGCACGAACATATGTAAATCCAGGATTAATTGCGAACACCGGAAAATACAATCAAATAACGGACGAACCAGATCGGTCGACCCCTCCGGCAAAGAAATCGAATCAAACATACGGTTTGTTTCCTCACTACTCTTTAGGGTTTGATAAATTGATCCACTTTGTCGAATGAGTAGATTACGATTTATCAAGATGCGTAGCCATGTGGGTTATGTATTATGATTCGTAGCATAATTCAGCAAGATGTGTATCATACTGTATCAAGCTAGGTAGTTTAGTTTTGGTAGTAGATGATCATAATTCGTAGTAGTCATTTGGGTGGAGTGCTATGTGGGTTATGTGTATCATAATTCGTAGTATCATTTATTATAATACGTAGCCATGTGGGTTATGTATCATAATTCGTAACATAATGTATGAAGTTGATTATTTTAGTTTTGGTAGTAGATGATCATAATTCGTAGTAGTCATTAGGGTGGAGTGCTATGTGGGTTATGTGTATCATAATTCGTAGCATCAATTATCACAATACGTAGCCATGTGGGTTATGTATCATAATTGGTAGTATCATCTATCATAATACGCACGATTCCCATCATAATTTGTAGATGATCATACTACGCATGATTCCCATCATAATTCGTATTCTAAAAGATAGTGAAATTTATACTGTATTGATTATAATTCGTAGCTCATAAAGTGATGCCTTGTATCATAAACTACGTAAGATGGTGAACAAGACAAGCAAGTTAGATATATGAGGTCAATACATTGGTAGTAGTCAATTTGTACTCTTGTAACCATAATTAGTAGCTTATGGTTCATAATTGGTTGATTGTAATTTTTGTGCACCATTATAAGATTGATATATGTATACTGAAATGGCATTTTACATGTCCAACAATATGTAATTGATGCAATTTGTTCGACTTATTGTTTGTATCTGTTTCTGTTCAGCAAATCATGCAGGTAGTTATAATGGGGCAGGAGTTTGCACACTGCAGCGACCTTGAAGCCTTATTATTGTGTAAAAGGTTTACGCTCTTTGATGCTCTGATGTACATCTTTGTTACAACTTCATCTTGTAATTTACCCGTTTGTTGCCTCATGAACTACTACTGGTGGAGTTTCTCACTAGAGCTGTTCCAGAAGAAGTTTTATGCCAAGGAGCATGCTGTTCATGTACCTAAAGAAGCAACAAACTGAATATCAAAACTTTCAATGTACTTAGAACAATAAGAGGACTTATGCTTACAAAGCGCCGTGTTCGTAATCGCCCAACTTCTAAGCCACCGTCTCTCAGATTTGCAATCAAGGATCTCCGCGGTTCACCTTGATCCCCTTCGCCCAAACCTTCCGTCTGAACGAGCTCGACCTTCTCCTGAAGTCGGAAGCTTTCGCGCGAAAGCTGGTTGTGAGTACTCGTCGTGTGCAACGGTAAGCTCCTATCTTAGACTGTCTGAATAGCACACTAGAACAGACAGATCCAGTGCCGATGAATTTCCAGTGGGGAAACATAGTCGGCCGTCGCTTTCTCCAATCTCAGATCAGTAGTATACACTCGTGTATTTTTTTCTCTCAGAAAGCGATGGAGATCTGGTCGCCCTACCCATGTATTTATATGAATGGGCGCTATCCAAATCTGCTCCAGATATCTCATCAAATATTTTAGGAAATATTGCTAAATATTTTGATGTGTATCTTTATCAAATCGGTAGGAAGAATATTCGAAGACTTCCTTGCCAAGTCAGCCACGCCGCCTTCAATCTGATATGTAGATATTCATTCGAATATCTGATGATCGAAATCTTCGCTGTCCAGTTACAGATCGAACCGTCATTCAATCTTTCGAACATTCCGGAAATCATCTTTGCGTCTGCTCCACGCTGTACAGTAGTCCTAGAATGTGTTCGTACTCCCCCTAAACTCCTGCTTGAACTGTCTAACTACGTTTTTCCAAATACATGCCACTCAAGGGAACATCAATCTCCCCCTTGGCATTTTGGCAAAACCAAAGCTACTAGATAACTAGATTTATCTAACTACCTAGACATTAGACAACCTTGAGAGAACAAAATTGTCTCCTCTCAGAATACTCCCCCTTTTTGCCACAAACTGGCAAGTGGTCCAATCTAAGTTCAAACAGTACGAACCGGGGTGCCAGAACAAGCACTGAAACAAAACAAAATGAAAAGTATCAAGGTTCTGAGTTCAAAAGAGACAGTAGTGGACCTTCATGCGGACGACCTTTCATCGAAATCACCATCAGATTCCTCATCCACATCTTCATCGTCACTTGGATAACGCAGAGCACGGGCCAACTTGTTGATCTGCTTGCGTTGCTCCTTAGCAGTTGCGATAATGGCTTCCAACTCCTTCATCAGCCTGGACCTCTCATCACGTCCCATCCTGGCACCCCCTTGCTTTGAGGACTCTGGAATGTCCATTCCTCGCTGTCCTTCCGCCTTGAGATCATTCACGTGCCTCCCTTTGAAGAGCTTATGATCGACCGAGAATTGTTGTGGAGCTTTGGAGAGACGACCATTTGGATCATTCATTTCTGGAGCTTGGTTGATGATCAACTCATAGATGAGAGATGGGAAGCATATCTGGTGAAGAGAACGGCAGGAGATAGCGTGTTCAGCGATCTGTTTAAACATGACTCGACCCAGATTGAACACCTTCTTGTTCCCAATCTGGTAAATCAGTAGAGCCACATCTTTGCTGACTGTAGAGTGATGGGAGGAGGGCTTCCAGTTGAACACAGCAATGAAGAAAAGCAAGGAGTGGAAGGTTGACAAATCAGCTGTGGCCATCACGGTGTCAGGCCACCATGGGACGGAACCAGCAGTGATAGTGTCCGCAATTTTGTCATAGACCGTCACTTCCTCATCAACTTCTGGGTCATCCATCTGGAAGTAAGTGTTGATAAGCTCAGGATTGATGATAATTCGTATCCCCCTCACGTAGACCACCCCATAGTCTTTATCCCCAACAACGCCAAACTGCGGAGGAAGGTTCGCCATGGCTTCACGAATCAGCTGATCATTAAACGGCTTACACTTTGTGAGAGTCCAGATCTGGCAATTTTGCCTCAGAGTATGCACCACCTCTTTACCTTTGTATCGAGTATCATCAAGACGACGTTCAGGGATAATCTTTCGTTTCTGGACAGCCTTCCACTTTCGAGCTGCATCCTTGGAAGCAAACCAGATCCCTTTCTTCACAATCCCGACTGGAGCGTCCTCAAAAGCAGGTACAGAGGTTTCACGCTTTCTCTTTTTAGCCATGATGACCTCTCCGGTAGCCTTACTAACATCTTCCTTATTTGTACTGACTTTCTTGGCGGGGCTTTCAACAGCATTCTTCTTCTTCATTTTGACAATCTTTTCTTTCCTGAGAATTGCAAGAGGAACAACATCTTGAGCATCCTCAGAAGATGTGTCTGACAGAGAGACAGTCTGGGCAGCATCCTCCTCCTCCACATCATTCACAGCCTTGTCTTGTATACTGACTGGAACTGCATTTTCAACTGACTCAGCCTCCGAGCCAGAGATCTCTTGAGACACGACTGTCTTAGCATCGAGCTGACACTTAGTTGGAACACCTTCTGCAGAGCTTGCCCCTTTTTCACTTTCCGAACTGCTGGCAAGAGAAGCAGCTTCAAGCACGGCTTCCTTGGCAAGAGAGGACTGAGAATCCATTGGCATATCAGTGACACCCTCCTTCTGCAGATCCTCTACGACCGCATCGATGACTTTGAAAAGGTCATCAAGCTCTTCATCCTGCACAGATGCATCAGTCAGACTGTCATGTTCCTTTGTTTGTGGATTACCACCTGAACACCCATGGACCTCCCTTGTGCCACTGACAGATGCTTGTCGTCAGAGCAAATGTACAAATAAATTTATAGTCCGCTACTCGCGACTACACTAATGGGTAGCAAGTGGTAAGTAGGGGTCGAACCCAAAGGAATTAGGGGGATAGTTGCTCTTTGAGGTGATTTATACAGCGAGGGAGCGTGTTTTAAGTTGATTGCGATTTTAGCGCGGAAAAGTAAGTGACTGGTTGGTTGGTTTTGGTTTTAGTGCGGAAAAGTAAATGACAGAAAATTAAATACTGAAAATACAAAGAAGACTTACAGCAAGTGATGCGTGATTGGCAAGTCCTCCGGATGATGAGTGCAGTTGATTAAGGCAGTTATACTAAGAAAGTAAGTGCAGGTGTTGTTTGATTTCAAGGAAAACATTCAGTTTTGGGGGTTTTGTATCATAGCCTGTTTATCATTGACCTTTAGTGATCCTTCTAAGTATTCAAACGTGCATCAAGGCCATTCCAAGCACTCGATTTGCCACACTGTCTAGTCTTTTGCAAAAATGTTCGAAAGTGTATCAAGGCCATTCCAAGCACTCGATTTGCACACACTGTCTAGACTTTTGCAAAAAACGTAGAGCCCTTGTTCTACTTAGACTAATACCCCATTCCAAGGTATATTAGCCTGTGTGCATCCATTTGATCAGTCATTCCCGAGCAATCAAATGGTGTTTGAGAGAGGTCAAACTCCTCAGATAAGCTTTGCCATTCCAAGCATCCACTTATCCGAGTATGTTTACGAACTTCCACGGAAGAGCTTTGCCATTCCAAGCATCCACTCAACCTTGAAAGTTCTGGCCTAATATATGGCACATAGAACAAGTTTTGAATACAGAGAAAAAACACTAAAGCAAAGTCTAAAACATTTTATGATACAAGTACACCCCTTCAACCGAATGAATAGTTTAGCTACGAATATCCATAGAGGTGGATACCATAGCTAAATACTCGGGGGTTTTTGAAAGACAGTAAGTAAAGGGGAATACTCAAGAACCAACAGGAGTATTCCCAATTTCTACTTGAATACTCAAAGAACCAACAGGAGTATTCTCTAAAACCGTTATAATACTCAAGAACCAACAAGAGTATTATTTCAAAACCAAACTTACAAATTGCCAAACTTAGAGAGATAAGTGATTTTGTGTTGTGAATAGGATAATTACAAATGAGGTTTGGCTTGGTATTTATAGCCAAACTTGAGAGAAATGGAGGGTGGAGATGGGGGGCATGTGTTTTTGATCCAAGGGAGGAGAAGGGAGGAGCAAGGAGGAGATGACACATGGGGGGAGCCAAAAGCCGCCGGTTGGGGGAGGTTGAGCCGCCGGTTGCCGGTTGCAAGGGGAGGAGAAGGGTGGCTTTGGCCACCTCCAAGCAAGGTGGCCGGTCACCTTGGTCCATGAGTGCATTTTGACAGTTTTGTGCAGTCTTTTCACAAAACTATCAGTCCAATTTCGCTCCGTCTGACTTTGATTGTTCCTTGGTTGGATTTGTTTTGAATGATTCCATGTCAGGATCTTTAGATTTCTTCAGTCAGCGTCTGATCGTGACCTTGGAATGACTCGTAACATCTTTTCTGCGTAAAATCCTCTCCTTAGAGTGTATTCTCTCTAAGCTCAAAAATACCCTGTAGAAATATATCGGAACTAACAAGCAAAAGTTAAATAGACAAACAGTCTAATTTAGTGGGTTTAACTGTGTTTTTGATTCGTATAATTATGGTCCATCAGATCACCCCACACTTTTAGTTGTTCGTCCCGAACAATGCTATTAAAGGGCGGCACTAAGTAAGTTTGTTAAAATATGAAAATTAGACTGTGGGACTCGATTTAATCCAATTCATGCATTACTACTTATTACCAAATTGAACTGTATAAATAAATAGAAGAAACTTGATACTTGTACCTCCGTGCTGAGATGCAAAGTATTTTGGATGTTTCGGGAGATAGCCCTTTTTAGGCTCCTGGACTGCAATCTCTGGACCGTCTCGTACTATATGGTTTTCTTGTAGCTTTCTCTAGCACGTGATTCGGTTCGGGTTTCAATGGTTTGGTCTTTGATTTTCTTTCTTTTTGGCGAGGGACAGCTTTTTTGTAGTGAAGCGGCATTTGGCCTTTGATTTGACTTTTTGAGTGCTTCACTTTTGTTCGGTTAAAACCTTCACACTTTTGGGCCTTTGGCCTCTTGATTTGCTTCTTCGAGCTTTTGCTTCTTTGTGACTTGCTAGTCCATTTTCTCAAGCCTTTTTGGGAGGTCCAATCATCGCCCGCGAGCATATGGAAATACCTCCCCGCTCCTCTCATCGTTGTCGTTTCGCGCGGGTCAAGATGAGGGTCGCTCATCTATTTTCTCGGCTACTTTGACTAGAGAGAGGACGGTCTGATTCCCGTCCTCGCCTTTTCTTTTCTTTTTGCATAAACACTGCATGGCGGAGATGACTTCAATCTTCACTGAAACCCGAAGTGCAGCCTCCACTGACTTCGAAAACCATATAGTTTGATTCGATCCTTTGATTGCTTGCCAAGCCCCTCTAGGGCATTTTCTATCAACTCCACATCCCTAGTTTATCTCAGCACAAAGGAACAAATGAGAAGTTACATTCTAAGTTTTTAAACAGTTGAATTTTCACAAGGTTGATGCATGAATTATGATCTATCTTTTTCACATTCTTAAGTTCATATTTTCAAAAAGATACTATTAAAAAAAAGAAAACAGCAAGCATGTTATTTATATACAACGGTGGTTCTCACCCCACACTTTTGAACGAAGGCGTGCCTTAGTTCAAAAGTCATGCAAGCTAATATATATATGTGAGAATGACTTTAAACTAAATGACTGAAATTAAATGACAGAAAGTAAGATAGTGTCGGGTTACCTCCCGACCAGTGCACTTGTTTAACGTCGTTGGCTCGACAGTACCTCGTTGTGGATTACTGGTTTGGGTCCCATGGGTGGCTCAGGTCAAATTTCTTTATTGTGCCAACCCTGATTCTTGCTTTGACTCTTCCTGGGTTTTTGGGGGATGATGGGCGTGGGTCCAGCTCCCACTGTTCTGATGGTTTCTCCTTCCAGCGTCTATGCCCCATTACGGTGTCGTTTTGTTCAGGCCCTTTTCCCATCCCCTTTTACCCTCTTCATTGATCACATAGTTTTCTGCAATTTGTTTATTGATCAAGGGGAAAAGTCGGGAAGCTTGGGTGATGATAGCTGGGTATGGCTCGGGCAGTATGCTGGTGGTATTTTAAACTTCTTCATCGTTGCTTCCGGTGCTTTCCATATCTGATTCTTCAGGAGTCTCTTCTGACGGCTCGGTAGTTTCTTCTTTGTCTGCCTCAGGGTCAGCTTCATTTATCTGCATTTCCTCGTCAGTTTGGGGTACTCGTCTTGTGGCAGCGGCCAGGCCAATTATAAGGTTCCACATGTCTGCAATGGTGAAGTTTCCGGCCGATCTTCTCATTGCTTCGTTAACTCTTCCCAGCTCTTCGGACCTCATCCCACGAAGAAATTTTTGGAGAAGAACTTTCTTCGTCAATCCATGGTGCGGGCAGCTTGAGACGATGGCATCATAGTTCGTGTAGTATTCGTCCAAGGTCTCATCCCGGGATTGTTGAAGGCACATGATCTTCTCACGGGTTTTTTGGCGTAAGGATGGGGGGGAGAATTCCTTCAGGAATGGAACGCAGAGGTCCACAAAGTGTTCAGCATGCATAGCGGGTGATGTGAAGTACCAGATTGTCGCGAAGTCAGTCAGAGAAAATTTGAAGCATTTAAGCTTAAATTCCTCTAACATTTCATTCTCAGGTTTTATGTGGCAGCAAACGTGGTGAAAGTTTCGGCAGTGCTGTACTGGGTCTTCTCCCTCCGTTCCTCCGAACAGGGGCAGATATCGCGTTGTCCATGCATGCGTAGTGGGTAGTGTCATAGGGAAATGAAAAAGAACAACTATCCGACGGCTAATTCCCCGGCAACGGCGCCAATTTGACAGATGCTTGTCGTCAGAGCAAATGTACAAATAAATTTACAGTCCGCTACTCGCGACTACACTACTGGGTAGCAAGTGGTAAGTAGGGGTCGAACCCAAAGGAAATAGGAGGATAGTTGCTCTTTGAGGTGATTTATACAGCGAGGGAGCGTGTTTTAAGTTGATTGAGATTTTAGCGCGGAAAAGTAAGTGACTGGTTGGTTGGTTTTGGTTTTAGTGCGGAAAAGTAAATGACAGAAAATTAAATACTGAAAATACAAAGAAGACTTAATTCCTTTGGGTTCGACCCCTACTTAAAACACGCTCCCTCGCTGTATAAATCACCTCAAAGAGCAACTATCCCCTTAATTCCTTTGGGTTCGACCCCTACTTACCACTTGCTACCCAGTAGTATAGTCGCGAGTAGCGGACTATAAATTTATTTGTACATTTGCTCTGACGACAAGCATATGTCAAATTGGCGCCGTTGCCGGGGAATTAGTTAATTAATCGGATAAGTTCTTTGAATCAACACGCGCTTCGAAACAACCATGTCTCGCGAAGGAAGCCACCATGACTACCAGGATGACGACGAGATAAACCTGTACGATCAAAATGATGCTGTGCCACTTCCATTTATCGACGATCCAGAACAACTCATCAGAAACAGAAGAGCTCGTGATAGGGAGGCCATCAGAAGAAACCAAGAACCGCCCGAGGACCGAAATGCAGCTGGTCCAGTACAACAACCCCCTAGATATCCACCACCCCCCCAACCTCGACAAATGCCAAGACAAGAACCTGTCTACGATAACTACTATGGGGATAACAACTACCATGAACCTACTATGGGAGAATTAAACGCCCCCAATTTCGAAACACAGCCGTGGTGCATTTACGAGGGCCCTGAACTAGAAAACATAACCATCAACGCATCAGTGGCCCACAGCTTGCCAAAATTCTCAGGAGCTCAAGGAGAATCTGCCACAACTCACCTCCAACGCCTGCATGGAATTTGCCAAAATCTAAAGCCCAATCGAGTGAATATGGACGACTTCAAGTTGAAGGCATTCTATTTTTCCCTCATAGACTCGGCAAACGATTGGTTCCTTTCATTGCCTTCGGGAAGCATCAGAACATGGGTTCAGATGCAAGGGAAATTCCTGGGCAAATACTACCCAGCAGGAAGAGCAATGCAAGTAAGAAGACAACTGCAGGACATAAGACAAGGACCTAATGAGACCATGTACGACTACCTGGAGAAATTCAACCACCTGGAGAGAAGCTGCTGCACTCTTGGACTACCCGAGAAACTCACCATTGAGTATCTCATTAACGGATTAAGACCCTTAGACAAAATGCTCCTGGATGCCTCAGCTGGAGGATCCATAATGAATCTATCATTAAGAGGCATAAGGGATCTCATCACCAAGGTTGCTGAAAATGCTCGATTTAGAGAAGAGACAACTAGGCAGGAAGAATTTTCCCGAACAAAGAATGTGGCAAGAGCTGAAACACCGATGAGCTCTATTCCTGAAGAAATGAAACAGTTAAAGGAGATGATGATTCAGATCCTACGAAGACAGCCAGTTCCAGTAAAACCTTGCGAGTTTTGTGGTTCTACTTACCACAAAACTGACACATGCCCAACATTAATAGAAGAGGAACCGGCAGACGTAAATGCAGTGGGAGGATACCAAGCATACAACAACAACAATGACAGAGCCGGACAAAACAGACAGTATGGTCAAGCAACCAACCCGAGCTGGCGTAACAACAACTATCCTCAGAAGGAAGCACAACCAGCTGTCCCTCAACTAGCTCAGTCATTCTACCAACCCCCCCACCGACAGTATAACCAGAACGCTCCATCAGCAGGCCAATATCAGCAAAAAGGACCAAATCAGTACCAAACCGGCCCGAACAATCAGCAGGAACCGAGCAAGTCGCTCGATGACACGATAAAGGAGCTCGCAGGAAACATAATTCAATTGGGTGCTTCGCTACACCAATACCAGGCGAAAACTGACGGGGCAATTTCAGAATTGGCCAAACAGATGTCCCAGCTCGCCACCACAATGTCAACACTCTCCAATGAACCTGGCAGACTTCCTTCACAAACCATCCAAAATCCAAAGGCAAATATTAGCATGATAAGGAGGTCAAACATAAAGGCGACACTAGGAGAAGTAGCACGATCCCCAACTTACAAACTCACAAGCAAGCACTTCACACGTAGGCATCGTCCTGATTGGAATCAAGAGGAAGACCGACCCAATGATGGCAAAACATGGGTCACGCATGCCGACAATGGACGGTATGCATTCACCGTCTGCTTAACACCACCAACGATCATACACTCCGACATACCAGCATCTGGATGGGATGACAATAACAATTTAAGGTGGAACTCCCCAACTAATATTTATGCTTCAAAGCAAAATATTGAGAAGTCCAATTATACAAATCCTAAGCCAAGGAATGGTCAGAATGGCCCTACAATAGAAAGAGCCCTCACTTCAGATCATGAGTCACAACCGGAAAGAGATAAAGACCCAGGGGCCTTCACAGTCACCTGCGGTATTGGTGAAACCCAGATTCATAAGTGCTTAGTCGATCTTGGGGCTGCTGTCAATGCCATGCCTTCCTCCTTATACTACTTATTAGGACTTGGTCCATTGAAGCCGCCCAGGACAAATATCGAGCTAGGAGATAAGTCGTGCATCCGTCCGGTTGGAGTGCTGGAAGATGTAATACTCCATGTGGGAGAGCTCGTCGTTGCTGCAGACTTTTATGTGATACAAACATGAGAGACCAGCGAGGACGACCCTCCAACAATAATATTGGGACGCCCATTCCTCTACGCTACTAAAGCAAGAATCGATGTGGGCAAGGGCTCATTATCGCTTGAGTTCGGCGGCAAAATTGCAAATTTCTACATTGATATTAGCCGCGCAGATACAAAAAAGCCGCCAGATATTATACCTATCTCAGATCGCGGTACATGGATTTCTAACCTGACACAAGAAACTGAAAAAGCAACAAGACCAGCAGCTATGGTCAAAGGCTCCCCGCCTTCTCAGAAACAATGGAAAGAAAAAACACCAAAACCATGGAGTTCCAACCCAAACAAGAAATCAGGAAAAGGCAAGGCAAAAAGCAACACAGGAACAGTGGCGAAATTTGACCTGAGCCACCCATGGGATCCAAACCAGTAATCCACAACGAGGTACTGTCGAGTCAACGACGTTAAACAAGTGCACTGGTCGGGAGGTAACCCGACACTATCTTACTTTCTGTCATTTAATTTCAGTCATTTAGTTTAAAGTCATTCTCACATATATATATTAGCTTGCATGACTTTTGAACTAAGGCACGCCTTCGTTCAAAAGTGTGGGGTGAGAACCACCGTTGTATATAAATAACATGCTTGCTGTTTCTTTTTTTTAATAGTATCTTTTTGAAAATATGAACTTAAGAATGTGAAAAAGATAGATCATAATTCATGCATCAACCTTGTGAAAATTCAACTGTTTAAAAACTTAGAATGTAACTTCTCATTTGTTCCTTTGTGCTGAGATAAACTAGGGATGTGGAGTTGATAGAAAATGCCCTAGAGGGGCTTGGCAAGCAATCAAAGGATCGAATCAAACTATATGGTTTTCGAAGTCAGTGGAGGCTGCACTTCGGGTTTCAGTGAAGATTGAAGTCATCTCCGCCATGCAGTGTTTATGCAAAAAGAAAAGAAAAGGCGAGGACGGGAATCAGACCGTCCTCTCTCTAGTCAAAATAGCCGAGAAAATAGATGAGCGACCCTCATCTTGACCCGCGCGAAACGACAGCGATGAGAGGAGCGGGGAGGTATTTCCATATGCTCGCGGGCGATGATTGGACCTCCCAAAAAGGCTTGAGAAAATGGACTAGCAAGTCACAAAGAAGCAAAAGCTCGAAGAAGCAAATCAAGAGGCCAAAGGCCCAAAAGTGTGAAGGTTTTAACCGAACAAAAGTGAAGCACTCAAAAAGTCAAATCAAAGGCCAAAGGCCGATTCACTACAAAAAAGATGTCCCTCGCCAAAAAGAAAGAAAATCAAAGACCAAACCATTGAAACCCGAACCGAATCACGTGCTAGAGAAAGCTACAAGAAAACCATATAGTACGAGACGGTCCAGAGATTGCAGTCCAGGAGCCTAAAAAGGGCTATCTCCCGAAACATCCAAAATACTTTGCATCTCAGCACGGAGGTACAAGTATCAAGTTTCTTCTATTTATTTATACAGTTCAATTTGGTAATAAGTAGTAATGCATGAATTGGATTAAATCGAGTCCCACAGTCTAATTTTCATATTTTAACAAACTTACTTAGTGCCGCCCTTTAATAGCATTGTTCGGGACGAACAACTAAAAGTGTGGGGTGATCTGATGGACCATAATTATACGAATCAAAAACACAGTTAAACCCACTAAATTAGACTGTTTGTCTATTTAACTTTTGCTTGTTAGTTCCGATATATTTCTACAGGGTATTTTTGAGCTTAGAGAGAATACACTCTAAGGAGAGGATTTTACGCAGAAAAGATGTTACGAGTCATTCCAAGGTCACGATCAGACGCTGACTGAAGAAATCTAAAGATCCTGACATGGAATCATTCAAAACAAATCCAACCAAGGAACAATCAAAGTCAGACGGAGCGAAATTGGACTGATAGTTTTGTGAAAAGACTGCACAAAACTGTCAAAATGCACTCATGGACCAAGGTGACCGTCCACCTTGCTTGGAGGTGGCCAAAGCCACCCTTCTCCTCCCCTTGCAACCGGCAACCGGCAACCGGCGGCTCAACCTCCCCCAACCGGCGGCTTTTGGCTCCCCCCATGTGTCATCTCCTCCTTGCTCCTCCCTTCTCCTCCCTTGGATCAAAAACACATGCCCCCCATCTCCACCCTCCATTTCTCTCAAGTTTGGCTATAAATACCAAGCCAAACCTCATTTGTAATTATCCCATTCACAACACAAAATCACTTATCTCTCTAAGTTTGGCAATTTGTAAGTTTGGTTTTGAAATAATACTCTTGTTGGTTCTTGAGTATTATAACGGTTTTAGAGAATACTCCTGTTGGTTCTTGAGTATTCAAGTAGAAATTGGGAATACTCCTGTTGGTTCTTGAGTATTCCCCTTTACTTACTGTCTTTCAAAAACCCCCGAGTATTTAGCTATGGTATCCACCTCTATGGATATTCGTAGCTAAACTATTCATTCGGTTGAAGGGGTGTACTTGTATCATAAAATGTTTTAGACTTTGCTTTAGTGTTTTTTCTCTGTATTCAAAACTTGTTCTATGTGCCATATATTAGGCCAGAACTTTCAAGGTTGAGTGGATGCTTGGAATGGCAAAGCTCTTCCGTGGAAGTTCGTAAACATACTCGGATAAGTGGATGCTTGGAATGGCAAAGCTTATTTGAGGAGTTTGACCTCTCTCAAACACCATTTGATTGCTCGGGAATGACTGATCAAATGGATGCACACAGGCTAATATACCTTGGAATGGGGTATTAGTCTAAGTAGAACAAGGGCTCTACGTTTTTTTGCAAAAGTCTAGACAGTGTGTGCAAATCGAGTGCTTGGAATGGCCTTGATGCACTTTCGAACATTTTTGTAAAAGACTAGACAGTGTGGCAAATCGAGTGCTTGGAATGGCCTTGATGCACGTTTGAATACTTAGAAGGATCACTAAAGGTCAATGATAAACAGGCTATGATACAAAACCCCCGAAACTGAATGTTTTCCTTGAAATCAAACAACACCTGCACTTACTTTCTTAGTATAACTGCCTTAATCAACTGCACTCATCATCCGGAGGACTTGCCAATCACGCATCACTCGCTGTAAGTCTTCTTTGTATTTTCAGTATTTAATTTTCTGTCATTTACTTTTCCGCACTAAAACCAAAACCAACCAACCAGTCACTTACTTTTCCGCGCTAAAATCTCAATCAACTTAAAACACGCTCCCTCGCTGTATAAATCACCTCAAAGAGCAACTATCCCCCTAATTCCTTTGGGTTCGACCCCTACTTACCACTTGCTACCCATTAGTATAGTCGCGAGTAGCGGACTATAAATTTATTTGTACATTTGCTCTGACGACAAGCATATGTCAAACACCAACAGCCACTTTTCAGGCAGGTCTTTGTATGATTCAGCCAGTGACTCTTGCATGAGTTCTTCATTGTCGCTGTCTGAAGAGCCATCAGTCAGAAGAGTTGGTTGAGGAGACTTGATGTAGTTGGATTTACTGCATACTTCGGTGATAGATGCAAATGCTACAAAGTTGGTAGTTTCATCCCCTTCCTCCTCATCACTGTCGCTGAGGTTTGCAACCATTGCCTTTTTCTTCTTGAGTGTGTTAGCACATTCAGCCTTGATGTGTCCGAAACTCTACATTCATGGAATTGAACTTCTTTCCCTTTCTCCGAAGAGTCTTCAGTTTTCTCACTGAACCTTGTTTTGCCATTTTTCCAATTATGAAAGTTACCTGAGGAGGACTGGCCTTGATCAGGGCTTTGTCTGTTGAGTTTCCGAACCATTCTGCCAAAATTCTGAGCCAGTATGGCCAGTTGCTCAGTGTTGCAGTCTGTTTCAGCCACACCGTCAAATATATCTGCTTTCAGGGCAATTCCTCTGACTACCTTAGATTCAGCTTCGTGATTCATTTCGTAAGTTCTGAGAGAACCCATGAGCTCGTCCAGTTTCAGTTTGGAGATATCATGCATCTCCTCAATGGCAGTGACCTTCATAGCAAATCTTGGAGGGAGTGATCTCAGAACTTTGCTAGCCATCCTTTCTTCATCAATAGGTTTGCCCAGTGCAGCAGCCTCGTTGGACAGATCTAGTACTCTCGCATTGAATTCAGGGATAGTTTCACTGTCCTTCATCTCCTCAAATTTTGTTGTCACTATCCGCATACGTGAATTGCGAACCTTGTCAGTACCTTCATAAGCAGTTTGAAGAATGTCCCAAGCTTCCTAAGCAACTTCACAGTTGATGATCAGTTTCAGTACATTCTCGTCCACTCCAGAGAAGACAGCGTTCATAGCTTTTGAATTTCCGATGGAGGCTTTCTCGTCTGCCTCGTCCCATAGAGCTTCAGGTTTAGGAATGACTTCTCCTGTGAGATTTTCCATCATGGGCTGAGTCCATCCAACCAACACTGCCTTCCAAGCTTTCTCATCGAGGGATCTTAGAAAAGATTTCATCTTCGGCTTCCATGAGGCATAATTTGATCCCTCCAGAAGTGGGGGTCGGGTAATACTTTGTCCTTCCTTCAGAGTCATCTTGAACAGTTCAAGGATCCCACTCAGTGTGTCGAGTGTTTGCTCTGATACCAATTGAAATATAGTGACCTGTTCAAGCTACTATTCCAGGGACTGTTTGAGACAGACCTAGAACTCCGTTGTGACAGTGCAGCAAGCAGAACAAAGTGAAGACACACAGAATGATACCCAGTTCGGCTAAGCCTACTCTGGGGGGTTTCCCACACCCTAAAAGGGACACAAATCTTTATTACGTGCTTAGAACAATAAGAGGAGTTATGCTTACAACGCACCGTGTTCGTAATCGCCCAGCTTCTAAGCCACCGTCTCTCAGATTTGCAATCAAGGATCTCCGCGGTTCACCTTGATCCCCTTCGCCCAAACCTTCCGTCTGAACGAGCTCGACCTTCTCCTGAAGTCGGAAGCTTTCGCGTGAAAGCTGGTTGTGAGTACTCGTCGTGTGCAGCGGTAAGCTCCTATCTTAGACTGTCTGAATAGCACACTATAACAGACAGATCCAGTGCCGATGAATTTCCAGTGGGGAAACACAGTCGGTCGTCGCTTTCTCCAATCTCAGATCAGTAGTATACACTCGTGTATTTTTTCTCTCAGAAAGTGATGGAGATCTGGTCGCCCTACCCATTATTTATATGAATGGGCGCTATCCAAATCTGCTCCAGATATCTCATCAAATATTTTAGGAAATATTCCTAAATATTTTGATGTGTATCTTTATCAAATCGGTAGGAAGAATATTCGAAGACTTCCTTGCCAAGTCAGCCACGCCGCCTTCAATCTGATATGTAGATATTCATTCGAATATCTGATGATCGAAATCTTCGCTGTCCAGTGACAGATCGAACCGTCATTCAATCTTTCGAACATTCCAGAAATCATCTTTGCGTCTGCTCCACGCTGTACAGTAGTCCTAGAATGTGTTCGTACTCCCCCTAAACTCCTGCTTGAACTGTCTAACTACGTTTTGCCAAATACATGCCACTCAAGGGAACATCACATAGCAATTTCAAATAAAATTCGTAAAAGTCACTATGACTGCTACGAATTTTAAATAGAAAGCTACGAATTATGTAAAAGACTACGAATTATGTTAATTGGACTACGAATTATGTGAATAACACTACGCATTATATGAACTAGACTATGAGTTTTAAGTACATGATCTGCATATTTGGTACTTATTTCAATGACGAATGGTTGTTCGTACGAATTTTTACTAGTAATCTACGCATTTAAAATCAAGGTTCATGTGGTACAAATTTTGGCTACTATACTACGAATTATAAACTAAAGTCTTCTTGATTTGTGAATTATGTAAAAGACTACGAATTATGTTAATTGGACTACGAATTATGTGAATAACACTACACATTATATGAACTAGACTACGAGTCTTAAGTACATGAACTGCATATTTGGTACTTGAACTTATTTCAATGACGAATGGTTGTTAGTACGAATTTTTACTAGTAATCTACGCATTTTTAAAAAAGGGGTAAATGATAGATTACGAATTTTAACTATAAAGCTACGCATAGTATGAACTAGACTATAAAGTTAGACTACGAATTTTAACTAGACTGCATATTTTAACAAGACTATAAACCTGGATTACGAATTTTAACTGTAAAGCTATGTAAAATATGAACTAGACGACGAATTTTAACTATAAAGCTACGCATAATATGAACTAGACTACGAATTTTAACTCAGAAGCTACGCATTATAAAAAAGAAGAAAGAGTTCATATTCAAGAGGACACACCCAGTACAAGATTAGATAATCATGAACTCAGGAGCATAAAATTGTATTCATTTGAAGCACATTTACAAGAGGTAAAACACTTGTGATTGTTCACAGTCTCAAATTCTCAATTCCCAATTCTCAATTCTAAACACTTAACATGAATAGCTTCTAGAGCTGCTTCTACAGGCCAAAGTGGCCATTAAGCATATGCACGCTCTCCATCGATACCTTTAGGCACAACCCTGCTGCCCAAATTGGAGAAGCTTCAAGTTTCTCTACTGGGATCTTTCCATCATCATAAGATCTCAAGGACGAAGCATTAGATTTCTTATCAATCAAACCAATCTGTGCTTCAATACTAACTACCTCTTCTTTAGAGCATACACACCGGTATCAAAATTGAGAACGTCCTACCCGGTTTTGAGGACGTCCGGTAAAAAAAAATTATGCAGCTGTTGAATGAGGACGTGCTCCTCGAGCACGTTTGAGCGGACGTTAACAAAAATAATTGTATTGTTTTAAACTCCAATTAAACCTCATTAAACCACAAAAATCACTACAATTCGCGCCGATCTGAAACCCTACACCCGTCCCGATCGATTGCCCCGTTTGAAGACGATGATGAACAGTACGGGGAAGTGTCGCGCGTTTTGCTTCAACGTTATCACTGCGTTCTCTTCCGACATTAGGAAGTAATGTCAGAATAGAACGCGGCGCTTAATGTTGCAGTGGGACGCGGCGCGCTCTGAAGAGAATGAAGTCGAAGAGAACACTGAATCTTTATCGAATTGTTACCGTCCATTACACTTCGATGATTAGGTAACTTAGTGGTTTTAATTAAAATCAATTTATGTAATTTCAATTTCAAGTAATGAATAGTAATATGAAGTCATGCATGTTCAACGGCTGTACAAATAGCGAAAATAGGATTTCCTATTATCATAAATAGTAACAGGAAGTGCTATTTGGGAAGGTCCTCAAAACAGAGAACTTCTTCAACGGGTGTATATGCTCTTAAGAGGAACACCATCTCTTGTGGATGAATTCAATTTACCGTGTGCATCAGAGGATCCCTTATTTACACTATTTCATATTCCCACCGCCACCTTCCGCCGCTAACAACCACCACCTCCACCCATCTCCGACCCACCTCGGTACCCTCCTCGACCAATCAAACTCCATACGACAAACTCTCCAGCTACACGCATATCTTCTCCGCCAATCTGCGTGGATTGCATATGAGAAACTGGAATGCGCACGTAGAAGTTTGGGCACGAATGCAAATTGCGAACGAATGCAGATCGGACAAGATCAATTCTCGCAAAAAACATGATCCAATATACACGATTTTATTTTTCTGCCCAAAATACCCTTCAGCCATTAATTTTCATTTAATTAAATGTCAAATTGACTGTTTATTTACAACCGTTAGATCTGTAATCTAATGGCTGATTTAAATTGTCATTTCTCACCAAATAACTCACTTCTCATATGATCCCATTCCGTACTATATAAGGGAATTAGTCTCATTATATACGTATATGCATTTTACTAATTTTTGTAATTTTATTATATGCATATTTTTTCTCCAAAAAACTTAGGGGTGACGAGTGTCACCCTAATACCCATCTAGTTCCGCCTCTGGTCACAATGAATGAAACCCTAAACTAAAATAGAAATTTAGCAACTCATGTCTATCGAAATAAAAACACAAACATTTGTAATGAAAAAAAGTAGAAATTCTCTGTATCGCCGAAAGCTTCGCGTTCTTCGTCTTCTCCAGAACCGTCTTGGTCTTCGTAGAATGATGGGATGATATAAACTCTTCTCCAAACCTTAATTTATAAGTTTTTGGGTTTCAATATATGTTTTTGGGCCTAATTACCAATTTTCGGACTTGCTGACGTCATCGTCGCGCCCAAGGAAGACGTTATAGGCGCGCCCAGCGTTGACGTTAACACTGCGATAATGTCTTCTTTCTTTTTTGGGCGCGGTCCTCACTGTTTCCAACTTCGACTCTTGATTTGACCATCCAAATGAACTCAGATGCTCTTGGTATGAACTAGAGAGTTTTTTTATTATTCATAAGTGGATTTACACCACCAAAAATACACTAGCAAAGCCTTGAGGCAGGCTAGCAAACACTGAGACAAAACAACTCAACTACTGCTGACAACAAACACTAAGAAAAAACACTGAGAAAAAAACGCTGAGAAGCACTTAAGCTCCCTAACTCTAAAAAGCTCTACTAACCATAACCAGCAACACTAAACGCTAAGCTTGAGACTCTTCAGATCAGGCCCCCACTGCCTACTACACTCTTAGCTTGAGGCTCCCCAGATCAGATCTCCACTGCCTTCTCTAAAAAGATCAAAAGGGCTAACTCTACTCAACACAACGCGCCTAGAAGCTAGCAAAACTCCCTCACTAAACGATGCATCTCTGAATAATCAATACTCAATAATGGCACTTTGTGCCTCGGATCTTCGCCCACCACGCCACTCAGGCTATCACTATCCCTCCAGCCTCCTCTACTAATCTCTATCGGCTTTGAAAGCACCTCTCTAACCTCTCCTCCGCAAGAAAACCTACATGAACCCCATTAAGGGCATATGCACCCATGACTTGAGAAATGCTAGGAGAGAACTTCCTCACCTAGCATTTTTCCAAACAAAGCACAAAAAAATGTAGGAAGTTCTCTCACACATCCTCAAGGAGCATTTGTGAGAGAACTTCCTACATTTTTTGTGCTTTGTTTGGAAGAAATGCTAGGTGAGAAAGTTCTCTCCTAACATTTCTCAAGTCATGGGTGCATATGCCCTAACCACTCCTTGATATGCCATGTATGAACTAATCTTCTTATTCTTCTATTCGCTCAACTTCATCATTGCTGTCCTTTTCTTCTTTCCTCATTTTCTCTTTCTCTTCTCCGTTCCTCATCCAAGTTGATGAAAATCTGAACTAGAGAGTTGTAGAGAATTGAGTCACCTACGCAACGACATGTAGCTCATATTTTTCTGATCAGTTGTCAATTCCCAGCACTCCGTCGAACCTCCAAATGTGATCTGCCACTCTGGTGTTTTGGCATGAAATGCCGTCTTTTATGTTTGTTTCCTCCTAGAGCTTCCGAAACACCTGAAATGCAAAATCATACTAAAATATAAATGTTCGCATATAAAAGTGTCGAAATAAATGGGATTAGTTGATTCGACGAGTCGTATAAATACGACTCCTCACCTTGCAACCATTCCAACCTACTTTTCATCTCTTTTATCATGCCATCCACTAGCCCAAATTCCCTTAAATTCCAACCCTTTAGCCCTTTCCCTGACACGGTCTAACTTTTCTGCTACCCCACTGCCCTCTCCACACCACAAGCCATGCAAAACCTCATTGAACTCTTCATGCGTCTGTCACATAGCTTCAAATCGAAATTGCTTATTCCTCCTCCTGCCTCTAAAACCCGCACATTAGACCAGCAACGGCAGAAGGGGCGAATTCAGGAATTGAAAGTTACCAGGGCTGGAAATTTTTATAGTGACGTGAAACAAAAAAAATTTTGAGGTTTGAAACCCAGTGGGAGGCTCATCCTCACACCTTTTTTATTACACCAATCAAAGCACATCACAAATACAACTAGCTAAATTTGACCCTTCGAGGTCCACTCATTTCAAACTCAGCAAATACATCATCATTACTAATACAATCAGTAAAAGTCCTTTCAATATAAAGGACCATGAGATTATCCAGAAATTCATCGGTCATCTTTACGAGTTCTCACGCCACTTCTACTTTCAATACTATGATACGTGCTCTCAATAGTACTTGAAGAAACATTACTTTGGAAAAACGAAAATAGATTCTTCAAACGTTTAGGCTTTCTATTATCCATCAATACCTCAGCAAAAAAGCTCGAACCTTTTTCTTAACCTCCAACCCCAGAAACATAGGCTTCAAGACTGAAAACAAAGATAATAGGACACATTTCGGTAAGCTCGTATGTGTACCAAGTGGCGAACTACGAGAAAACTAGCATCATTTATGTCTGATCATGATCTACAACCAAAAAGCCTAGTGATGAATTTCAGCAAACACCAATGAAATTAAGTGGCAATTGCAGCTAATCCAAACTGTCCATGACCTGCAACCAGTCATATAAACAATGACTTTTGACTCCAAATATCAACAATTGGAACAAGCTTCATCTGAAACAGAAAAACATGCCAATAAGAAAAGCAAGCAAATTATTTTAGTCAGTTATGTGTTTTTCTTTTCAATCTATTTTTGTCAAACTAGTTCGATGATGGTCCACTAAATGAAAGAGTGTTAGTTTTATGGCATGTAGTTTGGCAAAATTTAGTGTAGTTATTCAAGCTGTTGTTCAAGACTAGAAGAGACAACTGTCCTGGAACAAGTTGAAGCAGATGGAGTGTTTCCTAATTCAGATTAGGAAACTCAGTGACCGTTAGAGATCAAGGCGGTTGCATATCAAAGGACAGAAGTTGGAAGTTTTCTAATTCAGATTTGGAATCTTGTTTCAACCGACGTAGCACAACTTCGCATGAAGATATTTTCGAGATTGGATTTGGCAAGTCGGTGCATGATGTTTATCGGAGATATATATAGAGTCGGTTGCTTGCGCTTGAAGCTATCTTAGTCGAGAAGATAATCGAAGATTTCCTAATCGAGATTGAAGATACATTGGAGGATTATCTACAAAAGATATGCGCAAGAGATTAGGAAAGATTTCCTAATGATATAGGCGGTTTAGTTTAGGAATCCTAATTATTTTAGGGTTTCTACCGCACTATATAAGTAAGGCTAATGCTTCGGTATTAGTCAGCACATACGGAGAAATAATTCACGCTCATACTCACTGAAGGGAGGAGGAGGCAAACGGCCGGTGAACTAATCGTCACTGATTATTCACGGCGCTCGGATTCAGTCTGTTCTAGTGCTCAGCAGACTGATCGTAGAACAACATTCAAAGCTCACGCACTGGTGTTCTAAACCGTGCATTCGGAAGAAGGGGATGATTCTCACGAAGGATCATTCTGGTGGGTACGACGGAGGAGCTCAGATCTAAGGGGAGACCTAGATTGCTATTGCTAGAGTGTCCGAGGCTCAGGTTATTTAAGAGGGAATCTGTAAACGGTAAACCATGTACTCGCAATACTCATCATTAGTGAATTGTTATCCACCGGGCTAAGAGACAGCCCCCCAGACGTAGGCTCGTTAACGCCGAACTGGGTAACAACTTTGCGTGTCATTTTAATTTCCGCACTGTATTAATTATCGCATAAGTTGTTCTAGATATTGTTCTGCACCCGACCAGAACAACATCTCATCTACCACGGGAAGATTTCAATTGGTATCAGAGCAAATACTCGACACACAGAGTAAGATCTAGAGGTTGTTTGAGATGGATTTAAGAGAAGGGCAGAACATCTCTCGTCCACCGCTGCTGGAAGGAAACAAATATGGATATTGGAGAGTACGAATGAAGGCCTTCCTAAAGTCTCAGATGAATCAGTTTGGGAAGCTGTTGAAAACGGGTGGACACACCCAGTGATCACCGAAGCCGGCAAAGTTAGCCTTCTAACTAAAGACAAGTGGACCGAGGTACATAAGAATGCTGAAGCCGCAAACTCCAAAGCAATGAATGCTATATTCTCAGGAGTTGATGGAAAGAATTTCAAGATGATTACTACCTGTGAGATTGCGAAGAAGGCTTGGGACATTCTGCAAACCGCTCATGAAGGTACGACCAAAGTTAAAATTTCTAGAATGGAGATGGTCACGTCAAAATTCGAAAGTCTAAGAATGCAGGAGGATGAGACCATATCTGACTTCAATACAAGGGTTCTCGATATCTCTAATGAATCGTTTGCACTTGGAGAACCAATGACCGAAGAGACACTGGTAAGCAAAGTGCTGAGGTCTCTAACAAAGCGGTACGCTATGAAGGCTCCTTGCTGTCAAAGAAGCACATGATGTGAAGACCATGAGGTTGGATGAACTGATGGGTTCTCTTCAGACCCATGAGATGGATATGAATGAAGAAGATCAACTCATGAAGGTTGACAGCATCGGTATGAAAGCTGAAGTCTCTGTTGTTCCAGACAAGGCTGGGGAGTTGTCAGAACAACAGCATGCCATGTTTGCTAAAAACTTCGGAAAGTTTATGAGAAGACAGTACAATAAAGTAACTGATTCTGGTCAGTCATCTAGCTCGAGATTCCAGAAGGATGGTAAATTTCAAAAAGGGAACCAGTCCGGAGACTCCAACCATGACAACAAAGGCAAGGGGATCCAATGTAGAGAATGTGAAGGTTATGGACACATTCGGGCAGAATGTATCAACATGCAGAAGAAGAAGAAGAATGCATATGTCGTCAGCTGGAGTGATAGTGAATATGATCAGGAAGGGGAGTCAAATAACTTTGTTGCTCTTGCCATTTACGTCAACCAGGAAGAAGAAACAAGCAAAGAAGCAGAGTCAAAGTCATCCTCGGAGGATCATACACAGTACTCAAGCTGTAGTAATGATGAAGAAATCACTGATGAAGACTTTGCTAGCAAGTACAAGAAGTTGTTCCAGGAATGGCTGAATGAAGTTGAGCAGAACAAGTTACATCGCAGCAACCTAGCAGATCTGACGGAAGAAAAAGAAAAGCTCTGGGAAGAAGCTGCTGTCCTTATTACTCAGAAGGTAGAACTTCAACAAACAATCAGTGTACTTCAAGCCCAGTTGGTTGAACCAAAAGATGAGCGAGCTGAACTTGTCTCACAAAAGAGCGAATTACTGGCAGTTGTGTCATCTCTGAAGACTCAAATTGAAAAGAGTCAAGGCGAACATCCAGGAATCTTAGAAGATCTAACGAAGGAGAATGCTGCACTAAAACGAGGAGAGGTAATCCTTCTTAAATATGTGGATGCCTTGAAATGTGAGATTGACACGGATAAACTTGCTCATGCTGAAACTCTAGAAGAGCTGAACAACCTGAAGAAAGTCGTCAAGATGCTCAATTCTGGAACCAAAGATCTAGACACTACACTGGGAGCTCAAAGGCAAGGCGGGAGTTGCACAGGGCTAGGGTTCTATGGTGCTTCTGGCTCTGGAAAGACAATGTTTGTGAAAGCTGAGCCACGACCACACCTTGTCAAAGCTGAACACTCTCTGCGAAGAAAAGCAACCCGGAACCCCTCAAAAAGGCAAGACAGACCAAGGTGCTTTTACTGCAATCAAGCAGACACTTCAAGCCAAGATGCCCGGAATTCCACAAGTTTCTCAGAAAGATGGATCAAGTACGGAAACCTCACATGAAGCATGTTTGGAGAGTTAAGCAAAGAAGTGAGGTATGTCATATTGCATTCAGTTCCACGAGTCATCTGGAGAAGGAAAGATGGTACTTTGACAGTGGTTGGTCTAGACACATGACTGGCAATCCTGAGTTTCTGACCAATGTAGAAAAATTCAAAGGCAAATCTGTGACGTTTGGAGATGGCGTAGAAGGCAGAGTTCTTGGAAGAGGAACATTGAAGGTTCCAGGCCTACCTAGATTGAAGGAGGTTCTTCTTGTCGAAGGATTACAGGCAAATCTGATCAGCATAAGCCAGTTGTGCGATGGGGAGCATAGTGTCCAGTTCACACAGGACAAGTGTGTGGTGCAGAATAACAAGAATGAACCAGTCCTCACTGGAAAGAGAGCCTCAAACAACTGCTACTTGCTGAATATGGGTAGACCCACTGCTGAAACAACATGCATGCTGAGCAAGACTGAAGGCATAAAAACTCAAGATAATCAAGTGCAGTCTAAAAAAATGGCTGGGTTTACATGCTTTCTATCCTCCATCAGTTCTACTCAAGTCAAGGAGTGTAGAAGAAAGCTCCAGTTCCGTGCTGATCGTGTAAAGGCGCCCAAAGCATGGTATGATTGTCTCAACCATGACTATGTTCGAAAGGGAGTCGACACGAAGAAGAGGAAGCAACCTTATGTCAAACAAGCAACATCAGATGTGGAAGGTTGTTGCACCCAGATGTCAATGCAAAAAAAATACAGGGTAGAACAAGAATTGATGAAGCAGCGAGCAGACATCTTTACCAAAGCATTGAACAACCTACAGTTAGAGACACCTAGATCCCCATCGTGTCTGTGTGTCACTGACAACTAAGTTGTTCCAGCACAAGTTAGTCAGCCAGAGCTAGAACGAGATATGTTTAGGGCTGACGTGGAAAGCAGGTGCTGGTACGAGAAGAAACGATTGGTCTACCAAAGATATTCAAAAAATTTAAAACGGCGTGAAGTGACGTGGCAGCTTGTGGAGGATCGAGAAGATATTTGGCATGCCAAAACAGGTTTAGTTTCCAAACACTAATTTCAAATCAACTGTTCGTGCCTCGCTCTCTCTCTCTCTCTCCCGACGAAACCCTAGACGAAGCTTGACAAAGTTCAACAATGGTAGACACAAGGAAGAATAAGGTACCTAAAGTAGCGACGGGTGAAGCAACATCGAAGTCCGTTGATGAACCAAAGATTGTCAAAGAAAACCCTAAACTGGTGAGTGACAAAGTAACAGCGAAATCCAAATCGGCTGCCGTAGTGAAGGTGTCTGCCCCGAAGAAATCGAAAGCTACTATGGCCAAGAAGCTGCCAGTTCCTGAAAGGTCTATGTCTGAAATAGCGGAGAAGGTGACAGAGACGGTTGTGGCAAAAGAGAAGCAAATTCCTAAATCTGTTCCAGAAGAAAATCCCAAGAAGCAGTCTAAAGCCACTTCGGTCAAGGAACCAGTAGAGAAGACTGCACAAGAGGTAATGGCTAAAATCCCCAAATCTTTTGATGCAAATAGCCCTAGTGTACCTGGTGTGTCTATGGAGGGATCGAAAGTCGTTGTAGAAAAGCCGAAGGGTGTGGCCACAGTTCAAGGGGAGATTAGTCCTAAGAAGAAGGGAACTGGGAGAAAGGTTGTTGCTACAAAGAAAATTCCAGAAAAAGTAAAGTTTAGAGTTGTGAAACGAAGGGTGGTTGTTTCTAAATCCGATGAAGAAAAGTCTAGTGAAAAAGATAATGTAAAAGTGGTTGATAAAGGTGTTAGTGAAGAGAAGCAGAGTGATGCTTCTGCTGAGAGTACTGATGAGGAAGAACCAGAAGATGATGAAGGTTCTGCTCCAGAGGAGCAGGCTGATCCTGCAAAAGAAGATGTTGAGGTACCAATCACTGTGGAAGAAGAGCTATCTCAGAATGAGTCCAACAAAGTAGATGAATCTTTGCAAGAGTTGTTTGATGTGGTTGAACAATATGTTGAGGAAGAATTCAGTTCCAAAGCTGCTAAAAGGTGTAAGATTGATGAACCAAACCAAGCCAATATTGATGAGGTGATGGAGGAACCGAGTGAAGAATCTTCAGATGAATCAATCAAGCTGTCAGACCTAGTGAAAGAAGTCCAAAAAGATGTTTCAGTTAGTAAGGAACACGCTCAGAAGTCAAAGCCAGCTAAGACAAAGAAAGCAATTCAGAATCAAGATGGTGAGGTGGAAGTTCCCACAGCTACAGAAAAGAATGCATCGAAGAAGAGAAAGGCATCTACCCCAGAAGAAAATTCCACTGATAATTTGGTTACTCGCTCGAAGAAAGTTTCTACACCAGCTGCAAAGAAAGCCAAGGCATGTCTCCCTACTAGCAAGCCTAAAGATAAGGGGAAGAAAGTCCAGTTTGAGTCTGGAGTCATTGTGGAAGGAGTTTGGTTTGTCTCTGACGAACAAGTTAAGAAGTGGTCATTCGTTCAGAAGAGGAAGATTGTGGCCGAGAGGGTGTTGGAGGCTGACAAATATGCTGCCAAGGAAATTGTGAGCTTGACCAAGGAGCTAGATCTGTGGCCGTCTGTAACAATGGCCAAACCATTTGCTACAAATCTTGTGAGGGAAGTTATTATGAACTTACCAGAAGGTTTTGCTGATATTGAGAGTGCAGCCTACGGCATGGCAAGTGTGAGAGGTAAGGAGGTCGTTATCACTCCAGACGGTATAAATGACTACTTTGGCATAGAAGGAGGTGCGTTGTGCATTGGAGAGAACCCCAATTGGCACAAGATTGCTGAGGCTCTTACAGGTGGAGTTCGTTCGAGGTGGTACAAGATGACTTTTCCAGTCAAGGATCTGTCTACAAAGCACTCCTTGCTACATAGTGTTGCAGTTCATAACTGGCTGCCAAATAATCACCATACAACTCTTGGCAGAACGATGGGAGCCATTCTGAAGACCATAGGGGCTAGGAAAAAGATTGATCTTGGACGTCTCATATTCGACCAGATTGCTAGCCATGCAACTTCAGTCAAAGTCAATCATCCTATTGGATTTCCTTCGCTGATTCATCAACTTGTGGTAGCTCAACATCCAGACATCTTGACAAGTCAGGACAAGTTGACTGATTCTCCTAAGGTGTTTCTCGCCGATCACAAGCACTTTTCTGGTAAGCATATTGTTGATCTGGACCTGGATCCATCTGTCAAGCCAAAGAAGAAGTTATCTGAGACAACTCTGGAAGAACTGAGTGCTCATGTTTCGTCTGCCACTCGAAGAAAAATTATCACACATCTTGAAGAAGAACTGGCTGATGCTAACGAGAGGATTGTGCTGCTCATGGCTAGGAAGAAGAAGATCACAAAGCTGTTTGTAGGACTTCGCTATCCCGAGGAAGAAGATGAAGTTGACTCGGCTGATGATGAAGCAAGTGCTGAGTCTGACTACTGATCATGGTGATGCTTTCTCACTCTCTACAGACAATCGTATTTTTTTTTGTTTTGGTTATTGAACTCTAGTTTTTAATCTTCGGACTATTGCTACTGTTTTGTTCTCCCTTGTCAATTTGTGGAAAAAAGGGGGAGTAGTGCTAGATTGTTAGATATGTTATTCGGAGTTTAAAATCTCCTAAAAAGATTCGTTTGAGCTTACATGTTTTTCGGAGTTCGAAATCTCCTCAAAGATTCTGTTGGTAGCTTAGTTCGTAGCACAGCTTGGGAGTTTGAAACCTCCTTCAAAGATTCAACTGTAATAGTAGTACAGGTAGATTACAGATAGTTAGTTTTGCCAAAAATGCCAAGGGGGAGATTGTTAGTTTTATGGCATGTAGTTTGGCAAAACATAGTGTAGTTGTTCAAGACTAGAAGAGACAACTGTCATGGAACAAGTTGAAGCATATGGAGTGTTTCCTAATTCAGATTAGGAAACTCAGTCGACCGTTGGAGATCAAGGCGGTTGCATATCAAAGGACAGAAGTTGGAAGTTTCCTAATTCAGATTTGGAATCTTGTTTCAACCGACGTAGCACAACTTCGCATGAAGATATTTCCGAGATTGGATTTGGCAAGTCGGTGCATGATGTTTATCGGAGATATCTATAGAGTCGGTTGCTTGCGCTTGAAGCTATCTTAGTCGAGAAGATAATCGAAGATTTCCTAATCGAGATTGAAGATACATTGGAGGATTATCTACAAAAGATATGCGCAAGAGATTAGGAAAGATTTCCTAATGATATAGGCGGTTTAGTTTAGGAATCCTAATTGTTTTAGGGTTTCTACCGCACTATATAAGTAAGGCTAATGCTTTGGTATTAGTCAGCACTTACGGAGAAATAATTCACGCTCATACTCACTGAAGGGAGGAGGAGGCAAACGGTCGGTGAACTAATCGTCACTGATTATTCACGGTGCTCGGATTCAGCCTGTTCTACTGCTCGGCAGACTGATCGTAGAACAACATTCAAAGCTCACGCACTGGTGTTCTAAACCGCGCATTCGGGAGAAGGCGCTGATTCTCACGGAGGATCATTATGGTGGATACGGCGGAGGAGCTCAGATCTAGGGGGACCTAGATTGCAATTGCTAGAGTGTCCGAGGCTCGGGTTGTTTAAGAGGGAGTCTGTAAACGGTAAACCATGTACTCGCAATACTCATCATTAGTGAATTGCTATCCACCGGGCTAAGAGACATTCCCCCAGACGTAGGCTCGTTAACGCCAAACTGGGTAACAACTTTGCATGTCGTTTTAATTTCTGCACTGCATTAATTATCGCATAAGTTGTTCTAGATATTGTTCTGCACCCGACCAGAACAACATCTCATCTACCACGGGAAGATTTCAGAGAGTAGTAGTGATGTTTCAATTGGAACAATTGAAAGACGCCAACATTCCAATAAACCCCAACAATCCACCAATATCCGCCGGCGACCGCCGCATACCGAACCCAATAATCAAAACCGACACAGAAATCAAAACTGACCGCAATTCGCTAATCTGTAAACGAAGATGGAGTGTTAGTGTCTTACACACACCAAGTTAAGCCGTTCTTCTCGTCTGATTTCGTGATATCCGAATTCAGAGGTGTCGGATTAGCGAAGCCGTTCTTCTTGTCTGATTAGGGTGAGATCGAAATTCAAAGCATATGCTTACAAAAAAAAAATTGGACCAATTGTTACCCGGGCTACAGCCCGACCAGTCCACTAACCAGATTCGCCCAGGTGATCTGATGAGAACGTCGACAAGTGTTTAACTATGGCTTTTGGAAATAGACTCCTCCTCTCTAAAGTTGCAAACGCTCCTCTATCTAGCCTGGCTCTCATTTCTGCTTCACCAATACACCTATTTGAAAAGGTGAAATCCGCTCCCTCGAATCCCAATCAGTCAACTCACACTCCTCCACCGCCTCCCTAAACCTACGCATCTGCCACTCTCCACGAACCATGCTTCCTCTATACTCCCAACTAAACATTATCTCATTAAAATCTCCAAGCACTAACCACACGGTTTCGGACTACCCGCCCCTTGTTTTAGAGGCCTCAGCAAACTCCAACTTTCTACCACTTGAATTGAAGATATATTATTTGCGCGTAGCAATTAAAAGTTGAGATTTTAAATGAAAATCAGTTAGTGTCATTTTAATGAGGAGCACTCGGTTGAGGCAAGGTTGTTAAAGTGAGACACATTGTGAGCCACTCATTTTGATAATGTGGCAGGGAATAGTACAGAATAGTACCGGAATAGTGTTTGCTTTTTGCTTTTGATGAATTTTTGGTAGTGAGACACGTGGCGCGCCCACAAAGCACGGGGGTTAGATGTGTGGCTCAAATCGTGCCTCACTGTCTCATTTTTAGGAGGGCTACCTCATTTGAACGCTCCTCCATTTTAATGAAAGTCAAATAAAGTTAACTAACGAAGTTAACTTCATCCGTTAATTTTAAAGCTGAAAATATACTATTAAAATGAAAGGTGTATGTATAAAATAAGTTAAATTAGATTAAACTAAGTGAAAAAATCGCTTAATATTTCATTTTAATGATTGTCGAACAAAGTTGACTAATAGAGTTAACTTAATCTCTGTTAATTTTAATGGAATTTGTGATTTTGCCTTATAATTAAGAAAATTGATAGTTCGGACCAAAACTTAAAAAACAATGATAATTCGACTTCCAATTTAGAATGAGTTCAGGATTCGAAATCAAAGTGTAAAGATCCATGACGAATTGTTTAACCAATCAAAACGCCGCTCAATGATGACGGTGCATGGACGGGCTTTAAGACTGCAACAATAATTGGGCCCAAAGGTAGGGCTATCTAGGACTATTAATTCTGTTCAAGCATTGACTTTTGACATTCTTGCGTAAGCTAACAAGCTATCATGGTATAAGATTTTCAGCATATCTGTGGAAAAGAAAAAGTCCAAAGCTGCTAACAATCTGACTAATTAATGGGTTGATAAATATTATTACTGGCTGTTAATTAGTCGGTTTATGCAGTGCACAAGTTTCCTAGTTTGATAAGAGCTAGTGAGCAACCAAGGGTTGCTCTTCAACCCTAAAATTCCCAACCAAACCTAACTTTTTTTGAGATAATAGTCCTAAAGTTTTCTTCAACAAACATGCTGTCATACTATTTTGAGGCACATCAAACTTGTAATACAGAACTATATGTAAGCTTTGTGCTCTTGAAGACGGTTCTCTCTCTCTCTCCTCTTGCTTACCCTAGTATATATCATCTTTTGTACCTTTTATCATTTGTGCTTTTCCGAAACAATGGCTGCAAAAGAAGTTAAGGAGGAGGAGAAGAGTGATCAGGAGATCATCACAGCAGTTTACAAAGTTAACCTGCATTGCAAGCAATGCGCCCGGGAGATTCGACAGCCTTTGCTGAGAGCCCAAGGTGAGATCTTTAAGGTTTTATAAGCCTGCATATACCTAGCCACGTCATGATGTATTTTTTTTATGTGTAATTATATCATGTATTGTGATGCATAAGGTGTTCATAAGGTGGACTGTGATATTGAGAGCGGGAAGATCACAGTAAAGGGTGCTCTTGATGTTGTGAAGATGCACAAAAGGATAGAGAAGCTAAGCAAGAAGAAGGTTGAGCTTTTATCACCTAAGCCCAAGATCATACAAGAGGTGGCAGTTACTGAGAAAAAGATTGTAAAAGAAACCCTTAAAGAGGTGAGAGACCAGTTCTTATCATCTGTCTATCAAACCCAAGTTCATATATCTTAGGGTACGTTTCACTTTTCGCTGATTCGATTCGGTACCTATATATGTTTCTAACTTTGTCAGACAGTAGTGAGGAAGACGACGGTGAAAGTCCATATGCACTGTGAAAAATGCGAACAAGATCTAAGGCGCATCCTTCTCAGGCACAAAGGTGAGTGTACAAAGTAACAAGTCTCTTTTCTCTAGAGTCAGCAAACACATATATGTATGTGTAGATATACGATCAGGTATAAATCTGATTTTTTGGTGCAAATGTCAAACTAGCGAATTACGGTACACTTCCTACAAACTATGCTATAATTCGAGAAAGTGGCCTATAATTCGTCGGTTTGTAGTTACGCCTGATCTTAATTTTGTATATGTAATGCGAAAGGCATAAAATGTGATGAAATAAGCAGGGATTTACACTGTAAAGACAGACTTCAAGGCACAGACACTGACGGTGGAAGGAAGCATAGAGTCGGAAAGACTCGCTTCCTACATACGAAACAAAATCCACAAACATGCGGAGATAGTAAAACCTAAAGAAGAGAAGAAAGTAGATCAGCTCAAAGAGGAGATCAAATTAGAGAAAGCTGCCGCTGTTGTTGCTGAGGTTGTCAAGACTACTACAACAAAAGCAACAAGTGAAAAGGTTCAAATTGTGGAGTTTAAGGAAGAGAAGAAGGTTGATGTGAAAGATGAAAAGGGAAACATCCCTTATTTCATTCACTATGTTTATGCTCCTCAAACGTTCAGTGATGAAAACCCACATGCTTGTTCTATCATGTAACTTAGAGACACTTTAGGGTTTTAGATACCTAAAACTGTCTTATTTTATGTGTAGAAACACACACACATACACACAAGTGGAAAGATAACTATATATTATTATACACATATAGTTACCCACACTTCATTAGCACCTCTCAAATTACCATCATGTTGTCATGAAATGAAGCACTCTAATTAATTTGATTTATAAACAATATAGCTATCTAGACATAGTGAATGAAAACCGGCCAATACATATATTTTGATTGTTACAAAACAAATCAAAAACCCTAAAGATCGATGTCAAAGCAAACCGGCCAGTTATTTAATAAAGACATCAAACAATAGAAATAAGGACTAGTAGTACAAATGAAGTCTGCAGCAGTTTATGGCAAACTTGATCAACCCAGGGATGAAGAAGTACTGCTAGTTAATATATAAACCGGCCAGCTCAGTAAAGAATCATTGAGAAATTATAAAAAGAGGGGGCATTATGATAAGGAATAATTAAGATGGGAGAAATCCAAACAAGTTAATCAGAGCTGATTCTACACAACATACAGAAAAGAAAACTGCGCACCACAGCAAAACACTGAGAGTGAAAATGATGATCCATTGGGAGAGACACAGCATGTTCATGACAAAGAAAACACTAGCTTCTTGATGATATGCTCACCTGTTAAATATGATCTGGATAATTGTGGGGGAGATATGGTTGTTGGTTTAGTTTCCTGTTGACCATCCATCTATTGCATGACCGGAGTTGGCCATGTTCACAGGCAGGTTCAGAAAAGGTAGACCCTGCTGCTGAGCCATCGCGGCGGCTGACTCTATCCCTCCACCACCACCTGACTGCATCATATGCTCGGCGGCCTGTTCTTGCTCCTGATCCAACGGTAGACGCTCATAGGCTACGTTACTGAACGATGCGGCCATAACCATGATTGGACCAGCTGCTATAAGAGCCCCGACAACATTTCCACCCACTACTTGTCCTTGTCCACCGCCTAAATAGACGGCCAAGCTAGTAGCGCCTGGTGGAGCTGGTGGAGGAAGAAATGACCCTGATAAAGACAAGATCTCAAACCGGCCTTGTAGAACAACTACAGGACCACCTCCGCCAGCTGTTGAGGGCTGGCGGAGCGTGACATCCGTCACCGTTCCACTACCTGACAACACACAGATTCCCCTTTGCCGCTTTGCTGCGTATTTTGCAATAGAGTCAAACACGTCGCAGCCTGATGCAATCTCAAGAAGATGCGCCCGGAGCGTGTTGGCACTTTCCTTAGTAATAATCACAGGCGGCTTAGGCTTGTTCTTCGATCCAGCCGGACGGCCTCGTGGTCTCCGAGTCGATCCAGACCCCGACCCGGAGTTATTAGTATTTCCATCTTCCAATCCAGTTGACTCATCTCCTGATCTCACCAACTCAAGGCCGCCTTGCTGCAGCTGGTTGTTTGATGGAGGGGTGTTAAAGAGCTGAGACTGGCCAAACTCATGGTCGGAATTTGGTGGGGGCTTTTGGAGGTGTAGGAACTGGTGGTGGTGGCCGGAGTGGTGGTTGAGGAAATGGTGAGATGAGGGTGAAGGAGTAGAATTGGTTCCCAAGTGAAGGCCGGACATTATAGAGGATGTCCTTAGATTGAGAGAAAAATTATACTATAGAGATGATGTGAAGATAAAATTATGATTTATGTTTTCATTAAAAATTGTCTATATAATTTATATGAGAGGAGGGATCCTAAGACAAGATTGAAACCCTAGAAATCCATTCATTGCTTTAGAGAGAGAGAGAGAGAGGGAGAAAGTAGTGGTGGATGCCAAAGGATGTCATTAATTGATTAGTTCTTTTATTAAATTGTATTTAAGAGACATGTTAGTGTAAAGTAACAAATTATAGCTTAGATCTATACTCTTTTATTTTAACTCTGAAGTTTGTATATATGATTCTTTTATGCGTGTTGCTGTCAATATATTGGCCTGAGCTTTTTATTGGTTTATTAGGGTTAATGCGAAATGTTGTCACCTGATGTCTGATCATCCTTCCCAGCTGCTAAGATACAAAAAAAAAAACCCAGATATTTATTGAATTTGAAAGAAAAATGATCCTCTATACAGTACACCAAAATTTTAAAAAATGCCACAAATGTTTTTCTTTGCTAAATCAAACATGTTTCTTTTACAAATAGAGAAGTAGGAGACAAATTATCCAATTTACTTATTTTGAGCAAATTGGTTCCCTTCCTATTCAATTTCTGAATTTAATACTCGAATGATCCATTTTTTTATTGAGCGTTGTTGTTAATAATGCCTAAGCATTTGGGCGTTGTTACCAAGGACGCCTTAAATATATTCATTAATATTGGATCAGCTAAAGTCCAGTCAAAGCATACCTGATAAAATTAGTAATTAATTTTGAATGTTGTCATCAGCTACACTCAAGATTAATTATGTGACATAAATGTGTTTCGTTGGTCCAAATTTGATGACTAGATTTAAAGCGCATTTATAAACAGTGCTCAAACATCGTCGCTGTTACCAACAATGCCTAAGAAAATGTAGGGTAAATTGAAAATCAATGGCAAAAGTTGAGTAGGTAAGAACCATGCAATTGGACGAATTTGATCAAATTGGAATTCTTTTCCAAATAAGATGGAAAATGTGTATGCACGATTTCTATGTCTAACTAATTGTTCTCGAGAGAAAAAATAATAAGCAAACTAATTAATATTGTTTTTCAATCAAATGTTAATGGGATTAGGTGATCTTGAATGGTGTATAGTTTAAGTAAAGTCATGAGAGATTAGAATATATATTACTAATTCTTTTAAGGTGTATGGTGTAAAGCCCAAAACTAGCTAGGTGGCCGGCCGTGATTAGGTTGATTTAAATACATTTGACATGAATAATGATACTCACACTGTCTAAACAATATAATTAATACTTCATATTTTTATTGGTGGTATATAAAATATATAAATAATGTCATTGTTTTTTTTTGGATTAAAAATAATGTCATTGTTAACTATTGGTTTGCTTCTAAACAACAAATGATGCACACACTTGCTGAGGCAAAAAAAAAAGGACTAAATAACTGCCTATCAAAATCGAATATGAGTGTCAGTCATTTGACTTTGATGAGGACAAAATTAAACCCGGCTTTATAAATTATACATTTATACCATATATTGGTGTGTTGACGATGGGGAGAAAAGCACATTTTTTAAAATTTAATATTTCAAAATTATATTTTTAGACTGATTATTTTAAATAAAAATCAATCTCATGATAAATTTGTGAAAGAGAATTTAATCGAGTGACTTGAATTTTTGACAAATTATCAAGAGGTCAAGGGATCGATTCTCCCAAGTAGCATATTTGCAATATGTATAAGATGTATTCGTATGGTTACTGTTACGTATGAGATGTAAGAATCCACTATAAAAAAAATTCATAAAATATTTTTTTTCCTTTTCAAGATATGTTATTTGTCGGGCAGAATCCTTTGACGTATGAACTTGTAATTAAGAGTTCAATCAACTTATTTAAAACTTTTTTTGGCCACAAGATGTCTTTATAGCTATATATTTTTAGGTCGATGGAGATCAAAATTCACGTGCGGGATAGTCAAACAAACAATCAAACACAACAGCAGCAGCAACAACCATATCATAGTATTTAGTGTAGCATTGTATGGCCAAGCTGCTTTGTGTGTGTTATGAACCCGAGGTTGCATCATATTTGCTGCATACTGCATTCCTCTTCTCCTTAATTTCATATTGGAAATTGTTATCTTTGTCCCCAATTTAATACTCTCAAATTTATACACTTCAATTCCAATGTTTACAGTCTTTTGTCTATTTTTGGTCGCATCATTTATTTTAGCATGATTGTTGCAACAATATTTTGTAAAACTTTTATGATCTCTAACGAAGTAGTTGGAATCTTGTACAATCATTTTAATATATTTAAATAGAATAAAGATCAAATACAAAATATTATTTGGTGCAAAAATATAAAGTTCGTCAAAACTGAGTTATAATTCGTTACCGAAAAATCAAAAGTACGACATAGTTCGTCTTTATAATTCGTCACCGGGAAATTAACTATAAACGAGATTTAATCTCATTCGTCCAAATGACCAAATCAAGGAATGCATTGATTTGTATTTTCTAAAAAAATATGTCCTTTGCACCGAATCATTTTTCGATTTAAATAAATTTTTAAATGAAATCATAAACTTTTAGATATTTAATTAATTTGGATTTGTCAATAGGGGTGGTGTCATGTTGGTTGAGGAGTCCACCTTAAGACGGTTGGATCCTCACGCCTAGTCTCGTGGCCACCTTTTTCTTTTCCTCTCTCGTCCCGCTTCGCGCGTGGATCCATCCTACATCCCTCGTGGATGCCTTCCTCTTCACGTCTCGCGCGTGATGTGTTTTTCCTCCCTCGTGGAGGTGTGCAGTAAAGGTGCCCAAATGTGGCCTGAGCTACATGTGTCAAAGATGTACCGATGATTTGGGTGGATGTGTGCAAATTCATGGTAAAAAAAGTGCCGAACGTGGCATGCGCTTCAAAAGTGGAAAGATGTATGCGGATTCGATAAAAATGTCTTGCTAAGAGCTTCGAAGATTAATATATGTGCATTATGTGATAAAGCTCATATGCAATATATTGTTCCTAGTTATATCAATCCGCTATCCAAAAAAATATATTTAATTTGGATCTGAATTTGACTGTTTTAATGTCATATTCTCTCACACACGTTCGTGCATGTGCAAGCACGCATACTTGGGAGGTGTAAACCAAAAATCTGATACTTAAATGTGTTTTTATATTGATTAGTCTTATCTCATTGCAATTGGCAAGCTTCTTTTTCAACTTTCAACACTAATTAATAAAATAAATCCCTGCAACTTGGTTAATTAAATAGACCATTAAATCATTAATTAAATAGTCACTTTGGCACTTTGTATGTGAATCATAATTTAATTATTTGTATTAGGCACCATGTGCAAGCTCATCATAATTATCACTTTGTTTTTTTACTTTTTTATCCACGTGGCACCTTAGTTTTTATTTTTCGAATTAAAAAGGAAGTTATTAGGCTGCACTTATGCCTTTATTTTACGCTAAATTTTGTAAAATTTTAATCCCAGTAACCAATAATACCTAGAGATTTTTATTTAATTTTTTTGTTAGGATTCTGTTGGGCTGAATTGATGCAGCGATTCAAGTTTCTTGAGGTCAAATCGAAAAAAGAAAAAAAAGTTTCTTGAGCTGCACTTACGCTTTTGCAATTATGATCGGACACTGATAAGCTCCGTTAGGCTAAAGCCCAATTAATTTGGTACTTTAAGGCCTGGCTCAATTTGATGGAGAGAAGTTTAAATTGTATAATTTTATTTTTTTAAAAATTATTCATGACAAATTAATACACAAATTTATGTTTACTCAAATTTTCTTTCTCATATTCTTTCAGCAGGAACAAAAGAAGGTCTTAAGATTTGGATCTTGACTTAAGTAAGATTGGATTTTGTTCAATTCAGTTCATTTTCATCCTTACTATATGTCACAAGTAATATGTATGGGGCGTGGTGACTACTGCTTAAGTTATTGGTTCGAATCTTGATGGACCGAGTGAATTTTCTTTGATAGATAGGATTGGAGAGGTACTTTAGTTACAAGAATTGAGTCTAAAGTTGTAACATGTATTGTATTTCCTGTTAATTTTAATTTTAATACTATATATTTCACATGTTTACAACAGTTGAGCTCCATTGACTTTGGTTCAACTATCATGTTTAAATTTAGTTATGCTAATTCGGTATCCCAATGATCTTCAAATGTTGTTGTTCATCTGTATTTGGCCTTTCAAATATAATTTGCAGGTGAGCTACGAAGGGAAGTTGCTGTTCTGACTTTAAAACAAGTCATTTTATACCCATCAAAAACTTGCACTTGTTTATTAATTAGCTAAAGTAACAGTCAACATTAGTCATTTTACTCGAATCTTTTCTTTTTTGGTGTTCCCTCAGGAGGATTCGAACACTAACACATAAGTTTCAAACTTGTGAAACTTTTTACGTCTTATCACTCGACCACTTGCGCCGGTCCCTGATGAACTATTTAACATGATCATTAAAACGAGTCCGGATTCATGAGTTTTCTTGTTGAATGTTTTTGAAAATCAAAACGTGGAGATGATCTGAAACCTTGATGACATGTTTGAGAATCATTCAACTGAATTGGAAAGGTGCTACTCACCTAAACTTACCAACCATTGTTGTTCTAATGGTTGTTCAATCACCTGTATCCATCCCTCAACCAACATCATCTGTTTTTTTAGTAAAAAACCCCCCATCAAGAAACCTTGAAGTAAACTAAAAGACATGATTACCCAACATTAAGCAACACCCTTCCTTCACTTTATTTTCATCTTTCAGGTCATTGCTTTGCTGCTTCTGATCAGTTTCAGGTCTGCAAGAGATTTTTGAGTCCTCATGGGATCAAATTCGAGCCAGTGGCCGCCTTATCCGAGTTATATGGACTGTTCTCAGAAGCTATGCAGTATATATTGTCCTCAATGGTGCTACATATTCCCTCCACCACCACAATTTGATCTGTCCAACGACGATGATCATTCATCCTCATTGGCCAATGAGTTCTCCCCGCTGATCATCGCCGTGATTGGTGTGTTGGCGACGGCTTTCCTCCTCATTACATACCTCACATTCATGTCAAAACACTGCAGGAACAACCGCGGGCCTGATAGGAACTCGGTAAGTCCTGAATTCGATGACCCGAATCAGATGAGTTTCAACTCGTTACACCAAAGGGCGTCCTCTGGGCTGGATGAGGCTGTTATTAAGTCGATTGCGGTTTGCAAGTATAAGAAGGGAGATGGGTTTGTGGATGGGACAGAATGCTCGGTTTGTTTAGGTGAGTTTCAAGATGACGAGAGCTTGAGGTTGCTGCCAAAATGCAGCCATGCTTTTCACATCTCTTGCATTGATACTTGGCTCCAGTCCCATGCTTCCTGTCCTCTCTGCCGTTGCAGCATCCCTCCGGTCGTCGTCGTCTCTCCATTACCAGAACCTACAAATGCAGGGCCGCCTGAGGCGACGAACTCATCCGCTCAGCCGCGTCACGCCAGGCATGATACAGTGCTAGAGGTTCAAGAATTGGAAGAAATAGCGCGTCGAGAGGCTCAGATTATGAACACCGAGAATCAGTGTGTAGTCCAACTCCTGCAGCCTCAAGCCATTACAAGATCTGTCTCACTGGGCTCATGGTCCCGCCAGGACAGGCTTTCGATACCGAACGTACATTGCAAAGGCCATGAAGGCCGTCCAGGAGACTCTGCGGAAAATGCGTCCCAGCCGTATCCTGCCAATTCCAAGGAGATCAGTAGCCAAAACCCGGGGGTGCTGACAAGGTCAGTCTCCGCTGGAAGAGCAATGTTGTTCAAGTGCAAACATGGACAAGGTGACAAAGATTCCTCGGCAGCTCCGAGCTGAAATCCGTTCAGGTGCACGTGCGGAAAATGATTTCTCTTCAAGGCTTGAAGTTAAAGCAATACATACAGCAAGATTCAATAGTTAGCAATTACAGCTGGGTGCAGTTGAACTTGTTCTTGTGGCCTCACTTTTGTGCTGTGAGATGTAATTAATGAATTTTACAGAATCTGACAGTTTTAAATCAATTCTCTATCCAATTCAGGATTCAGATACAGTACTACAGCGTGATACAAACACTAGAGTTTGTAAGAGTTTAGAAGGACAGATGATGTAGGAGCATTTATGGCTCCGAAATAGTATTTTAGTTTTATTTATTTGTTCTTAGAATTTAGCAGCTGATGATTATCTTTTAAATTTTATTTCCTAATTTCGTTTTTAGGTTTTCCTATTTAAATCCACCTTAGGATTTTAGTTATTGATCTTTTATCGTATCAATAGACACTCGTTTTTCGTTTTTGGTGGATTCCAAGCTTATCACGAATTCGTTTATCCTATTTGTCACGCTGCGTCAGTTGGTATCAGAAGCAGGTCTTTCCCTATCTCTCTGCTAACTTGATCAGATGGCAGATCAACCCGTACCCAGAGCCGCAATCCTGCTGCTTTGGCAACACAGATGGTCGCTATGTCAACTTAGTTGGCGGAATTGACGTCGAGATTCAATCAGAATTACGAAGAGGAGAGAGCCCAGAGGGAGGCACCAGTTAGAGTTTCTCGTGGTAAGCGTAACTGTGTAGCGGTCGCTGAGAACTCAAGGTTGGCTGAGGAGGATCCCGAGGAGAAGATTGAGCTGAAGAAGAAAGATATTATTGTGGCGGAGGAGGCATTGTAAGAGATTGATGAACTAGCGATGCTGAGGATTCTGGCTGATGATTTTGAGGAGAAATGTGCCAATGGAAAGATTGGAGTGAAATCGCAAGTGCTAATAGAAGATTGTTCTGATATGTGTTGTTTTTCGAATGCACATGTGGTAAGAGCATCTGATTCACAATCTGACCCATGTGTGTCAGAAACTGTTAAGGATTTGGAAAGCGACAAGAAACTTTCAATATCAGCCATGGAGTTAGGGGTAGGCATTTGACCCTAAGGTCAAAATGCCTTAGGGCTACCCTTATCCTGCCCGACCCGTACCCTGCCCTGCCCTGACCTATCCTTTTACCCTTACGTACTCTGTCCTTCTACCCTAAGACAGGGTAAGGGTCATAAAAAAGTAGACCCTACCCTGCCCTCCTACCCCACCCTTCTACCCTAACAGCATACCATGCCCTCCTACCCTATCATACCATGTCTTATCCTACTATTTTCATTCATATTATGAATTTTTTTCTTCAAAATATGCTTAAATTTGCCTTATTTGACCATATTCTAGCCTACCCGACCCTATCCTATCCGACCCTACTCTAATATTACCCTGCCCATGGGTACCTAAGGGCTTAGAAAAATTGCTCTATCCTGCCCTTACCCTGCCCTGTACTGTTCATAGGGTCAATGAAAAATGGTCTTACCCTGCCCGTTAGGATAAGGGTGACCCTTACCCTGCCCATTGCCGACCCCTACATGGAGTCTACTTTCAATATTTTGAAAGATGTTAAGCCCAAGGTTAGATATAAATTAGCTGAGCTTTTGGATGAGAGTATATTTATGCCGATTTTAGTATACAAAAATCTGTAGGTTAAGATTACTAGAATTCAGCATGATCCGGAGGGAGTGGCGTTTACTGTTGAGGATTTTCATACGGCTATTGAGAAGTATGATTTTAATTCTGAAATTGGGACTAAGGTTAAGGGGACAGCTTTCAGCAGGGGCGGATGCACTAAGGAGGGAGGAGGGGCAGTTGCCCCGGGTCGATTTTCTGATTTTTTTTAATATTAGGCTAATCCAGTGTATTTTTGAATGATTTTTACATCTTGCCCCTGGTCATTTTGATTATATGCCCCCTCTAGTATGAAATAAATTGCTGAACCCGTCCCCAGTCCAAAAATATTTATCTTGCCTCTGATCCGAAAAATTTCTGAATCCGCCCCTGGCTTTCAATATTGACCAGAATGGAATTTCATCGACATCACTGCAAAATCTTCAGCATATTTACCTTACCAGGAGGCCTGCATTCACAAAATAAAAAATGTTCAAGAGGCAGGAATTCTTCCCGGTATGCGGGATGAGTTCATTATTATAGGTGAGAATGACGCTGATGACAGTTCGGTTTTGAGTTTGCGGTCCATTCAATATGACACTGCCTGGGAAAGGTGTAGACAACTTCAAGCTGAAGATGTTGTGGTCAAGGGTAAGGTTGTTGGCGCAAACAAAGGTGGAGTTGTTGCTGTAGTTGAGGGTCTTCGAGGGTTTGTACCATTCTCTCAGATTTCGACTAAATCAGCAGTAGCTGAAGAGCTTCTAGACAAGGAGCTTCCCTTGATTGTTGAATTCGATGAGGATCAATCAAGGCTTGTCCTCAGTAACCGAAAGGCTGTGGCTGACAGTCAGGCACAGCTTGGCATTGGATCAGTTGTTACTGGAACGGTGCAGAGCTTGAAACCATACGGTGCAGAGCTTGAAACCATACGGTGCCTTTATTGGCATAGGTGGCATGAATGGTCTTCTTCACGTAAGTCAGATCAGTCATGACCGTGTTTCAGATATTGCAACAGTCCTCCAACCTGTTGGTAATTTTAGGGTTTTGAACCTGAAACTACGATATAACATGTTAGGGTAGTATTGCCCAATGATATGAGAAGCTTAGAAGGTCGATTGAGTGAATTTTGAGTTTAGAACTCAGTGCGGATCGCGCCCGCAACAGACATTATATCTGGCGCGTTCGGACTGGACATTACGTTAATGTCAAGACCGAACGCGGCGCTTAATGTTTCCTACGAACGCGACGCCGTCTAACAGACACGGCTGCTCAGCCATAGTCGCACCTGTTCTTCGTCCCTTTTGAACTCCTATATATTGGAGGTCGTGGACAGTATAAAGGATGTTCGAAAACACTCTCACTCAAACACAGAATCATTATTTGATTGAAAGCCTCATTTGTTTTTCCAAAAACCTCAAACTCAAGTTTGATTTCTATTTCATTAGTCGTGAATTGAAATTGCTCCAATTGATTATCCCCGTTCAGATTTCGTGAAACCCTCGACTATATACAGGGTCGAAATATTGAATTCGGAAAGTGACAACACGATCAATTGCGATATCCAGATCATTTAGATTCCTCAGCGAATCATTACAACAATCGAAGAAGAAGAAACAAGCCATTCATCTCCTGTTGTTTTGCTGCTCCAACTTTTGCTGTTTGCTGACAAGAAGAGTCCACTGCTTGCTGTATTATTTAAAGACAATCCCCAACAAACGAATTCAAAATTTTTCCTAATCGATGGCGAGCTTACGAGGGATGACGCTGGAAAATAGTGAAGGAATGATGAGAGGCGCTGACAATTGGCAAAACGGGATTCACGCATGATGTTAGCCAAAGATGTTGTCAAAGAACAAGAAAAGCACTTGATAGAGCTTCTGAGAGAGAGGAGTGCTACCTTGCTGGAGGCGTTAAAGGGTGTCATTTAAATTAAATTTTATTTGCATTTTACTTGTTGATTTCTGGTTTAATTTGTGTTGCAGAAACACTAAATTGGTGGAATTGAAGATGATGATTCACAAAATTTGAAGTCAGTAATCTCAGACGCTGGCAAAGTGTTGTTGCGTATGGGGGAGGTGAAGTTTGGAAAAACGAATGAAGAAAAGGTGAGATTAGGTCTCTTTGGATTGGCGACTTGCTGTTTGGATGGATGAGAAATATCATGTTAACTGTATTGCTCATACCGGATTGAAAGAAGTTGCTGAACGTTGGGGCCTGGTGCTTCTCAGAGAGACGCGACTGAAAAAGGGTCTTTTCTTATATTTATTAAGTTTGATTTGAGTAATTAACTTATTCAATTGTGTTTGAAAAAGGGAGGTTGCTGTACGATTTTGGTCGGCGTTCATGGATGTGAGACGGCTACCAACTTTGCTAATTGAGCATGAAACCCATTGGGTCAGGCTCATTGTTGCTGCACCCTCAGCGACTAATGAATCAGAAAGGTTGGATACTGACATGATTTGTTTATTAAATCAATTGACATCTTGCATCAGGCAAAGCCATAGATTGGCGGCTATTAAGATTCAAGTCGGATTTTGGTCAACAAAATGAACTCATTTGTTTCATTTGAAATTGGTTAATTCTGATGCGGTGGAGGAGACTTACCGGACGAAACAGTGCGAGTTGAACCCGGAAACACATGTCGTGTTTAGCTTCTAGTCGTGACTGTTGATAAGTCCTCCGGCTGTCATTGAATTGGGCTGTATGCTCGGTGCTGGGAGAGGCATGCAGATGATGGCGCTGACTATAACTGTTGTTAAAAGGATTTTTTGGGTAGCATAGGCTGTTTCAATTTGCGGGCACATGGCATTATGTCTCATAGCAAGGGAATGCAGAGAAATCAGTTGGTCTCGAATCAATAGAATAAACCAAGTTGGTTTGATTCAAATCGGACCAAAGATTGATAAATCTGATTCTGGCTTGATTTATTAATGCAGTCCAATTCATATATCAACTATGCATTTGGGCGTGTAGACCCGCAGAAATTGGGTCAACTTTGGATAGATCAGTTTGGAATGGTTCATAACCAAAGTGGGAGCAGCATGAGCATCGAATGTGCAACTGAAAGTGATGGTTCCACCATTATTAATGAAGAGTCCAAAATTATGAAAGACAAAGACAGAGGCGATTTCTATGATTTTCTTTAAGTGGATCCGCTTCATGTGAATTGAACTAATGCTTTCAGGTTCAACAAGGTACGGTTCTAATTTCATTAAATTTTAATATTTCGTGTACTCAATTAAGTCTGGTTGATTTTGATTGGGATTGATTCAAGCTAGATTAATTTTGATATTTTGATATATTCAATGAATATATGATTAGTTAGATCTTGATGATGCGTATGATATTGAAGCATGTGGTTTTTATGGATTTAACCATGATTTTCATTAGATGAATTTTCGAATATGCTGTTCTAGTCCATGAGTATGTAAGTTTTTCACGATGATGTAACTTGATTAGTGAAGTTAATGATTGCATGTTATCACTGAATTCATAGTTGTTTCGGTATCTTATGAGAAACTTTAGTGAAAGTATTACATGCATGAAAAGATCACTTTAGCCATGTTTATGCATCTGCTCCTAGATTATGCTTATTAATGTTTTTGATTCATCTAGATATTGATATGTTTATTTATATCAAGAAGTAAGTATCGAATCTAGATATGCTATGTTGCTTTTGATCTTGGTTTTGCTCTATAATGATTTTGCAATCATACATGTTAAGGGCCTCATTCAAACTGATTTGAAACATGAGAATATGCGTCTCATATAAAGTTAAAGTTTCCAAAGGAAAGGTTAACTTAGACTGGAAATTGGTTTGACTGTTAATATTGAAGATTTATTTCCTTACGAGATAAATCTGATATTGTGAAGTAGAGGCATACTTTAGGATAATACCTTGTTGTGTATGTGTTATGAATTATGATATATAAATATATGTGTGTTGATGGTTTCAACCAGAATAAAATTAGAAGGATTTTTCTAATATGTGACTCCGATAATTATGCTTGTAAGTTTATCGGGTCGATAAGCTTGATCGGTGGAGTTATGGTTTGAAGTGTCACTAGGGATAGTGATTACTTCATTTTCTGGTTTGAAATATTCACTAAGGTTTATGTTAGTGAAGGACACTTTGGTATAAGTGTTGGTTGAATACTATACTGAGAAGGGTGTTGATTAACATGTCGAAAAACTATGTATTAAATCAAATACAAGTTTTGGTATGGGATTCTGATTATGATTCTCCATGAGTGACTTGCATGTTGAATCTAGAATAACACACATATTCGTATAATTCTTTTGTTCACATTTTACTTGGTTTATGCTTACATATCATGGTTTGTTGATTGCATAAGTAACATGTGGTGTAAATTTCAAAAGTTGAATTTTGAAATAAGAACACTTTGATATTCAAGTTGCTAACTTGACATATGTATTCTTCTCTTGGTTCTTTCAATCTTTATAGTAGAATTTATAAGAGTGGAACTCTTGATAAATTTGGGACTTATAAGAGTGAAGTTGAAAGTTGAAAGAGAACTTTAATCAAAGTGTTGATTTATGTTATGACATATGCTAGACCTGACATCGCACTTGCGGTGGGTAAGCTTAGTCGATATACTAGTAACCCTAGTATGCAACATTGACAAGCGGCTCATAGGGTATTTAGGTACCTTAAGAGGACAATGAATTTTGGTCTTGCATGTTCTTATTTTCCTTCGGTCATAAGAAGGATTTTCTGATACACGTTGCATTTAAATGAGGAAGGACATCCCTATACAAGTAGAAGGGTAATTTTACTTGGGGAAGATCATTTAATGGGAATCCAAGAAATAAACTTGCATCATAAGTTTAACAATGAAATATGAGTTTGTTGCTCTAGTCGGTGCTTCAAAAGAAGAAGGATGATTAGAGAACATGATATATGAAATTTCATTGTGGGGAAAGACCGATATCACCAATATCGATACATTGTGACAGCGCTGATACATTGGCTAAAGGATTTAGTCATGTATACAATGTGGTCTAGACACTAAGGTGTTAGACATAGTGCAGTAAAGAGAGCTCATTACGCACGAGGTGATGTTTGGGAATTTTGTTAGGATATAACAAAAGGTGAGCTAATTACTTGACGAAGGATTAGCTAGAGACTTATTTTCCGAGTCAATAAAGGGGATGGGACAAAACCCATATAATCGTCTAGTCGTGGGACACCCAATTCACATCTAACTAGCGTTAGAGCTGAATTCAATGCGGAAAGCCCATTCCTAGAAGATTGATGAACACAAATATGCATCCCCAAGTGTGTGTTCAGTACCTACAAAGGTCTAGGTTGAAGATTAACTCTTCTTAATAGGTTCTTTGAAAAAGTGCTGTTTGTAGGAGCACAATCGGGTAGTGTTACCCTTAAGGAATCTACCTATATGAACGTGAAGTTTCTGGTCGCTTCATGAGATCCGGGTTAAATCTCAATACGTTCACGAAGGGATTAGGACTCAAGGACCATTAAGAGTCAAGTTAAACTTAGAATTTGTGAAGTAATTCATGTGTGTGTTATCTTGAGGTACCCAAATGGATTGATTGGTTCAAACGTTACGAGCACCATGATTTCCGGGTATTTTGAATGTGTAACTACACTAAGCGAAAATTCAATCGTTGCGACATTTTCGTTTATGCGTGACTTACTTAAAAACAAAGGTTCTTTGGAAAACAAAGGAAACCCTAAAATGGGGGAGGAATGTTGGTAATTTTAGGGTTTTGAACCTGAAACTACGATATAACATGTTAGGGTAGTATTGCCCAATGATATGAGAAGCTTAGAAGGTCGATTGAGTGAATTTTGAGTTTAGAACTCAGTGCGGATCGCGCCCGCAACAGACATTATATCTGGCGCGTTCGGACTGGACATTACGTTAATGTCAAGACCGAACGCGGCGCTTAATGTTTCCTACGAACGCGACGCCGTCTAACAGACACGGCTGCTCAGCCATAGTCGCACCTGTTCTTCGTCCCTTTTGAACTCCTATATATTGGAGGTCGTGGACAGTATAAAGGATGTTCGAAAACACTCTCACTCAAACACAGAATCATTATTTGATTGAAAGCCTCATTTGTTTTTCCAAAAACCTCAAACTCAAGTTTGATTTCTATTTCATTAGTCGTGAATTGAAATTGCTCCAATTGATTATCCCCGTTCAGATTTCGTGAAACCCTCGACTATATACAGGGTCGAAATATTGAATTCGGAAAGTGACAACACGATCAATTGCGATATCCAGATCATTTAGATTCCTCAGCGAATCATTACAACAATCGAAGAAGAAGAAACAAGCCATTCATCTCCTGTTGTTTTGCTGCTCCAACTTTTGCTGTTTGCTGACAAGAAGAGTCCACTGCTTGCTGTATTATTTAAAGACAATCCCCAACACAACCTGGCGACACTCTCAAGGTCATGATCCTGAGCCATGACCGAGACAGAGGCAGAGTTAGTCTCTCAACTAAGAAGTTAAAGCCAACTCCTGGTGACATGATTCGCAACCCAAAGCTCGTCTTTGAGAAGGTATACCTTACTCATCACTTTCTGCATAACATAACACACGGTGACGACATGAGGCTGAGTATTGAGAAAGCAGTGAAAGAAGTCGAGCCGTTGAAGCTCGCAGCCTCTTCGATACCAGCGGAGCTCGAGCGCGAGAAGGCGAACGTGGTAGAACTGAGATTCAAAAATGGAAAAAGGATAGAGTCGCAGAATGTGCGAGAGCTTGGACCAAGGAGGATTATCACTATTCAAGAGAAAAGGATGGAGTCGCGGGTAGGTAATGATGTGATATAGCTTCACAAGCATGGTTTATTCGAGGTAGATGAGGTCATACATCTAGAAGAGAACTCGGGTCGAGTTCTTTGGAAGTGGAGGAGACTGATGTATGAGCATTTATGGCTCCGAAATAGTATTTTAGCTTTATTTATTTGTTTTTAGATTTTAGCAGCTGATGATTATCTTTAGCAGCTGATGATTATCTTTTAGCAGCTGATGATTATCTTTTTAGATTTTATTTCCTAATTTCATTTTTAGGTTTTCCTATTTAAACACACCTTAGGGTTTTAGTTATTGATCTTTTATCGTATCAATAAACACTCGTTTTTCGTTTTTGGTGGATTCCAAGCTTCCTTGGTGGATTCCAAGCTTATCACGAATTCATTGCTGATGAATTCGTTTATCCTATTTGTCACGCTGCGTCAATAGATGGGATCAGGAACGATCGATTGAGACAAACATGAGGAAGAAGATTAGGGTTCAGGAGGAGAAAGGGGATGAGAAAAATCTGAAAATGAGAAAGAAAAATTGAGGTGGAAAATTGAGTTTAATTCATTTGTTACCTTTTCTGCGTTTACATATCTATTTTTTTTATAGAGTAAAGATCATAGACAAAACATACTTTTGGTGCAAAATGTAAAGTTCGTTAAAACTGGATATAATTCGTCGTTGAGAAACCAAAAGTACGACATAGTTCGTCACGAGTAATTTATAATTCTTCACTGAAAAGCTAATCATAAACTAGATTTAATACATGATTTAATTTCATCGGTTCAATTCACCAAATCAAAGATTGTGATTGATTTGTATTTTTTACAAAATTATGCCCTTCGCACCGGAATACAATTTAACAAAAGTGATATTAGGATTACTATCTTAACTATCATCCCAAAGCCCATTTATGCTCGTAACATTCATTCGCCCTTAAATTGACCTTGTCATCAAGGTCATCAATTTCCGACAGCCGTGGTAGTGAAAATTGACCTTGACTTCCGCTCTCAATTATAAACACCAAAGTTTGTAACAGATTAAAAGAATAGATGGGATGAGGAGCGATAGATTGAGATAAATATGAAGAAGAAGATTATAGTTTTAAGAGGAGGACGGGGATGAGAAATGAGAGAGAAATTGATAAGTCAAGTTTTAGTCTTATTATTCGTCACATTTTGTTAAGGCTTTGATTCGTTTCCGACGTATTTCACAGTCATTTGACCCTTGATTTCATATTTCAGGCGCAAAATAACTCTCCATGAAAGTCAAGACCTCAAAGATTAATATTTGTATGAAAAAATGAAGTTTCAGGATCAAAGTAGGACAGGCTGATCTTTTCGACTTATTTTACATGCTCAGACCACATATGGTGTTCCAATGGATCGGGTTGTAGCTTGTTGGAGGGTTATTCACCAATCTAACCCAAAACCAAACTCAAATCACCCAACTGCACCATTTGAAACTCAAATAACTAATCTACACCATTTTTAATATTCTCGGTTCCTGAGGAACCGGTCTTCTTCATTTTTTTATAATCCCGATTTCTCTCCTACCGGAAATGTATAAAAATGAAGATGTGGCTTGATTTTGGGCCTACGTGGACCAAAACGATATGAAATGACATACACGTCAATCCCGATTTTCGGGGAACCGGGAACATTGAAACTCATTGCTTCATTGTCGTGTCAAGTCCAACTCTCAAGCATAGACTTGTCATTTTTTTTACAGACAGAACCTAAGAATTTCGATATTTCACTGGTTATTTATATACATAAGCAGCTATGTAATGTGAGCACATGTTTTGGAAACTGAATTTGAGAATTTGGGGCTTGCCTGATCAATGGGCATTAACAGCCAGTTGCCGTGAGATTTCATGGTTGCATTGGGGATTGGTGCTGGTCTGACGAGCCGTGTTAACTTAACCCCACAAGCATAGCCACAAGCACCGCATCCACCACAACCTCCAGCACTCGTACTTGTACTTCCAAGACTTCTGCCTCCACAGTCATAGCCACCAGAGCCTTCGCACCCACAACAGCCACCACTCGTGACCAACCTCCACCACAGCCAGCTCCGCAGCCACCACACCCACTGCTGATTACAATCTCCTTGTCTAGCTTCACAGTTTCCACCCGAGTCAGGCCCATGGTCAACTCACTTTTATCATCCAGATATATTAGCAGTGTCAGCTTTCATGATTTCCGAACACAGGCCATCAGTGACCCGAGGAACATCATAAACTGACTCGGTACAGTTTCCTACTCCTGCAGATAAGCCACTGCTGTGTCGTATGGATTCTCCGAAGAAAACTCTATCATTGTAATAAAGTCAAGCTCGTTGGTCCGCTTAGCGCAATGGCTAGACTGGAATTCCATCTTCCTCCCAGACGACTTTGATATCCTCTCCTCCGTTCACCGACATCAATTCTACTCTGAGACGGTTCCAGCCATGTCCCGGGGGTTCCAGGACCCCTCTCCGTTTTGGCGATTTTTTTATCAATCAGTCATCTTTAGTCGCTGATTTCACCAGCTTAACCTTTGAATTTCATCTTGATGTAAACATGAAAGTTGTAGAACATTCAATTAGCTTTCTGACGATATATAGATTGTCTTCAACGGATATCGGACGAGGCCTTTGTGAGCTCCAAAAGATTGATGCTCATTAACAACTTCAAACATACGGTCTATTTCCACTCGGTTTTGAGTTACCTTAACGTTATATTTTAGTTTAGGTGTAAACATAGAACTTGTAGTCATTATCCTTAGCTTTATGTTCTAGGTGATCGATTTTCCAAATGGTGCTCTGGTTGCTTGTTATACCGTTGCAAAGTTGCTACGGTTATATGTGGGCACACTTATAGGCGACCTTAGTGTGATCATGTTTTCAGCTGCTTTAACGTCCGATTTAGATCTTAACATCAACTGAAGAGTCATAACCTATTAAATTATTTTTCCAATGACATATGAGTCAAACTGATAGGGTAATTGATGTGAGTTTTATGACCTTCCAAAGTTAGGTCGTCAATGGACTACATATGAGTTTGAATTTAGTATTTTACTTAACTTCTTATGTCGTTGAACATAAAGGATATATATCTGGATTTTTTTTGCCAAATTAGACCAATATCCTTATTCATCGATGAAAAAAATTTAGGACCCCCTCTTCTTACAATGCTCTGGAACCGTCACTAATTCTACTAATCAATGTTCCCGGTTCCTCGAAAACCGGAATCATTATGATACCGGTTCTCTGAAACTCGGGATTGACGTGTATGTCATTTCATCTCGTTTTGGTCCACGTAGGCCCAAAATCGAGCCACATCTTCATTTTTATACATTCCCGGTAGAAGAGAAATCAGGATTATAAAAAATGAAGAAGACCGGTTCCTCAGGAACCGGGAATATTAAAAATGGAGTAGATTAGTTATTTGAGTTTCAAATGGTGCGGTTGGGTGATTTGATTTTGGTTTTGGGTTAGATTGGTGAATAATCCCTTGTTGGAAAGTTATCTCTAAGTGATACAACTCTCTATTTTACGCCGAGACCAAATTAAAACGTTAAGACCGCGAAAATGCTACTAGTAAAATTCGTAACTATTACGAATTTGAAGCGAGCTTCGTCTTCGTCATCTGAAATCCTAACTGAGCTTTGACCTGATCGTCATTGAGTTCAGAGCTTGAGCTTGGATGATCGTCACTTGATTTGTCCGTCTTTATCGATTTTTGAAGTTTCTGAGAACAATCATCTTGCAAGAACTAAATGACCAATATGCTCTTAATATATAAAACAAATATTTTGATTTAAATAAAAAAAATTATTAGGGCTCGTACAGATAAAATTAGTTCTCATTTCTAATGAAATTTACTTATTCTCATTTAATCCTACCGGTTCAAATTGTTACCTATTTACATTGAGTTTGTGATGCTAAACTGACATGCACCCTTCTTTTTTTTTTGAAGGCAGTTGAAACCACATGATCACAAACTCTTCCATCTATCGATTTCGATCGTTCCAATTGAGAAAGAAAAAAAGCAAAATTTTTTTTGTTTGATCAACCAAAAAACTGGCAGAAGACAACAAAGAGAGGACTTAAAGAAGATTAGATAAACCATCGAGTCATGGACATCAATCCAACCTTGTCCACTACCGATCTTCATCTCTCGCAAGCTTCGCCAAATAGTCAGCAGCCACATTAGCCTCTCTTCTAACCAAAACAACCTTCCAATTATGAATAGGGGTGGCAAATAGGGCGGGCGGGCAGATTAGTGGACGGATTCTTAATGGATAAAGGTTAAAAGGGTTGAACCCTTTAAAACTTAATGGGTAGAGGGTTAAAGGGTCAAACCCTTCAACCCTTTTAACCCTCTTAACCTTTTAAACCCCTTTAACACATTTAAACTCTTTCAATCCTTTTAAACTGTTTAACTTTTTCACCCATTTAACTGTTTTTAACTCATTTAAGCATTTTTAACAATTTAAATCATTAAATATAAATTAAATTAAATTTTAGATGAGATATGTTTTATACGGCTATCCAAGCTACGGAATGTTTTAACCCTTTATATTAAGTGGCTTTCCAAGCTACGGAAATTCCCACCTCACTCTTATCTGAACTCACTAGGATCATACGGCTAGTTTGAGAATCAGGGATCACATCCTCAATTGGCCACTAAGCACTGAAAAATCAGACATCACCAAAAAAACACCAAATAAAAAAATTCAACATAGAAGCATGACGTTTGTAAATTTCGTATAGTCAAAAACAATTTATATTTGACCGGTAAGACCGGTGTCGAACCCAAGGGAGCTAGTGAGATTATACGCTAAGATTTATCAAATGTTCTACTTGGCTATTCCTAAAATTCAATGATGAGATGGTTTTCGATCAATAACTAGCAATGAAATTACTTCGAAGGGGTTTTAATTCAATTCAAAGAGAGTTTCGAGGGGTTACTCCCCTCCTTGGCATTTCCCAATGATCATGTACACAAGAATTGAGTCATTTTTAGGTGTTAGATGGTTTAGAACCTAGCTTATACTATGATAGACAAATTCTCATTTGAATCTAATCCTAGTCAAGCCATCCTAATTAGAACCGCACTTCATCAAGATATTGATTCACTCTATAGCACTATTATCCTTGGAACATCTCCCAAGGTAATAAATGCTATAGGCATTAAGCTCTAGTTAACCTCACATCATGCATTTACTCTCATAAACACTAGATATGATCATTTCCACCAATATCCAAACCATCACTAAGCTCTCTCAATACTTAGGTCAAGTTTTAAGACTAATATGTCACTTATGCATTTTATCAAACACTTGGTAACATGTCATAAATTGAGCACTTAGTGAAAATGAAATCAACACCATAGATTGTATATTCAATGTGTATACATGATCATAGAGTACCAAGGAGGGTTGTAAAATCCCCTCAAAACACAAGGGGACTACTCACACATCATGTAAGACAACATGGTGTGAGTAGGGTTTAAGCACAACAATTGAGAATAGAAGAGGGATAGAAGTAGGGTGATTAATCCTAAAGTCTCCCTTTGATCTTCACTTCTCCTTTGTTGGATGTTGATTGATGACCTTGATTCACCCTCTTTTTTTGGAAATTTTCCCCCAAGATGCCAACTCTCTAAGTCAAACATGCCACTTTCTATTTATAGCCTCGGGTAAAATTCTAATTTAGCAGTCCCAGTCGGTCGACTCGTGTCGGGTTGATATCCCAGTCGGTCGACTGAAGGCTAAAATGCAGTCCCTCCTGTGGTGATCAGCTAGTCGACCGACTCGATGGACTAGCTTGTGAGCCTTCTGAGTTGTTTATCCAGTCGACCGATTGGACGTCTCAGTCGATCGACTCGTGGTTGACAAGTTTTGAGCACTCTAAGCTTCTTTTCAGTCGGTCGACTCGCGGCTCCAGTCGGCCGACTCGATGGGCAGAGAATTGATGAGCGCTGAGGCTTCTTTTCAGTCGGTTGACGGGCCAGTCGTCGTGCCCCGCAAAATTAATATTTATAAAGTCAACTACTCTTGGCTTACTATGAGCCAGTAAGGTGGCAAGTAGGGGTCGAACCCAAAGGAGTTAGTTCAGTTACTTGTTGCTCTTATGAAAACAATGAATAAAAGTAAACAGTTGGGGTTGAGATGGTTTGAAGGCTTAGAACAAAAGTAAATAACAAAAGAGTTGATTCAATGAGAGTAAATATTCAGTCTAGGGTCTCACTTGTGGCACATTTATCATAGACATCAAATGATCTATTCTACATTTCCAAGTGTGGTGTTCCGACAAAGGTAACACCCTAATATCCCGGCAAAGGTGATACTCCACACCCTTAACCCGTCAAGGTGTTATGTGGTGTCCCGGCAAAGGTGACACCCTAGTATCCCGACAAAGGTGATACTCCACAACTAAGCTTTGACAAAGGTTTCAGGCTTCTAGTCATTTCCTAGATCAAATAACCCGCCAAGGTGTCATGTGGTGCCCCGACAAAGGTGACATCCAAGTACCCCGGCAAAGGTGGTACTCCACAACTAAGCTTGGCAAGGTATTATTCAATCTAGATGTTACTATCTACCATTGCTGCAAGGCATCCGGTAAATGATAACTATAAGAATCATCTGCTCAACTAAGCTTTGTGGCAAAACATCCACTTAGTCTCGCAATCTGATCCGTGGAAATAAGCACAAGGACTAGCGAAATGTAAAATAACATTAAGTGCGAATGTCTCAAAATGTGTTCACAAATGTGAAACCCTAAACCGAATAGGGGGTTTAGCTACTCATATTCATGAAGAGAATACAATAGCAATACATCAAAGTAAATGGATTTCTAAGCTAAGTGCCGAGAGAAATGTAGAGAGAGAAGCTCTCAATGATCACAAGTCTAGAGAGATAAGTAATTTTTGGGATGATCTTTCCCAAGACAAAGTGGTCTTATTTATAGGAAATAGATTAGGGTTTCTCTTGTCTGGAAGTAGCCAAAATGGATTGGCATGAGCCAATGATGAGATGCTTCTAGAATCATCAAGGCACTCTTGCTCTGGAAGTAGTCAAAGTGGATTGGCATGAGCCAATGATGAGATGCTTCTAGAATTATCAAGATTTTGCAAGTGGGCTATGTTTGGCTTGGACTCAAGTGTGGGCCAATAATGCCTTGTGGTGATTTTGGCCTAAGATGCCATCTTTTAAGCCCGATTCCTCCTAGACCCTCCAAAGTACCTGAAATGCAACATCGCACTTAACAAGTAAATGTTCAAATGACAAAGTGTCGAATTGGTGGGAATTGCTGACTCGATGAGCCGTATAAATACGGCTCATCATCGGACTAGCGGTTCCAGTCGGTCGACTCGATGGGCATGCTTAACTCCTATGCTGCTTACTCATCAAGTCGACCGACTTGTGCAGGGGAGATATCCTGTCGGTCGTCTGGGCCCTTTTTGCCCAACTTTGCTCAAATCTTTGGTTTTTCCCCAAAATTTTGTATTTAGGCTTTGACACTGAGAATATCTTGTTTTGTACCTGAAACGTACGAAGAGGGATCAAATGACATCAAAATAGCGTCGAAAACGAACAAAAGCTATAGTAAAAATGGCTATTAATAAGTCGAATTCTCGACTTATTAAAGCACTGAAAAGTGAAAACAACAACATACATACAATCAAAGTGGATCGATAAGAATTTTGAAAAATAAAACACGACGCAGAAGCACTGAAAACAACATACATAGACTCAACCGATACGAAGTTCGTGTTTTATTTTATATATTTTTTATTATAATGTTAGTTAAAAGGGTTGTTAAAGGGTTGGAGGGTTATCCGGGTAAAAACCCTTGAACCCTTTTATAAAAGGGTTCTTAATGGACAAGGATTTTCTAAACCCTTTTATTAAAAGGGCTGGCTAATGGACAGCTTTAATAGGGCGGTTAATGGACGGGTTGTAGGGTTTACTTACCGGGTCTAATTATGATGCCTTTCCAAAACCTTCGAGCAATCCTTAAACCATTTAGCTGTTATGGTCTCTTCATCCGGATGAATATTCAAGCCTTTGATTACTTGAGTACAATCTGATTCACCTAATTTTGAGACCTTCAAAAACGCCTAAGCCTTCACAAGCAGTACTACTGGGCAAAGGAACTCTAGAAATCATTCTCAATCCAAGCACCTTACCTTCGTAATCCCTAGCAATAACCCCAACACTACCCAGATTATCTTCCTTGCTCCAAGCTCCATCACAATTATATAGCCAACCGGATGTCTTGTCCATTCATAATCTGAAGAGCTTAAATATCGCAAGCTTGACAACGAACTTGAACTGTGTATTGCTGGAACTGATTAGCTAGATTGTGAACTCGATAAGTGGCTGAAACCTTTTTCCCCATTCTTAACTCTATTACGATTGAACCAAATCATCCAAAGAAGAACCAAAGAAAGTTGCCACTGCTTACAAGTGAACTTTTTCCAGCAGAAAAATAATATGTCAGCAAAGGACTCGGCACGAAAAAGATCCTCCAAACCTTGTAACTGAAACTCTTTCCACAGGCTTTGAGACCACCAGCAATTTAAAAATATATGAGCATAAAGTTTCCATCATATACCCACAAATACTGCATTTAACATTATGTATGAGGCCTTTTTATATAGGCTGATCCCTCTGTAGGCAAGGCCAATTTAAAGCTTTATTTAAGAGAAATCGAAACTCAAATTTTAGTAAGTAGGGAGAGAGAATGGAAGAGGACAAGCTTGAGTGTTGCTGCATATCGCACGAGTTTTTCAAAACGGCTTCCGAAAACCCTACCAAAATCGCGGTTGTTCATGCTTCAGGTGGCGCGAAACTTATCAGGCGTCGTCGCGCAGAAGGTAGGGTTTGTGGAGGACTGTGGGATGAATTTTCGGGGGTGCGGTCGTCGGCCTCGCCGCCTATTTACGAAGGGGATTGTTCGTTTACGTACTCGGACGTTTTGGCTTTAGTGGAGTCGCTTGCGGCTCGTATTCGGAGAGTTCTGGATGGTGGAGAAGATGCTGGCGTCATCAAACCTCAAAAGCCAGGTCAGTTTTGTGGAATTGGAAGCTACACTAGGTGTCAATCTCCGGTTGCAGTTTTTCAGTGTTGTTTCATAAGTTTATCATATTTATAGTGTCGGAAACTGCAGGTGTGGGTATGGGGCAGGGGAGAGATTCTGGCGTCTTGACAAATTTGAAGAGTATGGGGCAGTGTTGCAATGACGAGGATCATTATTTTCCTAAAATTGTAGGAATATATATGGTGCCATCAGTCGAGTATGTAGCGTCTGTGCTAGCGATTTTTAGGTGTGGGGAGGCTATTGTGCCGTTGGACCCTTTATGGCCGAGAGAGAGGATATTGGCTATAGATGTTGACCTTATTATTGGGTGTAGTAAACTGTTTGACAGAAGCAGTGATTATCAGGTTGATGCTGAACATTGGCTTGTACAATATGGTTGTGCTCCCGCACTGTGCATTTCTTTGTTTGATAGAGCTCAAGCTCAAGATCCTATTGACTTATCCCATATTCCATGGCCATGTGAGAGAAAGAAACAAAGACCGTTTTGTTATGTATTGTATACATCAGGATCATCCGGAAAGCCTAAAGGTGTATGTGGCACTGAGATAGGTCAGTCTCTCAGGACTGGGAAAGTGCCGTTGGAACACTGCATTATCAACTTACTTTGTTCATGCATTGTTTTTTCTTATAACATGCAGTCTGATGTAACAAAACTTACCTTTCTCAAGGTCTTCTGAATCGATATTTTTGGATGAAAGAATCATATCCCTTGTCAACTGATGAAGTTTTATTGTTCAAGACTTCAGTTAGCTTCATTGATCACTTGCAAGAAATTTTAGGCCCTGTCCTTTCTTCTGCTACAGTGATTATACCTCCGCTCAGGATGATGAAAGAAAATTTATTTCATATGGTTGACGTCATACAGGTATTCATGTGACGTAGATTTTGATGTACTTTAGGCTGTAGTATCTACTCTGTACACCAAGTACAATCACTAAAAATTTCTTATTATCAAGAACACAATAAAAGTGATCAAAGATGTCTAGTCAGCTAGACCAGATATTTCTTCTGCATTGTTAATTTTGAACTTCTTTTTCACATTTATGCAATCTGGCATGCAGGTTTACAAAATTAGTAGGCTTGTTTGTGTTCCAACATTAATGAAATTGGTCTTACCTGCTTTGAGGGATTTACGCACTGATGATGTTCGGAGAATCTTGAGATTGCTCATCCTCAGTGGAGAAAGTTTCCCATTATCATTGTGGGAGTCTCTGTACAAGATACTCCCCGAAACTACAATACTTAACTTATATGGGAGCACAGAGGTTGGCACTTCTCACCCATTACTATCTGCAATCATTTTTTCACCTTGTAGTCTAGTCCCTTTCCTTTGGGAAATTTATTCTGCTAAAATATAACAACGATTTGGAGTTGTCAAACTGCTATGATGTCATAAATGAAGAATAGAGAATACAACTGCTTTTTTATACCAGAATAATGAGTATGGGTGGCTGAAGTATCATTCTCTTATGAAACAACATTTTACTTGCGTTTCCTGGGTGATTGATGATTACCCTAAGCACATACTAAATTTTTTATTTCACCGACATAATTTCTTTTTACTACTTGAGCAAGGTATCTGGTGATTGCACATATTTTGATTGCAAAAGGTTACCAGAGATCTTGAAGACAGAGAAGTTAAGCAGTGTCCCGATCGGCCAATCTTTACATAATTGTCAGGTTATTCTTGATGGATCAGATGATGCCTCTAAGAGTGGGGAAATATATGTCGGTGGCTATTGCATGTCTAGCGGATACATATCCAATCCTACCAGTATCAGTTCAGATTTTGTGAGGTTGACAGAAGACTCCACAAAGTCTCGCTTCATAAATGGGCATGAAAATTATTATTTTCGAACTGGTGATTTTGCTAGGCGACTTGAAAGCAATGATTTGCTTTTTGAAGGAAGAAAAGATCGCACTGTGAAGGTTAATGGGAACCGCATAGCATTGGAAGAGCTTGAAAATGCACTGAGGGGGCATCCAGATATACTGGATGCTGCTGTTCTGTATAGTGAAGGTTCGGGGAAAGTTGCTATGCTTGAAGCCTTTTTAGTGATGAAACAACAAAACGGCTCTGATGAAATTTCACAATCTTTGATTCGTCACTGGATGGTTGACAAACTGCCTTCAGAAATGGTTCCAAACGTCTTTTACTTCACACCGTCTTTTCCAATGACATCCACTGGGAAGGTTGATTATGACTCATTAGCGCTAAAAAACCTTGTTCAGGCTAATGATGTGCAGACTAGTCATCTTCTGCAAATTATTCAAAAGGTTCGGCTATACACTTCATATCTTGTTGCCACTATTTTCTCAATTGCATATAACTTGCATTTAATCCAGATTTTTTCATACATTTCTCTAGAGGAAGGTTAAGCTACACATTGCTGTACAATGTTGATCACTTCTTTTGATTAGCATTCATACTTTACAATCCTTTTTGTGACTCCTACTTCTGATGGGAATTCCTTCATCTTATAACCTAACAGATGAGTTTAAAGCCAGCAAGAAACTGGACCTAACAAAATGCCTGTTGATATAATTCACCTTTTTCACGGTTGAACTAAATATCACATATCAAAACATTTTGCAAAAGGGAAGAACATTACGTGATGTGTCTTTTCACATCTGAAATGTTGGCTAATATTCAAATGTTCAATCAGGCTTTTTGTGCTGCACTGATGGAAGATAGAGTTTTGGGTGATGATGATTTCTTTTTAATGGGTGGTAATTCTATTGCTGCTGCACATGCGGCCCATCTGTTGGGTATTGATATGAGATTGCTGTATATGTTTCCCACCCCGCAAAAACTCCAAATGGCTCTATTGAATAAAGAAGAGACATGTCTAGTTCCAGTTAGGGAGGGTGTAAAAACGGAGCTGAAGCAGAAGCCAGAAATACAAAATTTACCAGTGTCTGCTGTCAAAGTGACTGGTCATTCTCGTAGCTTGAAACGAAGGGAAATGCCAATTCTAGGCGAGGAAAATGAAATTCTTACTTCCATGTCTAAGTGCATAAGGCTGAAGTCTCATGTCAGCTCCAAAGATATTCAAATAAGACGTGAACACCAGTGGGTTTTCAACCCAAAGTTAGTACTGTGCTCATTAAGTAGGTGCAATAAGACAATGTATGAAAAGAATAATGCGGGTGATGATGCCGAACAGCTGCCCTGCATAAACAAGATTTCAAGAGGCGTAGAAAGTTCTATTCAGCACTTGTGGAAAGTTTACATGGAGTCTTGTGTCGACGCATCACCAATCGTTGTCTGTAAAAATGATAATATCTATATCTTTATTGGGTCACATTCACATAAGTTCTCATGCATTAATGCATTAAGGTAACTATTTCTAGCCCAGAATGCAAAAATAATCCTTCGAATGTCATCTATCTAGCTTGTTGTTCATTCTATGATATGTAGGTCTGATGCCTGAGTTTTGTATCTTTTTCTTTGTAATACTTCTGGCATAGTGGATCTGTTGAGTGGAATGTAATACTGAATGGGCGTGTTGAGTGTTCAGCAGCAGTTGTTGGGGACTTCTCTCAGGTACTTTTAATATGATATTGATCTGATTGCTACCAAACTTGATCTACCATCTGCCATTAATCTGGCAAACAAATAAAAGCCATGCGCGTCTTGTCAGCAGGTTGTGGTTGGATGCTATGATGGAAACATATACTTTCTGGATTTTCTTACTGGTTCTATTTGTTGGACTTTTCAAACTGGTGCTGAGGTAAAGATGTCCTTATTATGTTCGATGTTGAAATTCTGCCATCCTATGAAGTATGAACTGTGAATACTGTGCATCGAGGCATAAGCAGTTGCGATTTGTGATTGAAGCTCACAACAGCTGATTATGCTTATGTTGTTTGTTTGTTAGTTATGACTTCTGATATAATGTTGGATGATACATGTCAAGTACTTATCTAGTTTTGGTTTTAATACTGTTCACTGTTTCCTGCACCTTTTTGCTTACATTGTTGTTCAACTTGGCTCTACTTAATATTGTCTCTTTACTTTTAAAGGTGAAGTCACAACCAGCTGTGGACAAAAAAAGACACTTGATATGGTAACGCTTCTGTTTTATACTTTATATATATACTCGCTCACTCATATAACATAATTCTTCCTGCCATTGTCAGGACTCAAAATGCCATGCATTTATTTGAAAAAATTTCTTGCACACGCAGAAAATGGTCATTTTACTGCAGTCTGGAGCAATTACATAGATAGCATAATGATATTAAGATGTATCTGCAGGTGTGGCTCCCATGATCATTACGTGTATGCCCTTGACTATGAGAACCATATTTGCATCCATGCGCATCCATGTGGTGGCAGCATATTTGGGTCACCTGCTGTTGATGAGGTATGTCCTGCCAAACTTTATTCATGTTCAAATTGAGGTCTCTAAATTCTTCTTAGAAAAGTTTCTGATGTTTGATAAGGTAATTCCAATTAAACTAAGTTTACAAAATGGAGGTAGCTGAAAATGGCATGGGAAGCATCAAGCTTACAATACCTCTCTTCTCTGTTTTTCCAGAATTATGGTCATTGTGCTTTGTCCGTTGTTTTCCCACGCATCTGTATGATTCTTTTCTTTTGTCTTTTTTATTTATCGAAGGATAGGGAGTTCTCTGGGAATGTTTATTTTGATCAGATTACAATGATCCCTTTGTCATAACAATTTGTTTCATGCATGTTATGTTTTGAATGTGCCATTCTTCTCGCATCAGTGAACATGGTGTAACTCATTTTAGTTTGTAAGAAAATTACCAGGAAAAGATGAATTGCGTATTAGTGCTCTTCTCACTTTTATTGGGGATTTTAAATTTCAACTATGATATGTAGATCTTTGATCGACGTTTTTCTTGTTGTAGGTGCTTGACATGATATATGTGGCATCCACTAATGGGTTTGTTTTGGCCATATCAGTTAAGGTATCCATTATGAACTGAACTATATATAGTATATTAGGAATGGTGAACATGTCAATAGATTATGGTGCACTGGTGCTGTTTATCATGGCACTTCAATTACCATCAGCCTAGCTAAGCCTAGATCTTGACTACCAGAGGCTCAACAGATATAAATTTATGATATGTTGTTTCATGCCATTATGGACTGATTAAGTTGTGAGTATTTTTAATTAATTTTTTTCAGGCTCTACCATTCAGCACTATGTGGCAGCTCGAGTTAGGAGCTCCTATTTTTGGGTCCCTAAATATAACCTCTAATGGAAATGGTAATAGAAATGTTATTTCACTGTTACTTGGTGCTAAATTTATTACAAAGTAAAAAACACCAAAAAATCAATCTTGACAATGCAGAAAAGTGTTGTCCGTTGACTCAGCTGCATGAGAACTTATTTTTCTCATGGAGGTTGGCTTTTCAGTGTGTGATGTATTATGCCTCTTTATGCTTTTCAGTCATCTGTTGCTTGGTAGATGGCCAAATAATTGCTCTAGACTCTACTGGCGAGGCAATTTGGAAGGTATGAGATCTATATGAACTCATCTTCACTACTTGTGTTTTGTCAGCATCTCGCTAACTCTGAAATTCTGCAAGACTTGATCTCTGAAACTGCTTCATAAGACAGATTTTTTTTGATTCATCAGACCGTAAAGGTCCAAATAAGTACACTTAGGTCCATAGGACCAAAAACAACTAATACACTTCGAAGGAGCTATCTCGCTAAAAGCTCTAGCTCAATCCTCTCTGGAAACTCAAACGAGTTCTCTCACAAGCACAAGCACACTCGAAACGCTGAAACACTAGAATAGTGCCTGCAGCGAATTTTATGATACGACCGTCGACCATTGTTATTAGATTGAGATACGACTGTCATTATTTAAGAATCCTGCTATTTACTGACGCTACCCTTGTTAAACTTTTTTGTAGTTCAAATCTGGTGGTCCAATATTTGCTGGACCTTCCATATCTTATGCACTTCCTTCTCAGGTACTGTTTCGTATCTCGATTCTCAAAGGTAGAGATTTCCTTCCCGTATGGCCACTTCCCCTTTGGTAGATTGCGTCATCTCACATACACGAGAGCTTTCTCTTCTGAGTCAGAACTTTTGGCCGAGGCTTAAGAACTTGGAAAAAATGTGGCTAGGAATATTTTAGAAGTATATTTTGTTTACTGGCACTATACCTTACATCCTCCTAATTCTTCTCAGGTACTAGTATGCTGTAGGGATGGAAAAATTTATTCATTGAAACAGGTAACCGAGTCTTGCCTGGAACTCTCTGAATTACAACCTAGCTATCTATTTTCAGATATCAAGTTTCCTTCATACTTTTAATTGACAATAGGAAACTGGATGCTTACTTTGGGATTATAATATTGGAGATCCAATAACTGCTTCAGCGTACGTAGATGAGAAATTGCAGATGTTTTCTGACACATCTTTAGAAGCAGATAGGTATGAAGAAAATATTCGTTAAAACTTCTCAAAGTACTTTTTGTCTTGAAGACTTTTTTTTTTTGATAAGCTTGTCTTGAAGACTTGAACAGAGTGTTATTCAGCCTATGTACTTGCAGGTTATTATGTGTGTGCTCCAGTTCAGGAATAGTTCAGCTGCTCCGCATAAGCACAAATGCCCAAATGCCAACCCAATCTCCAAAAACAGTGCAGGAGTTCACCAGGACATCACTGGATGGAGACATATTCTCTTCGCCAGTTATGATTGCTGGCAGGATATTCGTGGGTTGCAGGGATGATTACCTCCATTGCCTTGCTGTTGATACACATGGTTCAGTGTCAGTGCTTGATTGACTGTGTTCGAACCTAAAGTTATCAGCAACTCTCTACAACCATTATGCCGCTTCATCTGCAAGATCCATTACAGCAAAGCATGGAATCTATATTGATGAAGAACACGGACAGCTTGCGAGATATGAATTCTGATAGTCGAAGAGCTCAGTTCATTCAAGATATAAATTTTGAATCAGAGGTCATCTACTTATCTTGCGTAGTTTTTTTTTTTAGTTGAATAAAGACGATTTTATTCAAAGATGAAACAACAGACAAACAGCCTACACAAACAGACCACACAAACTACCAACAAGAACCGACACTACCAACTGACACCTGCTCCTGCAAACAAACAAACACAACACAACCCAAAATTACATTGTCATTGGGAGGCTCCTATCAACAAACCAATTGGGTGAAGAATTCACGTTACTTTAGCTGATCGTAGTTGCAGTGCGTGTGCACATGAAAACCATTGGGTGAAGAATTCACGTTACTTTAGCTGAGGTCTCTGACTCTAAGCTCATATAGCCAAGTAGAGGTGTCTTTCGTACGAATAACGAGCATAACTCAACATTCCAGGACATCCTAACATCATCTGATTGTAAAAGGACGCTAAGATACCTTACTGATGATGCTCAGCTCGTGCATGGTCACTGAAACATGCAGTCATCTTACCCACCAAATGGTAACAGAATATCCCCAAACGCCATCTACTGCACTTGTCTTGTCGACGGGTGTATCAGATTCTATTAACAAGAAGCCGGTTTGGATAAACCTTATATAGGTGTGTCACAATCAGTTCACCTTGTTGCCTAGGATCAAAAATGTCTATTTCTAAGCAGACATTCCAGATACAGCAAAGTAATCTGGGGTCGCATCCAGTTATGTGGCTACAGGTGTCCATTTTTTAAGCTTAAAAACCCACATGATCCAGACATACATGCTTGCTATTTTAAACAAAACCCTTCATAGTTATTACCACCTAATACCTGTTGACTGGGGCACTTTAATATCACTGCTCTACGCGTCTTCGGTTCCTCCTCCCATGATGTTTCTCTCTCTTTGTGTTCCTCTCCTTCTCTGTCGCTGGTGCCGATCAATTCTTGATGTCAAGCCCTACTATGACTCGCTCCATCTCGGACACAAAGCTATGCAACTCACGAAGGCATCACTCCCGTTCCAAGTCCATCTCAGTCCTCCCACAAGCTGCCTCATCCTCCACTCTGTCTACCGGCTTGGCTTCAGCCAAGAAACCATGGTGGAGGCAGTATTTCATGGAGACCACAGGGAGTTCGTGGTCGAGGCACTCGGACTTGACCGAGGAGAGAGTCTTGGAGCATAACATGCGGACTGCTGTGTTGGAGGACACGAGCAGTCCATATTACAAAGGACTTCTCTACCACCAGAAGCTGGCCCCGTCCCCTGAAAGGGAAAGTCATGCGACTACCAACATTAGTAGAGCCTCCCTCTCATCTATCATTACCTTATTTCAGAACTGGAGTTGCCTTACATCACAAGGAAATGATGAACATGACTCCTTCCGTCAGATCACTGCTGATGCTGGCGTGAGCAAGGGTCGTCGAGAAGGTAGGCTGGTTGACAAGGTAAAAGACGATAGGATTTTAAGGAATAGTGCCAAAAGTGAGCTAAATTTGCTGGAAAAGAAGCCCGTGAGGGAGAGAGTTCTGCAGCCTCAGGTAGCCAGGACTCCACCAAGCTTGATGGAAGATGATAGGGAGGCTATTGTGTTTGACAATCAGATTTTTGAGAAATGGAACAAGGTGAAGTATGTGTGGGCAGATAAGTACCGCCCAGAGGCTTTGGAGAATTTCATTTGCAATAAGAACAAAGCGTCCGCTCTGCGCTCTATTGTGGTATGATTCCCTTTGTGATGTTTTCAATGACTTCATTTGTGTTGAAATCATAATATTTTGTTTTTTTAAAAGGCTAATGCTCCCGGATGTGGGCATTTGATATTTGAAGGCCCCCCTGGGGTGGGCAAGACAACCATGATTCGAGCTTGTATTCGAGAATCTACCGGGCTGGATAGGCTGCAGGTAAATGACTGGAGAGGTTTTAATTGCATCAAGATAATCTTGTTCAACTTCATATCTGCTAGTGCATGCATTAATGGTTTCTTTGAACACATTTCTAGGTAAATGAAAGCATTCGAGAATTCGACTTGAAGGTAAAAAGCAAGCTCACATGTTTTAACTCTTCCTGTATTCAATTTTTTATGCAGCAGTAGTACTCAGCGTCTTGCAGTTTTTTCTTCTTTTGGTGAAGCTGTCCATTTAGCTATTAGACTAAAGATGAAAGTGCTGTCAATTGAAACTTGTAGAGTTCAACGAATGTTTTTCTTTTCATTGTTTTGTCCTGTTGGTGCATGCTGACTCTGATTATGCTGAACTGAATACGACATATAGGGTGAATCAATCAGTAGCATACAGGTAAATGTCAAAGAGTCCAATCACCATATAGAACTGAATCTATCGGAGTTGAGGGGGTATGAGAAAAACGTCATTGTGAAACTGATCAAGGAAAGACACACCAAATGCAACAAAAGTTCTTATGTTGGGCACGGCAACTGCAAAGGTACCTAAACCTTGTACGAAAGAGCCTTTTAGTTGTCACACCAAGAAAATAGAAAAAATATGGCAAACCTGGTGTATTTTTCTTGAAACCAGTAATTGATTTTCATGTTCAAATATTATCCATGTAGCGATTGTTCTTTACGAGGCAGACAAGCTACCAAGTGACACCCTCTTGTATATCCGGTGGCTATTAGAGCGCTTCAAGGGGTTCAGTAAGGTTTTCTTTTGCTGTTCTGATGTTTCTAAGCTTCAGTTGATCAAAGGCCTCTGCACTCATATTGAGCTGCTACCACCATCGAATGAGGAGGTAATGTGCCTTTTGAAATCAATTTTGTTTCTTAGTAGTTTTGTAAACTACTTGCTATTCAGCCATGACAACTGTATTTCAGATTATCGAAGTTTTGAAGTTCATAGCTAAACATGAAGGCATAGAGCTGCCTGATGACATGGCTAACAAAATGGCTGTCCTCTCAAAGAACAATCTTCGTCAAGCCATCCGTTCATTTGAAGCTACTTGGCGATACAAGTAAGGAATTTTTACTCATCAAAGAAAACTGTCTGTTAATATTTTTACTCCTAAATATTTATACCGGGTTGCAAATTCGGACTCAGGTACCCTTTCGAGGAGGATCAAGACATCATGAATGGCTGGGAAGATGACATTGTAAGCATTGCAAAATACATAATCGAAGAGCAGAGTCCCAGAAGGTTAGGATTGTCTAGCTTCCTGCCTTTTCTACACTTTTTTTGATTATGAATGTGAAAAATCCACTGCCCGAGGAACTTCAATACGATGTAACATTGTGCAGGTTATATGACATTCGTAGAATGCTTCAAAATCTCATAGAGCATAACGTTGCTGCTGATTACTTATTTAAGGTAAAATTGCATTTGTGTAGTTGCCTATTTATTATCCATCATCTCACTATCATTATGAAAAACAGACTCTTGCCAGTGAACTAGTCAATCTTGCGGAGGCACATTTAAAAGCTCAGATTGAAGCTCTATACAATGATTACAGTGTAAGTTAAAGAAGAAGAAGATAAAAAAAAGAGAAGAATCTTTGTACAACATGTTTTTCTCTACTTTCTGTTGATATCTGAAGTAACATGTGTACATATTTTTCGTCCATCAAGAGGGATGGCTGCTGCATGCCGGATCATGATAAATCGACCCCAGATCGACTCGGGAAAATAGTTACGAAACAGCAAGAAAGGATGAAAAAGGGGCAACAATTTATGAAGATTGAAGGTAATGCTTATTCCCTCATAATAGTTTTAGCTTTGTTTAATGAGTTCTACTCCACCATCATTCCAGAAACAGTTTTTATGAGATCCTCCTGCTCCTATACAATATTCAGCTTTAAATCCCTCTTGGGAAGTAATGCAGAGTTCACTATGATTCAAAATTTTGTACTTTTTTGTGACTATTTATTTGTATATTACAGAGTTCATCGCAAAGTTCATGAGTATGTACAAATCATCAATGACAACAAAGAGAGCATTGCTCACGGCTACGACTTGAATTACTCCCTGGTTCTAGCGGTTCAACTTGTGAAGAGAAGACTGTGCAGCATGTATCAATAATGCTTTTCAAAACCTAAAGGTTTGCCGTCAGCAAGCCTGAAACTTATCTGTTAAACTTATAATCGGAAAACATTATATACTTTTAGAATAAATCAAGATTTTATTTTTGTTTTATTGTTCAGAGGTGTCTCTCATGCTACCCCCAATTCGACCTAGGAAATCTGAAAACCATGAACAAACTACAATTCATTGTTCTTGATGTGGGCAACATTGTTGAAGACATCAAGCCAATTTATCCCATATCATATGGGCTTCAATAGAGGATGAGGTCCTCCTATACATTTATTTTACATGATTCAAACATAGGGCTAAAGTATATGTAAAATATGACTACCTCAACTGCTTTTTCAAATGCAGGTGTTCATCTGGAGCTAAATAATGACTGTTTTCTGGCATTCAAAAAAATCAATAAATTTATTTTATTTTATTCCAAAAAAGTAATGTCGTTGATCCTAACATTCAGTTGATTTAAATGACACAGATCCAGCATTAACATCAAACCCAACCAAGAAATCCAGCTGCGCCGTGTTCCCCCAAATGGCATCGGGACCTTGCGTGACAGTCAAGCAAACGATATGGGGCCCAACTCTCTGGAACATGTTATACTCTCTCAACACAACATTAGCCCCAGTGAAGTGGGCAGTCATTGGAACATAATTGAATGTGTCTTCATCAAAGCACACCTTGAGTCTCTTTGAAGGGTCTTGCACCGGAATAGCAGTCACCTGTCTCGTAACCGAATCCACAATTTGTATGTAAAATGCTCGCGGAAATTGAGTCAAAGTCGTGCCCGAATCGATTATGATGTTCCCATGCTTGTTACTGAAATTCAGTCTCTCACCTCCAATGGTTAGTGCTTTCAGCGTCGACAGGTACAAGTTATGATTTTCGCCTTCTCCTTCAAATATTGGGGTCGTAACGACCCCACGACCTTGAACCATCGCGGCATGGCCGAGATGCATTTTCCCGCCCTTCATATCTGCGAACAAGCAGTAGGAGAATTTTCCATTGATATACTTATCGAGCTGAGTGATCAGAGACTGCTGACCTCGTCCCAGGCCTACGATACCGGCCTCATACGGGAAAAAGTTTCCGTCATTGTAAGTTGCGCATTGGAAGATATAGTGATCAACCTGACGCAGCCAAAGCCAAAATAAGATTAAAAAAAAAAATCAGGCCATCAAACTGAATATTTAAATAAATAGTATACACGAATATTGACATTAAAAGGATGAAAAAAAGAGATCAGGTGCAAACTATAAACTAACGAATTATAGTACACTTCTTATGAACTATGTCATAGTCATAATTCGGGAAAGTGATCTATAATTTGTTTGGATAAAACTATGTCATAGTTTGTAGAAAGTGTATTATAATTCGTCGGTTTGTAGTTTGCATCAAAAATCAGACTTGCAACTCTTAAACTGAATATTGAATAAATTGTGCATCTTACGACAACGGGCTGGCCGGTAGCAGACTGGACTGTCAAAGTGTCAGTTGAAAGAGTGCCTTTCGAGAAGCTGCCATCACGGTAAGCCACAAGGCTCTTACATACATTGTCTACGCAACTGACGCCATGGAAGGCCGGACAAGGGAACTGGCCAATGGGGCACTTTACGGTTTGGAATGTCGAGGATTGATTAACAGGGTTAAAAATGTCAGTCTCCTGATGGTAGCAGTTCTCGCAAGGTTGGCACTGGATCCAGGTCACATCGCTCCCAGTATCGGCCCTAGCGAAAAACTCGTAAGGTGGAGTGCCAAGAGCGAGCTTTATCATATACGTGCCCGCACCCCATCTAAATCGTTTGTGGGGGGTGTTTGGGGTTATGACACTCATCTTCGCCAAGTCGCGGTTGATGCCTCTGTTTAGCCGGTCTATTTTCGACAAAGCCGGGTTGCGCACGTGGTCGCGGTGGTACAGATTGGTGGTGAAACCAGCATTTTTTGCACTAGTCAAGGAAACAACATAGAAAAGAAAGATGAAAAAGCTGAAAACAGAGTTCATTGTGACTGAGAAGATATTGATTTCAACAAAGACAAGTCTGTTTCTCTTTATATAATGAATACATTATAAAACTGTTTTAACACCATTTCAATCTCTATATCTTTCATCATTCTTTTAGGTGTGTGAACATGCTTGTAAAAAATTTCATTTTATATGAGAATTTAAAACCAATGTAGTTGGTTGATTTAATTACGAATATTAATGATAAATAAATGTATCTTAACTAATTTTATTAATTAAAAACATTGAATTAAGGGCACATTGGGACCAGGACCAACTAAACTAATTTAATTAATCAATCTTATATTTTTAGTGATTGACTGATAACATTTTTACTTGGGAGTAGTTTATAACAACACAATTCCTTGTATTTTTTTAATTACGGTTGATTAATAATTTTATTATTTAATTAATGACGATTAAATTAACAATATTGAATAGGGAAATGATCATATGGGAGAACTTAGAACTTTTATTAATCGATTTCAAATCGATCAATGACCAATATTTGACTTATTAAATAAAGAGAACGGATCAAATACAAACCATAGTTATAAATAAAAACTAAAAATCTAATAAAATATTACCACGTGTATATTTCGACCAATCAGAATTCGGGACGCTTTTTATAAATAAAAAAAAATTAAAACAGACTTATTTAAAAATACATAACAGATGAGAGATTATAATCGTCCTAAAAATTGTTATAGTAATAGTTTTAAGTCTGATCATTGCCACAGTAATAGTTTTAAGTCTGATCATTGTAGTTTTAAGTCTGATAATTGTTGTTTTAAGTCTGATCATTGCTACAGTAAAAGTTTTAAGTCTGATCATTATTGTTTTAAGTCTGATCATTGCTTCAGTAATAGTTTTAAGTCTGATCATTGTAGTTTTTAAGTCTGATCATTGTTGTTTTAAGTCTGATCATTGTTGCAGTAATAGTTTTAAGTCTGATCATTGTTGTTTTAAGTCTTATCATTGCTACAGTAAAAGTTTTAAGTCTGATCATTATTGTTTTAAGTCTGATCATTGCTTCAGTAATAGTTTTAAGTCTGATTATTGTAGTTTTTAAGTCTGATCATTATTGTTTTAAGTCTGATCATTGTTGCAGTAATAGTTTTAAGTCTGATCATTGTTGTTTTAAGTCTTATCATTGCTACAGTAATAGTTTTAAGTCTTATCATTGCTACAGTAATAGTTTTAAGTCTTATCATTGTAGTTTTAAGTCTGATCATTTGCTACAGTAATAGTTTTAAGTCTGATCATTGATGTTTTAAGTCTGATCATTTGCTATAATATATTTTTAAGTCTGATCATTGCTGTTTTAAGTCTGATCATTTGCTACAGTATATTTTAAGTCTTATAATCTGCTACAGTATATTTTTAAGTTTGATCATTTGCTACAGTAATATTTTTAAGTCTGATCATTTGCTACAATATATTTTTAAGTCTGATCATTTGCTACAGTATATTTTTAAGTCTGATCATTGCTGTTTTAAGTCTGATCATTGCTACAGTAATAGTTTTTATGTCTGATCATTGTAGTTTTAAGTCTGATCATTGTTTTTTTAAGTTTGATCATTTGCTACAATATATTTTTAAGTCATATCATTTGCTACAATATATTTTTAAGTCTGATCATTGCTACAGTAATAGTTTTTATGTCTGATCATTGTAGTTTTAAGTCTAATCATTGTTGTTTTAAGTTTGATCATTTGCTACAGTAATATTTTTAAGTCTGATCATTTGCTACAGTATATTTTTAAGTCTGATCATTATTGTTTTAAGTCTGATTGTTTAAATGTGATCATTCCATGTTAAGTTTGATCATTCCGAGATATGTGAAATGACCATAATGCCCCTCCTTGTTATATCCGAGATTTCGACGAAATTGGACACGTGTCAGCTTGAAATTCGATTTTTAATTTTTATAAATAATAGTAGTTTGTACCTGAACCGCACCCTTAAATAAATTGATTAACTATGAGTATAATGGCCATCGGGGTTATCATCCTTCATTTTGTTTGACCCAATCCAAGTTTCTCTTTCTTCTTCCCAGAAGCTCCCAGAAGTTTACAGACCAACCGAGACCACATCTTCCGTTCTCCCTTTTCCCCACCCTCCGGCCTCCTCCTCGCCAGCCTTTCATGTCCCTTCTCCTCCCCGTCGACTCCGATGTGCTGGCGGGGTGGCTGGAGTGGTCAGCGACTACGGCGGGGGTGGGCAGTGGGGTGGTTTGTGTTTGTGTATAGTGTGTTTTTTCGTTTGTGTTTGCAGGATGGGTGATTTCCGGTCGGTAGTCTTCGGACTGGTTTTGACGTCCCTCTTCCACTCCTTCACATAGTCCTCTTGCCCTGTTGGCTCGTGGGGGTTTTCGATCCGGCGTGGCGGGACTACTTTTGCAATAGGTTGGAGTTGAAGATGGCGGATCGAATTTCCTCTTGGCGGTTGTTCCTGCTGCGGTGTGGCTGTTGCCGGGCTTGATTTTGCCGGATGTTGAATGGTGGTCGGCGTCGCACGCGGTGGTTGGATGTACATATTTGTTTGTTTTAATTTGTAGTTTAGGGAGTCTGGTTAGTGTTAGTCCTATTCCGGCCGGATTCGTTCCGGTTGGTGTCTTCCCACCTTTTGGTGGTGTTTTCCATCGTGTTTGATGGTGTTTTCCACCCTTTTTGGGTGGTGTCTTCCTACCGTCTATTAGTGGTGTCTCTCGTTTGTCTGGCGGTGTCCTCCCACCTGTTTGGTGGTGTTTCTGTGTTGAGATGGGTTGCCGTCTTCGGCTGGACTTCAGTGTGCTTTAGGTACCAGATTGAGTCAGTGTTATGGCATTGTCCAACTCTTGTACGACTTTTCCCATCAAAAACAAAAGAAGAAGTAAATATTGGGTTTCAAACATTTTTCTCGTATAACTATTCGTCAACAATAATTCGAAGAGTAAACCCATTCGATCCCCTAAAATCGCATTTCTGATCGCGCAAGTATGATATATTCAAATCCATTGGGAAGCAGATCATGCAGAACAAGCCTGATGGAACTGAAAAACAATACCCAGCCAAAGAGCCAAGCAATACAAAAGGTGTGGCAGCTCCATACTGGTACATCAAGAGCAAGATTGAATGTGTGCGAGACAGCAAGAGCTAACATCGCACACTCATAGCGCTTCTAATGTATACATGAGCAAGGTGTGGCGCAGCCGCCACAAATCAGCTGAGCTATTTTTGTACCATGACGCTGTGATCGCACTACAGACTATGTATCAGATAGAGTTCGCGCTCCTGCCGGGTTAAAATAAGAGGTTCCTTCCGACAACCTGGACAATTAAACGAGTTTGCCATGTTTACAAGCTGTTGCACTTGATCTCCTGAACAAAAAATTGCTAGTCTCTCTCGTTCAATCCACCAGCTATTAACAAATTAACACTTAAAATTCACAAACTGCACCTCGATTTCACTAGCCATCGGACCTCCTAAAAAAATAATAACAATCCTAAACGGATTTAACTAATGGTGTTAATTTATGTTTGCATTTTTAGTCAAAAATTAGATGAATTGAAAATTAAGAAAGTTCGGTACCTGATTTGAAATGGAGTTGGTAGTCGAAACTCGAGGATATGTTTTTCTAATTTTTCCCAAGAATAAATTGTTGATTCCTAAAATTAAGGGATGACTATTAATTTTGATTCTATCAATAAAAATAAAGATTAAAAAAAATTAATAACGGATATTAGTTTCCTGATTTTTAGAGATCATGATTCGAATTTCAACAAATAGGGGAGCGCTCGTTTGAGATCCCTCAAAAATTCGAGACTTTGAGACTCCAAATATCACCATTAGATCATGATACATCTTTGAATGTGCATGTGACACATGTCCAAAAAGTAAAGTCAAAGTTGGCGGCTTTGATTTTGCATTAAATGCATTTTGGAAAATGTACATAGAACATATGTCACCACCAATATGACTTGATGATACATTTTCAAAGATGAAATTTGGGTCTCGAAAAATAAGAGGGGTTTCAACTGAACCCAACACATATAATTTAATTAAGAACGATGATATTGACGAATAAACCCTTTTTTTATATTGGGTGGGTACAAGAACATTACAATGCATATGAAGATAACCTTATCATCTACTGCGTATACATATTGACCTCTGAAGCTCTAGTCTTAATGGATCTGAAATCATCTGGTACATCTCTCCACTTCTGAAGCGCAGGCCAGGTTCGACACCTTTAATATAGATTCGCACATCCACTCAAATCGATACATTTCTCGACACTTGAGCGCATGCCACATTGGACACCTTTATCGTTGTAAGACACGGAGCGACCATTATGACGGTCAAATAGCACCTCCACGAGGAAGGGAGAAAACATCCACGCCGCGAGGCGGGAAGAGGAAAGAGGAAAGGAAAATGAAGAGAAAAAATTCTCACAAAATTGTGAGAAACTATGCTATTTAGAGAGAGTCGAACCCTTGACCTCTTGACAATTTGTCAAAGGATCAAACCACTCGACTAAGACTCCTTCCACGACGAATAAACCCTTTGATAAGTATATTTTCAATTAATCGATTTAAATAACAAGTAAAATTTGGGTCATGGACTGATTTGGATCTAACAGGTATTAATGGTTCTAACTTTATAGTGATTCTCATTTAAGTCATTCCTCGGTGTGAATAATTATTTAAGTGATTGTGGATTCATATGTTAATTTTCCGGTATAAATTTCATCTACGAGAAGCGATCAAATGAGGCATCAAAATTAGAATGAGGCACGTGAGGCACGATCTCAACCACACATCTAACCCCTCGTGCATTTGTGGCGCGCCACGTGTCCAAATAGTAAACCCACTACCAATAGTAGTATGAACGCAAATGTCGGCTCAACTCACGTGGCTTCGCTACGTGTCACAATGAGTGGCCCAGATCGTGCCTCACGTGCCTCATTCTACCAACCCTGCCTCAACCGAGTGCTCCCCTTTCCTATACTATATATTAACAAGACTCATATTTTTTAAGTATATTTTTATGATTTTTTTAAGTATATTTGTACTTCATAGTTTCTTATAGAATTCGCAATCTTTGTTCTTATAATAACTAATCGCATTATGATAATGCGATTAGTTATTAGGATAGCACATGAGAAGTAATAAATTTGGTGAGAAATGAGAAGTAATCATAACCATTCAATTTTTGATCCAACAATCCTTATTTTTTTGATTATTTGAATATTAATATCTATATTATATATTTGTAGGGACATTATTGTAAATTTGTATCCATGTAATTATCGGTGTTACGAATTTTGATCTTTAAATCTACGAATTTTGATATTTTAAGTTTTACTATTTTTACATTACGAAATTTGTTCTTTAAATCTACGAATTTAGATTCTTTAAGTTCTATTTTTTTATTACGAATTTTATTCTTTAAACTACGAATTTTACTTACTTCTCATTTCTCACTAACTTTGTTACTTCCGATTTTTTCCCATAAGAACAAAGATTGCGAATTCAGATCGGCCAGAGATAATACTTGATGAACAACTTTTAGGCGACAAATTGAAATTTCATATAGTACGGGATCAAATAGAATTTAATCAAAACTTGGAGGACTGAGCCCGGTAATCAACAAATACATAGCGAGAGATAACCAGGTCGGAGAATTACGAGCTCCCTTAAAAAAATGTTCGCATCTAGGGTTTTGAGAGGATGCAGGACGCTGCTCGCCGGATCGTCGCTCAAGCCGACGGCGGCACTTTCGCCGTTAAATTCTGCTCCGGCTTTCTCAACGATGAGCATTTTTTCTCGTTCCTGCCTTCTCAATCGACATACTGTGTCACAGTCTCTCGGTAGCTTCCTCGGTGTTGTGCAGGTAATTTTCAGATCCTCAATCGCAGAGATACTTCCTTAGTCTACGCTTAGAAATGATAGGATCAGATTGACTTGGTATTCTGACTTTGGTGTTATGGTTGATACGGCTGGGAGAGTAGATTAGCTTGTGATTCAAATTGTTTGGGAACCAATCTAGACATTGTCAAAAAGAGTGTATGTTCATTTCAGAACGGTGATGTAGTGTTATTTTCAGAACCTGGACGTAGTCTGTATGGTAATAGGAATATCTGCTGCCCAAGAAGACAATTTAAATGAGAAATGTAGTCAGTTGTGAGTGAAATGTTCGAATTAGAATTATGGACTCCGAGAATATCACATTTAAGCGTGTATCATTTTCTAAGCTTCCTGGCGTGCCCACATATAAGACATAACTCTGTTAATTTTAGCGTGGTTTCTGAAGTATGGATGGTTCTGTATTTATCTGGCAGGCACCAAAAGCACCTCACTTGTTGAGATTTTACTGTGTTAAGGCATCTGGCAAAGAAATAATGAGCAGGATGAAGTTTAATCGAAACATAAGAGACTGTAAACGTAGATTGCTGGTGGAGAAGTATGAATTGAGACGAAACCTTTATAAAGCATTCTGGCAAGATCTTAACCTTCCTAGTGAGATAAGGGAAAAATTCCGGTATAAGCTGTCCAAGCTACCTAGGAGCAGTTCCCATACACGAGTAAGAACCCGGTGTATTTACACAGCTCGGCCTCGTGCTGTGTATAGAAAATTCCGGATGTCCCGTATTGTTTTCAGAACTTTAGCAAAGCAAGGTGAATTGAAGGGCGTACAGAAAGCATCTTGGTAGAAGCAAGAAAAACAAGCAGCGGGGTGAGTGAAACAATTTTTTTCTGGTACATCTTTTAGCATCCAGCAACTTGAATATAACCTAGTTATTGATGCATGGTATTGGTATAGGGGATTCTGTTTGGAGCTAGTTAGAAACATTTCAATTTGAAAATATTCATTTTTTCGTTTGATATATGCTGGTGCTTTCAGATATTGTGAACTGACTAAGAAACTATAATATAAATCCATGTATTAGGCGCTGAGGATCCTTGTAGGAAGAATTAGTTAATGAAAATTTTACGTTCTGTCAAGCATCGTTGTATGTTATGCTGGTGGTTTCAGATGCCATCTAAGCTGGCCTTTTGCGAGAGTACATGTCGCACCTCCTCAACTCCTACTCTGTTATATCGTGCTGCAATGCTTATTAATCTTATATGATGAATTCACTCAATGTGTGGTTCTACTGAAACACTATTTGTTTTTTTTTTTCAGTTTCAGGATCGTTTCCAATAAGATCAAGTTGACTGCCATCTGGATGTGGTATTTCTGAGTGTGATCATTCTTGTTGTAAACTTTGGAGGGTGTTTATGTAACAGATGGTTTTGTTCTATGTTACAATGTACAAGATTCATCTGACTTGATCTGATTACAAGATTGTAGTTAATTAAACAAAAGGCTTCCTCCCCTCAAAATCACTTCAGTGTCCAGGATTAATTTCCTTGTGCATTTTCTGTGATCATATGCAACATTCTGAAAGGATTAGAAAGCTGTAGCATTTTATTTGTTGACCTCTGTTGACTTTCAAAGCTACTGTTGCGAACTTGCTACAAACAATTACAACAAAGTATTTGGGCCTACTCGGCCCAGCTCAAGCCATCATTATCTTCTTCTGCTTCATTGCTCTGCTAAACTCTCTGGCTTGAGCTTTACAAATCGGCGATGGCAGCGCCGATGCCCTACGCAGCTCTCCGCTACTCCTTCACTTCTCGCTTCACCAGTCGTCCTCTCATCAATCTAACCTCTCTCTCCCACCATACTCGGCATCTTCTCCACTGTAGCCGAACAGCATCTTGCTCACCCGAGCGAGTCGAATCGGCGGACCGAAATGACCAAGTATTACCAACTGGAAGTAACGCTCTGATAGCAATGGAGTACGAAGAGCTTGACCTTGTCGACAAAGTATGCGACGAAGTTGGACATGTGCGTATTAGGCCGCATGTCAATCCTCTCAACTCATTCTTCTCCGTAAGTATAAGAGCGTTTACCTTTCCTTCGTATCTGATACATTTCCTAGTCACTATTTTTATTTCATCATTTTTTTTTGATATTCAATGTTTGAATTTAGGTTCCAGTTGATGTTCCCGACTGGAATCATGTGTTCAAGGATGCCAAATTGCCTCTCATGGTGGACATTGGATGTGGTTAGTAGTCTACTCCTTCATCACTTCCATTTCATTACGTATTTATTTCATTCCGTACTGTAAAGTGTTGATTTTTTCAGTATTGTTTGTTTGGGGTGCTCTTTTACTCTTTGGTAAACTAGTGTTGCCTACAGGAGTATTTTTAATTTGAGACAGTATAATAGTTTCTATGCAATGAAATGTAGTATATTATGATTGTTCTTTCTTCTTGTTTATATTCATTATGCCTCCTATTATATTTTCGTTAATACTGACATGAAATACATCCTTTTCAATATAACAAAAAAGACAATATCACAAAAACATGTGTCATTTATTCGTGCTAATTCGTAGTTTTCAAGGAAGAAAATTTTCTCAACTCGTATAAAATTAATACCATGTCAGAAGTCAAAATATCAAAGGATATGCAAGATGGTTTTCTATCCACCATTACTCTAACACGAGCACTTAGCCACTTAGATCCTTCAAACTGAAAATCTTTCGTCTTCTCAAACATTATCAATATAGGAAGTGAAGTTAATGTTCAAGTATCAAGAGTCATTCGATTCCAAAACCGAAGTCATGATGATCAAAGTCATGAATTAAATCAACTGGACTAAAAAATGCCATACAAATAGCAATTCAACATTAATTTCATTACAAAAAGTGACCAATTAAATTAGGCAAAACCCTAATTAAGTTATTTTTATATAGGCCATCAAACAAGATTTTTTTAAAAATAAATTATCAAATTATTTAAATCATGTTCTTTTGGTTCTCGGCGAATAAATACAAAAACTTTTAGAAGTATTAGATTATATTAACTGAAACATAAGAGATTTATTTGGGGTATCCACCCTGTAAACATATAGTGCGTCCGCCCTTGCTCGCAGCACCATGTTGAAGCTGATATAACTGTATATGTTATTTGAATGCAAATGACTGCTAGAAGCTTTGAGCCAATAATTGAAATTAAAAGGCAGCTGTTGTGTAATTTCTCAGTGTTGGTTCTAAACATGTTCAGCTTCTGAATATATCTTCTCTATGAAGGCATTTTTGTTTTTTATTGGGTGTTTATTATTGTAGACTTCTGAGGCTATGATGTGCGACTGAATGTGCTAACCATGTCAGGGAGTGGAAGGTTTCTACTTTGGCTTGCTAAAAGAAATGCTGATACCGGAAATTATTTGGGGTTGGAGATACGCCACAAAGTATGAACAAACTTCTTTGAAACCTTTTGACACCCAACGAAGCTGATGTATGTTTGTTTATCTAATGCCCTTTTGCCGCGGAAATTACTTATATTTGTGGATAAATGCCAATGTGATAATTTCTCTTTTATCCGTTTGCAGTTGGCGAAGCGTGCTGAGTACTGGGTGAATGAGTTGGGCTTTGATAACATGTATGCAATTATTGATATGTAAAAGAACAATCTTTTCTTCTGTGGTTACGTAGAGTGTACTAGTGTATTGATTGGAATTTCTGTCAGACATTTCATGTATGCGAATGCTATGGTTTCCTTCCAGCAACTTGTGACCGCTTACCCTGGGCCTTTGACATCGGTCTCTATCCTGGTCAGTGAATTTTTTTTTTATAACTGGCGAGCAGCATCCAATCAATTGTTTTTGTTTTTCCTTTTGAAACTTCCATTTTAATAGTTTTGACTCATGTGCATGTGAATCCTATTTACAAACAGTGTCCAGATCCCCATTTCAAGAAAAAACACCGCAAGAGAAGGGTTGTACAGAAGTCATTAGTTGATTGCATAGTGAAAGAATTAGCTCCAGGTGGACAGGTATTGTGATTGATGATTCCTTACTTTTTAAAAAATAATATGATTAGGTTTCAAATGTCTAGAACCAAAGTCTGATGTAGCCTATTCGTTTTTATTCGCGTTTGAACAGATATTTATGCAATCGGATGTGCTGGAATTGGCTGTGGATATGCGAGACCTATTTGATGAGAAATCGAAATGTCTTCAACACATTAATGTCGTTGATCCAACCATCCAATGCGACAAGGAAGGCTGGCTGTTGACCAACCCAATGGGTATTAGAACTGAAAGAGAGATTCATGCACAGCTTGAAGGTGCAAGGATTTATAGAAGGCTGTACCAGAAGGTCAGCGATAGTTAGCCTCCAATTTTTTGGTTACTCTATCTATCATATGGAGCATTTTCCCCTCATTGAAGTCAACCATTGGATACCAAAGCCTTATTGTTAAGCTTTAAGTCATCTTAGATCAGCTCTTCATCCTCATCCATTGTCTATGCCTCTACCCTCTAGTTGATCAGAGATGTCAAAAGCTCTCCGACTCAAACTCGAAAGGCCAAACAAATATGCTTTTGTTGGATTGTAGAAACTTTTAATGAAAATCCAATCATGAAAATGTGCATTTAATTAGTATGCATGAAAATCCAATCATGAAAATCCTCATCCATTTAATCCAATCATGAAGACCAAGGAAACAGGGGTCCAATTGCGAACAAGCTAAATGTATGCATGGAGAAACTAGCTCATTGGAATAACTCAGAGTTTGGTAATGTAGGGGAAAAAGTCAGGGCTCTCAAGAGAAAGATCCAGGAGCTGCGGAATGAACCCAGAACGGAGGAGACAGTTAACCAAGAGGCTAGACTTTCAGGAGAGCTTGATGGTTGGATGGAAAGAGAGGAGCTCTACTGGAAACAAAGATCCAGAGCGGAGTGGCTTAAGTTCGGAGATAGAAATACCTCTTTCTTCCATGCCAAAGCGTCCCAGAGGCGAAAAAGAAATCATATTGAAAGGCTGAGAAACCAGCTGGGAGATTACTGCGAATCGGATGAAGGAATGGCTTCCATCGTCATGAACTATTTTACTAACATTTTTCAATCGCAGGTTGACATTCAGGGAGACTGTTGGGCTGGTGTTTTCGACCAAATTCCCAGATTGGTTTCAGAGGAGATGAATGACAAGCTGGTAGCCCCTTTTACAGAGGGAGAAGTGAAGAGGGCTCTCTTCCAAATGCATCCAACCAAGGCACCAGGGTTGGATGGATTCTCTGCGGCATTCTTTCAGAATAACTGGCAAATAGTAGGGAGGGATGTGACCAGGGAGGCGTTGGGGTTTTTGAATCATGGAAGGTTGGATACGAGACTGAATGAGACTGTGATTGCTTTGATTCCTAGAATCAAGGTTGCGGAAAGAGTAGAAGACCTAAGGCCCATTAGTCTCTGCAACGTGATAATGAAGATTATTACCAAGGCGCTTGCCAACAGGTTGAAGGAAGTGCTCCCAAGCATTATATCTCAGAATCAGAGTGCATTCATAGGAGGCAGACTAATCACAGATAATATCTTAATGGCCCATGAAGTGTCCCACTTCATTCAAGGTATTCATAAACAGAAGTTCGGATATATTTCTATGAAGCTAGATATGAGTAAGGCATATGACAGGGTGGAGTGGCATTTCCTAAGGAAGATGATGGCGGCGATGGGCTTTGCGGAAGACTGGATTAGGAAAATTATGGGATGTGTGGAAACGGTCTCTTACAAAGTGCGGATCAACGGGAATATCACGGAGGAGATTAGACCAAGTCGTGGGCTGAGACAGGGAGACCCAATCTCCCCATACCTCTTCTTGATTTGTGCTGACTGGTTGACTCATACTATGGAGAAATATCAGGAGGAGGGGCTGATAAAGGGGATCAAAGTTTGTAGAGGGGCGCCTACTATCACCCACTTAATGTTTGCGGACGACTGTCTCATTTTCCTGAAAGCCCGGAAGGACTCTCTCGACTGGGTCATGCGCATTCTGCAAAGGTATGAGGCGGTAGCTGGTCAGAAAGTGAATTTGGAGAAGTCTGAAGTGGTGTGTAGCAAGAATATCGTGGAAGAATATAGGGAGCAAATCACTGGAAGAATGGGGATGAAATTAGTAGCAACTCACTCAGCTTACCTAGGTCTTCCTATTACATTCAGTAACCGGAAAACAGAGCTTTTCAAGAGCTTAGAAGAGAGAATTCTGCGGAAAATCGGTGACTGGAAGCATAGACTGTTATCAAGCGCAGGTCGGGAGGTGCTAATTAAATCAGTGTTGCAGGCAATCCCAAACTATGCCATGTCTTGCTTCAAGCTTCCAGTTACGCTTTGTCGGAAATTGGTGAAAGGCTTTATGAGGTTTTGGTGGCTCAGAGACAAAGCTAAGGGGGTCCATTGGGTGAAAAGAGATATCATGCTGAGGGAGAAAAGCGAGGGAGGTCTTGGATTCAGGAAGATGGAATTGATGAATCTAGCTTTACTAGCAAAGCAGGGATGGAGGATCATGTCGGAACCAGACCTAATGGTTAGTAAAGTTCTTAAAGCTAAGTACTTCCCAGGCTCGACTTTACTAGAAGCATCAAGCGGCTCGAGGCCCTCCTATGCTTGGAGAGGGATCATGGAGGCGATGGGAATTATAAGATACGGAGCAGAGTGGGATGCTGGGGAAGGAAAATACTGCTGGAGGAGGGATGGTACAGGACAACTCACGGTCAAAGGGGCGTATCTCTGTGCGGTGGAGATTGACAAGCAGCGCAACCCGGTAGAAGGAGAACAATCAGACAGTAAGGAATCGAAGAATTTCTGGAAAGGTTTCTGGAAGTTGAAATTGCCGGAGAAAATCAAGACCTTTGGATGGAGGTTGTTCCACGACAGTCTCCCGGTCATGGAGAGCCTGGAACGGAGAGGTTGCGATGTTGAAAACAGGTGCGCCCATTGTGGCCATAGAAGGGAGAGGGCCATACACTTGTTTAAGGAGTGCTGGTGGATGAGGAGCCTGCTGGAAGACTGTAAACTACCGGCCACAGTGTGGGAGAACCAGTGCCGGGATCCTGGCTACTGGCTTTGGACCTGTGCCAAGGTTTGTTCAGAATCAGAGTTCGTCAGCTTTCTATGCGGCTTGTGGATGGGATGGAGGAATAGAAATGAGCTGGTCCATGGGAAAGTGGGAAGAAGCCTAAGTGATTTGAAGACTAAGCTGCAATTCTTCTTGATGGAGGTTAGGAGCGGCTACCAGAGGAAGATCTGGCGTAGTGCAGATTTGGAAGAGGCCAAGAATATGCCGATCGTCATGTGTGATGGCTCTTTTGACCTACAGACAAGAAAGGGTGGCTGGGGAGCAGTTCTATTGATAGATAAAATGGTGAATGCAGTGCAGGCGGGATGGCTGGAGAATATGGGATCTTGTTTTGAAGCGGAGTGCAGGGCATTGCAGTATGGACTTAAGCTGGGGGTGCAATATCACCTTAAGCAGGCCTTCTTTGTCTCGGACTCAACGGATGTTGTGCGGGCGGTCAGCACGGGAGCATGGGGACCAAACATGTCCTTTCTAGGCGTCAAGGAGTGTATCAAGATCCTGGATGCCCACCCTGATTGGTCCGTTGTCTGCGAGGCAAGGGAAAAGAACATGGCAGCGGACTGGTTAGCCAAGAAAGCTCGCACGGAGAGGTGGGAATGGAGCTGCTCGGAAGCCATTCCTCTCTTCCGCCCAGGGCTGCTCTGCTTTTAACTAGCCTGTCTTTGTTGTTTTAGGGCCCCTTGGGTTGCTTTATCCAGACTAGTATTGTCAAAAAAAAAAAAAATTAGTGCATGTTAAATTTCCCAAAGACAATTCAAAATGTAATTTTTGCAACTATTTTTACTTTATAGGGTAAATTATAAAAACATTATTTGGATTACCGTCTAATTTCAAATTAAGTACTAGATTTTTAAATTTTTTTAATTGTATGACTTTAACAAAAATTTGCACATGTTCCATCATATTCATCATATCACCAATCACAATATAAATAATTTCGACCAAATTAAATTAACCCCGTAACTGAATTCATAACCTTGCGATCTTAAAATTCCTTAAAACTCGAATTCGGAAATGTAAATTGATGCAAAAATCATTATATTGGAAATTAGAAAAGTGAATTTGAAATAAGGCGGTAGTTCAGATGATGTTCCTGTAATTTATCTTTCTTTTTATAAACAGACATCTCTGAACGTTCTCCAAATCCTCGTGAACTGTGGCAGTATCCTCCTCCCTCCAGCTCCAGGATTCACTCCAAATATTGTATTGACCAAAAAGAGCTCATAATTCCAGCCAGTGTTATTATGCTCAGATTCATGCATGATTTTCACAAACTCGTGGTGCATGCTTGTCAGCTGCAAAATCGTGCTCCATAATTCGCATCTAAAAAAAAGGTCATATACTAGCTAAAAAGGAACTCACAACAAAATCAATGCATTAAACATAGAAAAAAAAATGATTATATTATATTCATGACCCTAATTGGAAACCAATCAGTGTTTAATTCCGGAATCTCATAAAATGGAAAAACCAATCTTTGTTCATGCACATTTTGGAAAGTGGGATCGTTACAAATGAATAACCTTGATATCCAATATTGCTCTGTTTTTTTTCATATAAAAAGCAGAGCAGAAATCTTCCTTTGTTATTCTATAAACAAGCAACTATGGCTATTATCAGCATCATTCTCTCCTTATTCATCACCTTCACTCTCTTCATTTCATTCACCGCCGCCGCCCATAGTGTTGGATTCTCCACCGCTCTCTACCACCGTGACTCCCCATCATCCCCATTCTACGACCCGACTCTCTCCCAAACAGAACGTGTCCGCCGTGCCGTTGCCCGCTCCATCGCCCGCGCCAACCATTTCCGCCTTCGCTCCTCCGTTACACCAAACACCCCCAAAGCCGATCTCAAAGGCGACGGTGTCGAGTATCTAATGAACATCTCCATAGGCACGCCCCCTGTCCCGATCGTGGCCATTGCGGACACCGGCAGCGACCTCATTTGGACCCAATGTGCGCCTTGCACAGGATGCTACAAGCAGACCCTCCCACTCTTCACTCCTAAAAAATCCACCACCTTCCGTAAAATCCCCTGCGACTCCTCCGCCTGCCCTTCCTCCGAAACTTCCTGCACCAACGACAACTCATGCGGCTATAGTGTCCAATACGGTGACGGTTCGTACAGCAACGGCGTCATTTCCACCGAGACCTTCACTTTGAAGTCCACCGCCGGCCCACCCGTCAAGCTACGAAAGTACCTTTTCGGATGCGGATTCGATAACGAAGGGACCTTCAGTCCTGATGGTTCAGGCATCATCGGACTCGGTGGCGGAGCTGAGTCACTCGTCACCCAGCTCGGCTCACAAACCGATGGCAAATTCTCCTACTGTTTAATCCCTACTGGTGCCCAAGGAGACGGCATCAGTACCATTAACTTTGGTCGAAACGCGATCGTCTCCGGCCGTGGCACTCTCAAGACTCCACTTATCAAAAGCACTCCCGACACTTTCTACTTCCTGACCCTCAACAGCTTCACGGTCGGAAATGTTAAGATTCCGTTCAGCAGCAGCGGCAGTGGCAGCAGCAGCAGCGAAGGTAACATAATTATTGATTCCGGCACGACTTTTGTCATTGTGCCACCGGACGTCTACTCGGATTTGGAGGCAGCCGTGTTGAAGCAGATCGATGCAAAACCGGTGCAGGATCCTTCCGGATCTCTTACCTTGTGTTACAAGAATGATACTTCGTTCAAACCGCCTAGTATCACTGCCAATTTCGACGGAGCGGATGTGAAGCTGCGACCGTATAACACGTTTGTTGAGATTTCAGAGGGGTTGATATGTCTGGCTTTTGCTGAGTCGAGTGATCAATCGATTTACGGGAATCTTGCTCAGATGAACTTCTTGGTAGGATACGATGCTGCTGCCGGTACCTTGTCTTTCAAGCCAACAGATTGCACCAAGGCATAGCCAGTGATCATTTTTATTTGATATTATATTATTCTGGTATAATACCATTCAACTTCTAATTCAAAAAATATTAATAATTTTATCACATAAGATTTCTAGCTAGCTTCATTGTGATAGACTTATGTTGAGTTGTTCAAGTTGATTTCTCATATAATTTCATACTTTGATTTACAGCGCAAAGATTGTTATCTAACGGATATAGTTTTGCTTACGAAAAAAAAAATTCACTGATCACTCCTCAATAGAGATAAGTAGGTAAGTAAGCTTGCTATTATTTTACCTCAATATGCCGACGAATGGTTTGATACGAAAATTTAACATGTATGTTTTGTTGAAGCTCTTATGGTAGCAGATGTTTCAACATGGCTCTTAAGAGGGCAATGGAGATTACAGAGGAGCAAGGCCTATCTAATGTTGTTTTTGAAATAGACTGCGTGCAGGTTATGAAGCTGATGGTGCAAGGTCCCAGGGGAGATAAGCAGGAACCAAGCTTTATGCGTTGGTGACGGAACATGCTGGAAGGAAACTACTCGCGGAATATGAGCTTTAGTTCCAAGGGAGGCGAACGAATGTGCAGACCTGCTTGGCCAGGAGGGATAAATGGAACTAGAGGAGAAATGATGCATTACCACTGTGTTTGGCTGGCCTCTGTTATTTAGCTTTCGACAAGTAGTGAGCCTGTTTTGTTCGGGGTTCCTGGGCTTGGTCCAGTGTGGTTGTTGTTGTATTGAAAATTTCAGTAAAAAAAAAAGATATCATTATCATAAATACATGATTATTGAGTACCAAGGAGGGTCTAGGACCCTCAAAACCAATAGATTACTCGCTCATCATGTTAAACAATAAAGTACAAGTAGTATTCATAGAAAACAACTTGTATAGAAGATGGATTTAGGGGAAATAGGATGATCAAGCCTAGTTTTCCTCCTTGGATCTTCACTTACTTTCCTTGGTTGAATCCTTGATGATGACCTTGGTTGAGCTTTTTCTCTTGTCTTTTCTCTCCAAAACTCAACCCCATTAGGTCAAAACCCTCTTCCTCTATTTATAGTCCCCAGTTAATTTTCTTGTGCCAGCAATTCTAATCGATCGGTTAGATTTCAGGATCCCAAGCTAACCGGTCGGTTAAATGTGTGCGAGAGTAACTTCTTGGGTTGTAGAGATTGTAACCGACTGGTTGGATCCTTAGCCGACCGGTTGAATGTGGGCGAGGCTTGCTTGGTGTACATGGGAGTGCTTAACCAACCGGGCTGGCTTGCTAGCTGACCGACTGGAAATGTGTGAGAGCAAGTTCCTTGGATTGCTAGTCTTTAGCCGACCGGTTGGGAGTGAGCGAGACCAACTTCTTGGGCATCCTTCATGTAACCGACTGGTTAGTCCAGTGTACTTTCCTTAACCGGTCAGTTAAAACCTCCCTTTGCTCATTTTTGCTCCAAAACTTCGATTTTTCTTTGAATCTTTATTTCTAGGCTTTGACCTTGTTGAGGAGTTGTTTTCTACCTGAAATGTTGAGATAAGGGTCAAATGACATAGAAATAAAGCTGGGAACAAGACAAAGCCATATATCGAAATAAGGCAATTAATAAATCGAAAACTCAACTTATCACGGATTCCCACAAACGAAGAGATCGCAGAGGCCACCTGGCTGTCAATGAAGAAAATCAAATATGAATGCTTTGATGTAGTACAAGTTGATATCTCTCTATTTCGACTCTCTCAGTTCCCACATTTTTACTATTAATTGTCTTTTTCATGAATGAATATAGTGAATAGAGTGCACTTGGCAACAAGATTAGTGATGATTTTTGCTTGAAGTGTTTGGTTGTCAACATTAAGAAAAAAACTAGCAGAAAAGTTTAGAAATGATTTTATATTAGGTGATTTTCATGATATGTAAACATGGATTTTTATTTTATTTCAATGTAGTCGTCTCAGCTTTTAGTGTAGCAATAGGTCTGTCTGGCCAGTTTTGATCTACAAGATTTAGCTGATTGTTCATGTCATGCGAATTTTAAGCCTCTGCATGTATCGAAACTAATCTAGATAGAAATTTTTTTTGGACTGCAGAGTGAGATATTTCCAAGGTTGATCCATTCGCAAAAACCTATGGTTTTTGTTGATACAAATACAACAGATCCTTCAATGATGTGAATCATAGAGGAATGCTACAAAGAAGGTAAAACAAATTACCGGTGAATACACACCTTCCCTTCACATTACATGGATACATAAACCAAAAGACTTACCTAGGCTTTGTACTGAGGGGTTTTTTTTTTGTGTGTGTATATTTCAGCATTTTATTGTGGCTTGTTCTGGTGCATTAAGCTGACATTTTGGTGATATCTCTGTTTGATCTATTATACTTGAGGTGGCTCTTCACCAGCTGCCCAGCAGAGATCGCAGCCATGAGTGAGAGCTCACCAGCAAGAACTGAACCAGCTACAATGCTTGCAAGGATCCTCGCATTCGCCCCAGGTGTATCATTGCTTGCACCCTTTACTCCTAGAAGGTTGAGGCATGCTGATTGTGATGCCAGTTGGGTACCTCCTCCAACTGTACCAACCTGGATAAATGCCAAATTAGATAGTCAATTATATATGAAGCTATTATTGTCTGTGTAATGATTTACCTCAATTGAAGGCATCGAGACCGACACATGAAGGTCTTTTCCATCATTGACTGCTTCCATCATGGTAATGCAGTTGGAGCTTTCCACATTCTGAGCAGGATCCTGGCCAGTAGCTATGTAGATAGCAGAAACAATATTACTGGCATGGGCATTGAATCCACCAAGAGCTCCAGCCATGGCGGAGCCTGTTAGGTTCTTGAGCATGTTTAGCTCCACTAATGAGGCAACAGTTGTTTTAAGAACCTTCTTGACCACCTCCTCCTTGATTATTGCTTCACAAACAACTGACTTTCCCCTTCCTTCAATCCAATTCACTGCAGCCGGCTTCTTGTCCGAGCAGTAGTTACCTGGTCAGCATCGGGGGTTCATTCATTAATTCCAAGCAAAACGTCAAATTGAGATGAGACACCAAGATAGACATAAATTGGTTACAAACTATCAGCACAGATATCAGTCTAGCAAGCAAACAGCTGGACCAGATCATAACTCTTGGCATTGGAGACTACCTGAGATACCTATGACATCCATGTCAGGGAAATCCTGCTGCAGATAATCCAAAACATTTTGAACTCCTTTTGACACCATGTTCATCCCCATAGCATCCCCGGTGCTGCAGGAGAATCTCATGTACAAGTTCTTGCCGGCAATTGCACACTTGATGCTCTGAAGCCTCCCAAATCTGCTTGATCTGCAATCACAAAGAAACCCCCCAAGTAAAACTCACATCAACAAAATAAATAACCAAACAAAAATAGATGCATCGAAATGCTGACTTGTTGAACATAAGTGCCAAAATCTCAAAGTTCATCGGATTCTCGACGAAAAACTTCAACTCAGCAGCCCTTTTTGCCGACCCAAATCTCACCACAGGGGCTCTACTCATAGCATCTCTGAGCAACACACTGCTAGCACCACCAGACATGTAAATAGCCTTGCAGCCTCTGTTGGTACTGGCAACCAGACACCCTTCAGTCGTCGCCATTGGCACAGTGTACTCCTTTCCATCAAGCAGTAATGGTCCAGCAACACCAACCGGGATCTGCACATATCCAACCGGCATCTCACAACATTGCCCTAAAATTGACTCATAGTCCAAACCTTCCAATGGGAGTCCCTCAAGCGACTTCCCCGTTATCCTCTGCAATGCCTCCCGCCTTATCGCTGCAGCGCGCTTGCAGTCGCCGAGCCTCGTCTCCAGCGAGTACGACGGGATCTCTCCGGCCACCACTTTCTTCACAATCTCCTCGTCCTCTTCAGACGAAACAACCGAAGGTATCACCACCGATGCACAACACTCAATCGCCGCCTCGCAAGCTGGCGTAACCCTAGAAACCTGTTTCGCAAGGGCCACATCGTTATCCACCTCTCCCTCACCATCCGCCCAAATTTCATCCTCGCCGGAGGACCTCCACAACACAGCCTGCACGAAATCGATCCCGAAAAACCCTAACATATAAATAAACGACGCCATGAATCCAACAACGGCAACGATCTCCGAGAACGATAAGACGTGGAGCGGCGTGCTCTCGCGGATCTTCTCCCTCCATCTAATCAACAGAAAGTACAATAGAGAGAAAAACATCGTGAGAAAGAAGGCGTTGGTGATGAAGAGAGGTGGCGGAAGAGCGTCTGACGCCTTGGCTGCGGGTTGATCATCGGCGGCGGAGAATGTGACGGCTTTCTGCACTTTCGGTTGTTTGTTAGATTGCTTGAGGAGCGGTGGCCGCCGGCGGAGGTCCATCGGGGAGGTTGGAGGGAGGACTCCGACGGCGAAGACACAAGAGATAGGGAGAGGTCGGTATCGGAGGAATTTTTATTTATTATTTATTTGTTGGAGAAGAGGACTGAGAAATGCAGTTTGAAAATGGAGGGAGCAACGAGAGTTTAGGGCTCCTATTTATAGCCCTTCATTCCATCCTACTCTTTCAGTGGGAAGTCCGTCCAATTTTGAGTTTTTCTTTCTTTGAATTTATTGTTTAATGCTAACAGTGCTGATGGTTTATTGATTAAGAAATATTTTTTACAATATTGAATTTTTATGTACTGCGTTCGAGTTTCGGGGCTACTAAGTGTAATTAATTACTATAAAGTATAACGTCATCACCTAATTATTTCAATTTATTATGACAAAAAATGAATATTACGGATAAATTATATTGAAGGAGTACGAGACACTTATGGAAAGTGGGTGAGAACCTTGTATACTAAATTAGAAAGGTGGAGGCTAAATGGATTCACTACTAAACTGAAATTAATGCCAAGTGATAAGAGAAAACAACCTCCCTCTACCCAAGTTGACTTTGGTTGAAGTGAAACGAAGAAGTTATAAAGGACACATACCTATTTCGGGGGGTCCAGTCCAGGACTCCAGCTAGGGAAGTATGTTTAATTAACCTTGATCTTAGGGTAGTTGAGATTCGATTAGATCAAAGCTTTAGTTTCTTTTTTTCTTTCTTTTTTTTTTTTTGATGAGAGGACCAAAGCTTTAATTTTTTTGATGGTGGGTTTTTATATCTCATACACATTAATATTCGAGCACAAGCCACACAAGGCACCGATTCGGATTTTGAATTGCGTCAATTGAAGCGCAGGCCATAAGGCATCACTCAACACCTCCACACATCGGTGAAGAAAAAGGCGAAAGGCGAGGAAAGGCGAGGAAAGGCGAAATGGGTCATATGGCCTAGGCGAGAGGCGAGGGGCGAAAGGCGAATGCCTTTTGGATTAAGGCGTTCTTTAGTGTAAATCTTTTTTCTATATTAAAATAATGTCAAGTAACTCAGGAAAAATAAATCTAGAAGTGTAGAACGATGTAATTAGCTATTCTATAATCATTAATTAGTAAATAAACATGTACATAAACGTTAAGTCATGAAACGCCGTCATTTAGTACTAGAAAATCAATTTTAGGTTCTAGGTTTATTAAAAAACGACGTAGGTTTGCGCATTTGTCGCCTAGGCGAACGCCTCTCCGCCTTATCGCCTAGGCGACAAAGGCGCACGCCTTTTGGACACCGCCCGCCTTAAGCCATTGAAGGCGTTTTGCCTAACGCCTGGGCGCCTAGGCGTCACCTTTTTCTTCACTGCCACACGTCCATGGAAGGAATAGACAAAGCAGCAGTACCTGCGTCCACGCCAAGGCGGGACGAAAATAACCCACTTTGAAGAATTTTGCTACTCGTGGGGATCGAACCCTTGACCTCTTGACAAATTGTCAAGAGTTCAAACCACTCGACCAAATCCCCTTTCGCGAATCAATCACTATATTCCAAACTGAAATTAGTACCTGAAACGTGGTTAATATTTAATGACTTGTACATGTTAAACATGTGGCATTTGATTTTGGCATGATTTTTTTTCTTTTAAAAAGTAAGTGATTCCGAAATTACCCGAAACATGGTCAATATTTAATGATTTCTATATGTTTTTTTTTCCGATTGAAACAACATGATATACAAAGACCAAGCAATAAGGCTTGGAACAGGCAAACATGCAGATAAAGAAGAAGAGGCACATCAGCCAACTTCCAATACACAAATAAGCCCTGGCCAAATCAAAACTAACAAACCACAACCTAAAGACGAAACCCGACAAAACACAAAACTAAATCAACTAAAAAGGAAAACTAACTGCAAAGCATGAGCTTGCAGGAAAATATAAACACAAAACACCCCGCCAGCACCAAATCCCAACCGCCCAATATTTACCCAAAAGCCACAACTCCAAACCTCTAACCCATGCTTCATTTGATTTCGGCAAGATTTTTTTTTGGACACCGAACTCATGTTCTATCATATATTATGTTTCCCCACTAACAATAACTTCAATTTATTAAATGATTGGTGCAAGAGCCCCTCTCTCATCTTCTCGACTCTTCCGAAGCCAAAACTCAGCAGCGTCTCTGAATCGTTTTTTCAGCTCCTTTCGTCGGCGGCGCATCCCTTAGGTATGACTTTCTAGTCGTCGTCTTCCACCGTTGCCTGATATACCTTCCCCTTTTCTCCCCTCGGCCTCCCTCCCCTCCGCCGGTCCTCTCCTCCTCACCCCTCACTGCCGACCCTTCCTCCATGCCGGCTCCTCTTCCCTTTTCCGGGACGGTCTCTCGGGCTGTGGCCATGTTCGTCTTCATTGCTGTTGTGGCTCCGGAAGCGAGGGGTGGAGGGTTTCAGCGCTGGAGACGGTTATGGAATTTTGGGTTGGAGTTTTGAGGCGGCTTGTGTGGTTGTGGCGGTGGGCTCTGGTGGTGGTGGTTGGAAGTTTGGTATTCGACAGGTGGTTGGGGCGTTCATGGTGGTGGCGATGTGGGTTCCCTGGTGGTTATGGCGGTTCCATTTTGACGGTTGGATTTCGACGACTCTGGCATGGGACAGGGGGCGTTGGCGCGCTGCCGGTGATTGTTTTGAAGCTTTATATATTTCTTTTGGTTTTTTCTTGTTTTTCTACTGGTTTTTTTCTTTGGCTACGCTTGTTGCAGTAGTTTCTTTCTGCTGTTGGTGGTATGGTCACCTCTCGCGGCGTAAGGAGCGTTCAAATGAGACACCCCTTCTAAGAATGAGACAGTGAGGCACGATCTGAACCACACATCTAAACCCCACTTGCTTTATGGGTGCGCCACGTGTCCCACTACCAAAATCCTGCACTATTCAAAAAGCAAAATACTATTCCGGTACTATTCCCTGCCATATCATCTAAATGAGTGGCCCAGATCGTGCCTCACGTGCCTCATTCTATCAATCCTGCCTCAACCGAGTGCTCCCCGTTGATGTGATATATAAAAACAATTTGTATCTTGTTAATTTTATCATAAATATATTTTAAATAAGTACATTAAGTCTAACATAATTCTTTCAGTTCGGTGCGTAGGGTGGGTGGAGTGTTGCGGTCTGGGGCTGGACGACCGTTTGCTGTCTCGTTTGCTGTCCGGCGGTGGCTGGATCGGGTGGAGGTTGGAGGTGAAGAGGTGTTGGGCGTGCGTCGTGGTGGTGTCTCATTGGATTGGGTTGTGGTGGGTGGTTGATGTCGACTGAAGGGGTGGTGTGGCCGGTGGATGTTTTGGGTTGGCTGGCGTTTTTTGCGACTAAACGCCTCATTGTTTTGAGCTTGTATTGTCACCCTCGCGGTGAATTTTTTAGTCGCTTTTTTGTGTTTTTAGCTTTGATTCGTTTTAGTTTGTAGTTTTAGTCTTAGTTTTAGTTTTTTGGGCTGCGCTTGTTGCATTTGTTGGTCTCCTGTCTTTGGTTGGTTGGCCATCCCTTTCGGCGTGAGGCAAAGTGGGGCATTTATGTGCTCCCAGCTAGCTAACTTGTCCTAGCTCTCAGTCCTCCGGAATGCCTTTTTATGAAGTCTGGGTGGTTTGCTGCCAGTGCAGGCGATCGGGGTTCCAAGGATCACTGGTGCAGTCTTCTCGTATTTCAGTGGAAATCGGCCGGAGGTTTAGTGAAATTGCAATTTGGCCGAGTTGGCATGGATCGATTTGGAGTTTGTCGGCGTGATTATCTTTGAGGCCTAGCAACACTTGGATTGCGTTTATAGGTTACATGTTCTGGTCCTGTTTTGTTAGTCCTTTGGTTGTTATTGTTGTCATGTTGATTTCTCTGAAGTCGGTGTATGTCACTTCTTGTTTCATTTATCAAAAAAAAAAAAACATAATTCTTTCAGTCAATTTAATATATATTTTATATAGTAAGAGTTTAATTTGAGTTTAAAATTTAAAATTTTTTAGCAGTCAATAGACTTAATAATTGTTGCCTCCGGTCAGAAATCAGCCACTGTCTGAAGTGAGTTATTGAAGTCGTTTGTACTTTGTAACCGTCACCGGATCACCTAGGTCCTAGACTAATAATAAATAAAGGATTGAATGAATGGGGTATCTCCACATGCTCAAGTTGACACTTTATTAATGGGTTCAAAAATTCAACCAAAAAGTAATGATAATCTTGACCAACTAATTTGACGCTTGCATCAACAAACAAAGTGCCAAAACTCTAACTTGGATAACAAATGAACAAAGAATGGGGGCCTAATTCCCAGGGGACTGTCCGGACAACACACCACCAAAACATCAATGTATGCCCAGGCTGCTCTGCTACCCGCTAGGTATAGTGTAAAATAATAACGCAGTTGACTTTTGGGGGGGTGTTTAAGTGTTTTTACAGTTTCAATCTGGTCGGCAAGACATCCGCAATCTATGTGGCTAGGATTCCATTGTTTGTTTTGAGGTGTCCTGCCATGACCATAACGACCTATTGATGCGTGCATGAATAAATATAAGTAAAAAATCAGTGTAACTACAATCGGTCAATAAGAGTGTATCGTTTAATTTTTTTGGGGACTTTTGGTTCAGGGCCGTTCCTGACATGACAAAAAATTTTTTGGGTCCTACGAAAATAAAAAAATATTTATATATTTTTATTAATGATAATATTTACATTTATTTTAATAAATGAGAATTTATATGTGCAAATTTTAGACTATTGATTTTTCTTTTTGAACTTTTCACTTGTTTTAATTAGTAGTATTATTTGAGCTTTTTTGTCAGCTCCGAAATAAAATATCTCTTTTTCCTTTAATATGCATATATTCAATCAATATAATAAAAATCATAGTGATGATATATGGTTTTTATAGGTTATGAATCCAAGAAATGGAAAATTGATAAATGACATATATATATCATGCAAAGTATACTTATTTTATTGAAGAAAGAGACGACATCATCTCCTATTTTAAGATGATGATTTTAGAGCTCGAACCATAAATCATTAACTATTGATATTACATATCCTATATCATATGCCAACATTTTTCTACGGTGATTAGCCTACAAGAGTATACGAAAAAAATCAACTGCGGACATCATTGAAAGAGCCTTCATTATCTTAAAATTTCATGAAGAACTTAAAGTCATGGCGCAAGTATTAGATGAGTGCCAAATCAGACATAATTACAACGACTATATTTACTTTGCATAACTAATTTTCATGCATAAAGCTTCAATACCCATTTTAACTAATGTGTTGTTGGTGCATGAATTTGTAATTCGAACTTTTTTTTATAAACTTCGAAATAAGCAGATGAATCAAATACGTGACATAATAGCATTTCGAACTATACAACAAAGTGCAGATAATGTAACGGAAGTTAGGGATGCACAACGGGGTCGACTCGGACCGGACCAGACAGGTGGACCGAAAGTTTCCGAAAATGTGGACCGATGGTGTTGTTCCTATGAATGGCATGGCTTTTGGCAAAACGCCTTCAGAGTGTTCAAGCAGAGGTCAAGAAGCGTTCAACCGAAGACTGGAACTGAAGTACAGCGTGGAATATGCGCAAGGATGTTTCCTAAACTGAAAGTTTCCAAAAATCGAAGATATGTTCGGTTGAGGTCGGCCAGCGAAGAAATAGAAGATCAGATATTCAAAAGAATATCTGCAGATTGGCTAGGAGTCGGTTACGAAGATTTAACCTGACTTGACGTGGAAGAAATCTCAAAATCTTCCTAAAGATTGGAGATAAGATATCTAGCAAATATTTAGGAATATTTCCTAAATATTTGACAGATTATCTGGGACAGATTTGGACTCCACCGAAGCATATAAATAGAATGCTAGAGCGTCCAAGTTCTGCATCGCTCATGGAGAAATATAAAATACGAGAGTGATCTTTAGTAGAGGAGAAGGAGGAGCGACGGCCGGCTGAGTATTCCACATCGGAATATCAACGGCGAAGAAGCAGTCTGTGCAGTGTGCTGTTCAGACTGTTCTTGTTGAACAACCAAGTGCACACACCACCATTGTTGCTACGCATTCGGGAGAACGCGTCTGTCTTCGGGAGAAGGCACTGAACTTTGGGAGAAGGCTCTGGACTTTGGGAGAGGTCACAGCATAGGTCGGGAGGGAGTCTCGGACCTACCCATAGGGGGTCGACGGTGAGCTGTGGTGAACCGAGATTACAAATCCGAGAGACGGAGTGTTAGAGGCTAGGCTATTACAAACAAGGTGTTGTGTAAGCGTAAGTCCACTTATAGCTCTAAACTCGTAAAAAGATTTGTGACCCTTTAGGGTGTGGGAAGCCCCCCAGAATAGGCAAGGCCGAACTGGATATCATATCGTGTATGCTCATATATTGTTCTATTTACGATACTATCTGCAAAGGTGTTCCAGTCTCTGGTCGAACACAACTTGGAACTGGTTTTGAACAGACAACAGAATTTTAATTGGTATCAGAGCAGACACTCGACATACAGAGTGTGATCCGGAGACTGTTCAAGATGAGTTTGAAGGAAGGACAGAGCACTAACCGACCACCGTTACTTGAAGGATCGAACTATGGCTCTGTGCGAGGGGGGGTAGAGAAGTCTATGTTCGTCAAGTACACAGGTACACATAAGCTGGTAGGCCAGTTCATGAGACAGATGCAAAAGGAGCTCCAGCTGACCATGGTGGGAGAGGTGAAACACCTTCCTGGAGCACATGTAGACTAGATGATGGGAGAGCAGAAGAGCATCGCTGCAGGGAGCTGCTGCACTGAGTTCCTATGGATGAAGCAGAATCTGTCTGAACATGGAGTAGAACGGGTGAAGAAGTTTCTGTCCAAGAACCCAGTACAACACTCCATGACGAAGCACACTGACATCAGATATCACTTCATCAGAGAGCTAGTGGAGAAGAAGGTCACCACATCGAAACACATGACAACCGTAATTGACATATTCACCATACCACTAGACGCCGCTCAGTTCGAAACACTTAGATCCTATCTGGATCTGCGTGTTGTCACCAACTAAGTGTTTCAGAAGGAGGTCAGCCAAGAGCAGAACCCCAGCAAATCAGTTGGGCTGACCTACCAAAGAAGAAGGCTGGAACAGATGAAAGAGAAGTCTGGTACTGCATGAAGAGTCAGATGAAGGCTTAGCGAAAAAGACTGCTGAGGTAGTAGATGAAAAGAAGGGGACAAGTGTTGAAGCTGTTCCTAAAGATGCTGATGAAGAAGAAGTTGACGTCTCCTCTTCTTGAAGGTTTATGCTAAAAACCTTGACTTGACACTGTCTTTGAACAGTTAAATTATGTTCGTACTTGTTAGTTTGAACTCTTATTTGGAACACCCCTTGCCGATTTGTGGAAAAAAGGGGGAGTAATTTTGAGGACGACTTAGGTTCCTCAATCTTACCAGTACGAGTCTCTGAAGTCTAGATAGTTAGAACTAGATGATTTGGTTTTGCCAAAAATACCAAGGGGAGATTGTTGTTCCTATGAATGACATGGCTTTTGGCAAAACGCCTTCAGAGTGTTCAAGCAGAGGTCAAGAAGCGTTCAACCGAAGACTGGAACTGAAGTACAGCGTGGAATATGCGCAAGGATGTTTCCTAAACTGAAAGTTTCCAAAAATCGAAGATATGTTCGGTTGAGGTCGGCCAGCGAAGAAATAGAAGATCAGTTATTCAAAAGAATAACTGCAGATTGGCTAGGAGTCGGTTACGAAGATTTAACCTCACTTGGCGTGGAAGAAATCTCAAGATCTTCCTAAAGATTAGAGATAAGATATCTAGCAAATATTTAGGAATATTTCCTAAATATTTGACAGATTATCTGGGACAGATTTGGACTCCACCGAAGCATATAAATAGAATGCTAGGGCGTCCAAGTTCTGCATCGCTCAAGGAGAAATAGAAAATACGAGAGTGATCTTTAGTAGAGGAGAAGGAGGAGCGACGGCCGGCTTAGTATTCCACACCGGAATATCAACGGCGAAGAAGCAGTATGTTCAGTGTGCTGTTCAGACTGTTCTTGTTGAACAACCAAGTGCACACACAACCACTGTTGCTACGCATTCGGGAGAATGCGTCTGTCTTCGGGAGAAGGCTCTGGACTTCGGGAGAGGTCACATCATAGGTCGAGAGGGAGTCTCGGACCTACCCATAGGGGATCGACGGTGAGCTGCGGTGAACCGAGATTACAAATCCGAGAGACGGAGTGTTAGAGACTAGGCTATTACAAACAAAGTGTTGTGTAAGCGTAAGTCCACTTGTAGCTCTTAACTCGTAATAAGATTTGTGACCCTTTAGGGTGTGGGAAGCCCCTCAGAGTAGGCAAGGCCGAACTGGGTATCATATCGTGTGTGCTCCTATATTGTTTTATTTACGATACTGTCTGCTAAGGTGTTCCAGTCTCTGGTCGAACACAACCTGGAACTGGTTTTGAACAGACAATAAAATTTCAGATGGGCCGTAATTATTTTTAAAGGAGGACTGGGATCGGGCTGGATTGTAATTATAAGCTATAATCACTCTCATTTTACGGTCCGGACCGGGCCTGGACCGGATCAGGATTGAATCATACGGTCCGGATCGAACCAATGGACCTGAAATTTCCAAAAGGGTGGTTAGTGGACTAGGTCGGACCAGACGTAAAATTCTAGTTCAATTTAGTCCAAGATACCGATTCGGTCTAATTTGGTACATCCCTAATATGCACTAGTATCAAATGGTTTTAAAGGAATCATATGCTTGTGTTAGGATCGTTAGTTAGCTGTACTTGTCATGTATCGATACGCGTCAAGTATGTATGCAGCGGAAATAGCCAAAGGCGTAGAAGTAAATACTATATAGCAAAATATAGTGGAAACCCAGATACTAAACTAAGTATCTGAAAAAACCACTACCTTCTAGTTTCCACTAGAAGGATTTCGGAACGATTGCTTGTATTGATGTTATTCGTTTACAGAGATTATGTCGCTCATCCAAACCACACTCAGTGGTGTTCCGTTATTCTCTCAGACGTGTCTTAGTGATGATGTAATCCTACTGTAGCCGCACCGTAAGCATCTTCCACTTCTGGCTCAGAACGCACACTGGCTCCCTCCGAAGTAAGCTCTTGAACCTCCGATTCAATACTCCTTCGAATCTGCGATCTCAGGTCGTTCTCACTTCAGAAATCACGCAGCCGAGAATTTCCAGTTCGAACCACACTCAGAAAGGCAGCCGTAGCATCCTTTATATAGTCGTACTCGAACCGGGTAGCCCTAGATTTTCATGGAAAAAATCTCTCTACCTTGCACCACAAGTTTGCACAAAATCTTCCAGCTGATTCGTCCATCCCATAATGTCTTCATCAGCCTTCCAATTAGATCGTCTCATACCGATCTAATTGGATATGCGATTGAGATATTGTTTCCTAAAATCTCTCACGCAATCTTCCGATATCTAGACTAATTCCAAATCTCGTTACAAGCATCTCAAACTGATCTTGGGCAATCTACCAGCATATCTATGCTATATCCGATCTTGGGAGCGAAAGATCCACCGAGAATATTTATGGAAATATTCTCGTCCTCACACAGAGGTACCGCTACCTCTAGAGTGTCGTGCAATACCTTGCACACTTTAGTAGCTGTTACTTCCAGAGTACATGTTCTTAAACCTGCGAACTCAAGTAACATACTAGCAGGATGTTTGTCTCATCAAAACACACTGGAGTACACGTCCTCTAGACGTACTCTTACTCAGGGGTAATCGTATTCCAACAATTTCCCCCTTTTTGATGATGACAAACACCTCTTCACGAGAGATAATAACAACATGAAACACATGTATATATTAACCTCTACACAATTTTTAAGCTAACGAATCTTTGATGAGGGAGATTTCAAACTCCCAACCTAGTCCAAAAACAGTACATTTACAGTTTACTTTATGTCAAACTTTTAAGTTAATGAATCTTTGATGAGGGATATTTCAAACTCCCAGATTACCTTTGGTGCATGCAGTTCACCCTTACACGTGCAATGCAGTTCCCCCTCACATTTGCTACCTTCCCTATGCACAACAGTGTCACGTCACGCCAACCATCCATTCAGCACCTTACCGTTCCTCCTTAGATAAGCAAGGTCATGGTTGTAAGAATCGTTCCCCCTCAGAGTATGCATCCATTATCTTCCCCCTTTTGGCATCATCAAAAACTCAGCAAGTGTAGTTAGTGCACAAGTATGCAATGCAGTGAATTGGCAAATTCATTAAACCATCAGAGCATATCTAAACAAAACACCGCATTCACTAAATCAAAAGCATGACAAAAGAAAAAAGCAGCAGGAGTGAAATAGCACAAAAAATACATGTCAAGAAATGAGATTGATGTGCTAGGGAGTCAAAAAGGGGCTGACCACTGGAACAGTACTCAGTGCGTCTGCAAAAAAGGTAGGGGATTTAGAAGCGATGCTGCAGGCAACGGGTTCCAGGCGCTACAACATACCCTTACTTACTGAGGATATAGTGGCCATATGGAGCATGTATTTGAGTTGGAGTATGTCCTTCTGAATATCAGCCAACTTGTCATCCCTTCGCTGCACCCCCTCCTAGTGAGCAACAATATACTCCGTATCAGTTCCCTGCTGAGCTTCCACCGCAGGGGATTTAATTCATCCTTCCTCATTGATAGGAATACTCTTCATTTTCTTCAGGTTGCTTTTGTCCATCCTTCTGAAGTATACCACAATATCCTTATACTCTTTGAGTATACACTTCATCCTTCTCTCCGTATCATTTTTTTGGTACGGGAGATAGTATACCTCACTGGGGTCAGCATGTTCCATAGGCTACTCTCTTTTGATGAGCGTGTCTAGCAGGATGCAGTGCAATATTGTCTCTCGAGGTAACATTTCCGACCAGGTAGGTATGGAGCAATCACAACTGATGATTGAGATTTTCCTCACTGATTTTCCGCATTTTGGTGTAGATCCTTAAAATTAATGTTATCCTTCCCACCCTTCAAGTAACGTACCTGTCTTAGTACACAGTGCCATCGTTACCTGTGGTACTTCGTCATATCTTTCTATCATCAATGACTTCCTATGTACAGTTACCCAAACATGCAATCCCGCGTCCCTTTCCCACGATACAAATTTCCTTTGCAAATTCCCGTGGTCTTTCAAGGGGTGGTGTGATCAGTAGAGTTACCTGAGCGGTATGAGATAATGCACAACACACGAAAATAAACATCTACATATGTGAAGTGAATAGATAGTACATCATGGGGAGCACACCAGTATATGGAAAATAACAAGGGGCTCATAGGAGCGTTCCACCACGAGTAGGCTAGGGACGGTTGTAGATACCTTCCATCATATGTGCTTGTAATGAGGGATCAAAACATCCAGAAGGGTCTTTTGGACTGAAGAACAAAAGCTTTTTCATCCTCATGTTAATGTATCATAAGTCACACAATCAATCAACTTATGCGGTGCATGTTCACGAGTATATTCCTAGGTGAGACTGAATAAGACCAAGCCAACTACTTCACATAATCATGCACTTAAACACAGGTCAAATTCTCACCAATCATCGGGGTCTTACGAGGAGGCTGTGCCAGTTGAGGGAAATCATCCCCAGCTCCATACGAAGCTTTTCAAAGGGTTCCCTGTTAAGCGCCTTCGTGAATATGTCAGCGATTTGATCTTCTGTCCTGCAAAATTCCATGCATACCATACCCTTTTCTACACAGTCTCTCAGGAAGTGATGTTTAATTTCTATATGCTTTGTCCTAGAGTGTTGTACTGGGTTCTTAGAGATATTTATGAAACTAGTATTATCACGAGTATAAGTATGGAATCAATAGTAATACCGTAATCACCTAGTTGTTTGAGCCACAATAACTGCGAACAGCAGGCTGCAGCTGCAATGTACTCTGCCTCTGCCGTGGATAGTGCCAGTGAGTTTTGTTTCTTTGAAGTCCAAGATACTAGACACGATCCCACAAATTGTGCCATACCCGATGTGGATTTCCTATCCATTATGTTCCCTATCATTCCTCTGTATAGCTTTTGATCCACTTTTGGTGAGCTCTCATCCTTCCCGAGTGAGTTATTTAGGGAAATAGGCGTTGCCATGGTACTTGAATCCTTCATTCCGAATTTAGCAAGCATCTCTCGGAGATTTCTGTTGGTGGATTCTGGTACCATCCTTCTCCTGAGCTACGTGAAGTCTTAGAAAGAACTTGAGTTCCCCGACCATGCTCATTTCAAACTCGCTTTCCATGAGTTTAGTAAATTTCCTGACAAGAAAATCGTTAGTGGAACCAAAGATGATATCATCTACGTATACCTATACCACAAGCGTATCGTCTCCATCCTTCACGAGGAACAATGTTTTGTCCAGCTGTCCACGTATGTATCCATGAGACAGAAGGAACTGAGATAGTCTATCATACCAGGCTCGGGGAGCCTGTTTCAGACCATAAAATGCTTTGTCGAGGATATATACGTGGTCGGGGCGTGTAGTATCCTCGAAGTCGGGAGTCTGAGCGTCGTATACTTCCTCCTTAAGTATGCCATTCAGAAACGCAGTTTTAACGTCCATCTGATGTAGCTTGAATCCATGGTACGCTGAGTAGCCTGATTTTCACGTTCTGAGTCCACGGTTTTGTAGCAATGATAGTCCTGATGCCATACAGGTCTGGAGTGATTCCGAGTGTTGTATCTGGTAGGACCCGTATCATTTCGCTGGTCCTCTTCTTGTGCGACCACCTGTTGAGCAAGCCTCTAGTGCCTCTTGTCCATTGTCAACCGATGTAGGGTCGGTATCTACAGGACTGGTGTCCTGTTCGCCCGAGGTACTTACTAGGGGATCCTGTCCTTTGGGATCCATGTGGGGAGGTTGAGCACCTAGCATCACGCCACTTAGATAGAAGTCATCGTTCTGCCCAAAGGGAGGTTCTCCATCATCTCGGCTTATCTCGCTCGCCATTACCGCTTCATCAAATACCACATGGATGCTTTCTTTTAACTTTCTGCTCTGGCGGATGTACACCTTGTACGCCTGCCTGTGGATGAGTATCCCACAAATACACCCTCTTCACTTCTTACATCGAACTTTCCAATGTTCGATTTTCCGTTGTGGATGTAACACTTGCATCCAAATACTCTGAAGTGAGAGACATTAGGCTTGCTTCCTCTCAACAGCTCGTATGAGGTCTTGTTCAAAATAGGTCTGAGGTAGGCTTTGTTCAGAACATGACATGATGTGTTGAGAGCCTCTCTCTGAAGCTTCCCGTAAGACCACTAGCTAGTAACAACGTCCTCGTCATGTCTTCCAGAGTTCTGTTCTTCCTTTCCACGACCCCATTCTGTTGAGGTGTTCTAGGTGCGGAGAAGTTGTGATTGATTCCCTTGGACCTGCACAAGCATAAAACTTGTGAGTTATCAAACTCTGTTCCATGGTTAGTACGCATACTTGATATGGATAAATTTAATTTTCTCTCCACAGCCTTCATCCATATCTCAATTTCTGTAAACACTTCATCTTTAGAGGTAATGAAGATAGTCCAAGTATACCTCGAATAGTCATCAACAATTACGAAAACATAGCGATTACCTCCCAGAGATCTGGTCCTCATAGGTCCACACAAGTCCATATGAATTAACTCAAGAGGTCGGGTGGAGCTTACCTCAGTTTTGGACTTGAAGGATGACCTTACCTGCTTACCTTTTACACATGCATCACACATACTCTCAAGTTCACTTTCCACCTGTGGGAGTCCGCTTACCAATTCTATCCGATGTAGCTTTGAGAGGAGGCTTACACTTGCATGTCCAAATCTATTGTGCCACAGGCCTGTATCTTCTGATTTTGAAGTGAGGCACAACTCCGTTTCAGGGATGAAGGATGGATCAAAAGTGTAAATTTTACCAGCTCGCTTTCCTTTCAAAAGAGTTTCCCTGTACTCAACATAGAATTTGTCAGTAGTAAACAGTACTCGATTCTTTCCATTTTGACATAATTGGGAAACACTAAGCAGATCATAACTGATACCTTCTACCAAACTCACATCATTAATACAAATTTTATTGTTGAGTTTTACCTTTCCTATCCCAAGGATCTCACATATACTTTTGTTTCCAAAAATGACTGGTCTGCCCGAGAGAGGTCGAAGGGAGGTGTACCATCATGCATTCCCCGTCATATGAATGGAGCACGCGTTGTGTATGTACCAGGAGCTGCTCCCCCTTCCACCCTGCAAGCAATGATAGGTTAGTTCCTACGTACTCAAACAAGGTTAGGCTTGTGTCATGCTCGCTGATCCTTGGAATTCTTATTTTCAGATCCCTTTTTGGCATTATCCTTTGCCAACCCATTTTTCTTTGGAGTGTCTCCCTTATGCTTCTTCCGGTGGGGACACTGGTTCATGGGGTGACCTTTCTTGTTGTAGTGCCAGTGTATTAGTGCTGGTGTGCCATACCTGGCCTGGTTCCTCTCATCCTCATGTTTTCTACGTATGCAGACCCTGTAGAGGTGTCCAGCATATCCACAATGCCAGCATACCTTGTGGTGCTTAAGATCCACACGTACTTGCTCCATCCTGGTGGAGGGATAGAGTTTTTGACCTTTCTGGAGTCAAAGTCAATATGAGTCGGCTTTGTACTCTTGATCTATTTGAGCTATAATGTGTATGCCTTCTTTCCGTTGAAGGGTACAGTTGTTTCCATATTCAGATTCGAATTTTTTTCCCATTGACACTTGCACTTAACTGGCTGACTTGCTTCCTTAGCTATCTCTTTCTTTCTTGAGGTCGTATCAGCACTTCCCGATTCGTATCATAACCCTTGTTTAACAACAAACCTTCTCGGGAAGTCTTCTTTGATATCCAGGAGCTTCCAGGAGCTTCTCCTCTCTGATTTCCTTTAGCAGGGCTTCTTTATCGGTTTCCGTAGTGGTCTTGATAGCTTCCATTTCAGATAGCAACTTGGCATTCTAAGATTCTAGGATTGCTATCGTTTCTTCTATTTCTGTGAGCTTCTCGGCACGAGGGATAACTTCCTCTTTCTGAAGCTTTGACAGTTGTCCTTCTAGGGAGCGATTCTTTTTCTATATTTTGTACTCAGTTTTGCATAGCTCCTCTTCAAGTCTCATTGCTTTCTCTGACCACTGGTTCCCATTTTCCTCAAGACCAGTAATTAGTTCTTCCTGCTCGTCCAGGCTTACGCTCAGCTCTTCGTTCCTCTCAGTCAGCTTTTTCAGCAGAGCCAGTACCTGTTTACTAGAAAGGTCAGATAAACTTGTAATAGGATCTGGACTTATTACCTCATCTTTTGCCATTATGCACACTGTGTCGCTTAGGTCTTCTCATTCGCTCTCTCCCTATGATTCACCCCAAGCTGCAAGCATGGCCTTGGTGCTCTTTTGAGCTGGAGGTTGCCCTACTCTCTTGCTGAAGCAGTCTTTAGCCATATGTCCCCTTTTCTGACAATGGTAGCAAATCATCTCCTTTGGTAACTTCTTCCCTATGAAGGATCCCATCCCTCCAATTCCTGCCATCCCGAGGGCTCTAGTTACCATCGCAATGTCCTCGTCCACTATTTCATCAGTATCATCAGTCTGGGCGAGTTCAAATGCTTTCTCGACCTTCAGAGCCAGGGAATGGTCCTTCTCAAGAGCACGTCTGGCAGCTTTCCTCAGCTGGATACTGTCATTACTCTAAAGTCTGGCAACTAGCTCCTCAAGGGTTATGTCCTTGATGCCTTTCTGAGCTTGGAGTGCTAGGGTCACAACATCCCAATTATGATTCAGCGACTGGAGGAAGTGGTGAGTAACCTTCCACTCATCAATGTTCTCCCCGAAAAACTCTATTTGCCCCACGTACCCCTGGAAGCGAGAGTGAAACTCTTCCAGTGTTTCGTTCTTCCCTCGCATGGTGTTATCATTGTCTCTCATCGCGGCTAAGATTCGATTCTTCTTCACATCGGCACTTCCAAAGTACTTACTCTTTAGTGCGTCCCAAATTTCTTTGGCAGTCTTGTAGCAGAGCATCTTTTTCAAGTCTCCCGGACCAAGTGCAGAGTGTAGGACCTTTTATGCTCTACTATTCTTCTCTTGCACCTTGTAGTCATTTTCATCATAGTCGTCCGACTTCTTCTCTATCATCATAGGATCCAAGATAGATACTGGTCCCTGCTTGATTATTTTCCATAGTTGTCCATCCAGGGAGCATATGTGTGACTCGAACTGCTCAGCCCACCAATCGTACTCCCCAGGCTTTAGCTGAGGTGGTTTCCAGAAGGAATCGTTAATTGATGTCATCTTACCTGCAAAGCTAACTTAAGAATCTAGAGACCGGGCTCTGATACCAATTGTTAGGATTGTTAGTTAGCTGTACTTGTTAAGTATCGATACGAATCAAGTATGTATGCAGCGAAAATAACCAAAGGCGTAGAAGTAAATACTAGACAACAATATATAGTGGAAACCCAGATACTAAACTAAGTATACGGGAAAAACCACTACCTTCTAGTTTCCACTAGAAGGATTTCAGAACGATTGCTTGTATTGATGTTATTCGTATATAGAGATTATGTCGCTCACCCAAACCACACTCAGTGGTGTTCCGTCATTCTCTCAGACCCGTCTTAGTGATGATGTAATCCTACTGTAGCCGCACCGCAAGCAATCTTCCACTTTTGGCTCAGATCGCACACTGGCTCCCTCCGAAGTAAGCTCTTGAACCTCCGATTCAATACTCCTTCGAATCTACGATCTCGGGTCGTTCTCACTTCAGCAATCACGCAGCCAGTTCGAACCACACACTGAAAGGCAGCCGTATCATCTTTTATATAGTCGTACTCAAACCGGGTAGCCCTAGATTTTCATGGAGAAAATTATCGAAAAGAGCTTCAAATGAATATGACCTTTCGGTTTTAAATTTTCAATTTCTTAAGTTTAGTGTGATATATGAATATGCCCTACTCAAAATTTTAATTTGCACCCACTGAAATTTTAATTAATTCTTTAGTATAACTAATGTACAGATATGCCCAGAGAAATTTTAATAAGAATCCCTTAAAAAATAAACAAGACAACATAACGCAATAGAAAATGACAACACTACAACAGAGAAGATCCGAAGCAAGGCGGTGCTGGAAATCGCAAACCGCAAATCCTAATTATTTTTCCTCTCATCCATCATCTTTCAAAATCAGATAACAGGGTTTTTTACTGATTAACTGATTTATATGAGTATTTCACTTTTTGAGAAACATTGACGGGTGACATGTAAAGTTAGGGTTTTTTGTTTTTCAATTGTATTGTTTGTGATTGGCTTATGTAGAGTTTGATTAAGCTTTACAAATTAACTTTTTTTTTTGTTGTAAAAGTGGAAAATCGATCACCAATGTTTCATTGAGTTTTTTTGAATGAAAAAGAGTTGCTTACCGATTCTGAAGAATTTAGGATGTTGTGAATTAGTGGTTATTTAATATGTTTGAGATTTTAGGGTTTATGTATGACTAATGATGTCTAAACCCTGTAAGGAATGCATAATTAATAAAACAATGCAATTCTGAAATCGTTTGAGCTCTATTTGGAGGACTGATCAGTACAGACCGCGCCCAAGCAACATTTTAAGTGTCGCGCTCAGTTAAGACATTAACTGTTTAATGTTTATGTTGAACGCGGTGATAAAGTTGATACTGGGCGTGCGGCGTTTCTGTACTGCGTCCTGTTAATACGTTATATATGGCTGTAGCGCGCTCAGCGCCTAATGTCATCGTTGGACACGTCTGTAACGTAAACGTTGGGCGTGCGACGTTCAGTTACATGTTCGAATCGTCATCAATCTTCGTTCTGATCTGTTCGAAAACTGGGGATTGACTGGTCTCTTACAGTTCGAAAGGGAGTAATTTTCGAGGTCGAAGAGTTCGCTGGTGATTTGCTCCATCAATCGGATCGATCTCTAATCGATCATTCGCTCGAATTTTTTTTTCTTCAATTATTCCAAGTATTCTTCGCTTGTCTTATCCCATTTCAGATTTCTGGATACCCAAATTGGGTAGAAATATTAAATTTGGAAAGTGTTTCACGATTCAAGTAGTATCCAAGTCATTGATATCAAGCCCTGCAGAAGACCATGTTCCTACAATCAAATTCAATATTCTGAATCAATGGCTGCTGCTTCAGTGAGAGAGATGACTGCTAATTTTGGAAAATTGGAAAAGTTTGAAGGAGTGAATTTTAGAAGATGGCAGTAGAAGATGCATTTTTCGCTGACTAATTTGAAGGTGGTGCGTGTGCTCTCTACCCCTATTCCGGCAGTGAGTGATGATGCATCAATTGAAGCATTCGGGAAAAGAAGCAAGTGGTAGAATGATGACTACATCTGCCGTGGTCATATTCAAAATGGCATGCCAGACCCTCTATTTGATGTGTATCAAAATGTTGAATCCGCAAAAGAGTTGTGGGATGCCCTTGAAACAAAGTATATGCAAGAGGACGGTTCTAACAAGAAGTTTCTTGTGAGTAACTTTAATAGTTACAAGATGGTCGATTCTAGACCGATTATGGAGCAGTATAATGAGTTGCTGCGAATCCTTAGGCAATTACTCAGTACAACATGAAGATGGATGATTCCATTTCGGTATCTAGTATTATTGACAAGTTGCCATCTTCGTGGAAAGACTTTAAGCACACGCTTAAGCCTAAGAAGAAAGAGTTGTCTCTTGAACAACTCGGTGGTGAATTGCGTGTAGAAGAGTCTATATGGATGCAAGAAGATGTGAAACAGAAGAAGACCATTGAATTCTATTCCGTGCATATGATGGAAGATAAAGGAGGTCTTAAGAAGTTCAAAGGGAAGAAACGTCCCAATGATAGCACTTTTAGCAAATTCAAGAAGAAACCTAAGGGTTCTTGTTGGATTTGTGGTAAACTGGGACATTACAAGAGTGATTGTCGGTTAGCTAAGGATGGAAAAGGAAATGTGAAAAAGAATGTTGGTGAAAAGGGTAAAGAACAAGCCCTTCCAATCTTCAAGTTCAAATTTCTTTTTCTGGTTATAATTCTAGTGTGAATTATGTGTCACTAATTGCTGAAGCATTTTATGCTCGGGATGATGAAGTGACTTGGTGGATTCACTCGGGTGCTACAAAGCACATGTGCAAAGACCGTCATTGTTTCAAGACATATGAAACGGTGAAAGATGGATCTGTCCTTCATATGGGAAACGAGTCAAACGCACCTATCCTTGGCAATGGAAGTGTAGTGTTAGAGTTTAGTTTGGGAAAAACCCCTTGAACTAAGGAATATTTTACATGTACCCGTAATTCGGAAAAACTTGGTTTCTGATAGTCTTCTGAACAAATTTGGCTTTAAGTAAGTTTATGAGACGGACATATATGTACTGTCGTAATGTGGTGTGTTTGTTGGATTTTGGTTAGTTTTGTAATGACATGTTTATGCTTAATGTGAATAAAGTTGTGAATAAAGTTTACATGACAGGTTCTAGTGATGAATCTGATCATTTGTGGCACGCTAGATTGGGACATGTTCATTATCAGTGATTACATGAAATGTTGAAAAATATAGTACTTGCATGCTTACAAAGTTCACTAGGTTGCCATTCAAAAGTATTTCAAGAAAATCAAACTTGCTTGAACTTGTTCATAGTGACTTAGGTGACTTGCATTTTACTCCATCTTTAGGAAATAAGAAGTATTACATAACTTTCATTGTTGATTGTTCTCGGTATTGTTATGTGTACTTATTGCATGCCTTGCATCATGAGCAGTGGTCTAGCGGACATAGTCTTGGTCGAATAATCAAGAGGTCGACGGTTGAAACCCCCTGGATGCACCGGCATGAGTTTGGGGCTTGTCCATTCCTTGCTTATAAAAAAAACTTATTGCATGCTAAAGATGAAGCTTTATATAAGTTTAAAGTATTTAAAGCTGAAGTAGAATTGATTCATGATTTGATTAAGAGACTTAGAACCGATAGAGGTGGAGAATAATATGATCTTGTTTATTTCCATTTGAATGCTATCATTCATGAGACTACAGCTCCTTATACACCACAGCGAAATGGTATGGCTGAAAGGAAGAATAGAATCCTAAAGGAAATGATTAATTCCATGTTATCCTACTCTGGTTTGAGTGAAGGATTTTGGGGTGAAGTCATGTTGACGACTTGTTATTTACTGAACAGAGTTCCTAACAAAAAGAACAAGATAACCCCTTATGAGCTTTGGCACAAAAAGAAACCAAATCTGAATTATCTTCCACTTTCGGGATGTAGAGCGGTAGTGAGGCTATCCGCTCCCAAAATAAGAAAGAGGTGTTGATTGCATCTTTATTGGATATGCTAAAAATTCTAAAGCATGTAGATTTTAAGCGACAAAACCTAATGATTCTATTTCGGCTCACACCGTAATTGAATCAAGAGATGCAATATTTGATGAGAATCGTTTCTCATCGATTCCTAGACCTCGAGATTTGATTTCTAGCTCCATAGGAGCTGATTTGGAAGATGATGTAAACACATCTTCAAATTTTAGCTCATTTGAGCCTCGTAGAAGCAAACGGGGAAGGATTGAAAATCTTTCGGAGCGGATTATCAAATTTATTTGATTGAGGGATCTAGAAATGATATAGAGTTTCAATACTCATATTGTTATCATGATGATCCTAGGACTTATGATGAGGCTATGTGGTCTCAAGATGAAATGGATTCTATTACGGGAAATATTACATGGGGATTATTTGATCTCCCACCTGGTTGCAAGCCTTTGGGCTGTGATGAGTCGTATTTATACGACTCGTCGAATCAAATAATCTCGTTTATTTCGATGCTTTTATATGCGAAAATTTACTTTTTAGTATTGTTTTTCATTTCAGGTGTTTCGGAAGCTCTGAGAGGAAACACGCATAAAAGATGACATTTCATGCCAAAAACACCACAGTGGCAGATCAGACCTACGGAGGTTCGACAGATTGCTGGGAATGACTCGATTCCCTAGTTCACACCAAGAGCAGCCGAGATCATATAAAAGGTTAAATTTAGAGTCGAAGTCGGAACAACGCACAGAAGGTGAATCAGACTCAGTGTGGATCGCGCTCAATGATGACATTAGCTCGACGCTAATGTCTGAAGCGAGCGTGCCGTTATGTATACAGCGGGCGCGGCTACTAATGTTGTTGTTGGGCGCGGAGAACCTGAGCCCAAAAACAGACTTGGAAACCCTATAAATAAGATCTTTGGGTTAGGGTTTCCATCATCTCATAATCCTACATTCTACAAAGACTGAGACGGCTCTGGAAAAGACGAGGAACGCGAAGCTTTCGGCGATACAGAGAATTTCTACTTCCCTTTCATAAAAAATATTTGTGTTTGCTGTCATGACAATGAGTAGCTAAATTCCTGTTTCAGTTTAAGGTTTCGTGCATTGTTAACACGTTTTGAGATTTTCATTCTTAATGCAATTTTATATTTTACTAGCTCTTGTGCTCATTCTTATGAATTAAATTGTTAGACTAAGTGGAAGCTTTGTCGCAAAGCTTAGTCGAACAACTAATTCTTATCGTTAATATCTACTGGATACTTTGTCATAAAGGTAGATAGTAACACCTAAGCTAAATAATACCTTTGTCGGATTATTTAGTTTAGGAGAGAACTGGAAGTCTAACACCTTTGTCGGGTTAGATTGTGATGTATCACCTTTATCGGGATACTTGGGTTGTTACCTTTGTCGGAATGACCACACTTTAAAATATAAGATTCATCATTAGATATCTATGATAAACGTGTCACAATAAAAACCCTAGATTGAATATTCTCGCTGATTGAAAACCCTAAAACTAGTCTTTTTCTCTTGTGTTTCCAAGTACTTGCTCACAAAACCCCATTCTTTATTTGTTTACGGTTACAGCTTCACAAATCAGCTGTCTTGGGTTCGACCTCGCTTGCCGCTATACTAGCTTTTAGCAGGAGAAATATAAATTTAATTTGACGCGTCAGACGACGCGCGTCAAATTTTGGCGCCGTTGCCGGGGAGCTGCGCTCGGTGAAGTTGTTCTTTTCTTCTTCTTTTTAGTTAGTTTTTGTGCTTTGCTACTTGCTGCTTAATGTCTCGTGCAGGTAGCGTGATCGGTGATAATAACAGTAAGAAAAACGAGATCGACGAAATTGGTGAGGATCATATGGAGCTGTATCAGCCTACGATGAAGGAGCTGTCTGCCCTGAATTTTCAAAATATACCTTGATGCGTCTACGAGGGACCAGACACGCAGGAAATTGTGATCAAGACTGCGGTAGTGCACTATCTACTTAAGTTTTCGAGTCGGCAAGGGGAATCAGCCACCAGGCATCTGTAGGATTTCCATGGAATCAGCCACCCTATGGAGTCACAGTGGAGAATTTTAAACGTAAAGCTATTCACTTTTCTTTAACTGACATGGCTAGATCTTGGTTTCTGTCTCTCCCTTCAGGTAGCATAAAAACATGGGACCAGATGCAAAAGAAATTTCTTGACAAATACTACCCATCAGCCAAGGCAGGACAGGTTCATAGGCAGGGGCCTAATGAGTCGATGTATGAATATCTAGAGAAGTTTAATGCCCTGGAGCAGAGCTGCTGCAATTTGGGAGTGCCAGAGAAGCTGATAATTGAGTACCGGCTAGATGGGTTGAGACCTCTCGATAGGATGTTGCTAGATGCCTCAGCTGGAGGGACCATCATGAATCTGTCCCCAGCTGGAGTGCGAAATTTGATAGCGGACGTGGCCGAGAATGCAAGATTTAGAGAGGAGGCCAGTAGTCTGAGGAATTCAGCATAACCAAAAGCGTTGCAAAGGCTGAGACCACGTCAAATCAAATGACTGAAGAGCTGAAGCAGATGAGAGAAATGGTGCAGAAGCTCATGATAAACCATGTAGCACGGGTGAAGCCTTGTGAGTTCTGCGGTGCAACTAATTATAAGACGGATGCATGCCCTAGTTTACATGAGGATACACAGGTTGATGTCAACGCAGTGGGTGAATTCCAAAATTACCACAACCATGCACCCCAGCAGACTCAGCAGCAGCAGTACTATGGTCCACCATACCGTCAGCATCAGGAAGCTACAATAATCAGAGTCAGTACCAGCAGAGAGGGCAGAATCACAACCAAGCGAGCCCTAGCAATCAGAGTTCTGGCAAGTCTCTAGAGGATGTGGTGAAGGAGCTGGCAGCTAGCACCCAGTAATTAGCCACCACCGTGCAACAAAATCAGGTGAAGAACGATGGAGCTTTGGCAGAGCTGTCCAAATAGATGTCTCAAATTGCCAGTGCAGTTCTTGAGCTGAAGAATGATCCGGGAAAGCTACCGTCACAAACCATCCCAACCCGAGAGGAAATATCAATACATTGGCAGTGGTGGGTGAACCGAGGGTGAAAAATAACGAAAACGAGTCGGAGTCAGTGCCGATCGCACCCAGTGTTGACATTAGCTGACGCTAATGTCTACAGCGGACGCGCCGCAAATGTCTAAGTCGGGCGCGCCGTTAATGTATGAAGCGGGTGCGACCCACAGTGATGTATGTCCCAAAACTGACCCTCTGCTTCCGTCTTTTGTGCAGGTAAGAGCTCCAGACGACCATATGAACGACTAGAATGAGCTAGGAAACAAAGTGGAGGCAAGGCATGAGCAAAACAACCCAACGATGGAGCACCCAATTGCAGCGAGTCATGAGTCACTAGGAAAGTGTAAGGACCCAGGTGCCTTCACAGTCACTTGTGGTATTGGTGAGACACAAATTCATCATTGTTTAATTGATTTGGGTGCTGCCACTAACGCTATGCCATACTCGTTATACTGTTCTCTGAAACTAGGACCACTGAAACCTCCTAAACTGTTGGTAGAGTTAGGAGATAAATCTCGTGTTCGTTCTGTTGGTTTACTTGAGGATCTAACACTCTGTGTAGGAGACCTCGTTGTTCCTGCAGACTTCTATGTTTTGCAGATGAGAGATGATAGAGATGATGATCCTCCGACACTTATCTTGGGACGTCCGTTCTTCTTCGCCACCAAAACCAAGATTGACATGGACACATGCTTGTTGTCACTTGCGTATGGTGGCAAGACATCGAATTTTTATATCTATGTGGATGGTGACCACCCGAGCACGAAGAAACCACCATACATAGTGAACACTTCGTACCTTGGTGTCCTACTTCCAGACTCACCAGATGAGACTAGATGTGCAACTAGATCAGTAGCTATGATCGAAGTGTCCTCGCAGACCCAGGAGGATGTGAAGGCGAACCCGCCTGATCGATGGAGAGCAGACACGAGCACACCATTCCACGAAGGTTATGAGCAGAGTGAAGTACCAGCTAAGGCGAAATGATCTCACACGACTATGGGATCCTAACTTGTGATCCCTAACGAGATATCGTCGAGCCAACGACGTAAAACAAAGGCGCTCGCAGAGAGGCAGTCCAGAAAATTTTTCTTTTTTTTCTTTTTTTTATGAGTCATGTTTTTTCATTGTCTTTTGGAAAAAAAGATGTTTTTTTCATGCAGGAAACAGGTGCAACTCATTACGGATCGCGCCGAGCATAGACATTAGAGGCACGCCCACAGGCAACATTAGTGGCGCGCCGAGTGTGAACATTAAGGCGTTGACCGTACCCATAATGTCTATTGTGGGCGTGGTTGACCATTGACCAATGTTGACCGACATGTTTGACCAGAATTCTCACCATCACGCGACGAAACGAAGGGAGTGCATGTTCACCTTTATTCTCTATTTACTTTTTCCCTATGTTTGTGTGTCTTGCATTGTTGTGTCTTTGAACTTAAGTTGTACCGTGAGGACACGACTTGGTTCAAAAGTGTGGGGTGAGAGAGTCAGTCTGTCTGTTGTGTCAACATATTTATTTTTCTTGCATATTGTACTGTGTCAGCACGTTTCCCGTTAATTTTTTTTTGAAAAGTATGAATTCCTCTCTATTTCTTGGATATGCAGTATTGGATGTTGATGATGTGAAATAGATGATGTTGATTAGATGTATTTCTCTCGTGAAATCTGAATTGTGCTTTTACATGTGAATTTAACCCACTACGTGTCCTTTTGAGTTGAGATAAACATGGAAGTGGAGTTGATAAAAATGTTCTAGAGAGACTTGACGAAGCATTCAAATGACCGAATTTCGAGTTATATGGTTATATGGATTTTGTGAAGGCTAGCACTTCGAGACGATCTGGTTCAGAATGTGCTCCGCCGCTGCAGCGTTTATGTAGGTGGACGGGACAGGAAAACAGACCGTTCTATCTCTAGTCCGAAGTAATCGGGAAAAGGTGGAGGGCCCCCATCTTGACTCGCGTCAAAAAGGTCGAGGATGAGAAAGAGCGGGGAGGTATTTCCATATGCTTGCGGGCGATGATTGGACCTCTTTCAAAGGAAAAAGAAGAAAAATGACAAGCTATTCACAACAAAAGAGCGAAGCTAAAGAAAAAAAAATCAAATCAGCCAAATTGTGAAGATCTACACAAATAAAAGTGAAGTAAATCGTTCATACACAAGAGCCAAAGGCCAAGAAAGTTCACTACATCTAAAGCTGTCAATCAAAAGATAAATGAAAACTCAAAAACCTTGAAGCTTGAATGAATCATGTGCCAGAAAAAGTAATGAAGTATAACTATATAGCTAGAGTTCGAAACAACGAATGCATATCATGGGTCTAAAAAGGACTATCTCCAATTCATCCGAATTGGTTTGGATTTCAGCCCAAAGGTAACACGTATCAAGTTATTTCTATGTGAAACATGATGATTTGAGTAATGATTGAGTTATGCGTGGAAAAGTTGAATCTAATCTAGCAACTCATATTCATGTAGTATTATTCAGGACATCGAAGAAATTGTAGTGTTATATTTATTTTCCTTCTATTACTTGTTCTTGTTCGGGATCAACTAATCATGTTTGTTTCGACGTTTTTATATGCGAACATTTACTTTTTAGTATTGTTTTGCATTTCAGGTGTTTCGGAAGCTCTGGGAGGAAACACGCATAAAAGACGACATTTCATGCCAAAAACACCACAGTGGCGCGGATCAGACCTTCAGAGGTTCGATGGCGTGCTGTGAATAAACCGCTTAGCAGAAAAATATGAGTCATGCGTCATTACGTAACTGACTCGATTCCCCACAACTGTCTAGTTCACACCGAGAGCAACCGAGGTCATATAGAAGGTCAAATCCAGAGTCGAAGTCGAAACTGTGACGCAGAAGGAGAATCAAACTCAGTGTGGATCGCGCCCTATGAAGACATTAGCTCGATGTTAATGTCTTGCCACGACCCGATAGAAGAGTCCAGACCGGCGCTTGACACTTATGCCAAATGTCAAGCAATCCTCTACATCAGTCTAACAAATATTGATAGATTATTCATAAAAGATATCATATGACTGAGTATCAGTATAATACAACGGAAATAAAAATAACAAAACTAAGATCCTGCTCATGTACCACAGAGCGAACATCTAAAGTGGAAGGAAATAAATAACTGAAAGGACTCCAATGAGAGAACTAGATGGATGACACCATACTCGAACAACTCTCGGACCACGAAATGCGATAACTCCCAAATTAGCAGTTCACTCATCTGAAAATTTAGGGAAAATGAGAGGGGGTGAGTCGGGGGACTCAGTAAGTAAATAATATATTCTATTACCATGGGTTTATCAAATATGTCTTTCCTTATTACTTATTACGTAACAAGATTCAACTTTAAATGAAATATAGAATGCACATAAATTGATGAATGCATGAATGCACGTAAATTAATGAATGCACGATGATGCACATGTTGATGCACTGTAGTCGATCGATCGTACTATCCATCTGATATAGACCGCTCTCTGGGCCACCAACGCGTTTCACCAGACCGTCCGTTGGTCAACTCATACCGTCATCTATATCAGAGTCAACTGTTATGTTACCTCAGCTGGACCGTTACGTCTCGCCGTCACCCAACTTATCTCAGTATAGTACTGGGCCATTACGTCTCGCCGTCACCTCAATACTCATATCACATATCATGTCCATAATGATGCATATCGTGTATGCAAATGATGTGTATGCAATAATGCACATATCCATATCACAAAATTTCATCATCTGCTATCTCATACATATTAACCATTTATAGTGAATATACGTCCTTAACTGAGTATCATCTTTAATAAATAATTAATCGATACGATAATAAAATATATTATAAACTTACCTGCTTCCAGCTCAATTCCTATACAGTATGCAACACAGCGATCAATTTGCTTGACGCTCCATATTCGTAAAGTCACCTATGTACATATGAAATATCAGCTCAAGTTTATATGATTGAATCTTCACCAACCCTTATCATAATTGACGATACTAGTCTCTTATGACAATCATCCGAAGCGGCATGCCTTAACTAATCAAAAACGCAATCCATTCACAATACAATCACCACGTTTATCTCAAGGTAGGCTCATACAACTCCAATGGCTCAATCTATAACATCTAGAGTAATCCAAATTCTAGCACCTCATGATAAACATCCTCGGCTAGCTGCACCCATATTCCTCTTACTCATATTTTAATCTCATCCAATTTCTTTCTGAGTCATATTGGCAATCTATGACCATCCACAACAAGGTGTATATATAGATACACGTCAATTATGCTTCCCAAACCTCACCAGTCACAATTCAACCAACCATAAACTAATAGCACTTCTTAAACTAATGGTACTTCTTAACTCTACTGCCATACAACCAAAATCAGCTCCAATCAGACAACAAAAGATTAGCACAATTCAAAGGCTCATCTTGTACTCTACAGCGGTCCATAATCTTGCCAAATATCAACTCCAATCCATTTAATATCAATTTATGCACTTATGTCCTTTTATTCGGCAACTTAACCAATTAAAACTCAACAAATAACCCATATGATTCAATACACAATTAACCTCGCAGTAGATGATATTAAACTTGGCCTAACAGAACTTTATTTCCAAACCAACCTATTTTTTGCACCCCAGATCATGTTCAATAATTGATGTTTATCAATCTCATTGATACACCTAAATATTCCCCACATCACTACCTTCATTTACTTCACAGAATCAACACATAGTTTTGAGTAAAATCAAGCACCTGTGCTTTTTTGGTCTCGGTTGAACCTCAGCATAAATCCATACAAAATCAACCTGACTAAATATGAACAACCGCTTGACAAAATGATTAACTCACCATGGTTTCTTCTGCCGGCCACCAAAAGCCCAAAAAACTTAAGCCACCTCAAGCTTATCCCACTCTTCTTTCCGATTCCTTGAACGACAGTCGACAACTCATCCATAGCATCGGTTAGGTTCCGCCCTTCGTCCCTTCATCTTCACCCGTAGTCACCGCCTCTGTTAACTTTAATCAACGATTCACTCGTGAATCGAAGCTCTAAATTTTCTACGAAATTGGGCAAACAACGACTTAGGCCTTGCAGTATTATCCCGCACAGCCGTTGCTGCCCCAAAGAGTCAAATGGCGTTCATTGCTCCCGCAAGACGAGCCCTAGCATCCTCCCTCCGCCGGTCCCGTTTCGACCTCCCCCAGCTCTGATCAATTTTAGCGTGATGATATCAATCGCAATTTCTTCCCCTTTCCAGAACCCTCCTCCAATCAATTTCATAGGAGTATTTTGGAAGCCCCTCCGTTCTTCTCGAACAGTCTCTAATATTTATATTATTATCTTTATTATTATTTTATTTTTTTCAAAAGCCAAAGGTAAATGGAAATATTTGATTTCGGGGTATATCATGTCTGAAGCGAGCGCGGCGTAATGTATACAGTGGGCGCGGCTACTAAAGTTGCTGTTGGGCGCGGAGAACCCGACGACGTGCTGACGTCAGCAGTCCGTGTGATGACGTCAGCAATATGTGTGATAACGTCAAAAATATTTGTGTTTGCTGTCATGACAATGAGTAACTAAATTCATGTTTCAATTTAGGGTTTCGTGCATTGTGAACGCGTTTTGAGATTTTTGTTCTTAATGTAATTTTATATTTTACTAGTTCTTGTGCTCATTCTTATGAATTAAATTGTTAGACTAAGTGGAAGTGTAGGCACTAAAAGTTTAAGGACCAAATCAATATTATTAAAGTATAAATGGGCTGGCTCACAAGGGATATTTGGGTCAAAGCTACAAGCCCGGTCCATGAGTTAGACTCAACCCAAAGCACGGGCCCAATCTCAAGCCCACTAGTGAACTCTATAAATAGAGCACTTCACTTCACAAACGAGGCATTCTGAAATTTGAGAAGAAAACAGAGAGAAGAGTGCTCTCAAAGGAAGCGTCAGCCGCCAACAACCGACAAGTGCGTGCTGCCAGCCTAAGCATCCCAACGTCGTCTACTAGAGCATCCAACCGCAACGCAAGCACGTGAGACCAAGTCCCCGCGACCCTTACTTCGCTGCGCATGTGAGATCAAGTCATCAAGACCCTCGCTACGCAAGACACGTTGCGCTACGCCTTCATCCGCACACATCAAGCTGAGTAGACCGAAGCAAGCAATACAGTAGAATCAGAGGAGCATTTGAGATTACGAACACAACTTCTGCTTCAAGCATAAATCATTTGTAAAACATTATTTTGTATTTGATATGAAATATTGTGACCTACAAATTTTGGTGAACCCTACGTGAAGTCTCTACCTCTCATCCCTACGCTAAAGCTAAGATGTCTGCTCAACCTACCAGTCCACAAACTCCCAAGAAGACTTACGCCGCAACTGTGGCTCAACCAACCGGCACCTGCACAAGAGGGATGGCTCAGAGGATGGCTGTCAATGCCGCTGCTGCAAGCCTACGAGCTTCTCAAGTGCCAAGGAGGGAATGCACATATATCGTTGCTTCCATCATGGCTGCAGCTACGGCAGTGATTGCCTCCAACTCCCCACGACACAAGGGAAGTGTGAAAGCTGACGGAACACCCTCACCAAAAGCGAAGGTGCCTCTGCCAAAGCAAGCCGAGACACCCAAACCCTGTGTAGCTTCTGTCATGACCATAGGCACCAAGACCATGGAGGAGCAGATGCAAAAACTAAGAGAGATGCTTGAGCTAGTCCTGAAAGACAACCAGGAGAAGAACAAGAAGCTTGAAGAGCTCCAGAGAGAGGTGGTTGGGCTCGGGAAACAAAAGGTTGAAGAAGTCAATCCGACGGTAGAAGATGATGACGCTAATAAGATGATCCCTTTAGAAACCAACATGAACGGAGGTGTTGCGTGCAACGAAGACCAACTTCAAGTGCTGATAGCCAACGTGGTCGAGAGCCAGCTAAGTGGAGATTCTTCTGGTGGTGCACGCTGTGCCAAACCCTACAGCAAGAGGATAGACGGTCTGCGCATGCCACAGGGATATCATCCCCCCAAGCTCCAACAGTTTGACGGAAAAGGAAGTCCGAAGCAACATGTTGCCCACTTCGTAGAAACGTGTAACAACGCGGGAACTGAAGGGGATCTGCTGGTCAAACAATTTGTGCGGTCTCTAAAGGGCATTGCTTTCGATTGGTACACTGACTTGGAGGCAGAGTCTATTGACAGCTGGAGTCAGATGGAGGACGAATTCTTCAACCGATTCTATAGCACCAGAAGGGTTGTCAGTATGAGTGAACTGACGAATACGAAACAATGGGAAGAGGAACCTGTGGTTGACTATATCAACCGCTGGCGTTCATTATGCCTTGAATGTAAAGATCGCATCAGCGAGACGTCAGCTGTAGAGATGTGCATTGACGGAGCCCACTGCACTGTCGTTAAGGTGCAATGTTCTCTGTGCAAAATAAATTTATAGTTTCCGCTACTCGCGACTACACTACTGGGTAGTAAGTGGTAAGTAGGGGTCGAACCCAAGGGAATTAGGGAGATAATTGTTCTTTGAGGGGATTATTCAGCGGGAGGGCGTATTTTAGGTTGGTTGGTTGGTTTTAAAGCTACCAGCTAAGTGATTGATTGGTTGGTTGGTTGGTTTTAGTACTGGAAAGTAACTGATAATTATTACAATTAAAAGAAAGCGTTCGGTTTCAGGGGCCTTGTATTATATCCTGTTTATCATTGACCCTTAGTGAATCTTCTAAGTATTCAAACGTGTATCAAGGCCTTTTCCGGCGCTCGATTTGCCACACTGTCTAGTCTTTCGCAAAAGTGTTCGAAAGTGAATCAAGGCCATTTCAAGCACTCGACTTGCAACACTGTCTAATCTTTTGCAAAAAACGTAAAGCCCTTGTTCTACTTAGACTAGCACCCCATTTCAAGGTATACTAGCCTGTGTGCATCCATTTTGGGTTGTCTTTTTCGATTTACCCAAAATGGTGTTTGAGAGAGATCAAACTCCTCAGATAAGCTTTGCCATTTCAAGCATCCACTTACCCGAGTATGTTTACGAACTTCCACAGAAGAGCTTTGCCATTTCAAGCATCCACTCAACCTTGGAAGTTCTGATCTAATATATGGCACATAGAACAAGTTTTGAATACAAAGACGAGACACTAAATTAATAGTCTAAAACATTTTATAATACAAGTCCACCCCTTCTACCGAACGACTAGTTTAGCTACTATTTATCACGCTAAACATTATAACTAAGGAATTGGAAATTAAAGACGGTAAATAAATATTAAAATACTTACAACCGTTGAAGCGCCAAGGGAGCAATCTTTTATTTCCAAAGCCAAACTTACAAAACTTAGAGAGATAAGTGAAATGTTGATTTTTGGATGATACAAATGAGGAGGAGGAGGGTTGTATTTATAGGCTAAGGGAGGAGAAATGGATGGAGGAGATGGCATCCATGTGTTTTTGATCCAAGGGAGGAGGAGGAGGAGCAAGGAGGAGCCGCCACATGGGGGAGGAGGAAAGCCGCCGGTCACCATGAGGGGAGGAGCCGCCGGTTGCCGGTTGCCATGGAGGGAGGAGCTCCTCCCTTGGCCACCTCCAAGCAAGGTGGTCGGTCACTTTGTCCAAGAGTGCATTTTGATAGTTGATTTGGAATGGCCAAGTGATTTTAAGGCTAATGGTCGAGCCAGATTTTCCAAATTCCATGGTTTGGTCGAGCAACTTGGTTTTGGTGCCTACGCGCGGGGCTTTTGCTTTGGACTTGAATGCGGGCCATCTGCCAATGGGCGTTCGCCTTAGAGTTTCGACATCTTCCACCTTATTTTCCATTTGGAACATTTTGGTCGAGGTGGAATTGTCAGAAGAGGTGGTTTGCTCGAGCAACCTGAATTGAGTGTTTGGTCAGCTCGGCGGAGGGCCTGGAACTGCTTCAACCGGTCGGGTGGTTCTGAGGCATTTTCCTACCCGGTCGGTTGAGTCTTCAATGTGATATTTTTGGCTTAAAATCCTCTTTGGTTTGATTTGGAGTGATTCAATGTCAGGATCCTTGAGATTTCTTCAGTCAGCGTCTGATCTTGACCTTGGAATGACTCTTGATATCTTTTCAGCTTTAAAAACTCCTCCTTAGCCTGTATTCTCTCTAAGCTCTGAAATACCCTGTAGAAATATATCGGAACTAACAAGCAAAAGTTAAATAGACCAACAGTCTAATTTGGTGGGTTTTACTGTGTTTTTGATTCGTATAATTATGGTCCATCAGATCACCCCACACTTTTAGTTGTTCGTCCCGAACAATGCTATTAAAGGGCGGCACTCTAAGTTGGTTTTGGAATATGAAAATTAGACTGTGGTACTTGATCTATCCTAATTCATGCATTACTACTTATTACCAAATTAAACTGCGTAAATAAATAGAAGAAACTTAATACTTGTACCTCCGTGCTGAGATGCAAATTATATTGGATGTTTCGAGAGATAGCCCTTTTTAGGCTCCTGGACTGCAACCTCGGGATTGTTTCTCACTATATGGTTTCCTTGTAGCTTTCTCTAGCACGTGATTTGGTTCGGGTTTCACTGGTTTGAGTACTTTGATTTTTCTTTTGGCGAGGGACTGCTTTTGTAGTGAATCGGCATTTGGCCTTTGATTTGACTCTTTGAGTACTTCACTTTTTTGTTTGGTTAAAACCTTCACAATTTTGGGCCTTTGGCCTCTTGATTTGCTTCTTCGAGCTTTTCGCCTTTTTGTGGCTTTGCTAGTCCATTTTCTCAAGCCTTTTTGGGAGGTCCAATCATCGCCCGCAAGCATATGGAAATACCTCCCCGCTCCTCTCATCGTTTTTGTTTAGCGCGGGTCAAGATGAGGGTCGCTCATCTATTTTCTCGGCTACTTTAACTAGAGAGAGGACGGTCTGATTCCCGTCCTCGCCTTTTCTTTTCTTTTTGCATAAACACTGCATGGCGGAGATGACTTCAATCTTCACTGAAACCCGAAGTGCAGCCTCCACTGACTTCGAAAACCATATAGTTTGATCTGATCCTTTGATTGCTTGCCAAGCCTCTCTAGGGCGATTTATGTCAACTCCACATCCCTAGTTTATCTCGGCACAAAGGACAAATGAAAAGTTACGTTCTAAGTTTTTAGACAGTTGAATTTTCACAAGGTAAATGCATGAATTTCGGTCTATCTTTTTCACATTCTTAAGTTCATATTTTCAAAAAGATACTATTAAAAATGAAAACAGCAAGCATGTTATTTATATACAACGGTGGTTCTCACCCCACACTTTTGAACGAAGGCGTGCCTTAGTTCAAAAGTCATGCAAGCTAACATATATATGTGAGAATTACTAAGACAGAAAATTAAATGACAGAATTTAAATGACAGAAAGTAAGATAGTGTCGGGTTACCTCCCGACCAGTGCCTTTGTTTAACGTCGTTGGCTCGACGATACCTCGTTGTGGATTACTGGTTTGGGTCCCATGGGTGGCTCAGGTCGTATTTTGCCACCGTTCCTGTGTTGCTTCTTGCCTTGCCTCTTCCCGATTTCTTGCGAGATGATGTGCTTGGGTCAGGACTCCTTTGTTTTGGGATCTTTTCTTTCCAATACCCCGAAGGGGGTGAGGGACCTTCCACTACTAGCCTTTTGGAGTTCTTGTATTTGGGACTGCCTAGTCCAGCTACGGTGTAACACTGCTCCATCGAGGAGTCATTCTGCAGAGGCCCTTTTCCCATCCTCTTTTCAGCCTCTTCATGGATCACATAGTTTTCAGCGATTTGTCTATTGATCGAAGGGAAAAGTTGGGAAGCTTGCATTTTAAGGCTTGGTTCTGCCTCATTATGATTGTCAGTGAGGAACTGGTCGTAGATAGTCTCGGCTGCCCGGGTAATGATAGTCGGGTATGAATTGGGCAGTTCGTCAGTGGTGTTCTGGGCTTCCTCCTCTGATGGCACGGTCTCAAGTTCCCATGAAGGCTTTTCCTCGTTGCTTCCGGTGCTTTCTATATCTGATTCTTCTGATGGCTCAGGTGTGATTTCCAATGTAGGCTCTTCTTCAGAGCTTTCTGCATCTGATTCGTCCATCTCGTCCTTTGTAATGCCTTCTTCATTCCTTTCTGGGCTAGCCTCTATCACTCACGATCACGTCGCGCTATGACACTCAAATTGTGTCGCACAACATGATCATGAGGGGGCAATTTGTAGGCACTAAAAGTTTAAGGACCAAATCAATATTATTCAAGTATAAATGGGCTGGCTCACAAGGGATATTTGGGTCAAAGCTACAAGCCCGGTCCATGAGTTAGACTCAACCCAAAGCACGGGCCCAATCTCAAGCCCACTAGTGAACTCTATAAATAGAGCACTTCACTTCACAAACGAGGCATTCTGAAATTTGAGAAGAAAACAGAGAGAAGAGTGCTCTCAAAGGAAGCGTCAGTCGCCAGCAACCGACAAGTGCGTGCTGCCAGCCTAAGCATCCCAACGTCGTCTACTAGAGCATCCAACCGCAACGCAAGCACGTGAGACCAAGTCCCCGCGACCCTTACTTCGCTGCGCATGTGAGATCAAGTCATCAAGACCCTCGCTACGCAAGACACGTTGCGCTACGCCTTCATCCGCACACATCAAGCTGAGTAGACCGAAGCAAGCAATACAGTAGAATCAGAGGAGCATTTGAGATTACGAACACAACTTCTGCTTCAAGCATAAATCATTTGTAAAACATTATTTTGTATTTGATACGAAATATTGTGACCTACAGGAAGCTTTGTCGAACAACTAATTCTTACCGTTAATATCTACTGGATACTTTGTCGTAAAGGTAGATAGTAACACCTAAGCTAAATAATACCTTTCTCGGATTATTTAGTTTAGGAGAGAACTGGAAGTCTAACACCTTTGTCGGGTTAGATTGTGGCGTATCACCTTTGTCGTGATACTTGGGTTGTTACCTTTGTCGGAACGACCACACTTTAAAATATAAGATTGATCATTAGATATCTACGCTAACCAGTGGCGGTGCTAGGGGGCCTGGGGGGGGGGGGCAGGACCCCTCTCAAATTTCGCAAAAAAAAATTTACATGTAAAATTATATATGTTTCTTGAAAAATTTGATCAAACATCTACCTTCGGTCACTATTTTGTGAGCTTAACCTCTGAATTTCATTATGGAGTAAACATAAAAGTTATAGAACATTCAATTAGCTTTCTACACATATAAAAAACATCTTAAACAGACACCGGATGACGCCTCTATGAGCTTTCGAAGGTTGGCTCGGACCCCCTCGATTTCGACTAATTTCAATCAATCATCCATCTTTGGTGACTGTTTTTATCAGCTTAACCGCCAAATTTCATCTTTAAGTAAACATGAAAGTTGTAGAGCATTCAATTAGATTTATATACATATATGGATCATCTTCAACGGACACCGGATGACGCCTCTATGAGCTTTAGAAGATTGGCTCAGACCCCTAAATTTTGACAATTTTTAATTAATCATCTATCTTTGGTCGCTATTTTTATCGGCTTAACCTTCGAATTTCATCTTGAGTTAAACATGAAAGTTATAGAACATTCAATTAGCTTTCGATCCATATGTAGATCATCTTTAATGGACATCGGATTACACCTTTATAAGCTTCAGAAGATTGGCTGATCATTAGCGGACCTTGTTGTTCTTGTTATTCGAAAAAAATCACCAGATCATTAGCGGACCTTTTTTTTGCCGGCTCCAACTTATGTCCTTATTGTTCGAAAAAAAAATTGGGACCCCCCTCGGACGAAGCTCTGGATCCGCCACTGATGCTAACCGTGTCATAATAGAAATCCTAGACTGAATATTCTCGCTGATTGAAAACTCTAATCACTACTACAGAACACACCTTATGCAACGGTTCCGAGGTAGCTTATGCAACGGTTCCTCATCCGTTGCATAAGCTACCGTTGCATAACATCCCACCATTATGCAACGGTTTGTTGTTAGAACCGTTCCATAACATCCCACCATTATGCAACGGTTCCAACAACAAACCGTTGCACACGATCATACATTATGCAACGGTTTGGTGCTCGAACCGTTGCATAATGTATGATCTTATGCAACGGTTATACCAAACCGTTGCGTAAAATATGAAAAAAAATTGGACAGATTTTAGCTGTTTTAGCTCAAATGCGCCTGAAAAATTGAATACAAATTCTAAACAAAATTTAATACCATGCTGTTACACATTTCCAAACATGGAAATACTTTCATTTCACTCAAAATACAACGTCCATTCATACAAGTCAATATGTACAACCATCCATATACACTGATTTATACAAACTTCACAATAAACAATTCACATGTAAACACTATGTTCGAATAAGTAGTTGTACAAGTAGGCGGCGATCTCATCTCGCACGTCTTGTACCTATCCCAACTCATATGCTTGTGCCCCATTAGGAAAAACCTATAACAAATAAGAAGACGATAACATGAATATATATAAAAAAAATAGAGTTAGAACAAACCTAACCTAGAACATGGATTTTAGAACAAACGTAGCTAGAACATGGATTTAGAACAAACCTAACTAGAACATGGATTTAGAACAAACGTAGCTAGAACATGGATTTAGAACAACCTAACTAGAACATGGATTGAGAAAAAAAATAAATAAGAGAACACACAACCTAGCTACATTTGTCACCATTCTAATAGAGTGGGACGAGACTAGCATGCTTACTTGGTCAAAGTTCTCCACATATGCACCGTTATTAGCACGAACAAATTCCATTATGTCCCGAATATTTCTCAGAACATAATAACCGCATAAATTACTACCTTCGGGTTGTTTCGGACACTGCATTATAAGTAATCACAGTTAACACTTTATTAATAAAAATTACAAGAATATTAAAGGAATGCTTTACCTATGAATAGTACCGTCACTATCTTCCATTCGACTCGACGATCAATCCTCGGATTACATCCTTGATAGTATCGTTGCAACCCCCTAAAATAAATAACAATACGTAATTAGTGACTGTCAATGCAAGTCACAAAACAATAGTAACTTCGAAACTTACGAGTCCACTAAAGCTTTGCATCGCTGTGTATAACGGTGACGCCTTCTAAGGAGTTGAACCAATGGACTACCCCTTGGTTGGGGAAGATAACGCACAACATCCGGTGAATCCTACATCAACGAACTAAATTCATACAACCCATATTTCAAAAAACAGGTAATATAGTACAAGTAATTTATGTACTTACGCCGCAACATTTATATAAGGCATGAAGTAGCAATAATTGCGATTTTTGTCTGGCATAATAAGTCTTGATACAAACGCCTCCAGCCTCTCATTTATGTGATTGGAAGGGCTCACGGTCGTGGGATTGAAGAACCTGAATCGAACCTCTGAATCAATCATTTGATTGTATAAAGAACTACAAAATGAAAAACTTGTAAAGTTAGACCTTCTGCAACAAATGATGAACAACTAATGACAAGAGTATTACCATATATATAAATCACAATGTGAGTTCGACAACGGTGCCAATGCATATATATCACGGGCGTCATCTGGGCCCACTGTGGAAGTGTAGTCGTCACCGAACACTTCGTCAGCGATGCGTACTCTAACAACGTCTCTGCCTAAGTTAAAGTACATGTCGAGTAGAAATCGACAGTCGATGGAATAATTGTCTACTTCATCATTTAAAGCCGGTGGCAAGTGGTAGTACAGTTGCATGGTATATGCCTGAATTTCGAATGTTAGTAAATAATTCAAATAAAATCTGATAAATTAAATTATGGAAAGATGGTTCAAATATTTGATTTTATTACCCTTATGTGTTTTCAATCAAGTGCTTCGGCCATGCCACCAAGTCTGATTTCTCCTGTGCATCTCGTGTTGTCTTTAATGTCTCTCCATGGGGAATTGGCAGTTCAAAATTCTGACCAAGTGCATTGTCGACCTTCACCTTCACCATTTCGTCGGGTAGTGAAATAGAACGTAGCAAACGACCGTTCATGACTCGACCGATAGCCACTAGTCGTCTCTCATCATTAAGTCTGTCTTCGATATATAATAGGCTTCTTAGCCCAATCTGTCAACGTAAATAAATTTAAAATGTTTACATTTGTAAGAAAAATATAAACCAAATAGTAAGGAAATAATGACTTTAAAAATCTCCAAGTACCTCAGGTATATTCTTCCAAGGGTCCTTACCTGTGGGAGCATCGGTGAAGCAGTATTGACTCTGTCGATCAGACGGCTGAGTGCGAATAGCACTAGAACTGGGTGTCGCCCTCGAAGAGGTAGAGCTAGGTAATCCAATCCTCCATGAAATGTGTGACCCGAGTCCTCGGGTACGTCCAGGGTGCTCATCCGTGCCAATAGCCTCCGTCAATATGTCACGTCGGTCTTGAGAAGAAAATTCTCCTCGAGCGGCCATTTCCACTAAATCATCCTATTATTTCAGAAAATTACCAATAGTTAGTGTATAATTTTAAAAAACTTAGCTATTAAAACACACATAAGTAACTTACAATCTTGGTAGCCACTCCTTGAGATGCCTCAGAGACGAACTCAGCATTTTTTCTCATTCGTCCCCTCTTCCACAAATCACGCCTCTCTATAGAGACATTAGAAGCTTGTTCCTCTTGAATTGCAGACGCGCGTCGTCTGACGCGTCAAATTTAATATTTATAATTTCCCTACAATAGGCTAGTAAAGCGGCAAGTAGGGGTCGAACCCAAGAGAGCTGGTGCGTTGAAGCTGTAACTGTAAACAATTAAAGGAAAGAGGGTGTGAGTGATTATGAGTGCAAGAGACGAAAATAGCAAGAAAGATTCGATAAGAGAGAACATTCAGCTTAGGGTTTCTATTGTGACATGTTTATCATTGGCTGCTAAATATCTAATCTCATGTTTCTAAGTGTGGTTGTTCCGACAAAGGTAACAACCCAAGTATCCCGACAAGGGTGATACGCCACAATCTAACCCGACAAAGGTGTTAGACTTCTAGTTCTTTCCTAAACTTAATAATCCGACAAATGTATTATTTAGCCTAGGTGTTACGATCTACCTTTACGATAAAGTTTCCAGTAGATATTAACGGTAAGAATTAATTGTTCAATTAAGCTTTGCGACAAAACTTCCACTTAATCTAACAAGTTAATTTATGTAATGAAGCAAGAACCAGTAAAACATAAAATAGCATTAAGAACGAAGTCTCAAAACATGTGTCACAATGAACGAAACCCTAAACTGAATTAAAGGTTTAGCTACACATAATTATGGAAAAACGCATAATGAAAGTAGGGAAATCTTCTCTCTCGTCGAAAGCTTGCGTCTTCTCCAGAGCCGTCTTGGTCTTCGTAGAATGATGGATATATGAGATTGTTTGATACTGCAAACCCTAGCCCAAGCTTCTTATTTATAGCAAAACTGTATTCCCAAATCTGGTTTTGGGTTGAATTATCACTTGGGTTTCCAAATCTGATTTTTGGGCTAGAATTATCAACTTTCGGGCTGCTGACATCATCAAACGGACTGCTGACGTCATCATCTCGTCGACTGGGCGCGTTCGGGAGCAACGTTATCGGCGCGTTCGTAAGCAACATTAGCGTTAACGCTAATGTCTCTTGCGGACGCGATATGCACTCAGTCTCAACTTCGTCTCTTGATTTGACCATCTAAACGACCTCGGATGCTCTTGGTGTGAACTATAGAGTTGTAGGGAATTGAGTTAGCTACGCAACGGCATATGACTCGTATTTTTCTGATCAGCGGTTCATTCCCAGCGCTCCGTCGAAGGTCCAAAGGTCTTATCTGAAACTGTGATGTTTTTGGCATGAAAAGCCATCTTTTATGCGCGTTTCCTCCTAGAGCTTCCGAAACACCTGAAATGCAAAACAACACTAAGAAGTAACTGTTCGCATAATAAAGTGTCGAAATAAATGGGTTTAGTTGATTCGACGAGTCGTATAAATACGACTCCTCAAACCACCTCACACTTAAACTTGTTCGTCCCGAACAAGAACTAAGTCATAGAAGGAAAATAAATGTAACACCATAATTTCTTCGACGTCCTAGATAATGCTACATGAATATGAGTGGCTAGTCTAGACTCGCTTTTCTATGCATAACTCAATCGCTACTAGAATCATCATGCTCAACATAGAATTAACTTTGACACATGTTACCTTTGAGCTGAAATTCAAATCAATTCGGATGAATGGGAGATAGTCCTCTTTAGACCCATGATCTGCACTCGTTGCCCCGAACTCTAGCTATATGGTTATATTTCATTACTTTTTCTTGCACGTGATTCATTCGAGCTTCAAGGTTTCCTGCGTTTTTTTTTTGTTGGACAGCTTTTGTAGTGACTTTCTTTGGCCCTTGGCTCTTGATGTAACAATGATGTACTTCACTTGATTGCATGTAGAACTTTCACAATTTGGCTGATTTTTCTTGAGCTTTGCTCCTTTATTGTGAATTGCTTGTCCTTTTCTCCTTTCTTTTGAAGGAGGTCCAATCATCGCCCGCAAGCATATGGAAATACCTCCCCGCTCTTTCTCATCCTCGACCTTTTTGACGCGAGTCAAGATGAGGGTCGCTCATCTTCTTCCCGGTTACTTCGGACTAGAGATAGGACGGTCTGTTTTCCCGTCCCGCCTACCTACATAAACGCTGCAGCGGCGGAGTTAACTCTGAACCATATCATCTCGAAGTGCTAGCCTCCACGAAATCCACATAACCATATAACTCGAAATTCGGTCCTTTGAATGCTTTGTCAAGTCTCTCTAGGACATTTCTATCAACTCCACATCCATGTTTATCTCAACTCAAAAGGACACGTAGTAGGTTAAATTCACATGTAGTCACACAATTCAAATTTCACAAGAGAAACGCATCTAATCAGCTCGTCTATTTCACGTTATCACATTCAATACCGCATATCCGGGAAATAGAGAGAAATTCATACTTCCAAAATTTTCAAATTTTAAGGGAAACGTGCAGACACTATGCAGGTGCGAAAAATAAACATGCTGACACAACAAACTCTCCCACCCCACACTTTTGAACAAAGCCGTGTCCTCACGGCACGACTTAAATTCAAGACACAACTATGCAAGCAAACAAACGTAGGGAAAACAAGAAGAGAGTAAAAAGTGAACATGCAATTCCCTCGTGTGGTCGCGTAATGTGAATCGCTCTTCCAAGGTTATTTGACATTTTAAACACTTCTGTCGAGCCAGAATTTTCAGATGATGAACTTGGGTCAAGGATTTTGGCAGTGTGCCCATTCTATGCGCACAGGGCTCGCAACGGGTTGGGTCTCCGGGCGACCTTCCAGGACACTATGGGATTTTTCACTTGTCTCGATAAATTGGCCATTTTAAGACTATTGGTCGAGCCAGAATCTCCAATTGGCAAAGTTTGTCCGAGGATTTCCTCCACGTCCTAATTCTGCGCCCGGGACGCTTCGCGCTGGCTCGGCTCGGTCGGCCGGTGTTGGGGCCTGGCGCGCTACACACTGAGGTGCATGTTTCCTGCATAAAAAAACATCTCCTTTCCCAAAAGACAATGTTAGGAACCAGACTCAAGACTCACATAAACGGAAAACGAAATAAAATAAAGACTGAGAAACAAAACTTTTGCCGGGTTGCCTCCCTGCGAGCGCCTTTGTTTTACGTCGTTGGCTCGACGTTACCTCTTTATGGACGTGTGAGTGATTATGAGTGCAAGAGACGAAAATAGCAAGAAAGATTCGATAAGAGAGAACATTCCGCTTAGGGTTTCTATTGTGATATGTTTATCATTGACTGCTAAATATCTAATCTCATGTTTCTAAGTGTAGTTGTTCCGACAAATGTAACAACCCAAGTATCCCGACAAAGGTGATACGCCACAATCTAACCCGACAAAGGTGTTAGACTTCTAGTCCTTTCCTAAACTTAATAATCCGACAAATGTATTATTTAGCCTAGGTGTTACGATCTACTTTTACGACAAAGTTTCCAACAGATATTAACGGTAAGAATTAATTGTTCAATTAAGCTTTGCGACAAAGCTTCCACTTAATCTAACAAGTTAATTTATGTGATGAAGCAAGAACTAGTAAAACATAAAATAGCATTAAGAACGAAGTCTCAAAACATGTGTCACAATGAACGAAACCCTAAACTGAATTAAAGGTTTAGCTACACATAATTATGGAAAAACGCATAATGAAAGTAGGGAAATCTTCTCTCTCGTCGAAAGCTTGCGTCTTCTCCAGAGCTGTCTTGGTCTTCGTAGAATGATGGATATATGAGATTGTTTGATACTGCAAACCCTAGCCCAAGCTTCTTATTTATAGCAAAACTGTATTCCCAAATCTGGTTTTGGGTTGAATTATCACTTGGGTTTCCAAATCTGATTTTTGGGCTAGAATTATCAACTTTCGGGCTGCAGACGTCATCAAACGGACTGCTGACGTCATCATCTCGTCGACGGGACGCGTTCGGCAGCAACATTATCGGCGCGTTCGTAAGCAACATTAGCGTTAACGCTAATGTCACTTGCGGACACGATATGCACTGAGTCCCGACTTCGGCTCTTGATTTGACCATCTAAACGACCTCAGATGCTCTCGGTGTGAACTAGAGAGTTGTAGGGAATTGGTTAGCTACGCAACGGCATATGACTCTTATTTTTCTGATTAGCGGTTCACTCCCAGCGCTCCGTCGAAGTTCCGAAGGTCTAATCTGAAACTGTGATGTTTTTGGCATGAAAAGCCATCTTTTATGCGTGTTTCCTCCCAGAGCTTCCGAAACACCTGAAATGCAAAACAACACTAAGAAGTAACTGTTCGCATAATAAAGTGTCGAAATAAATGAGTTTAGTTGATTCGACGAGTCGTATAAATACGACTCATCAATTGCCCCTGAGAAATTAACTCAGTTATTTTTTCTTTTGCCATTGCCTCTTCCAGTTTTCTATATCCTCCTCGACCCAAGACGTGCATATATATAGTCTTCTTGACCAGATCCTTGTTTGTGTCCCTTAATTTCTTTGCAGCTTCGGAGAGCCTCTGCTCCTTAAAAGTCTTCCAATGATTGGAGTCAATGTACGGATACATTTTCAAAGCATCTTCATCTGTTCCGTCACCGTAAATGTAATCATTTGCGAGCCGTGACTTAAATTGTTTCCACATGTTGCATGCACAGCTAAGCTCCTGATTTTTATGCTCCTCGACTCCATCTAAAATTGCCTGAAAATATATAAAACAAGTTTTAATTAATACAAAACTTAGTTACCATGTTTAAAACAAATACAATGTTAGAATTAAAAAAGCTCTTACAGTTGCCTCTCTCCACACATTGTCTTCAAAATGTTTAGGGACCTTCCTCCAATCGGTGTGTATGATAGGAACACGACATCGAACCAATGTACCCAAGTAGCTCCTCCAATTGTCTGCAACCTTCCCTATTGGATTCCCTCTTCTATTGAATGTGACCGTGGCCTTGGTACCAGCCTCCTTGTGTCTCTTAATGAATTTGCTCATATATACGAGGCCTCTCTTCTTTGGAACTGTACCAGAAGTGACATTATGGTCATCCTCACCGTTGCTGCTGCTGTGTGAAATGGTCATGATCCTGTAAACATGAAATTAAACGTCAGATTAGTTAATCAATAATCCAATTCTCAGAAATAAATAAATAACTACACAAGTCATAAATAACATACACAAATTAAATTCTTAATTGCCGAAAATCATCAAACACCTGATGTGCAGCTGCAAACCACAATCAAAATCGCCAACAACTCGTAGCATTGCATAACAAAGCAAAATGGGCAGTACAGCCCTTCAAATTTCCACTCAACCCTTCAAACATCCAAATCCCGATCCTAAATCGATCAAGCAACACCACACCAAATCTCGATTCAGTTTCAGTATCCATAACCTATTTTGTACGCTTGCTTAATGCAAATTTAGAACCCTACCTGCTGAATCGGAGTGAGGGCGACTGAGGACGAGGTGAGGGATTGGCGACTGAGGGCGAGGTGACGGAGGTCGAGGAACGACAACGAGTGAGAGGAGTGAGCGGATTGACGGACTGGTCGATGAACGACTGAGAGGAGTGAGCGGAGGAGGGGTTCGAGCGGGATTGGAAAACTGACTGAGTTTTGTTTTTCAATTTTAGGTTTAAGTTTATGCATTGGTTGTTCAAAAACCGTTGCATAAGTTGACATTTTAGGCCACGGTTGTTAATCAAACCGTTGCATAATATATACCTTATGCCACGGTTGTTAAGAACCGTTGCTTAAAGTGAACCTTATGCAACGGTTCTTAACAGCCGTGGCATAAGGTATATATTATGCAAAGGTTCTGTAAAACCATTGCATAAGGTTCACTTTAAGCAACGTTTATTTTAAAAACCGTGGCAAAATATCAAAACCGTTGCGTAATGATAAATTGGAACCGTTGCATAAAGTCCTGTCTGTAGTAGTGAATACTTGTTTTTTTCTCTTGTGTTTCCAAGTACTTACTCACAAAACTCCCCCCTTCTTTATTTGTTTACAGTTACAGCTTCACAAACCATCTCTCTTGGGTTCGACCCTGCTTGCCGCTACACTAGCTTTTAGCAGGAGAAATATAAATTTAAGTTTGACGCGTCAGACGACGCACGTCAGGCTGCAAGTGGATTTTCAAAAAGAAACTGAAGGTTGATGAATCGGTAGATAATTTTAAGGTCGATTGGTTATCCAAGGCTTTAGAAAGTGCTGACACAGTCTCATTATATTGAGAAAGTGCTTAAGAAATTCAGTTGTTTGAATGATTCTCCGGTAAGTACTCCCATGGACCCAATTGTGAAGCTTATGCCTAATACGGGCGAAGCTGTTTCGCAAATTGAGTACTCACAAGTCATTGGTTGCCTAATGTATGCAATGACAAGCACAAGGCCCGATATAGCTTATGCAGCGGGCAAGTTGAGTAGATATACTAGTAATCCTAGTACTGATCACTGAGAAATATAAGGCGGGTGCTTAAATACCTTAAGGGAACCATGAATTATGGCTTGACTTATGTTGGATTTCCCTCGGTTTTGGAGGGATATACAGATGCAAGTTGGATCACTAATTTAGAAGATCATTCTTCTACAAGTGGTTGTATATTCTTGCTTGGGGGAGGCGCCATCTCTTGGGCCTCGAAAAAGAAAACTTACATCACCAGCTCCACTATGAAATCTAAGTTCATAGCTTTAGTGGCTAGAATGGCTAAGAAATTTGATTCACGAGATTCCTTTGTGGCCGAATCTAATAGCACCTATTTCTATCCATTGTGATAGTAAGGCAACTTTGGCTAAGGTATATAGCAAAATGTATAATGGTAAATCGAGGCACCTAGGTCGTAGACATACTGCGGTTTGTGAACTAATCACTCACGGGGTGATATCGATTGACTATGTTCGGTCACAACAAAATCTAGCTGATCATTGACAAAGGGATTAGATAGGGACTTGGTACACAAGTCGTGTATAGGGTGGGCTTAAAGCACATTTAAAATCCCTAATGGCAGGACATCCAATTCCCTCTTGGTATGACGCCAAGAGCTGAATTCAATATGGAAAGCCTACACTTAGAGAATTGAAGCACATGTTTAATTGCCTCCCAAGGTATATGCTTGTCTCCTGCAGAGAAATGGTAGGTTGAAGGTTATCTTCTTAATTGATCTTTTGGAAAAAGGCATTGCAGGTGCATGATCGAAAAGAATATACCTATGTAAGTGTGAAGTGAGTCTCTTCAACTAGCTCGTGCTTGGCTAAGGATGCACTTATGAATGGATAGGGACACATGGTTGTAACAGTGTCAAGTTGTACTTGGAATAGTAGTAAACTTGTGTGTGTTTTATTTTCTCGTATTCAAATGGGTTGAAGGGTTCAATTCGTAGAACACTCTGATTCTCGAATATTGGAAGATGTTGCACTATTTGAAATTCAATCGTTACGACATTTCATTTATGCACAAGTTTTGTTTTGTTTGAATACTTTTAGTGTTCAAGAGTATAACCCTAAAATGGGGGAGGATTGTTGGAGATTTTAGGGTTTATGTATGACTAATGATGTGTATGCATACTTAATAAAACAATGTAATTCCGAAATCGTTTGAGCTCTATTTGGAGGACTGATCAGTACAGACCGCGTCCAAGCAACACTTTAAGTGTCGCTCTCAATTAAGACATTAACTGTTTAATGTCTATGTTGAACGCGGTGATAAAGTTGATATTGGGCGTGCAGTGTTTCTGTACCGCTTCCTGTTAAGACGTTGGGGTTGTTGCGTGCTCAGCGCTTAATGTCTTCGCTAGACGCGGCTGTAACGTGAACACTGGGGGCGCAGGGTTCAGTTATAGGTCCGAATCGTTATCAATCTTCGTTCTGATCTGTTCGATAACTAGGGTCTAACTGGTCTCTTACAGTTCGAAAGGGAGTAATTTTTGAGGTCGAATAGTATCGGAGAGTTCGCTGGTGATTTGCTCCATCAATCGGATCGATCTCTAATCGATCATTCACTCGTAATTGATGCCATAATTTTTAAATGTCAGTTAATTATTATATGCACGGTCGGCTCAAAGCCGAGGCTAGGGGTCGACAATGGGCAAGGCAGGGCCGGCCCTGCCCTTACTGAAAGGGCTTAGGGCCGAACAAATGACAATTTTTGAGGGCTTTAAAAAAAATTAGAGCCGGGCCGGGCCGGGCTTCACTCAAAATCTTGACCCTAGAGTCGGCCTTAGGGCCGAACATTGAAAGGGCTTTTAGGGCCGAACCGAACGACCCTTAATTTTAGGGCTGAACTTAGGATCGGGCTTAAAATAAATATTTATCTAGAATATCAATAAAAATCACATTTTTTTATGAAGCACATCAATAAAATAATTACGAAGACGCAAAATATCCGCAGCAACAATTTCATCTTATTCTTTTTTGGGCTGAAATATGAACAACTTGTCATTTGTTAATCCTCTATACTCTGAATAATTAAGCTTATAGTATAAACAACTTGTCATTTGTTAATCCTTAAATTCAAGACTTGAATTGACTCAAAAAAAAAAGAAGACTTGAGCTCCTAGTATCAATACCTTCGGTAATAAGAATTAACTCTTTGCTTCCATCACTTTTCATTTCAAGGCTTTCAGTAATTGGGGTATGAAGCGCCGTTCATTTTAGATTCTAAGAAAATTGATTAATCATCCTATCTGTCAAATTGAAAATATTTTTGTAAATGAGAAACACCATAAACAATGACAAACACAATTTCATTGACCAAATAGGCATCAACTTCATCATATTCAAAAAGTTTCAAAAGGTTACAAAGGCGCAAAATATTATACATCTTCAACTTCAAAAATTAATTTAATTGACTAAGTGTATTGTGTTATTTGTGTATATGTTTTTAAAAATTGACTAGTATATTATAAATTAATTTATACAAGCTAAAATATGGAAGAGCTTAACGATCGGACTTTTTTAGGTCGAACCGAACATAATATTATTAGGTCTTAATTAGGTCGGCTTTTTAGGGCGGACAGGGCCGGGCTGAATTGGGTCATATTTAGGTCGGGCTCGAGGGCCGAACAGGACTTTGAAATCACGGCCTTTGTTCGACTTCGAGCCTTTAGGGCTTATGGCTCGAGGGCTTCAACCTAGGGCCGGACCGGCTTTAAGAGTCGTAGGTCATAGGGTTTTGTGCAAGACTTTTGAGCCCTAGGGCTGAATGTTGACCCCTAGCCGAGGCAACTTAAGTCTTTACTTCTGGTCTCTTACCAAAGCTCCAAAATTACACACGTGGAAAGGCCACATTTTTCAAATTTACACTAAAAGGGCCTCATATTCTAACAAAGTTTATATAGTGGCTTATAATTATATGCCTCATTTTAAGTAGTCTTTCTATTGCCTTATAATAAAATGCCTGATTAATTAATAAGGCTCATTTTTATGATTGACTTTAGGCCGCAAATGGGTGATAGTTCATACTCCATCTTTGTTATTTTCGAGATTTAGATTTAGATTTAGATTTAGAGTTTTTTTTCTTTCAAAATGACCTGTTTGAGTTTCAACATATCCAAAATGACCCAAATGGGTTTGACATTTCAATTTGGCCTATTTTAACAAAACCGGATCCCCAGAATCCGGTTTTCAGTATTTTTAACAAAATCGGATCGCCAGGATTCGGTTTTATGTGCGAATGAGAGGGCGTGAGAGAACTCCACATGTTCTCGTTTGCACATAAAACTGGTTCCTGAGAAACCGGTTTTATTAAAAATAAGTTAAAACTGAAAAGACAAACTCAAATGGATCATTTTAGATATTTCCAAACTCAAAGTTGTCGTTTTTGAAAGAAAAAAAACTCTTAGATTTATACACTCTTCTATTAAACTCTTAAGATCAAAAGGAAAATACGTTACATATTTATAAGTTGTAACCTGAGAGAACATAAACATCGTTTCCTTTTACAACGACATCGTTGGCTTCTCGTAGTAGCCGTGTTCTTGTTGCCGACCAATACACACACACACACACCACATTGCTTGTCCCATAAAGCATCATCACCAATTAGCATAAAGATCTTTCCGCGTATCCAGTTGCAGCAGTCATCAAACACTGATTCGTTTCTTCGTCTTCTGCCAGAAGCTCTGCAAGCTTTGCGCATCTCCCCTGGACCAACAGATCGGATTTGAGATGGAGAGCTCGTCAGAGTTGGTCCCCTTCCCTCTCTTGATTACTCCGATCGAGACTAACTACAGAGCCTGCACCATCCCGTTTAGATTCCCTTCTGATAACCCTAAGAAGGCTACGCCGACTGAGATCGAGTGGATTGATTTGTTCCTCAACTCAGTCCCATCTTACAAGTATGTTGCTCATCTCTCTCTCTTCTAGCTACGAGTGGTTTTGATCATTTTCTACTGATTTTCTGGCTTTAGGGATTTTATATCGATTATGTCCGCTTCCATTTTGGTGTGATTATGAACGTGGATTAGATTTTAAGTGAGATTTTTTTTTTCTGTTTATTTGTCTACTGTCATTTGCTCTTTGTATTGCTGAATGAAGATAATCTAGCAATTTTTAGATACTACTGTTGAGTGAGTAGCGATCAGCTTCAGTACATAGTGATATTTGTTATATTTAGTAGTTTATGTTTTAAGGAGTGTACTTGCTACATAATGCATCTAGGCTGAAGTTTAAGTGAGGGTGAGATCCAGAAAGAGTGATTATGAATGGAATGTAGCAATAGGCTGATGGGTAGCTTCTTGGATGAGACACTATATTCATTGTTTGTTTGTGCCAAAGATTTGATTAAATGACTTGTTTTCGGTTTGCAGGAAACGAGCAGAAAGTGATCCAACAGTTCCCGATGCTAGCATCAGAGCAGAAAAGTTCGCGCAAAGGTATTTGTTATATGTTAGTAATGGATGGCGTTTGTTTGGATAGTATCTTACTCATCGTTTCGATTTTCAAGGTACACTGAAATACTGGAGGACTTGAAGAAAGATCCTGAAAGTAACAATGGGCCACCCGATGGAATTGTAAGCCGTTATTTGTTTACTAATGTTTCCAGTATTGAGATACTGCTGAAGCTAATAGTGATGCAAAGATGTTACTGTTAATTTCTGGTCGATTTGGTAGCTCCTCTGCAGGTTAAGGGAACAGATATTAAGAGAATTGGGACTACCGGACATCTTTAAGAAAGTCAAGGTAAGTGTTAAGTTTTACCGTAGTTGTTTCAGTTTTGTATTCAAGGCTGCATGCTGCAGTTGGTATAATTTCAGTTGAGAAAACAAACTTGTCAAATATGGACAGTGGGTAACTGGATGAGACTACTAGTTTTTATTCTGTTTGATTTGGTGCTATTTTTCTTTAAATGGATCAGGATGAAGAGAATGCTAAGGCCATATCGCTGTTCCCAGAGGTTGTTCGTTTGAATGATGATATTGATGATAGTATCAAGCGCTTGGAGAATCTTGTTAGAGGAATTTTTGCCGGAAACATATTTGATCTTGGCTCTGCAAAGGTCTGTCGATATTGCTCTCTTGTTTGTGAATAAGTCGTAACTATTAGATGTCTCTGATACACAAATCTTTTGCCTTAATCTCTTTAAATATCTTACAGCTTGCAGAAGTTTTCTCAGAGAATGGGATGTCCTTTCTGGCAACTTGTCAAAACATTGTTCCTCGTCCTTGGGTGATTGATGACTTGGATGCTTTCAAACTTAGATGGACCAAGAAATCTTGGAAGAAGGTAATTTCATTGCTTTCGTTTGCTCACCACCTTACCTTTTCTTAGCTGTAGAACTTGATGGCGTAAGCTGCTCCCTAACCAGTGCCCTACTAAACTTTTTACATGGCTCGTTTGTTGTTTACGCCAACTGACTTTTGACTTCTATCTTACTGCTGCAGGCTGTCATTTTTGTTGATAATTCTGGTGCAGATATCATCTTAGGAATTTTGCCATTTGCAAGGGAGCTGCTGAAGCGTGGGACGCAGGTAAAATTAAACTTGGAAATTCTGCTAGAGTAGCGAGGCTGGCATATCATGTATTTCACAACCTAATTCATTTTCACACAACGTTCTCCCTTATCAAGCCTTGTCATGTTTAAAGGTTGTCTTGGCCGCTAATGACTTGCCTGCCATCAATGACGTGACTCACCCAGAGCTGGTTGAGATCATTTCAAAGGTAAGCATAGCTCAGATTTCATGTAACAGTCACAGAGTCATGGTATGGTCTGACATCTTATGTTGCTTGACAGTTGAAGGACGATAAAGGGCTGCTCATGGGCGTTGATACTTCTAATCTTCTGATTGCGAATTCCGGAAATGATCTTCCAGTAAGAAATTTAATTCAAAAAGCACAATGATGAATGACTTGCATTGTAAGGTTGCCCTCATTTAAAATTAAAAAAAAATTCTTTACAGGTTATTGATCTTTCCGTGGTATCCCAAGAACTAGCTTACTTATCAGCTGATGCTGATCTGGTTATCATGGAAGGCATGGTAAGTCCCAAGTCTATTGAATTTTAGGACAAGTGCGTTGTGATTTATGTATATGTAATGTCTTATACGACGCATTGCAATATTTAATTTAATGGGGGGGTACTTTGCAGGGTCGCGGAATCGAAACAAACCTTTATGCTCAGTTCAAATGCGATTCACTCAAGATTGGGATGGTGATGAACTTTCTATCGTCAAATCCATGCATTTTATCCGTATCAATAATTAGATTATGTATGTGTTTTGCTTTATGTTTGTATTGTAATTTATCAGGTGAAGCATCCAGAGGTTGCGCAATTCCTTGGAGGACGCCTTTATGATTGTGTCTTCAAATACAATGAAGTTTCTTCATAAATTGAAGTTATCATCCTGTGGTCATTCACTTATGAAATCCTAGACTCGTGGGATGAATTCCACACTCGCCTTATTGACCTTTTCCCGATGAACTACATGGAGACAGAAGGCCACACTATAAAATGCTTCTAATCTTTATATACCTAAAGACCTGTTGGGAACTTGTGTGCTTGCATAACAAGTCGATGAGGCGTACGCATTCAGTGTTTTGTGAATCACAGTTATTTCAAGCTTAATATCGTCATGTCTACAGAAGGGCTTTGTCTATATATCTTGTTTAACTAGTAATTCGCTAAGTTGAATGGAATCTTTTATCTTGAGATCCATTACATTGCGACTCTATGCACCCAATTCATTTATGTGCTTATGAACATGTCTTCAATTACTGTTGAAAGAATTTCCTTTGCCTTCTGTGCAAGTTTCTGGAAAGATAGGCCGAGGTCAAAGCGCTGAGATTCAGGCGCCATGTTTGGTATCCGGTGGAGATGAAAATGGAGGATATATTAGAAGGAATGTAGATGTGGCAGCAGTTAGCAACATAGCAAAAACTTGGAGCAAACTCTACATGATCATGTCTTCAAGCCTTGATGTACAGACCTGCATACTTGGGCAGCCACACCGAGGCCGTGGGGTGGAGGAGATGTTCGAAGATGAGGTCAAGGGTGTTGTCAATTAGGTGGGGCATGAAAAGCCACAACATTTTTATTTGGCTTCAGGCCTCAGCAAGCCTTGAGCGGCCCCTGTGTAAGAGGATTCCCAAAATGGTTATAATGGCATTCCCATTACACGAAACATATAAGTTCCTGATAGTAACATTTGATGAAGGTTCAAGTGATTGTTAGCAAATTCAATGGCGGCTAACAATGCAGAAACTCTTAAAACAAGCAAAGCCAAACTGCCGAAAGGAGATAACAGATGGAGTAGATGAACAAAGACAATGAGCAATTAGCTTACTTGAAAATGCTTGCTTCACTGATATGACAGCTTATTATTCAGGCCATCGCCTGGCACAATTCTACCACAAGCCCTGCACATATAACCTCAACAGGCACCCTTGACAACGGCCACAAACAATCGAATTCAAAGACCAGCTTCACCCCGAAACCATTGAATCAGGCTAATTAACACACACCCATCTGATCAAACTACACTGCTAACAAGCCTAGCACCAACTCTATCCAATCTCTTAACAACAGCCGTAGCCTTCAAGTTTCCATCTCTCATAAAAGCCTCAACCATCTTAGCACCAATGGCAAGACCCGCCTCCTCATTATCAACCACCGCCACTGCAGTCGGCCCAGCACCACTAATAGTGCATCCGTAAGCCCCAGCTTCCAATGCAGCCCTCTTCACACTCTCAAACCCTGGAATCAAAGGCGCTCTCCTCGGCTCCACAATCCTATCAGCAGACATAGCGCTCCCCAGCTCAGCAATATCTCCTTGCACCACTGACGCACCAAGCGCCAATGCCTGACTGCAATTCCACACCATGTGAGACATCCCAACTTCTTTGGGTAACACAGCTCGCATTTTTTTGGTTGGAGCTTCAAACTCAGGATTCACCAACACAAAGAACAAATCTTTATCATCTGGGAATTTCAGAGAACGCAACTGTAACGGCTCGTAGCTCCGGATCAGCACAAACCCTCCCATTATAGCCGGAGCGATGTTATCAGCATGATAGCCGGACACCTTGGCCTCAGATTCCAACCCAGCTTCCACCAGATCTTGCACACCTAACTTCCTCCCGAAAATCTCATTCACCGCCACAGCAGCCGCAGCCGCGCTGGCGGCGCTGGAGCCCAGCCCACTCCCCAAGGGCAAACCTTTATGCAACGAAAGCGACAACCCAACCGATCTGATCCCCAATTTCTTCATGACAGCAATTGCCGCAATCCCAGCGCAATTCCACAACGGATCCTTGCTGAGCCTCTTCCCGCTGTCCCCAACTCCATCGATGTCTGAAATCGAGATCTGACCCGCTCGAGTTCCCGAGTCAACACGAAGCGTGACGTGGTCACCGACGCCATCTACAGCGCAGCCAAAGCAGTCGTAGCCTGGTCCGAGGTTGGCTACGGTCGCAGGTGCGAAGGTCTTGACGGAGGTGAAGATCGGAGCTGGCTCCGTTTCCAATGCAACGTTGGATTGAATCGACAAGTTGCATATGACTAAGGGTCTCTGGGATCTTCGATTGATTGATGGTTTGAATGAGGGATTGAATTGGGCCTGGTAGCAAATCGACATTCTGCTCAGCTTTGTTGGCTGCGGTTGGTGAAGTGAGAGATTGGATTTGCAGAGAAATGTGTCATGTGTGTGCTAGGGCTTTAGGTGACGAAAGACACGTGAAATACACGTGCGATACCTTTCCCTATGTTTTTGTCTGTATGTCATTTAAGTATAATTAATACGTAAATTGTAAAATTGGATCAAAGTAAAAATTATATTTTTTTGAATTTAATAAAATTCAAATTTAAATATAAAAATTATAAGCGATTTAAGAATTCAACATGTCGCACTCGCGACCAATCATAATTCTCGTCATTTTTTGTAAATAAAAATATATAAAAAGGACTTATTTAAAAATACATAATATATGTGAATGTATAAGCGTCCGAAAGAAATAAAGTTAAGCCTGAATATTATGTTAAATCTGAACATTATCAAATTACTCTGACAGGGGGCGCTCGATTGAGAATCCTTAAAAATTCGAGAACTTGATAACTCAAATCTGACCATTAGATCATGATGCATCTTTGAATCTACATGTGACACATGTCCAAAAAACAAAGTTAAAAAATGTGGCTTTGATTTTGCATTAAATGCATCTTGAAAAATGCATATGGGACACGTGTCACCACCAAAGTGCATCTTAGAAAATGCATTTTACATTTTAAAAGGTGAAAATTGGGTTTCAAGTTCTCGAAAAAATAAGAGGTTCTCATTTGAGCGCTCCTCTACTCTGACATTATCAAATTACTCCGAAAATAACTCTCAACGTTATCAAACTACTTTTTACATTATCAAATTACTCTGGACATTCAATAATCTGAAAAGTAACTCTGAACATTATTAAATTACTCTAAATTTTATACTTTGAATTAATTAAATTAAAATTAATTACGAAAATATCAAAAGACTATTTTTTCCTTCCTGTTGGATTATGAAATTTCGATAAATATGGCACGTGTCAAAAGATTTATAATTTTTATAAAAAAAAAATTTTACGATCCGAAAATTATTACTTCTAATAAAGCAAACTAAATTGGTTCTTTTCGTATATCTTAAAAACTTGCGTCACGAAAGTGTAATACAGCAGAAAAACTGCCACGTCATCATCTTCTCCGAAGAGCGCTCTGCTCCTTCCAAACTGCATCCATTAAACGTAAAAAAACAGAGCATTTCGATTTTTAAACGAAATTATTCTTCATCTTCGTCTCCGGGGTTCAAACAAGAGACGAAGTTCGACCGATCATGGGATTCGACCAGGAAGCGACGCCACCGATTTTGCAGCCTCTAGTGATCACGTCGAGTCCCAACACCCCACCTCTCTCCTCGAACCTCAAGACCTTCGCCAATGTTTTCATCGCCATTGTTGGCGCTGGCGTTCTCGGTTTACCTTACGCATTCAAAAGAACGGGATGGGTCACCAGCATCCTCATCCTCGTCCCCGTCGCCGCATTGACTTATCACTGCATGATGCTGTTAGTATCCACAAGAAGAAAGCTCGAACAAGAGAAGGCTGAAAAAATCACATCTTTCGGCGACTTGGGGTTCGCCGTCTGCGGCCCGTTCGGCCGCGCCGCTGTCGATTTCATGATCGTGTTTTCCCAAGCAGGATTCTGCGTCGGGTACCTCATCTTCATCGGCAACTCCCTAGCAAATCTTTACAACAATTTGATGCTCGAAAACCCTAAAACCGTGTTCATCTGGGCATGCTTTCCCTTCCAGCTAGCCCTAAACTCAATCTCAACGCTGACTCACTTGGCTCCACTGAGCATATTCGCCGACGTTGTAGATTTAGCCGCAATGGGAATGGTGATGGTCGAAGACGTGTCCGTCTATCTCCAAACCAAGCCTCCCGTACACGCCTACGGCGACTTATCCACACTCTTATACGGCATAGGAGTCGCAGTCTACGCCTTCGAAGGGATCGGAATGGTTCTTCCATTAGAATCCGAAATGGAGAAGAAACAGAGCTTCGGAAAGATCCTAGCTTTATCCATGTCTTTCATAACCTTAATGTACGCCAGCTTCGGCTTGCTAGGCTACTTTGCATTCGGAGAAAACACAAAAGACATCATCACCGCCAACTTGGGGAAAGGCCTAATCAGCAGCTCGGTTCAATTAGGTCTGTGCGTGAATCTCTTCTTCACATTTCCTCTTATGATGAATCCAGTTTACGAAGTTGTTGAACGGAGGTTTAGCAGAGGAAGATACTGCTTGGGACTGAGGTGGGGTTTGGTAACGGGAGTGAGCTTGGTGGCGCTTTTTATCCCGAATTTCGCGGACTTTTTGTCACTGGTGGGGAGTAGTTTTGGGTGTGCTTTGGCGTTTGTTTTGCCCGCGTTGTTTCATATGATGGTGTTTTGGGAGGAGGTGGGTGTGATGGGGTTGGCTTCTGATGGGTTTATAGTTTTGTTGGGTGTTTTGTTTGGTGTTTCTGGTACTTTTTGTTCCTTGCAGGAAATGTTCTCTGTAAAATTCTGAAACTTCTCTTAGTTTTTTTTTTTAAGTAATAAACGGTTTTTCAGTTGGTGGTGGATTGCTCCAAACTAATAACATTCGAAACATTTAACCACCAAGAGTGAATTATTTGGTGAGAAATAAGAATTAATCTTAGTCAGTCAATTTTTAATCTTTGTATTTTTTAAATCTGAATATCTATTGTTTCATAAGAGCATATATGTCATTAAATCAGATCTTATAATTGGATACCTAGTGGACGACACTCTTCATTTTCCTGGAACGATCGGCACGATCTGGAAAGTGGTGGAGCTGCCCGCCTCCACCAATCCAACAATTTGCGATGGTATCTTTGATCTGAGATACCTTTTTTCGATGGTATCTTTTCTTATTTGTCTCAATAGGCAAATTGGATAAAGGAGCGGTGCTTAAGGCCATTGTTCAGGTTTTCAGGAGACCACTGAGCCACCAATTTGTTTGAGCGATGGTGATTATTTAATTGTACTTTCATTGAGGTTGCTGGGTGTCTTTCTTTGCAAATGGGTATATTATGTTGTCATTTTTACAGTTGTTCCTGCTGCTTGAACATGTCTGTCAATGATTGCATTAAACAAAAAGTTGCCAAATTGTATGATATGCTGTTTTACAATTCTTGCAGGGATAGAAACAATCAGATCTTGTAATTGGATACCTAACTGACGACACTCTCCATTTTCCTGGAACGATCGGGACGATCTGGAAAGTGATGGAGCTGCCCACCTCCACCAATCCAACAATTTGCTTCCGGTTGTAATGGAAAGCCATGAGCTGCCCGCCTCCACCAATCCAATTAAACTACTCAGCCAGCAAGTTGAGGATTTTGCGAACGATCAAGGTTTGTTTTTTACAGTGGGCTAATCATTTGTGAAGCTTTCAAGTGTCGGTGTTAAGGGGGATCGTGAGGGCGAAATACGACGGGCAAGATAAAGCTACGCAACAATGCTACGTAACATGCTGTACAATGTTATGTATTTTATCATTTTTATCCTAAATGAAACATGTTGTATAATGCTACGTAACATGTCGTACAATGTTACGTATTTTGACATTTTACCCTAAATGAAACATATTGTACAATGCTACGTAATATGTTGTACAATGTTACGTATTTTAACTTTTTACCCTAAATGAAACATGTTGTACAATGTTACGTATTTTAGCATTTTACCCTAAATGAAACATGTACAATGCTACGTAACATGTTGTACAATGTTACTTATTTTAGCATTTTACCCTAAATGAAACATGTTGTACAATGCTACGTAACATGATGTACAATGTTACATATTTTAATATACGTAGCTTTTTAATAAACGAAGCTTTCTATTTAAAATACGAAGTTTTCTAGTTAAAATTCGTAGCTTTATAGTTAAAATACGAAGTTTGTAGTCAAGATGGGTGTGAAATACGTAGATTACGAGTTAAAATACGTAGATTTCGAGTTAAGACTACATCGCTTTAAATATAATACATAGTTTTTAACGTATAATTCGTATCGAATTAAGACTGCATCGCTTTAAATATAATACGTAGTTTTTAACGTATAATTCGTACCGGAGTCATGCATTGTATTTGTACAGAACAAACATATTTGTTACAATGTTAGTATCATACAACTTCTCTCCCTTAATCAGTTTTCTCTCATCCGAGGGTCTTAATGCTCTGCCATTGTAACCTGGAGTACAACTAGCTTTTATTATGCTTTTAAGCGTTAAATATAATCAAAAAAAAAAAAGAGTCATGCATTGTAATAAATTTTACAACACTGAAAATACGTAGTTTAAAATATATAAGTTAGTTCGTCAAAAAAAATATAAGTTAGGAGATAGATCTTCGAGCTCCATGCTACTTCATCGATCCTTCTTTTGTATTGGAACACACCAATGAGGCCGAACGACCGATGAATTTGAAGAGAACCAATCACTGTTTTGATCGGTGACTCCTCTGATTCTGTAATTTTCAAGCACTTCCTACGATAATCATCTTCGTCGAAAAGGCCAAGGTTTGCTTGTTTTCCCAGTATCTGAGGAGCACTCAATTCGCTAGTCATCTTTATTTCCATGCTCTTTGTGGTAGATACTGGGACATCCACCCGCCATCGAAATGAACAAGCCCTTTGTCCCTGACATTGGAAAAGATGACACAAATCACACAAAGAAGCTACACAACAAAATCGTAACCGATAAAAACTTCTCAGAAAAATGAGAACATGGAAATTGAGAGGAAAACTGGATTTCATATAATAAATATAAAATCAGTAAGAAAAACACCACCGCAGTAGAGTACATTGCTTGAAACAGCTGAGCCAATAAGCAGAGAAATTGATAAGAAAGGAAAAGGATACAAGGTAGTTTATGATATAAGGTACCAATTATGAGCCAAAAAAAGAGTGACACATAACTCTCGTCTATGTGCAGACGCCAAAAAGTGAACCATTACTTACATCTTTACAATGCAGTCTCGTGCAAAGGAGCACCAAACACCGTCCATCCACAAGGATCTGTAAGAAACTAAAAAAAGAGTGACACATTACACTATCATAACTCTCTTCTATGTGCAGACGCCAAAAAATGAATCATTACTTACATCTTTACAATGCGGTCTCGTGCAAAGGAGCACCAAACACCGTTCCATCCACAAGGATCTGCATCTAGTGCATGCATTCCAATTGGACATGACCTGTAGTGGATCTTCATAAATAGACTCCTTGAAGGCTGTAAGCGCTGAAACTGAGAAAGACTACTTGCAAGAACAAACTCATTCCAGAACACAAATACAAGTTTCATACTGTCATTATATATGTCATCATATTGATACTAAAACAAAGTACATGAATACAGGAATGTCAACAAGTTGAACACAACTGATCTTAACAAGTTGAACATAATACTACGAATTACGATACATAACCCACGTGGCTACATGATAAATGGTACTACGAATTATTATTCATAACCCACATAGCACTCCACCCAAATGACTACTATGAATTATGATCATCTACTACCAAAACTAAAATAATCAGCTTCATACATCATGCTACGCATCTTGCTATATTATGCTACGAATAATGATACATAACCCGCATGGTTACGTATTATGATAAATGATACTACGAATTATGATACATAACCCACACAACACTCCACCCAAATGACTACTACGAATTATGATACATAACCCACATGGCAAATGATACTACGAATTATGATTCATAACCCACATAGCACTCCATCCAAATGACTACTACGAATTATGATCATCTACTACCAAAACTAAAATAATCAACTTCATACATTATGCTACACATCTTTTAGAGTAGCCGTAGTCATCTTTTGGCCAGTAAGCGCGAGTGAGCTTTCTCTGGTTTTAACCCTAGATGGAGTTGTAGCGTTAGAGTAGTTAGTAGAGATGTGTGAACTCTCTCTATCGTTTCGGGCCTTTGGGCCTAAGAGTTTTTTTGTAGCCTTTACATGGGCTATTATGAATAAAAAAAAGAACATTATGCTACACATCTTGCTGAATTATGCTACGAATCATAATACATAACCCACATGGCTACGCATCTTGATAAATCATAATTTACTCTTTCGACTCAATTTATCAAACCCTAAAACATAGCGAGGAAACCAACCGTGGATTATGTTGTTCTTGCCTATCGATTTGTATATGTAGATGTGAATTGCTCGCAATTTCGGCGATTTAAATTCGCTTAGGGATCAATTTGCAGTGCGAGACATGGGTGGGTTCAGCGAGCGATTGGCGGAGGAGGAGGAGGGAATCGGAACGAGTATGCGATCATTTTTCAAGTGTTTGGAGTCGCAGAAGGGTTTGTTCCACAGCCAGATTGATGAGATGCAGAGAATCGTCGTCACTCAGGGTTTCGGGATTGGGAGTTTTTTAGATTTTTTGTGTGACTAAATTACCCCGTAAGCTTGCATTATGTTGAGTTTGAAAATTAATTTGGGTTTAATCTTAGTGGTTGATTAAGAAAGATCAATGGATTGTATTAATTCGTATTTCTTACCATAAGCCCACTTCTCACCAGATCTTAAACCTTCATTTAGAAACACTAAGTACACAACGAGAGAAAATAAAAATAAGAACTTAAATCTTCGTCCCCAATTTCATCGAAACCCTAGCTCGCCGGAACCAGTCCCTCTTCCTCGCCGACACACACACACACAACTCCAATCCCTCTTTACCACCGCCTCATCTCTCTCCATAGCCGACTCCACTCACCCCTTTCGATCAATTCCTCCACCGCCATTAGCTCCGCCTCACCCCCCGCATCTCAAACCCTAGCGCCTCCATGTCTCATCTCCGCTGCGGCTCTTGAGGCGATGGTTGAGGGCCTTGGCACAAGGAACGAAGACGAAGACATGGGATGGAGTTTTGGGGGTGAGGATGGTGGAGTTGGGGGCGGGGGCGTGTTGCAGCAACGGTGGTTGATGTCGGATGTGAGAATTGTTGGAGAAGGAAGGGGCAGATGGGGCGCTAGCTATGGAGGCGAGGTGTGGTTCCTTGGTGGTAGTGGGCCTTCAATGTGAAGTAGTCATTTTTTTGTGTCTATATTTGTTTTCATCCTTTTAAGTTGTTCTTTCTCTCTAAGCGGATCCGTTTGAGAGTTTTCTGATTTTTTTTTCCATCATGCTTTTCGGGTCTTTGTTTGGGTTTATCGTTCGTTGCTTTCTTCCCAAGGGGTACGCTCACTTTCATGGACGTGAGGCGAAGTGCAGCAGCCGGCTGTTCGTAATCCGGAGTATCGTCTTTGTCGGTGCTGCTCCTAGCTAGATGGTATTTTCTAGCTTTAAGTTCTCTTTTATGCCTTCTTTCGAGCATCTGCCACCGGTCCATGTTGAGGAGGAGTTGCTGGGGACGTGGCGCTCATTTGGCACACCTGCTGGGGGATGAAGGATGCAGCGGTTCCAAGCAGCTGCTGGAAATGGAGCACTTGCTGGAGGGCGTGCTCGCCTAGCACGTCTAGCAGCTGCTGCAGGGTATTTGGGCTCATTTTGGGCTTATTGTATTGTATAATTAATGTGTAATAATTAATTTTCAATTCTTTCTTCTTCTTCTTTTTGATGGAAATTAATTTTCAATTCTGATTTTGAACTTTGTTTATTTTCAATGAATATCCGAATTTCAATTATCTTTAATTATGTAATTTAATTTCAATTCATTTAGGAATTTAATTTTACAAATATATTTCCAACAACAACTTCATTATATTTCTATTTAACAATCCACCACTAAAAAATCCATACAAAAAATCCATAAGATAATTTTAATTTAAAAGATAATTTATTAAATAATATTTTATTTGATGAATAGTGCAAGAAGGTGCTGAACTTTTTAACTGGTGCATAATTGCAGATCAACAAGGTGCTACTTGTCTAGGAGGTGCTGATTTAACACCTTCTCCATTCTAGAAGGTGCTGAATGGGTGAGCTGGCGTGTTTTCCTTGGCTTGAATCAGATGAATTACAGAAGACTGGAGTAGCAGGATCAAGAAATGAAGGCCTGAGCTTTAGTGAAGATTGTAGAAGAATCACTTTCTATGGTAGGGCCTGGTAGGCTTGGAGACTTTTACAGGAAGCGGCTGGGGAGTTTCGTATTGCGTCTTCTGTGTGTGTCGTAGTTATTGTTGTTTGTCCTTTTCTTTTCTTTGTTGAGTATGATGTTCAGTTTTCTTGTGTTGTTTAGGTTAATTTTAGTAATTCGGGAGTTGTCGACTTGTGTTCACTAGTTTGCGCTCTTGTTAGGTTTTTGGCTTTTGTTTCAGTGTGTTGGTCCTTCCCCAGAGTATCTTGTTGTTAGTCTCTTTTGTCGTTTCCATCAACAACAAAAAATTAAGAACTTAAATCCATGACAAGAGCTTATCATACAAGAATAATCTGATGACTGAAAAAACAAATTGTACATAAATATCACTAGACTAGACCCATTTAACCGAATCCGGATTCTCGTCTCATACTTTCTTCCTCATATCTTCTCATAACTTAATCATGACCTTTCATTTTCCACCAAAGGCCAAGATCTCTCCTAACTTAATTTTTGCACGTGCACGTGCACTCACTCCCTCTCTAATTCATCTTCCTCACTCTCTCATTCATCAATTCTAACTGGGAAAAACTCCCTCCGTCATTATCGCCAAAACCAACCCCCCTCGCCCCCTCCGCCGGTCAACCGCTTCTCCGGCGTCCTCTGCATCGACCGCGAGCCCAGGTAGAAACCAAATCGACGGCTTCTGCATCGATCGTCCCATCTTCTCCGTCGTCGACCGCTTCCTCCGCCGCGGCGTCGGCCCTCCCCCTTCTCTGGCGTCCTCTGTATCAACTGCCGAGGTAGATAGTTATTTAACTTGAATCGTGACATATGTTGCATATGAGGTACAGTCCTTTGTAGCATCTCTGCAAATGGTCCAATCGCCAATGTGACCCTTCGCCAGCCATCAATGTCCCGTGGTACAGTTACATATGAGGTAGGTTCAATATAGTCAACTTTTATTTTTATTAGTTGGGTTCCGTTCAGCACTTCTAAACTTTGTGATCGTTAAATAGGTTTTGAAAATGGAAGACACTGTGGAAGAAAACAATGATAGTTTGGAGCGATCAAAAGAAGACTTGAAACCTAAATTTTGTATGGAGTTTGATTATGAGAATGCTGCATATGACTTTTATAACAAATATGCACTTAGTGAAGGTTTTAGCATTAGAAGAGATTGTTATGTGACAAGCGTATTTTTAACCCTTTATAGTCGTCAAATTATAAGTTTTAGGGGTCGAATTGCAGTCAAACAAAATTTATAACCTTGGTAAGCCAAGGGTCGATCCAAGGAACAGACATGTGTGAGTACTAGTTAACAGGTGACCTATTTAGCTATTCCAATTGACAAAAGGTTTTGTTGTGATGAAATCAGCTGAAAATAAATGCAGAAAATAAAATGTTTTGTGATTGATTAGAGAAAGAATTCCAGGATATTACTTCACCCGTGCCAACCCCACTAATCATGCAATCATGTCACGTAAATTCATCATGCTGTCGAATATGGAAATAAACCGAAATAACACTAGACACGCCGCCCATCCACGGATCATTGTCTAGATTAATCTCAATCGTTGAACGCCGCTCATCCACGAATTATCAACGATCTCGATTTATTAAACTTAAGGTTTTTCAGACGAAAGTCAACTTTCCTATTAATTCATGTACTACCATTGTAGCTACCATGACTTAATATCAATTTCATGCGATTCCGATTAATACCTAGGACCCATCCATCTTTCGGTAAATAACCGAAATACGTTCTAGCATGCAAACATCCCATTCAATGTAAAACTTGCAGGAGCGATAAAATTAAGCACGATGGAATTGAATATTCGAATTGCATTAATGAAAACACGTTCAATTGATCACATGAAGAGTAAGGTACATAGCACGGGATCCGTAGGATTCCAAAATAAAGAGACTACTCACTATTCATGGTAAATTAACCAAAAACAGTGTATAGAGAAATTAAGAACGAGTAAACCGTAAAGACGCGGTGACTCGTTGAATCTCTCACGATGAATTTCTTGTCTCTTCTCCAAGCTAGGTCTTCTCCAAATTAGCACTTGATCTTCGGTCAATGTCGCACTAAGATCTTCGCCAAATCATCCACACTCTTCAATTTGTCCCAACTGCCCTCTTTATAGCTTTCCAAAATGCCAAAAAAGCCTATAAACGAAATTAGGAAATTAGTCCAAAAATCTGTCCAAAAAGCCCAAAAATCGATTTTGGAAATTGTCTTCGACGGGGCCGTGACTACCGTGACATTTAGACATGTCACGGCATGCTCCAAAAGTGCACTGGGACATAATGGGGCCGTGACACCCGTGACGTTGTGTTTTTGTCACGGCAGTCACGGCCATGCAAAATGGCAGAGACTTCAGGCGGCTTTTTTATGGTCTTAACCTCCGAATTTGATCTTGGCGTAAACTACAAAGTTGTATCCCTTTGAATTGGCTTTCCAATAAGCTTTGAATCAATCAATTGGAACCCCATATGCGATCTGTGCGTGCAAAATAAGACGGAAAGGTCAATCTGCCCTGTTTTGTCCTGTTTTTGCCCAAATCTTCACCAATTGTTTTGCTTTGCTTCGGATCAATCCAAAAGTATTAGATATGTGATATATGACCTGAAACACTAGAAAAGAGGTTAAATGATAACAAAATATCCGGAAAAAAAACCTAATCCATCATCGAATGAAGTGAATAATAGGTCAAGAATTCGACCGATCATTATGATGCAGATAAAAATGGTGTACTCACTTCTAGAACATTTGTTTGCTGTAAGGAAGGTTTGCGGAAGGTGGATAAGAGAGACGATCTGGCGAGAAATCCAAGAGGAGAGACAAGGACTAATTGTGGAGCGATTATGGGGATCAAGTTGGTCAGGCGTACATGCAAGTACTTTGTTTATCGTTTCTCTGAACAGCACAACCATCCTCTTATCAGCCAAGACTATGTGCATTTGATGCCATCTCATCAAAAAATCACATCTTCAGATGAAGCCTTTTTAGACTTGACAACAAATTCAGGTCTTTCGCCGAAGTCTGCATTTGAATTAATGGGTCGCCAAGCAGGTGGTAGAGAGTCATTGAGATTTACAAAGGTAGACCAAAAGAATTATCTTCGAACTGTTCGACAAAAAAAATGAAATTTGGAGAAGCTGGTTATTTGATAGAATATTTTTCAAAGCAAATGTTGGAAAATCCTTCGTTCTTCTATGAGATGCAGTTAGACTCTGAGGAACAGATTACCAATGTTTTTTGGGCTGATGCTAAAATGATAATGGATTATGGTATATTTCGTGATGTGGTAAGTTTTGACACAACTTACAAACTTAATGAAGCAAATCGACCATTTGCGGTGTTTGTTGGATTAAATCACCATAGACAGACAGTTATTTTTGGAGTTGCCTTAATGTACGACGAGACAGCAGCATCCTTTATATGGTTGTTTGAAACCTTTTTAAAGGCAATGTGCGGGAAGCCTCCACAAACCTTTTTCACGGATCAAGATGCAGCGATAGCCAAGGCTGTATTACATGTGATGACAGGTACTTACCATCAACTTTGCATATGACGGTGTTTATTTAATGTATATGGCATTTTTTTGTATATGACAGGTACTTACCATCGACTTTGTATATGGCATTTAATGCAAAATTCTATAACTAAAGTATGCTTCTTATTCCGAGACCACGACGAAGAAGATAAAACTAATGAGTTCATGAGTGCTTGGGAGTCTATGCTTGATGAGTACGAAGCACATGATGATACTTGGTTGGCTGCGACATTTGAAATAAGAAAAAAAATGGGTGCATGCATATGTGAAGTGGACATGGTCAGCTGGAATGCAAACTACACAACTGAGTGAAAGCTTTAATGCTAGTTTGAAAGGGTATTTGAAATCAGACCTCCATTTGCCTGAATTCTTTACTCACTTTGTAAGAATTCTCTATGATAAGCGGTATAAGGAATTAGAAGCTGAGTATGATTTGCTGTTCCGGATTATTCACTGCAAAATGGAGGTCAGTATTTTAATACATGCACGGGAAGTTTATACCAAAGCCATATTTAAGGTATTTCAGTTTGAGGACTCTTTAAAGTCTTCCATAACGAAGTGTGTGTCCAATGGTGAAAATTTTATCTTCACTGTCGTTAGGGATGGGTTCTTTACGGAGAGGCTAGTAAAAAGAGAAGGTCAATTTACAGTATCTTGCAGTTGTAGGATGTTTGAAACTATAGGTGTCTTGTGTAGGCATTGTATCAAAGTGATGACAGAAGGCAGAGAAACTACACTGATAAAAAAGATACCTGAGCAATATGTCTTAGAGAGGTGGACAAAAAATGCAAGAGTTAATAATGTTGTGCAAGACATGCATGTGCAGGAGATTGTAGAGAATCCAAAGCTAAAACAAACTTCTCGATATAGAAGTTTATGTTCTAAATTTGTTCGACTTGCATCAAGAGCATCAGAGAGTGAGAAGACATATGAGGCAGTAGATATGGAAGCTGATAATTTAGTAAAGTTGGTTGAAGATATGTTACGTGTAGAAATAAATGGTGATAAAGAGGTGGAAGGTGAAGCCCCAAGTGTTTTGGTTGATTGCTCTAATGATCTAACCGTTTTGAATGCAAAGAGATTCAAAAAGAGAGAAGCTACACATCGTGGAAAACGCCGAGCAAAGGGAGGTTTTGAAGCTCAATTAAGCAAAAACAAAAAGAAGCATGGGCAGGTCCTATATTTAACTTTAATTAAAGTCATTAATTTACTTCTTGTTGAATATATCCATTATTGAAGTCTTACAATGATAGGTATCTAAAGTTCCAAAACATTGTGATGCAATGGACCAATCTCATGTCCTATGATTCATTACTATACTGATCTCATGTCCTATGAGGTTTTGTTATAGGATGAGTTTTTGTTATACTGATCCCATGTCCATGCACTGTTATATGTTTCATTACTATCACTTACAGGTACCTATGCACTCTCCTATGATGGGTGGTAATGGTAGATACATGCCAGTACTCCTTCATCCATATAATGTGAGTGTGTTTGCTATAAATATATGATTTCCTTTTTTGCTACATGTTTATATTACTGATATTTTGATAGATACATGGGCATTAATTGAATATGTCAAACCAAATGACTTGGATGCCTCATCAAGAATTCTCTAGGCCAATTTCACAAGAATTTGATCAATCAAATATCATGAGATTTTCATTTGCACAAGACCCAGAAAAATCAAATTATGAGGAAAACTAGTGCATGTGTATATTGGCAGATATGTAGTGCATGGATAGTTTTGTACTGCAGGGATATATTGGCAGATTAGTAGGTAGTTTTGTTGTGCAGGGACACTTTTGTTGTGCAGGACATTGGCAAGCTAGCTAGTGGGTAGTTTTGTAGTGCAGGGACGTTGTGCAGGGATGTACATTGGCACATTGGCAGATATGTAGTGCAGAGACACTTTTGTAGTGCAGGGTCGTACATAGGATATGTAGTGCAGGAACACTTTTATAGTGCAGGACACTTTTGTAGTGCAGGGACAGACACTTTTGCTCGACTAGATGTACTCCAAAAATGTCTACATGTATCTTTATATATATTTGATCTGATATGGAATGAAAGTAGTTCAGTTGATCTCAGCTCCTTTTATGTATGTTTTTTTCTTTTCTGTCATGTTTTCAGTTTTTCTAAGAAATGAGCACTAGAAATTCTGAAATTATGCTTTAATAACCAGTGTGTTTTACTGCATTATTTTCTAAGAGGTATACATACATATGGTCTTATTCTGTTACCAAGTCTTCACAGCATTGCCATCCAAGTATGACATTTTAACTGCAACATGAAGTGCGGCTCCTATTGAAAGAGCCTACTCGTCGATAAAGAAGTTGGGCGAGTGCAAGTGCTTGTCTGCTTTCAGAGTCTCATTCCTTATATTCTTTTTCTCTTCATTGATGTAGTGTTGATATAAACACCAAATATGGATAAGGCAATGCAGGTCAACGACTTGGTGCAAAACCTCTTTGAGGGAAAAAGCACAAAGCAAGATTACTTCACTAATCTTTAATTAAAGTTTACAACTGGAGTTCTTAACACAACTACCTAAAGACCTTGAACAACAAGTTTCATACAATGCAGCCAGTAATGACACAATGGATCAAGATCATACAAATCTACACAAGAGAAACTGAAAATGATTCAACTGATACAACATCTTCGGTAGGCTTCCCACTGAACTTGATAACAGCAACAATGCCTTCTTCCATTGGTAACTTCAACATTTTCGAGTTCTTTCCGAAGATGTACCTAAACAAATTCCATTTTAGATCATCAAAGAGAAGTGACAAAAGCCTTTAGAAAATACACTTGATTACCTAAGCTGTAACGCAAGCACTCACCCAGTAACAGCATTGAAACCAGCTGATCCAGACAGCTTGTCTACACTTCCTTCTACCACTATAAAAGGAGAGTACTTTCTCACCTATAGAATCAAAACAGTAAAACCTTCCAATGAAATTGACTCTTAGACAAAAAAAAACCTTCAAATGTAATGCATTTCATGCACTGAAAGGGGAAAATCATTCCAAGATGAATGATAGATTTCTGCAAACAATATCAGAAATAAAATTTATCGACCAAAAATAAAATTTATAACAGCATGAAACCCAAAAAAAAAAAACTTAATATAGCAACTAAAATTATACAGCAATCGAATCAACACAAAAGAACAAAACTGCCTCTCTCTCTGATATGACATTCCTTTTAACTCTTCTAAATTATTTGAAAATAGACCATGAGCTCCTTCGGCGTCAAGCTCATTTTTGCGCAACAGAATAATGAGTAAATAAAAAACTTAATTCTGAAAAGGGTGCGGTTCGGGTACAAATCGATTTAAAAATAAAAACTACAAATCAATTATTAAGTCGACACGTGTCCCATTTTAGTCGAAATTCCGTACAAAACACGGAGGGGTATTATAGTCATTCCACACGGAGGGGTATAAACCTAATAATGTTATTTTCAATTTAGTCCACGAGTTGTTAATGATCAGACTTAAGCAATGAATGATCAGACTTAAGCAAATGAATTATCAGACTTAAGCAATGAATGATCATTCTTAAGCAATGAATGATCAGACTTAAGCAATGATCAGACTTAAAAAACTGCAATGATCAGACTTAAAAACAGCAATGATCAGACTTAAAAAACTGCAATGAATGATCAGACTTAAGCAATGATTAGACTTAAAAAACAGCAATGATCAGACTTAAGAAATGAATGATCAGACTTAAGCAATGATCAGACTTAAAAAACAGCAATGATCAGACTTAAGCTATGAATGATCAGACTTAAGCAATGAATGATCAGACTTAAGCAATGATCAGACTTAAAAAACAGCAATGATCAGACTTAAGCAATGAATGATCAGACTTAAGCAATGATCAGACTTAAAAAACAGCAATGATCAGACTTAAGAAATGAATGATCAGACTTAAGCAATGATCAGGCTTAAAAAACAGCAATGATCAGGCTTAAGCAATGAATGATCAGACTTAACCAATGAATGATAAGACTTAAAAACAGCAATGATCAGACTTAAAAACAGCAATGATCAGACTTAAAAACAGCAACGATCAGAGTTACAAAGCCCTAATACGAAAATTACTAAAAATAGACAATAATCATTCAGCAAAACGTGCTTCCGCTATAAAGTTTCCTACTAAGCAGATAAAAGATATATTAGAAACTAACTGGTAGAAAACAGCTCAGTGCCATACCTCTACTCTAAAGGCCAGAGCAGGACTGATAAAAGGCTATCTGTTTCCGACCGCTTCAGTTCCAGCTGCACGAATAGCCAAGACCATGAGGCTGCCTCCGAATTGTTATTACTAATTGAAAAGCAGAAAAAGGTCTAAATTAGTCGCCAACTCGCATGACATCTGCAATTTCCAATCACGACAGATTCAGTATACTAAGTTAGAAACTAAGTGTGCTAATACAACCTCAATTTCTTTTGGTCAAGTGGCATAAGAGTAAGGGATAATATTCGAAACTGAATATGTATCAAAAATGGGTCACACATGAATCTGATTACAGTATATATGTATCAAAGACTTAAGTCTGATCATTGTTTTTAAGTCTGATCATTACTGGTTTAAGTCTACTCATTATTATTTTTAAGTCTGATCATTGTTTTTTAAGTCTGGTCATTAATGGTTTAAGTCTGATCATTGTTTTTAAGTCTGATCATTACTGGTTTAAGTCTCATCATTATTTTTTTAAGTCTCATCATTCTTTTTTTAAGTCTGATCATTATTTTTTTAAGTCTGGTCATTACTGGTTTAAGTCTGATCATTGTTTTTTTAAGTCTGATCATTACTGTAGCAAATTTCGAAATTGCTACAGTAAAAGTCAATTTTACTGTAGCAAAAGTCAACATTTATTCTAAATGATCAGACTTAACGGGAGAATGATCAGACGTAACAACGTACTGTAGCGAATTTTTAGACGATTATACCCCTCCTATCTTTTATGTATTTTTAAATAAGTCCGCGTGTATTTTTTTTATTTACAAAAAGAACCCCGGTCGAAATTAATTCTGATTGGTCGATTTTGACACGTGTCAATTTTTTTATGAATTTATAGTTTTTATTTATAATATTGATTTGTATTTGATACAAACTCTTCTAAAAATTCTTTTGAAAAATACTGATAAATAAATAATGCTGTTTAATGGACGGGACCAAAACGACCCGCGTTTCAATCCACATAGTTCCCAATCCGATCGGCGAGACATCACTCTGCGTCTTCGTCAGCGTCTTCTCTCCGAAAACCACCGACTCTTCCTCCAGCCTCCCATGGCGCTCAACCTCCGTCAGAAGCAGACCGGTAAGCTTCTCCCTCCTTTTAACTCCAGATCTACCGATTTCCTCGTCCTCTGACATGCGCGACTTTACTTTCTAGCTGATTGTGAGTATTAATTTGCTGGTAACCGATTTGCGCAGAATGCATAATCAGGATGTTGAATCTCAACCAGCCGGTGAACGCGACCGGAACAGCGAACGAGGAGGTATACAAGATTCTGATCTACGATCGGTTTTGCCAGAACATTCTATCGCCGTTGATTCACGTGAAAGATCTGAGGAAGCACGGCGTAACACTGTACTTTCTGATCGATAAGGATCGGAAGCAGGTGAACGACGTCCCGGCGGTGTACTTTGTGCAGGCGACTCAGTCGAACATCCAGCGGATCGTCTCTGATGCGTCCAAGTCGTTGTATGATGTATTTCATGTGAATTTCTCCTCGTCAATTCCGAGGCCGTTGTTGGAGGATCTCGCCTCAGGGACGCTCAGCTCTGATTCGATTCATCGGATCAGTAAGGTACATGATCAGTATTTGGAGTTTGTTACTTTGGAGGAGAATTTGTTTTCTTTAGCTCAGAAATCGTGTTATGTGCAATTGAATGATCCATCGGCTGGGGATAAGGAGATTGAGGAGATTGTTGAGAGGATTGTGAGTGGGTTATTTTGTGTGTTGGCTACACTTGCTGTTGTGCCTATAATTAGGTGTCCTAGGGGTGGACCTGCTGAAATGGTTGCTGCCGGTTTGGATCAGAGGTTGCGTGACCATTTGTTGTCAAAAAACAATTTGTTTAATGAGGGGGGCAATTTGATGATGTCATTCCAGAGGCCGGTTTTGTGTATATTTGATAGGAATTTCGAGTTGTCTGTTGGTATACAGCACGATTTTAGGTATCGCCCGTTAGTTCATGACGTGCTTGGATTGAGACTTAATAGGCTGAGTGTGCAAGGAGAGAAGGGTGGGATGAAGTCTTATGAGTTGGATAGTTCAGATCCGTTTTGGGTGGCTAATAGTTCACTTGAGTTCCCTGAAGTTGCCGTGGAGATTGAGACGCAGTTGAGTAAGTACAAAAAAGATGTAGAGGAGGTCAATAGACGGACTGGTGGGAATGCTGAGGCAGATTTCAATGCACCAGATTTGATAGGTAACACAAAACATTTGATGAATGCTGTGAACTCACTGCCTGAGTTGACAGAGAGGAAACAGAATATTGACAAGCACACTAATATTGCTACTGTTTTGTTGGGCGAGATTAAGGAAAGGTCTCTTGATTCTTTTGCCAAGAAGGAGAACGATATGATGGACAGAGGTAGCATTGAATGGGGTGAGCTTCTCGCTGTGCTAAAAGGTAAAGGAACTAACATGGACAAGTTAAGGTTTGCAATAATGTATCTCATCACTTCAGAGACCATGAACCCATCAGAAGTAGAATCAGTCGAGGCCGCCCTCAGGGAGATGGAGGTTGATACAAGTGCATTCCAATATGTCAAGAAGATCAAGTCATTAAATGTGTCGTTAGCATCTGCAAGTTCTGCCAGTAGAAGTAACATTGTTGATTGGGCTGAGAAACTTTATGGGCAGTCTATAAGCGCCGTGACTGCGGGTGTGAAAAATCTTCTTTCTAATGATCGCCAACTGGCTCTAAGTAGAGCTGTAGAAGCACTGATGGAGGGGAAACCAAATCCTGAAACTGAATCCTATATTGCTTTTGATCCTCGTGCTCCAAAATCTGGCTCCGCAGGCAGCAGCCATCTGAAAGGGCCATTTAAAGAAGCCATCGTCTTCATGATTGGTGGTGGGAACTATGTAGAATACGGAAGCTTGCAAGCACTTGCACAACGTCAACAACCTGCAAAGCATGTTATTTATGGCACAACAGAAATATTAACTGGCAATGAGTTAGTAGAACAGCTTGCATTGTTGGGGAAGAAGATGGGCTTGGGCATCAGCCATGTACCATCATCATCATCATCCCACTGACCCTTGTACTGTGTGGTACGCCATGATGCATTTATCTGTATTGTCACCTATGAGCTGAAGTGCTTCAAGTTTGATGCAGTCATGCATACCCAGCTTCTTAGCTATCATTCGAACAATCGCGATGGCTTCATTGTCAAGCCATCGTCCACAACTTTGGCTAGGCTGGTTAATCTATATATTGAATTATATACTGCAACGACTTCTCAGCCAGCTGAGTACTGTTTATTTTGCTGTACCATGGTCACTTAATCAGATAAATTTCAGGTGTTATCTTGAGACGATTCTTGTGAAATAAATTCTGCAGTTGCTATTTGGTTTCAGTTCCAGTCTAAATACAACATCATCTCGAGTCCTAGTCTTGAGCTGTGTTTGTATCAAGACTTTACATGTCCGTTGTTGGTCATTATTCAGGTCCTACTCTCTCTGTATTCTCAAACATTTGTATTTTTCAGGTCTTGGTCTATGTTCTCAATCTTGTAGCAGAAATCGGCTTTGCTACATAAATTTTCATGTTGTTTGTAGTTTTTACCCATGTTTGTTAACTCAAGTCACTTGTTGCAGGAAAAAGGTACGCTTCTATATCCTTATATTATATTGTTTAGGGATCACATAGCAGCTGGCTTTATTTACAGCATCTAACAACAGTAAAGACCAGAATGTAACAACAGCAAGTGCCGCCTCTCAGGACTCAGGAGTGTCAGGACTGAGGTTCACTTGTGTCATTACTGTGGAGAAAAAAAGACGATCAAAGCAATCGCTTATGTGACTGAATTTCAGGGCAGAAAATACCAGCAGGTTGGAGGTATGATATTGTCAAAGCTGCTCATCAGTATAGCCCTGAAACATTTACAGAACCAGAAAAGTTCCATCAATCACAGTTGAAGGTGATGACTTATGTAACTTGAGACTTCTCTTCTTTTTCCCAACTGATCAGATTTAACTTCTTTTTTGTATCCAGATACTCGACTCCAGTGTCATTGAGAGGCTGAAGAAGACATTGCGCGCAAGCGCTGAGTATGGGCCTTAGTGGCAATCTTTTTCACATTCAGCTCACCAAATACAGGAAAGTCGGCAACTTAACGACCTCAACAACGACTCATCACTAACGATCTCCTAATTTTGGTTATGAATTTCTGAAATAGATATCATCTCAAACTGTTTTGTTTCCTGGAGTTGGAGAAATTTTATTATGAGGTTCTAAATCTACAGAGGTATCTTATAAAAGTTGCATAGACCCGGTACCTGGCTAAAATGAGCTCACAACAAGAATAGGCACCCTTACCCGTCGTACTTGATAAATCATTTGACAGAAACGCAAAGCATTATAGAAAACCTTTCATGGATCAACTCTCTCCTGCATACTTGCTTCCTAGGACAAACATGGTGCAAGGTAAACTGTCAAGGTACTTTGAAAATTGTTATCGTGAAAAATTTACTAGTGCAAATGGACAATAATCATGTGCATATCTCAAATATTTTTTTGCAAGAAAATTGGACTGGTTCATGATGGCCAATAAGTAGAAGAAAATTTTAATTTTTGAAGACCAAATATGTCGCTTACTTGTGCAGGCAAGGAAAATCGATGTACAATGTTATACAGCGCAGGACACTGGATCCTTCCAGATTTTGAGCCATGGGAGTTCCACTTGCTTTCTTTTATTTAACCGCTTTGCTGAGCTTATGATTCATAAACCTAGCCAGGGGTTCCTACTCAGACTGTCAACAGCTCTGTCACCAGTGGTATGAATCTACCAAAAAATAATTTCATGTTACTTCTTTACTTGCAGAAATCTCTAGTTGAAGCGCTTGTTATACAGAGATGGTCGATTTCCAAATTCATGTAAAGCTATGCAGAATGGAAGCTGCCACTGTCAAAATATGGATTAGTACCAAAACATAGTTTTCTAGAAGATTTAAGTTCCTGCAAAATTGCAATGGTACTAAAGACTTCTTCAGTAATGTCGAAAATGGTGGCATTGTCCTAAAAAAAGCTGATTCATTCGGATTCTGCAACGAAGGAGTCGTGGTAAATGGGGAAGTTGATCCTATCAAATCAGACCTAGTCATTTTAGCTACTGGTTTTAATGGAGAGCAGAAGCTGAAAAATATTTTTGCATTGCCGAGCTTCCAGGAGCTCATAACCGTTACACAATACCAAGAAATAACACAAAACATACAACTCTTTGACATCTCATATGCAGTGCATAACTAAGAAAAGACATGTTACTGTTGGACAGGCATTGTGTCCATCCTCGAATTCCACAGCTTGCTGTCATTGGCATTTCAAACAGCTCCTTGATGTAACTTTCAAGCTACCCACCATTGTAGAAATAGAGATGGACAACAAGGAATGGGATGAGTATATCAAAAATGTACTCGGGCAAAGACCACCTAAGATCATGCGTAGCCGCGCTCAACATATGGTAAAATGATCAACTGTATGCAATGATATGGGACTGAATCCAAAAACAAAGAAATGATCAACTCTTCCGGCCTTAGAGCATCTCCCACCTTGACTTTTTGAGTCATGAGAAAAGATCATGGGAGAGATGATAAAAAAATATGCATCCCCATCATGACTTAATCCATCATAGAAAAGGTTATGGGATGATCAATGATGAGCCGTATTTATACGACTCATCGAGTCAACAAATCCCACCAATTCCGACACTTTATTATACGAACAAGTTTCTAGGAGGAAATGCGCATTAAAGATGACATTTTGTGCCAAAAACATCACAAGGTATCTTTGGCCGAGCAGCGCCCGAGCAGCGTCTGAGGCCCCGGCCGAGCAGTTCAACGTTGAAATCAAGTCGCTTGACCAGACGGACTCCGATGACAAATCTGACTCGGCCAAGTTGATCAAAATAGAAAACTAGTCGGACAATGTCACTGAACCAAGGAGAACGCCCGAGCAGATTGGCAGTTGGCCAGAAATCGACCGAATCGGTCGATTAATCGGGGATTAATCGGCTGATTTCTCGAAGCCGATCCGATTTTACCTAATCGGATAGCAAAATCGGGGAAGCAATTCGGTATCCGATTAATCGGCTGAATCGGCGATTAATCGGTGTTTAATCGGCTGAATCGGCGATTAATCGGTGTTTAATCGGCTGAATCGGCGATTAATCGGCTGAATCGGGGATTAATCGGTCGAATCGAGGATTAATCGGTCTGGGCAGCTAAGTGTTAAGAAATAAACTTGGAGGACTTTATTGTAATAATTAAGATTTTTTAAATTGAAATTGAAAATTAAAACTAAAGCTTGTCCGATTAAGGCTTGCGAATATTGACTGTGACTGTGACATTTACTCACAAATTTTGTAATTGTAAAAGATCATGATTGTGATTTCAGATTTGTGACTTTTTTTGCTATTGATTGTTTGATTTTTTGAAGTAGTATGGATTGTTTAGTTTTGACATGCATCCTGTTTTATTTTGATTACAGGTCAATAAATGCATTATAGAAAGCATTTATATAACTATTTTTCAATTATAAACATAAAAATAGGATAAAAATAAAAAACCGATTAATCTCGATTAATCCCCGATTAATCCTCCAGCACCTTGTCCGACCGATTAGCGATTAACGATTTCTGTAACCTTGCTTTTTGAGTCATGAGAAAAGATCATGGGAGAGATGATAAAAAAATATGCATCCCCATCATGACTTAATCCATCATAGAAAAGGTTGATGATCAATGATGAGTCGTATTTATACGACTCATCGAGTCAACAAATCCCACCAATTCCGACACTTTATTATATGAACAAGTTACTTGTTAGTGTTGTTTTGCATTTCAGGTGTTTTGGAAGTTCTAGGAGGAAACGCGCATTAAAGATGACATTTTGTGCCAAAAACATCACAAGGTATCTGACGGATGTGCTCGTCGTCGAAGCAAAACGTACAAATAAATTTATAAGTCCGCTACTCGCGACTTAACTACTGGGTAGTCAGTGGTAAGTAGGGGTCGAACCCAAAGGAATTAGGGGGATAAGTTGTTCTTTAAGTTGGACGATTTTGGGATTGGTTGGTTGGTTTTAAAGCTACCAGCTAAGTGATTGATTGGTTGGTTGGTTGGTTTTAGTACTGGAAAGTAAACTGATAATTATTACAATTAAAAGAAAGCGTTCGGTTTCAGGGGCCTTGTATTATATCATGTTTATCATTGACCCTTAGTGAATCTTCTAAGTATTCAAACGTGTATCAAGGCCTTTTCCGGCACTCGATTTGCCACACTTTCTAGTCTTTTGCAAAAGTGTGCATAAGTGAATCAAGGCCATTTCAAGCACTCGACTCGCAACACTTTTTGCAGAAAACGTAAGACCCTTGTTCTACTTAGACTAGCACCCCATTTCAAGGTATACTAGCCTATGTGCATCCATTTGGTCCCTTTGGTCCAGTTTCCAAATGGTTTTTTAGATAGATCGACTCCTCGGATAAGCTTGCCCATTTGGTCCCTTTGGTCCAGTTACAAATGGTCCACTTACCCGAGTATGATCACGAACCCCCAAGGAAGAGCTTGCCCATTTGGTCCCTTTGGTCCAGTTACAAATGGTCCACTCAACCTTGGAGATTCTAATCTTATATATGGCACATAGAATAAGTTTTGAATACACAGACGAGACACTAAGTTAATAGTCTAAAACATTTTATAATACAAGTCCACCCCTTCTACCGAACGACTAGTTTAGCTACTATTTATCGCGCTAAACATTATAACTAAGGAATTGGAAATTAAAGACGGAAATAAATATCAGAATACTTACTACCGTTGAAGCGCCAAGGGAGCAATCATTTATTTCCAAAACCAAACTTACAATTTCTAGAGAGATAAGTGAATTACAATTTTTGTGGATGTTTGAAATGAGGAGGAGGAGGGTTGTATTTATAGCCATAAGGGGAGGAGATGGGTGGTGGAGATGGTGGCAAGTGTCTTTTGATCCAAGGGTTGAGGAGGAGGAGCAAGGAGGAGCTGCCACATGGGGGGTGGAGGAGCAGCCGGTCAAGGGAGGAGCAGCCGCCGGTAGCAGGTGGTGGAATGGGGAGGAGCTCCTCCCTTGGCCACCTCTTCAACAAGTGTTCGGTCATCTTGTCCAAGCGTGCATTTTGATAGTTGATTTTGAATGGCCAAGTGATTCTAAGACTAATGGTCGAGCCAGAATTTCCAAATTCCATGTTTTGGTCGAGCAATTTGGTCTTGGTGCCTATGCGCGAGGCCTTTACTTTGGAATTGAGCCAACTGCTAATCTGCTCGAGCATTCTCCTTGGTTTCCCGACATCTTCCACCTTATTTTCCATTTGGAACATTTTGGTCGAGGCGGAATTGTCAGATGAGGTGGTTTGCTCGAGCAACTTGAATTGAGTGTTTGGTCAGCTCGGCGGAGGGCCTGGAACTGCTTCACCCGGTCGGGTGGTTTCTGAGGCATTTTCTCACCCGGTCGGTTGAGTCTTCCATGCAAATTCCTCTTTGGCTTGATTTGTTTGGAGTGATTCCATGGCAGGATCCTTGAGATTTCTTCAGTCAGCGTCTGATCTTGACCTTGAAATAACTCTAAACATCTTTTCAGCGTAAAATCCTCTCCTTATCGTGTTTTCTCTCTAAGCGCCAAAATACCCTGTAGAAATATATCGGAACTAACAAGCAAAAGTTAAATAGACAAAGTGTCTAATTAAGGGGGTTTTACGGTGTTTATGATTCGTATAATTTGGGTCCATCAGTATCTTTGGCCGAGCAGCGCCCGAGCAGCGTCCGAGGCCCCGGCCGAGCAGTTCAACGCTGAAATCAAGTCGCTCGACCAGACGGACTCCGATGACAAATCTGACTCGACCAAGTTGATCAAAATAGAAAACTAGTCGGACAATGTCACTGAACCAAGGAGAACGCCCGAGCAGATTGGCAGTTGGCCCAATTCCAAAGCAATAGCCCCGGGCACGCTGATAGGCACCGAAACCAATTTGCTCGAGTGGAATGGCCGGGATGGACAAAACGACACCAAACTGCAAAAGGCCCCGCGCGCTGGGCCAAGTCGGTGGAGCTCGAGCGTGGCGGTTTAGGAGTTTCCTAATCTCGTCTAAGGCAAGTCGGTTCAACAAGGAGAGGCGGTCTAGTTTGCTTGCAAACCAAGCAAAGTCGTTTTTGGACATGTTTCCTAAATTGGTTTTTGGGCTTGGCCAAAAACGGATTTAGGTCGGTTCGAATTGAAAACTTCGAAACCCTAGCTTCTCCTATAAATAAGATCTCTTGGGCAGGGCATAATCATCCATCAGATCATCATCCTTCCATCGAGCAGCAATTTCGGCCATTCTCTCTTCAGTCTTCTACTTCGGCATAGAGAAGAATTCCTTTTCTTTTATTACTATTGTATTTTGTTTCCATGGACATGTCTAGCTAAACCTCCTATTCGGTTTAGGGTTTTAATATATTGTGACGTAGTTTTGAGATTCCATGCTTAATGCTATATTTATGTTCTACTAGTTCTTGTGCATAACTATCTTGGATTGAATTGTGAAGCTAAGTGGATACTTGGAATGGTAAAGCTTAGCCGAGCGATTCAATTCCCTTATTTGCTGCTTGTTTGATACTAGACCGTGAGAACGAGTAGTTGCAGTACTAAATCTAATATAACATGGAACGGAGTATTAGGTTTGCTAGAACTAGAAATTTATAACCTGGAACGGAGTAGATTGTGGTGTAGGTGCTTGGAACGGCCCTACCTTAGGTTATAACCTGGAACGGAGTAACCACACTTAAGAACATAGAATTAGATGTTTAGAAATCAATGATAAACAAAGTCACAATAGAAAACCCTAGACTGAATATTCTCTCTGATTGATATCTTTCGCTTATTCCCTTTTACTGCGCTTGTTTCCAAATCACTCACAAACCTCTAATTGCTTTATTTTACAGAACAACAAGTAACCTCACCAGCTCTCTAGGGTTCGACCCTTGCTTGCCACTTTACTAGTTTCATCCAGGGAAAATTATAAATTCAAATTTGAGAGGTCAGACGACGCCTGTCAATCAACTTGAAAAGAGATCATCTCATGACCAAAAATGAGATTTGGTCATGAGTCGTGGACAAATTACAACGCGACACGTGTCTTGCGTTAGAACTTTTTCAGTTTAGATTTTGATCTTGCAACGAATATTTCTTATAAATTACAAAGTTAAAAAAAATATCAATATTCATATTTTTGAGATCTTTAAAATGAGATACACTTTGATATATTTTTATTAATCTTAATATTTATAAGCTACAATTTATGTAGCAACGAGAGAGAATGATGATAAACGTTTTGTTTGGTCATGAGTGGGGTGCATTTGATCAAAATAGTCATGAGGCATGACAAGATGAGAGAGAATATAAATGAGAGAAATGGATGATATGTTTTTTTGTCATGGCGAAGGATGCTCTTATGGCCCGCTAGATTATACTCCTTCCTGATTGTGACGGACCTTTTTACCCATTTAACTTAAAATGTGAAAAGCACCTTTCCCACCATACTCGACAAAAGTCTCAAAGACAATTATCTTGCAATCCTTCTTTTTGTATCTCAAACTTCTGGTGATATTATTTTTTGGGAAAAGTATAAAAAGGGGTTCTGAACTATCACCTCTTTCCAATTTGAGATCTGAACTACCATAATTTCCAATGAGGGGGCTAAATAAAAAAATCCGTTAAAGTTAACTCCGTTAATCAAATTACAATTAAATATCATTTACTTTAATTTTATCTATATATCTCTCATTCTGTATTTTTAACTTTTAATTTTATTATAATTTTATTATTCTCTTTAAATTTCATATCATAAATGAGTACTACATTTAAATTAATTGTTTAGGCTTTCATAATTTACCATTATATGTATGAATAAAAATTAAACAATTACTTTTTTATTGTAAAATTTTCAAGTTCTTTGCTAATATGATGGATGAGTATAGTATTTTAAATTTTCATAGTTTTACAATTGATCATAATATATGTATGAGTTGAGATCAGATGAGAAGGGGTTATTAGAGGAGAAATAAGAAATTTTAATAGTCATTGGATTAAAATAAAGAGCGGTTAAGATTAGTACATATTTTCATTAAAATTCGTATTTATTTAATTACTAAATATGGTTAAGGGGCAAATTAGGCATTGGAAAATCTTTCTAAACCGTGCCCGCTATTCACTCACCGAAAATTAGTAAAATTCGCAATTCATTTCAATTGCTGCGATACTGCGATTCTCAGTGAAAATAATCGACCGACGGCGACAAAAGGTTGACAGAGACGACAGGGTTAATGACGGAGAAAAAAACAGCCGGCCAATTTTAAGGTACGTCGTATACTCATTATAGGATTAATGGCGGAAACCTATTTCAATTACGGTGGTCTACGAATGTTGGGGTTACGAATAATCGGGTCTCAGGATAGTCGAAATAATTTAAAATTAAGCGGTGTTTACAAATGTTTGATTGACACTACGAATTTTTGGAAGTTGCAAATGTGACTACGAATGTTAGGGTTTGTATACATACTTTCAACATAACGTTAAAATGCGTAGCATCGTATACAAAATGCGTAGCCAATGCTAGTGATTCAGTGAATTTCAAGTAAGATGCTTTTAAGTTATCAATAACCTTCTTCAGCATCTGAAAAAAAACGTTAGCTGAGGCTGTTGAAAAACATAATTGGTAATACTTATAATGGGTAATTTCATAGATATTTCTATAATCATGTAGTAGTTATAGCACTAACCTACATCTTACACACTAATTGATACTTGCATTTGCATTGCAGCAAGCCCAACAACTAATAAGTCCCAGCTGAAGATTTAACATCTGGAAAAACTGCGCTGAGAATTCAGAACATGTTTACTGTCAGCTTCCAGCGTAAATGAAATAAGTCTCAACTAATAAAATGAGTGCACATCATCCAAGTAAGATGCTTTTAAGTTATCAATAACCTTCTTCAGCATCTAAAAAAACGTTAGCTGAGGCTGTTGAAAAACATAATTGGTAATACTTATAATGCGTAAATTCATAGATATATTGCGTGGTGTGCTAATTAAAATGCGTAGAGCAACTCCTTAATTAGTAGATATGAAATTATTCATGTATAATGCGTAGTGGATGTTTAAAATTCGAAACTACAGGTATGATATTATTTTGTTTCTTTTCAGTGACACCATACAAAATATGGTACAAAAACACTTCAATTCTTTTATAATTCTGTAACTTGCAGCGTAAAATGCGTAGATGTTATACTAAAATGCGTAGCAAGTCGTTTGCAATTAGTAACTAGCACATTATGCTATCTATATATTCTTTATGTTTCCTCACGATTTTGAATCTTTATGCAGACGTACAACTTCTTGGCTAATTTGAAACATGTCAAACACAAGAAATTACACATGTTTGCAAATGTAAAAGCAATTCGCCTGGAATTGAGTTGGCAAACAGGAAACAATGGAGACGATTGTGGGATTTTCACCATGCGGCACATGCAAAATTGATCATTCGTAACAGTTCTTTTTGTAAAATTGATCAGTATGTCTTACTTTTCACACTACAAAAATGCATAACATGCATTAAGAATCTCACAAATCTACTATACAAACATAACAAATATGCTTTAAGAATTTTATTGACTGCTGTACGCATTTTCAAAACAATGTTCATGTGCTACGAATTATGACTAGTAGGGTACGAATTATAACTAAAATGGTCCTGGGTATATTCACTATCATGGTTAGCTGCATGATATTCACTGGCACCTTCAAAGGTTGGTTTATGTCTTCTTGAATTGTCAAGCAGTTTCTTTGGACACGTGCGCTTGTCATGGATACCTTTCTCATTACAATACCCACATAACCTTAAAAGGCTTTTTCGATTTCTCCATGGCAATCTCTCTAGGACCTCTCACAAAAGTCAGCATCAACATCACAATGACATGTTTCACACAAAATTCAAGTGTTACAAATTACAAAATATTTACACTTACTATACTTAAAATGGCTTAAATAACTCACAAATTATTTGCAGACAATTATGAATTACATGCTACGAATTATATAAAATGTGCTACAATTTTTACCAGTTTCAAATTTTACATGCTATAATGCGATACGAATTTTAGTTACACATCTACGCATTTTAAAAATACATGACCAATTCCTTTCTCCCTGCGCTACGAACTACATGTATTAATCTACGCATTTTATCCATCTTAGATTGCTACGAATTCGTAGTAGACAACTACGAATTATACAGTTACATGGCCGGTTCACCGATACACTGCGCTACGAATTATGTGTATTAATCTACGCATTTTAATCAAATACTTATAACATGTAATAGCGAATATGAATTACCAGATCCGATGACTTTTGAGTGTCATTGCTTCCGAATTACAAAATCGACAAGTCGATTAATATAAGAGCTAGGATCGAAAACAAAGGTTTGAAGAGCCAGGATCGAAAACAAAATCGACAAGTCGATTAATTACCTGCAATGGTATCGACAGACGTGGTCATGCTTCACGCACGGACATAGAAGAGCAAAGTCGGTCCATACTCACACCCCCTCCCCCGTATCACAACCCCCACGCCTTATTCGTCTCATATTCTTCCTCCTCCAACTCCTCCACCAAAATCACACCCTCAGGCGCCTCGCCGCTCCCGCTCCACGACTCCTTCACCTTCGGCCACATCTCCACCACCGCCTTCTCCATCTTTAACCGAGCGCTGCGCTCGTCACCTTAAAAGACTAAAGACGCGAACTTCCGACATCGCCATAAAGCTCCCAATTTCGGATCTCAATTTGTCGAAATCTGAGATCTGGGGAGACGCCCAAATGAAAACGAAGTAAAAACATATCGGAATCCAACGAAACCAATTACACAATTTGAAAATCAAAAACCCTAAATCTCCGGAGCATAAAAATGGAGTATCGCAAAAGAAACTGGGTTGAAGAATCAATTACACAATTCACAAATGACGATTTTACCCTAAAATACGAATTTAATGCATAAAAATGGGCTGATAATAACAAAAATTAAGGGCCTTTAGATCAAAGATCCACTGGCTATTATTATTTCTCATGAAAATTATCATTTCTCATATGATCCTAACTCATATATGTATGGATAAATATATTTGTTTGATGGGTACATCAACCAACACAAACACCCTGTGGTACACGGCTCATACAAACAACATCAGCTAGACATGAGGGAATAGCATCAAGACATCTCCACTCCCAGCAATGCGTACTTGCCATATATGCTAATTTATCTGCCATCGTGTTTGACTCTCTATTCGCAAAACATATACGCCAACCAGGATTTTGGCCCAGCAGCCGCAAAGCTGATTGAAACCATGGTATACACCATTCCTCGACTCCTATGCTAATAGAGATAGCTTTGTAAACCTCCAAGGATCAATTTCAAATATCACTTTCTTGATGCGCATCCTACTAGCTAACTACATGCCTTTTAGTACCGCCTTGCCTTCAACCTCGCCGGGACAGAAGCAGCCCCTTGGAAAATTCCGCCCACGACCACTGAACAGCACCCCTATGGTCTCTCGCAACAATGCCAACTCCTGCCGATCTCGTAATGCCATACCAAGAACCATTAGTGTTAATGGATAAATATTAATTTTTTTTAAATTCATGTTCATAAGAGTATTACCATAAAAAAGAATATAAATTTATGGATGAATTGAAAGAATTTTTTTTAACTTTTGTCCGTAGGACCACACATATTATATGGTGAATTGTCAAATTTTAAAAATTCAAAATATTATACTCACCCATCATATAAGGGGAACATCTTAAAAAATTTAGAATATGAATCAAAATAATATATATTTAATTTTTATTCATACATGTTATAGGGTTGAGATCTGGTGAGAAGTGACATTAAGGTGAGAAATAAGAATTTATCCTGTCCATTCAAATTTGGTAATCAACAGCCACGATTAATTGATAATATATACCAAAATCACCCTTATTTTTGGTTTCAGGGTTATTCTCGTCACAGCACAATTTCTGAAAACACATCGCGTCGTTGTCGAACCAAACCCTAACCCATTCTGAAATCGAATCTCGTCACACGCACAATTGCTTCGAAGCTACGGACGACCATTCCGCGAAGACGAATCGATACAGGCATCCGTAATCAATGATTCCGAAGACGACGATCATGACTCAAAGACGGCGATCGAAGACGACCATCCGCCACCTCCGCCGAAGATGCCGATTCAAACGTCGGGTGAGTTTTTGTTTCTCGATTTTCGTTTTTCGTTTCTCGATTGTTAACAGCGCGATTCCGTTTCTCGATTAGGGTTTGATGTTGTTCAGAAATTGTCGATTTTTGGGGTTTGCTAATTTCAATTCAAGTTGTCGGAAATAACAATGCACTTGTCGGAAATAACTGCCTATCATAATCCGTATCATAACCCAACAAAATCCGTAGCATAAAGTGGGTTTTGGAAGGAGATGAAACGTTGCCTTGTTGGTTGGGTGTTTATTTTGATTCGTAGCAAAGGGAGTTACAGATAATGGTATCATTTTAGTTTTTGTTCTAAATTATATGTTCAAATTTTATTCTTAGATCGCAAGAGGAAAAGGAACCCAACCAAAGAAGTACATGTTGAGGATAATGTTTGATTTTGATCATAATCCGTAGCATACTTTGTCATAATCCGTAGCAGATTGTGTCATGATTCGTAGCTTGGTATAATACATATTGTCATGTCAAAATTTGGGAGGTACTTTTCGTAATTCATCCTCTCTTATCTGTTCCATATAGTATTTATTATGTTGTAGAAGGAGAACGTGTATACATTGATAACAATGGAGACCAGAGGATAATATTTTAGTGCTGGCACACAACAATGCGATGCGTTCTCGAAAAGCGTATCGTCGGGGATGGCTTGTTGCTGAGTTTCCATGGCTGTTGAGGAGCGAAAAAAACACGTTAGGGACTGAGTGAGCAAGAAACAGTGATCTGAGATTGTGTTGGTTTTTGATGGGACTGAGGAACAGCATGCTTATATTTATAGTGTTGGACACTTGGACATGGACTGGATTAAAGTTTCCTAGTTTCAGAATTCTTCCTTGTTTCCAACTTGTTACTTGAATGTCAAGATCAAGATTTAGAAATTGGGATTCATCAGATTTTGCAAATTGTCTCGGAGATTTATTCTCTGGTCTCCATTGTTATCAATGTATACTAGAATGTGTTGGCACACAATCAAAAGTGTTGATTTGATTATCCACTGTTTCTTTTGCCAAGTTGATATCCACATTCACTCATATCTATTTTTCTATACTAGCCTAAACATGTTGCCTTGTTGATGAGATGTGTACATTCATAATCTGTTGTGCTTTTATGCCATCTCTTTTCTATTTATAGGTACTGTTTCTGTTCTTGACGTTTGAATGGTGAATAATTGTTTTTTTTGGTTTTGTGTGCAGTGCTATAGACATATACATACACCTCCCAAACAAAGCTCAAGAGCACTGACTCCAAGATGTTATGTACTACGTATTTTGGCTAATATATTATGTACTACGTTTTTTTGGCTAGTATGGCTAATTTGTACTGCAGATGTTATGTTCTACGTATATTGGCTAGTATGTTGCTCAACCTCTTTTAATGTAATAATTAGATTCATGGCAATGTATCTTGTTCATTTGTATCACACAGGGTATTTATAATTTGTTGCATCACGGTCATAATCCGTAGCAATTCTCAGCAAAATCCGTCATAATCCGTACCAATGTAAGCATTATACTATGATTTCTAAGCATTATACTATGATTTGTAAGCATAATCCGTAGCAATGTACGCATAATCTGTAGCAATGTACGCAAAATCCGTAGCAATACACGCATAATCCGTAGCAATGTACGCATAATCTGTAGCAATGAACGCATAATCCGTAGCAATGTACGCATAATCCGTAGCAATATCCGCATACTCCGTAGCAATGAACGCATAATCCGTAGCAATGTACGCATAATCTGTAGCAATGAACGCATAATCCGTAGTAAAGGAATCATGTTTTTCCAAAATTCAGGTGATACATGATGATGCAGAACCCTGAATTGTAGTAAAGGAATCATGTTTTTCCAAAAAAAATTCCAAAATTTTTACCCTTTCCTTAAGTTCTCCGTGACCACCATTTGTCTTTCAATTTTCTGAGACCTGATGATGCAGAACCCTGAATTGTATTGCACTGCATTTTTAAACTTTGAAAAATTAATATTGTTATGAGAAAACACAGTCAGCTTCAGTTCAGCACAATGAACAAACTGCACAGACAGTGGTATTTGAATATAAACTTCATCTTTGTAAAATCAGTTTGGTCCATAACAACAACAACATGAGGAAGACAGCTTCTTCAGAATTGTATCTGTATCGGTAAAGGAGCAAAACTATGTTCGCCAGCTCATGGCTTGTTTAGGCGCCTTGATGACATCGGAAAATGGGTGAGCTCTATGTGTGCCACTGCCATCAATCATTATGTTGCTCAACTATTGTTAGGTTCCAATGGTGCACAATTTGGTGGAGAGATTCAGTAATGGATCATCCTCAAGTTTAATGACTTCCAACTTCAATGAGCGTCTGATAACAGAATTAAGTTGCTTTCTCAATCTAGCACTTTCAGTGAAGATTTCTGTAAGCATACTCCTCAGCTCCTTATCAGTATCACTGTTCACATCTGTCAAACAGAATAAATCAAACTAAGTATAATGCGTACAAAAATTAAATCAAACTAAGCTATCAGATGCTTCGATAGTCGAACAGAATAAATTTGTTCACACTGATATGAAGGCTAGAAAAACTAAAATTACAACAACTACCGGCACACCCATAAGAGCTTGCTCAAGATGGCGAAACTGGATCCACTGCTCAGTAACAATATCACCCATCTGCCAACATTAGAATTTTTTTTATCAATTTGCACACACATCCTTACAAGATATATAATAAAATCAAAGAACTTTACATCTATCTGAACATTCAAAATTCCAACTGACCTTCTCAACTTCTGACTTAACATCCTCTAATCTTTCCTCAGCTTCCAGAACTGATTCTTAACAAAAAAACAGGAAGAGTCAGATTAAAACCTAAGAAAATTCAAAATAATCATCATCATCATCATAATCACTTCACTAAAAACTTTACCTGTTAGAAACTTTAAGTCCCAGTTGAACAACAAAAACAAAAAACAGAGGAAAGCCCTAATTTCCCAAATCGATTTCTACGTTCTTCCGATTCCCAATTTTGTGGGTTTTCCGAAACTCCCAACGCATCGTCTTCCCCTTCATCTTCTTCGACGAAGCTGCACCAACCGACCGCTTCCTCCCTTTCGTCCGCGACGCTGCCGGCGCCATTGGATTCGACAATCGATTGCACAATAATCGATCTATGGCACGGATTATCTGACAGTGACGACAGCCCGATTTTTTGGAATCGTAAAGTAAGCCCCTTTGAACCCACGGCACAACACACACATCCAGCACCTTCGATTTCTCCCCAATTGTCTAGGGTTTGCGACACGAAGACAGTACGAGGCTTGAAAAACACAGAATTCGGTTGCCAACAACAGGCACGACTCCTTTGATTCTGCACGATTGCTGTTAATTATTATTCCAAATATACCCTTTAACCATATTTAACCCATAATCATATTCCAACTATTCTGTTTATTCACAACCATTTGATCTTTAAAATCAATGGACAAGATAAATTCCTATTTCTCACAAAATTGCATACTTCTCACCTGATCTTTTTCCACATGTTATATGGTAAATAATTAATTTAAATGTAGTACTCATTTGTGATATTAAATTTAAAAAGATAAAAATATTATAATAAAATTAGAAGTTAAAAATATAGAATGAGAGAGACATAGATTAAATTAAAGTAAATGACATTTAATTGTAATTTGACTAACGGAGTTAACTTTAACAGAATTTTTGATTTTGCCCCTCATTGGAAATTATGATAGTTCGGACCTCAAATTCGAGAACCTGAGACCTCAAATCTCACTATTGGATCATGATGCATCTTTGAATATGCATGTGACACATGTCCAAAAAACAAAGTCAAAAAAGTGATTTTGACTTTGCATTAAATACATCTTGGAAAATGCACATTGGACACGTGTCACCACCAAAATGCATCTTGCATTTTGAAAGGTGAAGATTGGGGTCTCAAGTTCTCGGAATTTAAAAGGGTGGCCAAGATATGAATTTTTTTTTTGATTGGGTATTAGAGGTTAGAAATTAGATGTTAGGATGAGGGCTTGAACCTGAACGCTTTGACACCATACGCGCGTGCTTTACACCCTTTGGCCTCACCAAGATAAGATTTTTAATTGTCATTTTCCCATCTCTAAGGTTGTCATAAATTCTGATCATAAAAAGCAGTAACCCAACCAAGACATGTTTTTATTCGGTGATCCTTTTTTGACACTATAACATCTTCTCAAAGGAGTGTATAAACCATTTGTTCAAAAATGGAGAGGAAAGTGGGCATAGTGGGAGCTGGTCTCAGCGGGCTTATAGCCTGCAAGTATGTCCTTTCCAAAGCCTACAAGCCTACAGTTTTTGAGTCGAGGAGCAGTCTGGGTGGAGTATGGACCAAGACTGTCGAGACTACAAAACTCCAAACACCAAAACAACTCTACCAGTTCTCCGATTTTCCATGGCCTAACTCCGTGCTTACCGACTTTCCTGACCAGGATCAAGTCCTTGCTTACATTCAATCATATGCTCAACATTTTGAATTGAAGAGACATATCCGATTTAACAGCAAAGTTGTGGCTATTGAGTATAATGGAGTTGACGAAGACGAGATGGCAGCTTGGGGAATGTGGGGCGATACCGGGGAGGCATTTTCTGGTAAAGGGAACTGGAACATCACTGTTCAAAATCCGGACACTTTTTCACATGAGGTAAGCTCGAACCCTTGATTTTATAAGTTCAGTTAGATATTCACACCACTAGACCACTACTCTCTTTTGGCAACTCCTGCACAGGTACATGAGGTGGACTTTGTGATACTTTGCCTTGGACGATTCAGTGACGTCCCAAACATACCTGACTTCCCACCAAACAAAGGCCCTGAAGCATTTCAAGGAGAGGTGATTCACGCCAAGGATTACATCGCCATGGACTACGAAAAGGCTGCTAATTTTGTCAAAGGAAAGCGGATAACTGTAGTGGGTTTCCAGAAGTTCGCCCTGGACATAGCAGCTGAATGCTCATCTGTAAATGGTAAGCCCTTTCCAGTTACTGATTAAAATCGTCTACTTGAGCCATACATATGAAAACTCTCCTTTGTTTTTTTTTTGTGTGTGTCAAGGTATAGAAATCCCATGCACAATGCTGAACAAGACAGGACATTGGCTAATTCCAGATTATCAGCCTTGGGGAGTTCCTCTAGCTCTCTTGTTCCTCAACCGCTTTTCAGAGCTTCTCGTTCAAAAACCTGGCCAGGGTTTCCTACTCAGCTTCCTCTCGACACTTCTATCACCTGTGGTAACATTTAGCTAACACAATCATGCCGACTTGTTTTTTTTTTTTTTTTTTTTGCAACTCAACAAAAATCTAAAGCTATAAAAAAAACTCCTATGTGACAGAGATGGTCATTTTCTAAATTCGTCGAGAGCTACATAAAATGGAAGCTACCACTGGCGAAATATGGGATAGTACCTAAACACAGCTTTCTGACAGAAATAAGTTCCTGTGGAATTGCTTCAGTGCCTGAGCACTTTTTTGACAGAGTAGACACAGGTAGCATTATAATAAAAAAAGCCGAAGCATTTGAGTTTTGCAAACAAGGTGTCATCGGAAAAGGGGAATCGGAGCCTATAAAGTCAGATTTGGTCATTTTTGCTACTGGGTTTAGGGGAGAGCAGAAGCTCAGGAATATTTTTTCGTCACCGAGATTCCAAGAACACATAACTGGGTCTACCTCCGCAAAAGTTCCACTTTACCGGTACACACTAACTAGGAACTTCATAATTCTTACTGAGTTGATGTGAAATTAAATTAGATAATTTCTTGTTCAACAGGCAGTGTGTCCATCCTCGGATTCCACAACTTGCCGTCATAGGATTCTCAGAGAGTATTTCAAACTTGTACACATCCGAGATGAGATGCAAATGGGTAGCTGAGCTCCTTGATGGTACTTTCAAGGTACCGAGCATTCCAGAAATGGAGAAAGATATAATGGAATGGGATGAATATATGAAGAGGTATTCGGGCTCAAACTACCGCAGGTCATGCATAGGCGCCCTCCACATTTGGTACAATGATCAGTTGTGCAAGGACATGGGATTGAATCCCAGGAGAAAGAAAGGATACATAGCTGAGCTCTTCGAGCCGTATGGCCCTCTAGATTATACTCTATCTTAATTTACACTCGAGAACTACTCCAGTAGAAAATAAACCAGATGTGTAAAAGGGTCTATCAGTACTCTACAAGTCACATTTCATTATTCTACTCAGTTTATAATAATTTCTTGCAGCAAAATGAACTTCAATAAGCAATGTAATTTTCTTAATACATAGGCGCACTAGCACTTACAGAATATAGCCATGAAGAGTAACTAGCAAATACATACATCATGTAATAACTAACGGTACAATCAGGAGCGTTCAAATGAGGCACCCCTTCTTAAAGTGGGGCAGTGAGGCACGATTTGAGTCAACCACGTGTCCCACTCAAACCCCCCGTGCTTTGTGGCCGCGCCACGTGTCCCACTACCAAAAATCTATCAAGAAGCAAAAAGCAAACAGCAAACAACTATTCCTGCACTATTCCATGCCACATCATCTAAATGAGTGGCTCACAATATGCCTCACGTGCCTCATTTTTACAACCCTGCCTCAACCAAACACCCCCCACGGTACAATTATATAAAAGCAATTTAATTATTACTAAGTCAGCAATTTGTTTACTACGTACTCTCTTAAACACTGATCTCGATAATTAGAGTATACAAGTCTGGTCGGATACAATCAAACTTCCAACAATTGATAAGGAAAGTTTTCTGTTTCTTTTGGCTCAAGTTCATTTTTAGGACATTGCATGAGACTAAACTTATTTTCATTATGAATTGTAGCGATAGATGCAGAACATTTATCCATTCGAAGTCTCTCTAAAACTTTATTTATACATGATTTTTTAGACAATCTCATTAATCCTTGTGACATGTCATGAAATATTTTTATTCCAATAACTCAAGATGCCTCATACATGTCTTTCATTCCAAAATTCTTTGAAGGATATTTCTTGGTTTCATGTATTACGCCAAGATCATTAGTAGCGAGCAAAATATCATCGACATATGTAATCAAAAATATAAACTTACTCCCACTAATCTTCAGATATATAAATCCATTAACAATGTTTTTCTTAAATGTGAAGGAGGTTATGGTATCACTAAACTTCAAATACCATTGTCGTGTGACTTATTTAAGTCCATATATTGATCTATTAAGTTTACACACCATGTGACCATTTCCCTTAATTGAAAAGCCCTCTGGTTGGCTCATGCATACTTTTTCTTCTAAATTTCTATTTACAAAGGCTGTTTTTATATCCATTTGATGCAGCTTTAAGTCATAATGTGCTACTAATTAATACCATAATTATTCTAAACAAATATTTCCTTGAAACAGGTGAAAATGATTCATTGTAATAGATACCATCATTTCGAGTAAAACCTTTAGCAACAAGTTTGTCCTTGTATCGTTCAATATTTCCATCGTAGTCGTGTTTAGTCATAAAGGCTCATTTACATACAACTCGTTTACTCCTTCAAACAATTCAACAAGTACTTGTACATCCCTTTGCAGGTACGACATCAATTGTACCCATCGATAAATAATACGAATTAAAAGCCGAATCTCATTATTCATTTTTTCAAAGGGTCAATCCCTAATGGTTGGCTCACTAACCTGCAAACTAGGAGAATCAAGTGCGACCAGTACATAATTGAATGCGGTATCAAGAATTTATTCTTGTTGAAAATGTTTAGCAGGAATCAAACTACTTTGTCCACACCAATTACCTGTCCACTCACGTGCTGACTGCTAACTATGCTGGCGCTGAATCCCGTTGTTATTAACAAAATCATTTCCTACTCGGTTGACCACTCTCATTAGTTGCCCACTAACTATAACTGATAAAAGAGGATTGGGATTTAGCCTGGTGGTGGCATGCCCGCTCAACACCTTGTGGTGCTTGGGTTCGAATCCTCACTAACACCTAACACTAACAACACTAACCCATGTATCAAAAAAAAAACTATAATTGATAAAAAAATGTTGAGTTTATATTTTATTTAATATTTTACACTTATATAGCTAGCATTTACTTTAACTATTCATCAAAGGTTTTTATTTGACGATAAACATGTTCAATAAGTACTATTTTAAACCCACAATAAAAAAAAAAAGTACTCTTTTAGAATTTAGATTTGATTTTCGGGTTCGATTCCGGTGAGAAGTGTCATATCGGTGATAAATGAGAACTAATCTCATCCTTACATCTCATTTAATTAATGGTTCATATTAAATCTAAATCAAATCAAATCACGACTAATTAGTAGATTAATATACGAATTAGGGGTAGTTTAGTCCAAAGTGATGATTTGATTTCTCCGATCCGTCGACCTCCGGCAGCCTTGTCCAACGTTGCGATGTCGATGGATGGTGACGTCGTCAACCTCCGGCACACTCGATCGATCAGCCAACACTGTCCGACGTTGCCCCTGCCGTGTGAAACCAGTCCGATCCGATTTCCATGGGGAAGATGAAGGTGCCGCACGCCCGCTCACATTAAGTTCTCCGCGCCCAAAGAGACATTAACTTGTTAATGTCTTTTTTGGGCGCGGCGTTAATGTCTTGTTTGGGCGCGGATCACTTGAGATGCTACGCATTATCCTTTGAAAAGCTACGAATAATATGCTACGAATATTGTATGTAATTGCTATGAATAATATGCTACGAATATTGTATGTAAAAGCTACGAATATTCGTAGTAATTATATACATAATTCGTAACTTTTCAAAGGATAATGCGAGCATTTACACAGTGATCCGCGCGCTCCACGCTCACATTAAGTGAGCCGCGTCCAACGTAGACATTGACAAGTTAATGTAAAGGCTAGGCGCACGGCGACCTCGATTACTATTCATCAGTCGAACACAAACGCAAAAATCGACTGATGTCGATGAATTGTCACAGTTCCGAGCAGTCCGAAGCGACTTCCATGGGCGATGACGAAGGTTCTCATTCCGATCGTGGCCAGATCGCATTGACGGCGAACGACGGGGTGTGGTATACGATTAGGTTTAAACCTATTACTAATTTGTCCTTTAACCGTAATTAAAACGAGATTGTGTGCAAATATTCCTTTTAATTAATAGCCCTCCGATCTCTAATCCAATGGATGAGAATAATTCTCATTTCTCATCAAAACATACACTTCTCATGTGATCCTAATTCTTGATTTTCTCTCCCAAAAAAAATTTAGATTTGATTTAAATGTTATATTTTTTTTTGATGAAAAACTAGGAGCTTTCAAAAAGAAGAACAACACAGAGGCCCATAAAGGTCCACAAACGAAAGTCTAAACTCAAAAAACAGACGCAAAACCTACTAACGAACAACAACCGGCTGAGACAAAAACAGAAGACAAACAAAGGAATAGCGACACGGTTTTGAAACGACACTAAACAGACAAACAACACTAGGCCCCAATAATTCTCCTTCGCAGAAGAGCTCCCAGCAAAACCACCAAGATTCCGCCTTTTGTCCCCCCTGACGACTTCTTTCTGCTCTATGTCCGAACTCTTGTCATCACAACTCAAAATACAGCCCCTGGGGATCGCATCCAGCCTGTTCCATTCGCGTCTTCCAGTCCTTGCCCAATGCGCTACTTGATCCGCTACGCTATTGTTTTCTCTAAAAAAAATGCTCCACGTTCCATCTTGAATTTTCCTCTTGAAGTTTGAAGGCTTGATTAGCCCAGCGATTAACTGCTCCATGGTCTGAGTATCCTCTTTTAATAGCCTCAATAGCTCCCACAGAATCTGAACAAATAATAATATCCTCTTTGGCCAATCTGGAGGCCTCCAAGACGTTTGAACAATCCATATTCCAACCTGCAAAGACAAAGTCGACGATCTCCCCTGTCAGCTGAACAACAGCATAACCCATACTGTTGCTCAGACTGTCAAAGGAGCTATCGCTAAGAAACTTATCTACTCCCATTTTCATATGAGTGAAGCCCCACAACCCTTTCAAAATTCTATTCCATTTATCCCACTGCATAATCAATGATCTTATTCTATAAACAACAATAGCCCCATATTCCATCCCAACATGCCCATGTCTCTGTTTGTTCCTATTAGCCCACAAACACCAGCATCCACAAATAATTACTCTCAACTCAGCAATATTCAACTTTTGGGCGCAATACCACAACCATTCCACTGGTAACTGACATTCAACACGCAGGACAGTATCACTGAAACCTAACTCCACTACTACAGAACAGTCATTATGCATCAGTTCAAAAATAACAATAGGCATCGGTTCAGCGTTATGCATCGGTTTGTAAGGAAACCGTTGCATAATGGTTATCATTATGCAACGGTTTTAGCAGAACCGATGCATATTGTTACTTTATGCAACGGTTTATAAAAACCGATGCATATTGTGCAATAAAAGACTTAGGTTTTATTTTGAAATTCGTCAGTCCGCCTATCGATTGGTTTATCGACGCTCTCAGTCTCTCCGTCGCCTCCGTCTCACTTCCTCCATCGCCTCCGTCTCACTGCCTCTGTCGCCTCCAATCGTCTCCGTCAGTCCGTCAGTCCGCCTCCGTCGCCTACAATCGTCAGTCTGCCTCCATCGCCTCCAATCGTCTCCGTCGCCATTGTTCCTCGCCAGTCGTCTCCGCGCCACTCGGTCCGACGCCGCTCATTGCCATCCTCGCCATTGCTCCCCCTCCTCCTCCAATCGGCTCCGAATCAACAGGTTAGGGCTGAGATTTTAGTATGTAATAGTTACGGGTATTTTGCAGTTGTAATCCATTAACAATCAAGTATTTTTAGTTGAAATTTTAGTTGTTGCTCTATCATCGTTGAATGATGTAAATAACTAATTGGATTCATGTGTATGCTAATATTTTTGTTCGAAAACATAGATTCGAGCGGCGTTACTTCTATACGGTGTAAGTTGTACCTTGTTTATCCTCCAAACATCATATCAAGTAAGGTATTCTATTGTGTTAATTGTGTATAGCTTTCAAAATTGGACATTGTTGCTCTTTCATCGTTGAATGAAGTTAATAACTAGTTGAATTTAAGTATATTAATTTAATTGATGTTTTTTTGTTTAGGGTTAACATTTGCGATCTACATCCTCTTCCCGTTGGTGGTTCTTCGCTTCTTCAATTCCTGGAATTTGATGGTTATCAATCTTTTTTATTTTAATATGAACATGGAGATTTGAATTTATTTTTCCTTGTTTACTAATTCGTTCTTGTTGTTTATAGCTCTAGTCCGTACTTGTTGCACACCCACCATTAAGATTCTTCTTCGCGAGCTTCTATTATAAGGTAAATCGCAAGTTTATGTAACTCATTTACTACTTTTTAATTGTTGGAGTGCTTGTAATTCACTCAAATGTAATTGTTTGTTCGTGTAAATTAGTAGTATGTAACTAATAATATTTACACGTTTCATGTAGTGGAATTATAATGAATCGATAGTGGGTGTCCGGTAATAGGTTGAGTGATGAGTACGAGAAATGGATTATGGATTTTTGTGCGTTTGCGTCGGTATATGCGTCTAGAAACAACATTGAACGTGTCTTTTGTCCGTGTATGGGTTGTTGGAATTACAAAAAGGTCAAACCGAAGAAGTTACGTAAAGACCTTCTGTTAAAGGGGATTGACCCATCATATAAGGTGTGGTATATGCACGGCGAGGTTGAACAACAAAACTTTGAGCCTCCACCCGTAGTAAGTTTGCCGGAGGATAATGATGATTTGGAAGAGGATAATCTAATTGAGATGGTTAACAACGTCGCCAATGACTTTGTTGATACGCCACATGTTTTGGAGTCGTTGAGGAATGACTCCGAATTACCATTGTATGAAGAGTGTTCCAAATATACAAGGCTATAGGCAACGTTGAAGTTGTTCAATCTTAAAGCGAAAAATGGATGGAGCAACAAGAGTTTCACTGAATTATTGGCGTTGGTGAAAGACATGCTTCCTGAGGGGAACACCCTACCTAACCGGACTTACGAGGCTAAGAAGGTTATGTGTCCCATGGGCCTCGAGTACAAGAAAATACATGTTTGTCCCAATGATTGTATCTTGTATCGAAATGCTTTTAGTGAACTCAAAGAATGTCCAGTGTGCAAGGCTTCTCGCTACAAGTTAAACAAAGAACCGAAAGGTAAATCTAAAGGCACTCCTTCGAAAGTACTATGGTATCTTCCACCGATCCCCAGGTTTCAGAGATTATTTGCTGACACGGAAGATTCCAATAATATGCGTTGGCATGCTGAGAAACGTGTTGCTGATACGAAAATGCGTCATCCTGTAGATTCACTGCAATGGGATAAAGTAGACAACACATTCCCAGTGTTTGGAGGAGAGTCTAGAAATTTACGCCTTGGCCTTTCTACTGATGGGGTGAATCCACATGGAAATCTCAGTAGTCAGCATAGTACATGGCCTGTGATTTTGGTTATCTACAATCTACCTCCAAAGTTAACCATGAATCGTAGGTATATGATGCTTTCTTTGTTGATTTCGGGTCCTCGGCAACCTGGAAATGATATTGATGTATACTTGGCTCCTCTGATAGATGATTTGAAGCTTTTATGGGACGAAGGAGTATGAACATATGACGCATCGAGGCACAAATATTTCAATATGCGTGCTATGCTGATGTGTACGATCAATAACTTCCCAGCTTATGGTAACTTCTCCGGATATAGTATCAAAGGGTACAAAGCTTGTCCTGTATGCGGGGAAGGGACACATGCACGCCATTTAAGTAATTGTCGAAAAATGGTTTATATGGGACATCGGCGTTTCTTACCGAGACATCATCCTTACAGGCGTAAGAAAGCTGCCTTCAATGGTGAGACTGAACATGGAATAGAACCGCAACCGGCTTCTGGTGATGAAATACTTCAAAAAATTCATAATATTACAAATCGATTCGGGAAACCTAATTCGCGCACCGAAAGTGCTCCATGGAAGAAGCGGTCAATATTTTTTGATCTCCCTTATTGGCATTCTCTTGACATCAGACATTGTATTTATGTGATGCATGTTGAAAAGAATATATGTGAAAGTCTACTTGGTACTTTATTAAACATTCCTGGAAAGACAAAAGATGGAGTTAAAGCAAGACTCGATATGCTGGAGATGAATATTCGTACCAAATTAGCACCTGAACCTCGAGGGCAGCGTACATATTTGCCGCCGTCGTGCACCACTCTCTCTAAGAGCGAGAAAACTAGTTTGTGCGGATGTCTGAGGGGAGTTAAAGTTCCATATGGGTTCTCTTCAAATATTGCCAGCTTGGTTTCAATGAAGGATCTGCGGTTGAATGGCTTAAAATCTCATCCTGCCTATTGCAATCAGAGGTATATTGTCTCCTAAAGTAAGGGCAGATGTACAAAGACTTTGCGTCATTTTTAGCTCTTTATGTGCTAAGGTTATTGAAACATCGGAGCTTGATGGACTCCAGGAGCAGATAGTTGTTACACTTTGCCAACTAGAGATGTTTTTCCCTCCCAGCTTTGTTGATATAATGATGCATCTTACTGTTCATTTGGTGCGTGAGCTTCGAATTCTTGGACCGGTTCATATGAGATGGATGTATCCTTTTGAGAGGTATATGAAGGTTCTAAAGAGCTATGTGAGGAATAGACAAAGTCCCGAAGGATGTATGGTGCAAAGATACATAGCTGAAGAGGCTGTTGAATTTTGCACTAACTTTTTGGGAAATACAACTGCGGTTGGGGTTCCAAGTCCACGTCATTTTGATCGATTTATGGGAAAAGGCACAAGTGGACATCATCTGATGCCCAAGTCATTTGATGAGTTGACGAAAGCTCATTTCTATGTACTGCAACATATACCTGAAATAACACCTTTCATCGATGATCACATAAACATATTGAGGAGTACATACCGAGGAAAATCTGAGCAGTGGTTGCAAAAAGAACACAGTCGGTCATTTTGTGAATGTCTAAGGAGTAATGAGGTTTTAAATAATCAGAGCAACTCTGAAGAAGAATCTGATGACTTGGTGAAGTGGCTTATGGCAAGCCCAAGACCTGTTGTACACACGTGGAAAGCTTATGATATTAATGGATTTTGTTTTCAAACAAAAGATCATGATGAGCACATCGTTGTGCAAAATAGTGGTGTCACACTTGTTGCCGAAACCACTCATGTTTCTAGCGCAAGAGATCGGAATCCAATATCTGTGCCTGTGAATTATTTTGGGTTTATCCAAGAAATATGGGAGTTGGATTACGTAAAATTCCGAGTACCCGTTTTTAAATGTAAATGGGTTAATAATTCAGCGGTTCATATCGATGAATTTGGAGTGACATTTGTCGATTTTCGAAGAGAGGGATATAAGGATGAGCCATTCATTATGGCCGAACAAGCAAGACAAGTATTTTACGTCAAAGACCCTTCGAACAACAATCAGTATGTTGTGATAAATGGAAAACAACAAGTAATCAGTGGTACATCTGAAGAGATGGCTGAGGATTGCCTACCCGTTTGTACGACAGTTCCAGTAGACAACGACGACACCGAAATTGATGATGAAATACAGTTGCGAGAAGATCACGGCGAAGGAATATGGATTGATAAAGAAACTTAATTTGTGCGTATGTTGTATATATGCTACTTATTTCTTTATCACACGCCATTTTATTTGTTTAATAATCGTGTTCATTTATGTATTCATATATTTAATGTGTTAATCTGACATTTAATGTGACTCCTTTACAGATTCATGGCTAGCAGCAGCAGCACCGGTGAGGATGACTTTTGTGTCTCTTCCCGCACACCGAAACAGAAGAAAGGCCCTGTAGACATGGCGAAGTTGATTAAGCAACACACAGTGGCTGGTACCAAGATCACGATCAACTTCGATAGTAAGGGTAATCCGAAAGGGAAGAAGGGAGACACTTGGAGGAGCTTCTTGGGTATGGTGGCTCGTTCTCGAGTTCCTATCACCTTTACCGATTGGAGGAAAGTTCCTGACCATTATAAGATAACTTTGTGGAGAGATGCAACTGTAAGTTTTTTTTATATGTGAAATTTATACTTGTTTGTGATGTTCATTATTTTTTTTTATTAATTATAACTTGTTATATGTCTATTTAGGTAATTTTTGAGGGATGTGAGCCGCATAAAAAGCATGAGCTGAAGGTCGCTGGTAGCACGTGGAAGAATTTCAAGTCAAGACTGGCAAAAGATTATATATACGGTGAGAAGGCAAATGAAGATCCTTTGGTTGAGTACAAGTATCTTGACAAAGAGGCCTGGAGGATATTTAAGGAGCAGAGGCTCTCTGAAAATGCTATGAAATTAAGAGAGACTAACAGAGAGCTTGTTAAGAAGAATGTATATACGCACATCCTTGGTCGAGGAGGCTACAGAAAACTTGAAGATAAATTGACAACTGAGAAAATAGCCGAGTTATTTGCGCATGGCACAATTGAAGAGGTGCAGTCGTCTAATATCACTATAGAGAGACATGAGTTGTGGAAGAGGGGACGAAAAACAAAAAATGACGAGTTCGTCACCGAGGCATCCCAGCAAGTGGCAACAAGGATTGTAAGTTACATTTCTTATGTCAATTTCAATAGTTAATATCATACACTAACTTTTGGTATTTAATTATTGTTAATAGGATGCGTTAGTGGAAAGATCTTCTCAAGGACAGTTCTCGTCTCAGAATCGATGACATGACATACTGACTGAGGTGATTGGGACGCCTGAGCCCAAAGGACGTACCCGAGGAGTCGGGTCACACATTCCGTGGAGGGTTGGGTTACCGATCTCCATCTCCTCGGGTGGCACACCGAGTTCAAGTAATATTCGATTAGATGCGTCCGATCACTTCAGCCTTCACTGTCCCGTTGATTCAGACCCGTGGAAGAACATACCAGAGGTACATTTACAATTATTAAATTTATTATTTATGTTGGTTAAATGTATGTAATACTTTTTGTGTTTGCTTACAAATTATTACTTCTACTGACAGGGTGGCCTGAAGAGCCTATTATACATCGAAGGGCAACTTGAAGGTGACAAACAGCTTGTGGCGATCGGTCGAGTCGTAAATGGTTGTTTTGTTAACTTTCGAGCAATACCCGAAGATAACGTGAAAGTGAAGGTCGATATAGCACTTTATCGAGGTCGAGGTGCAGCATTGCCAACACCACATCCAAAGCACTCAAATGTTCTAGCTGCAGTTGACCATCACATGGCATGGCCGAAAGACTTGGTCGTTGTCGATAAAAGGGTGAGATACTCGAAGATTATAACTTCATTTGCTTCATTGTGTTATATTAGACATGAAATAAGATATTTAATCTTAACGAAATTTAACATGCAGGCATATGACATACACTTATACGAGTCTTTGCCACTTACTGGGGACGAGTATGTAGATGAAATGTCCGTGGACTGTCGACTTCTACGTGAGGTGTGGAAGAACCTCAGTAGAGATACGATTGTAGTACACGCCGACGTTGAGGTGTTCGGTGACGACTACGATATCGTAGTGGGTGAAGAGGAAGTCACGGATCTATTTAAGTTAAAAGCGTTGGGGAACTCAACATCTGAGTTATATATATGGTAATATTTTTTTAATCATTTTTTTGCAATTAGTCTAACTAACACAAGTTTTTACTTTGTAGTTATTTACACGATCAGATGCTTCGTTCGGATATTAAGTTTAGTTTTTTTATTCCGTCTTTAATGACCCCAACCATGGAGAAAAATGAGAGATTGGCGACGTTTGTAGGAAGATTGAATATGCCAGACAAAGATCAACTTTTTTGCTACTTCCTCCCTTATGTTGATCACATATTGTGAGTTCATCACTTACTTTATAAGTTGTTAACTTCTGTTCTGAACACATTTGTTTTTAAGTTAGTGGGTTTTTTTCAGGTGGCATTGGATGTTATGCGTCATCTTTCCGAGACAACATAAGGTTCTTTGGCTTGATTCATCTACAGAAGAGAAGGATATAAACCCTGATGCAAAAGAGTTGGTGGATACGTAAGTTTGGAAATTACTTTTATCTTATAACTTGTATTGAAAGTCACTAATTACATTATGGTGTTTGTTTTAGGGGATTAAAACGATACTACCAAGGATGTGTACTGAGGAGTACACGTAAAGTAGAGTGGAAGAAAGTTATGGTATTCACAAATTAGACATTTTTATTAAATATTTTTTTTCATTTATAAAGTATGTTAACTGAGATTCTTGATCGTGCAGTGTCCAAGACAACCACCTGGCCATTTATGTGGTTATTATGTCCTTAAATACATTCGAGACATTATAGCATTTGTACATGCTAATAATGGTGCGGAGGTTGAAGACATAGCCCAAGTGAGCTTTTTAGAGATATATTTACATATGTTATTCATTTAACTGTTTACTTGTTGATTGTTGATTTAGTTCTCTTGTTTTCATTCTTTAATTGTTGATTTAGCTTTTTAGAGCTTTTTAGACGTTAATCGTTGATTTAGCTTTTTAGAGCTTAATCGTTCTCACTCTTTAATTGTTGACTTAGTTCTCTTGTTTTTTTATAGTATTGTTTTCCTAATGGAGTAGAGTAATACGAACACGACAAGATTCTTGAAGTTCGGGATGAAATCACCAGCTAATTACGTGACTACGTGACTAATCATTTCGCGGTATAGGACATTAACTTAGACACATTTGTTATGTAATATAATATTTTTGTGGCATATTTGTATAAAGAGACAAATATATGTGTATGATTAATGATTGTATTGCAGAATATCAATGAAATGATGTTCTGAATGTAATAGCTATTGTATTTAAAAATTGGAACAACAAGGTATTTTGTTGATGTTTAATTTCAGGTGGATTTGAGCTTTTATAAAGCAAAATCTGCCTGTTTTTGTGAAGGATTATGCATCGGTTTTCGAAGAAACCGATGCATAATGTCCCGAGCCGTTGAACATTATGCATCGGTTCAATGAAAACCGTTGCATAATCCTCAGCAGTATGCAACGGTTTTCCATGAACCGTTGCATAATCCTCAGCATTATGCGACAGTTTTTTGAAGAAACTGTTGCATAATGTTTAGATATTATGCAACGGTTTTCATTGAACCGATGCATAATGTCTGAACATTATGCGACGGTTTTTAATGAACCGATGCATAATGTTAAAAAAAATCGAAGCATAATGCCTGTCCTGTAGTAGTGCTCCCTCCACACAGCCCCTGCCCTCCAACATTCTATGACAATGTGTAAAACAGACTTTGGATTATTATATCCACAATCCAAACAACACTCCGAAATAAATTTTGTGCATCAGGGATTGCATTATGGAACAACTTTCAAGTAAAAAGTTTTACCTTATTTGGCATCGTTAATCTCCATATTATCCTCCAAAATCTTCTTACCTCCCACGAGTTACAACTCTCCTCCATGCCCCTGCCACATTCAAATTCTTTGATCAGCATTCTATAAGCATTTTTTTACGGTGAATTTCCCTGTTCTCAACCTTTGTAAATCATAGTTACCTTTGTTTTGCCCTGAGAAGGCCAGACTTTAGTACCTTTGTAAATCTTTGTAAATCATAGTTACCCTCATGTTTTGCCCTGAGAAGGCCAGACTTTAGAACCTTCTTAGCTGTGTGTAGTGTAACCCCCTCCAAATATACGACGGTCTTTGCCCAATCGCTGCATTCGCTGCATCTAACAGGTTGCCATTGCTAAAATATTTTGCTTTCAACAATTGGCTCACCAACAGATTTGGATCTGTAAAGACTCTCCAAGCCTGCTTCACCAATATGGCTAAATTATACAGTTCCATGTTCCTTAATCTTAATCCCCCCCCCCCCCCCCCCCCATTTCCTTATCTTTCTTTGTTTACCCAGTGTATTGTCTTCTCTTCTCCCTTATTATTCCACAAGTATCTAACTGATGCACCCAACAGATTATTACACGTTCCTTTGTTCAACTTAAAACATTGCGTTGAGTATACCGGAATTGCTTGTAAGACACTTGTAATTAAGGGCTCCCTACCAGCATATGACAAAAGTTTATGTTTCCAATAAGAAATCTTTCCATGTACTCTATCCTCCAATGGAACTAGGTGAGACTGAATAGTAACAGAGGAGAGAAGGACACGCGCCTCACGCGCCCCTCTTTCCTAGCTTTTTCGCTTCTCTGTCTCAGCGATGTTTGCCTAGGATTTTCTCGGCAAATTGTCCTACATTCATTTCGGGCACCAGGGGCAGGGCTTGACCATGGCCACGCCCGGCCAGTTTCGGCCACCGGATAATGGCGAGATACGACTGGATAGCACAGCTCCACCTCCTCCCGGTGGGGCAGGGAAATCGGGAATATCATTCGCGGCAACCACCAAAGCAAATCTGGACAGGCGTTTCCCTCTTATTCGCTTAGCTGCAAGCTTAGACAGTATGGCCACAAGGAGGGAAAGCCATCCATCTCCTTCACTCCTGCCGAGCTTCAGGTTGGAGTTGACAATCTCAAGCACTCTCTGGTAGCAAAGTTCTCGGGTGGGCGGCCACATATAGAGGAGGTTCGCAAAGCTTTCATGGCTACATGGGGCCTAACTGGGCAGTGTTCCATAGGGGCCCGGGACGCTCGTCACATCCTGATTGTGCTGGACTCAGAGACTGATGCACGTAAGGTGCTAGCCCACCCATGGAGGAAACTCGGCCATGCCTTTTTCAGGGTGTTCAGGTGGACCAAGGATTTCAGTACACGGCGTGAACCGACCACAACATCAACTTGGGTGCGGCTCATCAACCTCCCGCCCAAAATGTATAATCAAGGATACATAGAACCCATCACCTCATCCTTTGGAAGATTTCTAGCAGTGAATAACAAAACTACAACCTTTACTAACCCTAGTTATGCTAGAGTTTGCATTGAAGTTGATCCCACGAAGGAACTTCCAGACGAGGTTTGGATAGCTACCGGAGTGGACGTCGGTTTCTGGAAAAAGGTCATATATGAGAGTCGGTTGCTTTATTGCTCTAAGTGTCGCCTACATGGGCACGGTCTTGTGAACTGCCGCAAAGCGAAGCTACGTCGGGAGGAGGAGCAAAGGACCTGGGAGGCGCGTGATGACTTCGGCCTTCCCCTGACGAGCCTGCAGGTTGCGGTACCCAAAGTGCCAGCAGACATCTAAACCCTCGGATGATGATAACTCGGGTTGGGTAGTTGTCCAAAAGAGGAAGGAAAAAAAGAAAGCTTTCAAAGATGAGACAAAGTTGCAGCCATGCTGTCCAGTCCAGATAATAGTTGGGCCGACTGCGGCTCTCGAGGTGGAACAACCTTTTTTAATCAATAACCTTGACACTAAGAGCCTAGAGACTAAGAATTCACGATGTGGGCCTAGAGGACCTGAATTCACGATGGATGTTTTAACAAAGAAGGGGCCGACTAAGACGCGAGAGATGGAGCAGCCCTTATCTCATCAAACACAAGCAGACCAGCAAACGGTTACAATTAATCATGAAAATCAGTCACCTCATATGGAACAACATGACAAGAAACGGGAGTTCAAAGAGAAAGATAGCGGAAACTCGGCGTCTGTTTTGGTCGAGGATTTTTCGGAATCAGATCAAACTAAGGAGACACCCACTAAGATTTCCAATCCAACCAATGAAGAGGAGTCCCATCAGTATACCGAGGTGAAGTCCCTTTCACTGACCAATATTCAAATATCGATACCTGCCGAAGATAAGTGTACGGACTGTGTTGTTGTAAACAAAAGGAAAGGTAAGAAGAAGACTAAAAAGCATGGAGCAAAGCAACCTGCAGAGCCCAACTGCATGGAAGCAACGAGATCGTCCTTGCTAGCCAGGAGAGTGATTTAATTGGAGTAGCTTGCCCATAAACGGAAACCTGCTTAAACTGCTCCGCCCCAGTGCCTCTATCTGTTGTTGTTAATACTTCTCATGGAGCTCAGCCCATAGCCGCTTTAAATGCAACGATTAAAGTGCTCAAGTGTGACTCCAAGAAGGAGATAGCCTTAAAGGTGAAAGCCCTTTCCCAGTCTCATTCAGACAACATCTTCAATGAGGAGGTCAATATGGTCACTATGCTTCATAGCGCCCCTGCCAATACAAGGAATCATCGGCCCCGCTAGATCTCTTTCAATGAGACTGTGTCTGTGCATGTAATTCGAGCTTCAGCTCTATCATGTCCTAAGGAGAAAGACCCGAACTATGTTTGATCTTAATCCTTTTGTTCTATTTTTAATCGAATAAAAAAATCTTTCAAAAAAAAAATCCTCCAATGCTTTGAACACCTCACCTCTGTTCAGCCCTACAACCACTGGCAATCCTAAATATTTTGAGTGTTTCTCTACAATTTTTACATTTAACAGTCTTTGAATGTTCTGTTTAACAGGTTCATCAGTGTTCCTACTGTATACCACTTCTGACTTATTAAAATTTATTTTTTGGCCCGACAACCTTTCACACTCTTTCAATATTTCTATCATTTCCTTAACTTCCTCTAAATCTGCCCTTAAGAATATCATGCTATTATCAGCAAATAGTAAATGTGTAATCACTGACGCATTTTCTGCTATTCTCACACCTGATAGAGACCTAAAATCTAGTTTCCTACTTATAGTTCTAGATAGCCATTCAGTACAAATTATAAAAAGGTACGGGGATATAGGATCCCCTTGTCTAAGGCCTCTAGAGGGGACAATTTCCTCAGTATACCATCCATTAATCCTCACCCTGTAGCTAACAGTTCTAATCACTTCCATCACAAGAGATTCACCCATCTATCAGGATACCCAAATTTCAGCAACATTTCCTCAAGTAAGGACCATTCTACTCTATCATACGCCTTACTCATATCAAGTTTCTTAGAGAGATAGGCCTCTTTTCAAGTTTTCCTATTTTTAATAAAATGTCCTACCTCATGAGCAACTATTATATTGTCAGTTATTACCCTACCCTTAATGAAAGCAGATTGAGTTTGAGAAATTACCTGTGATAGAGTGCCCTGCAGTCTACTAGCTAGGACCTTCGATATAAAGGGGTGTTACACACACTAATAGGCTTATAATATGTGATTCGCATAACATCCTTGCATTTAGGTATTAGCGTAACTCTTGTAATATTCCATCTTTTATCCAGCTTGCCCCCATTCAAAAACTCCAGCAGTTCTGTACATAAACGGGCACCTACAATCTCCCAGTCCCTTTGGTAAAATAATGCTGGAAACCCGTCGATACCCAGAGCTATCTGAAAACTGCCCTTTTTTATTTAAATGTTATATTTTTCAGGGTGGATTGGACGGCTTGCTGTCCATCTTTCACATTTTTTTGTTTGGTAAAAAAAAAACTTAAATGACCTTTATTTATTGAGTAGAGACAGTGTTCAAGAAATTGGCGTCTAGGCGGCATTTTTCTTGAATCCGTTCCAATTTTCATCTAAACGACCAATTAGACGGATCGGAATATTAGGTGGCACCTAGGCGGCGCTTGAACGGTCTAGGCGGCGCCTAGGCGGATTAATCGGCTTCTAGGCGTAATGGTCAACGATGTGTCAAATATTCAAACTTTTGGGCTTATTTGTAATAAATGAAAAGTTCATTAATTGAAACCAATTTCAACACAAAAAGAACATGTTAAGCGCATTGTCTGGCATCATCCGTTTGTTCAAACTTTTAGGGTTTGGTTCTACGGCTCCCGGTTGTTGCCAATCAGCAAAACACGAGCTTGTCTTTTTGGTTAAGCATTGGATTCAGCAAGGGCTTGTTTTGCGTCTCTCGATTGCTGAAGCTCTGAAGGTAATAAGGTTCGTTCCTACTGCATGATTTGTTTGATTTAATTTAGATTCAATCAGCAAGGGCAGCAACGTTAATGAGTGATATACTAATTCAATTCAGCAGTATTTTTATTTTTCATAATTTGGATTCATTTGATTTTACTGAAAATTGATTAACAGTCCAACATTAAGAGAATATGGAAGAAGAAGTATGTAGATTTGCAAAATTAGTATACAAAATTGAGGATGGACAAAATTAGTATATTGACTAATGCATATATAATTAAAAATATAAACAAATTCGAAAATGTTATAAATATCATCTTAAATGGATGATTTTTCCTAAGTGTCTAATGGTGTGCACAAGTATCACATGGTAGACCCAAGTGTCCAATGGTTCTTCCCAAATGTCCAATGGATACTCAATTGTGTGATCTATATTACTAGTCTCTTTAGATATCCATGTATTTCTAGCCCTATATAAAGGGATCCCTTGTAAGGCATTTGAAATCAATCACAAAGCATTACAAATCTCCTCTCTACTTTCTCTCATCTTATATCTTCATATGTTTATGTCCTCCCTTTGAGTTGCTCCTCCACTACCACATATTTTCACAATATGTTATCAACACGAATTGCTCAAGGTAGTAATGCGAAACCTTCTTCCCTCTTATTCTTTACATGATGCGATGATGGCAACATTGAGTCCATTCTTGGATAAATCTCGGAATCGCTTAGCATTTGAGAGAATCAATTCCTTTATGTTTACATATAGCATGTATGCATGTTTCAAATCTAAATATTTTATGTTGTATTTTATTTTATTTTTGAAAAATATCATGGGTGAGGCTCGAACCTTCAACCTTGTGAAAGTAAGGTTTAAATCTTTTATGTTGTAGCATGCATATATCATCTAATCATGTTTTCAAGAACATTGCTATGCTTAATTTTATATGTCGGAAAATAATTTCTTTTACGTTTATAACTTACTGATTTTCATATGATCATATTTGATATGTCATTGTCAGAATTGAGATCACATGAGAAGGGTAAGTTACATGAGAAATGAGAAAAAATCTCAACCTTCCATTCCGTCACATCTATGACTGAGATTTAATAAGATTAAATTTAAAATTTGTAATTAATTTACTATTAACACGTAATTAAGGACAAATTAGGTATAGAAAAAATAAAAAATAAACTGATATCATCTTTATCCCGAAAAGTCCTCCACGCATTCATCGCAACAACCACTGATAATCTCCTCCAGAATCCCCTTTCGGTCGCATCAGTCGGATGTGTCATCATCCCATACAAGACTTGGGCAATCTCTAATTCAATTTCTTCCTGGTTAGATGAATCCGCCTTTGAGGTCGACGCCTTCGGTGTCGCTCTGTGCTTGTTCATAGGAATAAGCTTCTACAATATTAGCAGAAAGTATTAAAACCGTGAGAACGCAGAAACTGAATTAGATTAGATTGTGATTCCACTCGGCGCTCACCATCTTTTTCTGGTCAGAGACGTTAGATGAAGGAGGTGAGATTCTCGATGGGGATGCCGCCGCAGATACCAAGCTTGACCTCGCCGGAGACGTTGAAGCCCGTCGATGCAATTGATCCCCTCCGATGATTCCAGCGGCATCTGATTCAAAGGCTAAAGTTTCGTCTGTTTGCAGCCACAGATCCGATCATAAAGCCCAATTTTGAAATTTTTCGATCAGGAAAAAGTCCTAATTTTGACCAAACCCATGTGAAAAAACCCTAACTTTGACCAAACCTGACAAGGAATAACACTCAAGGGAGCCTGTAAATGTTACCAGTGGTGTGAAATTGACGTCACTGATCGGGCACATATTTACGCATTATAAACCTGTGCTTGAATATCTATGTATTTTAATTAGAAAGTTACGCATTATAAAAATTAGAGTATGCGTAACCCTCGAAAGTTACATAACATTCGTTGTCTTGTATATAACATTCGTAGTCTTGCATATAACATTTGTAGCACTATTTAGTATATGAAATTGGTAGCCTTGTATATAACATTCGTATATGAAATCGGTAGTCTTGTATATAATATTCGTATATAAAATTGGTAGCATTGTATATAACATTCGTAGTCTTGTATATGAATTGGTTGCACTGTGTTTGTGATGTTTTATTTGAACTACAATAAAATTCTTAATCAAAATCGAATCTAGAGAAAATCGAAAGCGACTACAACAGATATGAATTGATTCCGAAAAAATAGATATGAATTGATTCCGAAATAGATATTAATTGATTATGAAAAAATAGGAATTAAAAATAAGTGTGATTACAATAATACCCTTATAACCATATTTAGGTGTTGATTTTTTGGAAACGATTCCATTATATATTAGCCGTTAGATCTTTAATCTGAAGGCTCACATTATTTCTCATTTCTCATGAAAATTACTATTTCTCATATGATCTTAACTCGTCATTGTCATGCATTATATTTTCTCTCTAATCATGTTATTTAATTCAAATACCATGCTTAATTTTATGTGACTAATGTAAAGTTATTATTTCTTTTATGTCATTGCTTAAATTTAATTCATATTATGTTTAACATATCAAGTTGCAATATCAAAAGCAACAACGCTTGAGTTTTATACTCTTGATAGATTTTAGCAAAATTTATTTGGCGTAGATTCGTGAAATCCGCCTAAACTCATGTATCTTTAAGATACTATGAAATAAGGAATCAAAATAAGGCAAAAGCCATGAATTCCTTTGTCATCATCTCCAATAGGGATCGATATGAATATTTGACAATCAAAGATCCCTAAATCCTTCGAATGGATTAAAAAAGGTACGATTACACAAAGAAAAAAAGTGATAGTGATCTCCCTAAAACTCGCTATGATTGGATACACTTGCATTTGCAAGAATATAAAAGTATACGCGAGTATCAATCCGCAATATTAAGAATCACTTTTCAGTTGATGTTATGCGGTTAACATATATTACAAATAAATATATGTTGAAAAATATCATTGGTGTTGTACTTTCAAACACACCATGTTCATATATATCAAGCCTCTTTGAAGGAAAAAGATGTTAACATAAATTTCACCGAATAAAGTGATGATCCTCAGGATATCACCCATTTGGACCTATATGAATCTTACTCATTTGAATGTTGGAGATTATTTTTAAGAGGCCAATGGAGAGTTTAACAAACTAATCAGTGATGTGAAGACGACATAAAAGATGATGTCTTATTTATTAAATTTAAGCGTTTATTTTTAAGTATTTTTTATATTTTATGCTTTATTTCTTATTCTCATTAAATTATTTCTAATTTTATTTATTTATTTGTCTTTTGAAGAGACATGGATAATCGTCTCTCAATTACGATAAAAGATGACGGCAAAACGCTATGTTTAGCGGATAGTGCAAGAACACATACAATCTTGAGAGACGAAATATATTTTTCACATCTTAAATTAGCTAAAGCTAATGTCAATTCAATATCTGGTGCACCAACCTTATTGAAGGCTATGGAAGAGCCCAAATAGTGTTACCAAATGGTACACAATTTATTATAGATGATGCAATTTTCTCAACTAGATCAAAAAGAAACCTTTTGAGTTTCAAAGATATAGCCGAAATGGTTATCATTTGAGACAACAAATGAAAATGACATTGAATATTTATATTTCACGTCTATGGTCTCAGGAAATAAAAGGGTGACGGAAAACTTCCATCATATAATTCTAGATTATGTTATACTTTCATAAATCAAGTTGAATCATATATGGTGATAAACCAGAATTCAATAGACCCGAATTTTTTTCTTATATGGCATGATCGATTAGGTCATCCGGGTTTAATAATGATGCGAAGAATCATTGAAAATTCACAGACATGCATTAAAGAGTAAAAATATTTTCTTGTCCAAAGATTTCTCATGTGTTGCTTGCTTTTTTTTTCAAGTAAAATTGATCAAAAGACCATCTCCAGTGAAAGTTGAGACTGAATGTCCAATATTTTTAGAACGGATTCAAGGAGATATGTGTGGACATATTTTCGCATCGAGTGGACCATTTCATTACTTTATGGTACTTATCGATGCATCGATAAGATGGTCGCATGTTTGTTTATTATCCACTCGTAATATGGCATTTGCAAGGCTACTTGCTCAAATTATTCGATTACGAGCATAATTTCCTGATCATACAATTAAGAAAATTTGTATGGATAATGCGGGAGAATTTACATCCCAGTCTTTTGATGACTATTGCATGTCAATTGGAATTAAAATTGAACATCCAATTGCTCATGTTCATATTCAAAATGGTCTAGCAGAATCCTTTATTAAGAGGATAAAATTAATAGCTAGACCATTACTTATGGATCAAAACTGCGCCAACAAGGGTGTGTCCTAGTGGTTGAGGTCCTACCTTGCATTCACAAGGTGGAGGGTTCAAACCCCATCCATGGCATTTTCTTCCCACTAAAAATGGATTAAATTGCCAAATTCTGCTTGGGGACATGCAATATTGCATGCTGCATCACTAATTCGTATAAGATCAAGTGCAAATAATAAATACTCCCCTTTGCAACTTGTTAGTGATCAAGAACCAAATATCTCTCATTTAAGAGTTTTTGGGTGTGCAATTTATGTTCTAATATCTCTACCCCAACATACTAAAATGGGACCCCAACGAAGATTGAGAATTTACGTGGGATTTGAATCTTCGTCGATTATTAAATTTTTGGAACCTATGACAGGTGATATATTTAAGGCACGATTCGTCGACTGTCAGTTTGATGAGACAGATTTCCCTGCATTACGGGGAGATAAAATAAAGTCTGAAAATATTCAGAGTCATTGTCTCATTTTGATCCTCGTACAAAACAATGTGAACTAGAAGTTCAAAAGATAATCCACTTATAAAGTGTGGCAAACACATTGCCAGATGCATTCACAAATGTTAAAACAGTGACAAAGTCACATATACCAGCTGTCAATGCTCCTTGCAAAATCAATCTTCCTGCTGAAGGTATTAGAAATAAATTAGATTAGTAAGTGAGTCTAAAACACGACAGAAGCGTGGTAGACCAATTGGGTCCAAGAATAAAAATCTAAGAAAAAGAAAGGTTCATGATAACCAAATAAATGCATCAACCATTATTCCAAAAGAAATAGATGTGATACATAAAGAAATAGATGTGATACATAAGAAACATCTTCAAAAGATAATGAGATACCTGAAACTAGGGGTCATCATTTGACCCTAGGGTCAAAATGCTCATAGGGTAACTCTGACCCTACCATTACCCTTACTCTACCTTGCCCAGTCTTCTACCCTATATGTACCCTGCCCTGTAAGCCTTAGGCAGGGTAAGGGTTGTAGAAAAAAAATCAGACCCTACCCTCCTACCCTGCCCTTCTACCCTGCCCTCCTACCCTATTATCCTACCCTGTCATACTCTATCTTACCCTATCATTTTCATTCATATTATGAATTTTTTTTCTTCAAAGTATGCTTAAATTTGCCCTATTTGACCATACCCGGCCCGATCCTCCTAACTTACCCTAATATTACCCTGCCCATTGGTACCCTATGGGCTTAGAAAAATTGCTCTACCCTGCCCTGTACTGTTCATAGGGTCAAGGAAAAATGGTCTTACCCTGCCCATTGCCGACCCCTACTGAAACTGCTGACAATGAAGAAATTTTGATCAGCTATGTCATTTCAGGGAAAATGGGATAGAAAATAAATTAGAGTGGGTAATATATTTGCCTATTCTATGGATCTAGATATTACAGAAGAAAATGAGGATCATAAGCCAAGATCGGTTAATGAATGCCGACAAAGAAATGATTGGCCAAAATAGAAAAGTGACATCGAGGCAGAATTGAATTCACTTAAAAACGCCAAGTCTTCAGAAATATTTTCATAACACCCGAGAATGTCAAACCTATTGGTTATAAAATGGATATTTGTGCGCAAACGAAATGAGAAAAATGAAGTCGTAAGATATAAATCACGACTTGCAGCACAAGGCTTCTCGCAAAGACCAGACATTGATTATGAAGAGACATATTCACCGGTTATGGATGCGATAACATTCAGATTTTTATTGAGCTTGTCAGTCTTAGAAGGACTTCAAATGAATTTAATGGATGTCGTGACAACCTATTTATATGGGTAACTTGATAATGATATTTACATGAAAATTCCCGAAGAATTAAAATTACATAAAGCATATAGCTCAAAACCACGGGAAATGTACTCAATAAAGCTACAAATAACTTTATATGGTTTAAAACGATCCGGTCGAATATGGTACAATCATCTAAGTGAATATCTCTTAAAGGAGGGGTACATCAACAATGCAATTTGTCCATGTATTTTTATTAAAATGACAAAAACTGGATTTTCTATTATCGCGGCTTATGTTGATGATTTAAATATTATTGGGACCGCGGATGAACTTACCGAGACGATTGTGTGCTTGAAAAGTGAATTTGAAATGAAAGACTTGGGTAAAACAAAATTCTGCCTTGGCTTACAAATGAGCATTTATTAAGGGCATTTTTGTTCATCAGTCTTCATATACTGAAAGGGTCCTCAAACAATTTAATATGGATAAATCATATCCTATGGTTGTTCGATCACTTAATGTGACAAAAGATCCACTCCGTCCTCGAGAAAGGAGTGAAGAACTACTTTTGTCATGAAGTACCATATCTTAGTGTCATTGGAGCACTAATGTATCTGGCTATTTTTACATGACCTAGTATTGCATTTTCGGTCAATTTATTAGTAAGATATAGTTCTTCTCCAACTCGAAGACATTGGACTGGCATTAAGCAGATTTTAAGATATCTTCGAGGAACAACCGATATGGGCTTATTTTATTCAAAGGACTCCAAAATCAAGATTAGTTGGTTATGCTGACACCGGGTATTTATCTGACCCTCATAAAGCGCAATCACAAACGGATTATGTGTTTACATATGGTGATGTCGCTATATCTTGGCGCTCTATCAAACAGACCCTTACAATCACTTCTTCTAATCATGCTGAAATATTAGCACTTCATGAAGCTAGTCGTAAATGTGTGTGGCTGAGGTCTTTAATCCATCATATTAGAGGATCATGTGATCTTTCAGGCGACAAAGAAAGACCTACAGTTCTATTTGAGGATAATGCTGCATGTATAGCTCAAATTAAAAATTGCTATTTAAAATGAGACTGAACGAAACACATATCTCCAAAGTTATTCTTTATACATGAACTTTATAAGCATTGAGAGATTGATGTTTTTCAGATTCATTCTTGTGACAACTTAGCCAATTTGTTTACAAAGGCACTTCCCACAACTCCCTTTGAGACATTGGTCTATAAATTCGGCACGCGAAAGCTTAGAGATTTATGTTAAAGGCCACATTGAGGGGGAGATACACGTTACACTCTTTTCCTTATCCTAGGTTTTATCCCTATGAGTTTTTCTAAATAAGGTTTTTAATGAGGTAACTTTATGCGTATGATACAAATAATGTACTCTTGTTCCTTCACTAGGGTTTTCCCACAGGGTTTTCCTAGTAAGGTTTTAATGAGGCTAATATTCGTACAAGTCATCCAAGGGGAGTGTACTAAATATCATCTTAAAAGGATGACTTTTCCTAAGTGCCTAATGGTGTGCTCAAGTATCCCATGGTGTACCCAAGTGTCCAATGGATACCCAGTGGTGTGCTCTTTATTACTAGTCTCTTTAGATATCCATGTATTTCTGGCCCTATGAGATCACTTGTAAGGTATTTGAAATGAATCACAAAGTAATACAAATCTCCTCCTCTCTACATTTCTCTCATCTTATATCTTCATATGTTTATGTTCTCCCTATGAGTTTCTCCTCCACTATCACATATTTTCACAACAGAAATCGATTAATCCCTGATTAATCTTTTGAGACCCTGTCCGTTTGATTTCTGCCCAGCGTTTCCTACAACCTATAGTGGAGATCACATATAAACTTCATTTATTTATATAGAATACAAACCACTTAATAAACTATAAATTCTGACGAAATTCATATATAAAAATAACTTTAAGAGATAAACCGAAAAGAAAACTAAAAATCGTTACTTTATACTTCAATTCATCGAAAAATAAAATTTTACTCACTGAAGATTTTGCCTTAATACTGAACGTTTTCTTTTATCACTGAACATTTTAGTTAAAATCACAGAATATTCACAAAATACGTGTATAATTCATTGGACATTAAGCGTTATCATTGAACATTTAGCTTTATCATTGAACATTTAGCTTTATCACTAAACATTTAGTCAGAATTGCTTGGTGGATCAAACCGTACTCCATAGAAACTATTGGGAGATGTATCGAAGAAGTAATAAAAAATTGATCGAGCGCACGAAAGGGGCGGGCGAAAATCGAACAGAAGAGAAGAAACCGTTTGCGCAAAACGGAAAAAGATGAGATACAGAGAAGAGCAGAGCAGAGATGAGATGATGTTAGAAAGGATCTCGTCATACCAGGTTCGACAGTCGTCATCGATCGGAAGGGAAAGGTTGCGGCAATCGAAGGGAAGCGACGAAGCGGCATTTGTGATGTCGACGTCTTGATTAGAGAAAACGATAAAAATTAGAATTGATTTTTAGTTGCAAGCGGGCTGTAAGAGCTAGTAGGTGGGCCGATCCACTATGAACCATTGATGGATCTATAATATAACAAAAAAAAAGGCAAAATATTCAATGATAAGGTAAAAATGTTCAGTGAATAAAATTTGTTTGATGAATTGAAGCGAAAAGTATCGATTTAGCCATATCACTGAACATCTAGCTAAATCACTGAACAATAAACCTCGAAATTGAAAAAGACATCATCCGGTGTTTTGTAGTTTATATATAAAGATAGGGTTTGTATTTGATCCATTCTCTTATTTATTTATACCATGTTTTAATTAGACAAAATACATGCTTAACAAATACTAATTCAATATTTTATATTTGAGATAAATAAAATATTCTACACTAACCATACTGACATAAATTTATTTATACCAAGTGATAGGTACGCCAATCATACTATACCAATGTTAGATACACCGACCATATTTATTTATACCAAATGTTAGGTAGGCCAATCATACTATACCAAGTGTTAGATACACCGACCATATTCATTTACCAAATGTTAGGTACACCATCCATACTAAATAATAGATACTATTCTAGAAATTCATATTGGATAAACATGAAAAAAAATTATACTTAAATTAGCATTTTGATATTTATAACAACATTTAGCAAGACATCAACATTACTTAAAATAAATGCAAAGTAAGATTTTGTCATATGAAAATATTTATGTGATGTGATATTCTGTCTAAAGTATGCAATCTAAAAAGAGAAATTGTATTCTAAGACTCCCTACATATATCACACATGAAATGCTACAAATGATTTCTTGGACCATTTGGTAGCACTTAAAAACAATGGAAAGAAGAGTGGCAATTGTAGGTGCTGGTGTTGCCGGACTTGTAGCATGTAAATACATCCTTTCAAAAGGCTACAAGCCAGTCGTATTCGAAAGTAGTAATAATGTGGGAGGAGTTTGGCAGAAGACTGTTGAAACTACAAAGCTCCAAACTGCAAAATCATTGTACCAGTTCTCAGATTTTCCATGGCCAGAATCTGTGGTCACAAACTTTCCTGATAAAGATCAAGTCTTTCAATACATCGAGTCATATGCTAAGCATTTTGACTTGATTAGACATATCACATTCAACTCGAAAGTAATTAATATTGCGTACGAAGGAGTAGATGAAGATGAGATTAAGGCTTGGAGCATGTGGAGTGCCAATGGTGAGGCCTTAAATCATAAGGGGAAGTGGAACCTCACCGTCGAAAATACTCTCACTCATTCCTCCGAGGTAACTAAATTTTTCACGGTTGTAATTGAAATTAGTGCCCAATAAATTTATCTGAACATGCATGTTCTGTATAGGTTTATCAAGCGGATTTTGTGATACTAACCCTCGGACGATTCAGTGATGTACCCCACCTTCCTAAGTTCCCACCTAAGAAAGGCCCTGAAGTATTTCAAGGAGAAGTGATACACGCCAAGGATTACGTTGACATGGATTATGAAGAGGCAAGGAATTTTGTCAAAGGAAAGCGAGTTACTGTTGTTGGTTTCAGAAAGTTCGCTGTGGATATTGCTAATGAATGTGCAGCGATAAACGGTAAGTTACTTTAAATCGAATAATAATAATAATAATACCCATTTGGATTTGTAACCAAATTTGTGTCATATGTATTAAGGTAAGGAAAGGCCATGCACCATGATATACAGGAGAGGACATTGGTTCATGTGCGAGGCACCACTGTGGGGATTCATTCAAATTAGCCGAAAACTTAGCCGAAAACTATATTGCAGCGTTGGTCTATGTCAAAATTAGCCGAAAACTTTTTAAAATGGAAACTTCCATTCGAGAAATACGGACTAGTACCTGAGCATCACTTTTCAATGGGAGTAAGCGCGTGTAAGATTCTCAATGCACCAGAAGGCTTATTTGATAAAGCTGAGGAGGGTAGCATCAAATTTAAAAAAGCTGAAGAGTTCAGTTTCAGCAAAGAAGGGATCCTAGTTAAGGGGGAAGCAGAACCAATTGAGACAGACTTGGTCATTTTTGCAACTGGTTATAATGGGGAGAAAAAAGTACCAGACATATTTGTGTCTCAGTTCTTCCAAGAACTCATGACAGGACCGAATTCTACGATACCTAATCTCTACAGGTAATGGCAAACTTATTCGATTTCTGAACAATTTAAATGTTAGCTTATAAACAAGTTAATGTTGTCCAACAGACAGTGCATTCATCCGAGGATTCCGCAACTGGCTGTGATTGGACTGTCAGAGAGCCTGTCAAACATGTTCACATCAGAAATAATATCGAAATGGTTATCGGAGCTACTTGTTGGAAGTTTCAAATTACCGAGTATCTCAGATATGGAAAAAGACAAAGGAAATAGATGAATATATGAAGAGGCAGGCTGGGCAACTCTATGGGAGATCATGCTTGCCAGCAATCCACATATGGTATAATGATCTGTTATGCAAGGATATGGGATTGAATCCTAAGAGAAAGGAAGGATTTCTGCCTGAATTGTTTGAACCGTATGGCCCATTGGATTATACTTCTATCCTAAACTGAGACATTTTTACAAGAGTTAATCTTCAATTCAGAATAAGATGTAACGGCTTATATGTTTTTTTCTCTCAATACTGTTATGAAACCGACTAAAATAACTAAACTTTAATGCAAATGGAGCACTTGAATAAAGAGAGAAGGAGGAGATAAAAGGTGTCAATGGATGATCTTATTTACTTCATCCAAGCATGCTATTTATAGCACAAGTGAGGAGACAACTTTGCACAAATTTTGGCTTGACAAGCTTGTTGCTTGTTGTAGGATGTAATAGGGTAGGGGGTAAAACATGTATGAGCATTCCATACATTACCCTTTCATAACACTCCCCCTTGGGATGCTCATTTTACGTGTTCATGCTGCCTCATTAAAAACCTTACTAGGAAGAACCCAGTGGGATAAAAATCACAGTAAGGGAAAAAGAGTGCAACCATGTAGAGCTCCCCCTCATCTTGACATGGGTGATTTCTTCATAAATCTCGTAGTTTTCGCATTCTGATGTCATGAACATGTTTTCTGAGTACCGAAGTTGGGAGAGCCTTTGTAAGAAGATCCGTTGAGTTGTCACAAGAACGAACATACTGAAGGCTGATAACATTGCTCTTTTCCAGCTCTTGGGTAAATGAAAAGAACTTCGGAGGGATATGCTTCGTTCTGTCACTTTTAATAAATCCCTCTTTCATTTGAGCAACACATGCAACATTATCCTCATAAAGTGTGATTGGATCATTTGCTGGTAGAAGACCGCTTGTAGTTCTGATATGTTGTGTCATGGATCTCAGCCACACACATTCACGACTTGCTTCGTGTAATGCGATGATCTCAGCGTGGTTTGATGATGTTGCAACGAGTGTTTATTTCTGAGAACGCCAAGCGATTGCAGTTCCTCCACATGTAAATACATAGTCAGTCTGGGACTTCGCTTTATGTGGATCTGACAAGTAACCTGCATCTGCATAACCAATCAAAACTGGTTTTGTATTGTTAGGATAAAATAATCCTAAGTCAATCGTTCCTTGAAGATAACGAAACACATGCTTGATTCCATTCCAGTGTCTTTTGGTAGGAGCTGAGCTAAACCTGGCTAATAAATTAACAGCAAAAGCTATGTCAGGTCGAGTACAATTAGCAAGGGTCATTGACATATCCCTTTTGCAACATGTATTCACTTAACCGGTTGTACCACATGCGTCCGGATTGCTTTAACCCATATAAAGATCTTTCTAGTATGATCGAATATCTTTCTCTGGGCATTGATCTTGATGCTGCAGGCATCTTGAATCCTTCAGGGATTTTCATGTAAATATTAGTATCAAGCGATCCGTATAAATAGGCTGTAACAACATCCATAAGGTGCATTTTTAATTTCTCATGGACTGCTAGACTGATAAGGTATTGGAACGTAATTCCATCCATCACAGGAGAATACGTTTCTTCAAAGTCGATACCAGGTCTTTGAGAAAAACCCTGTGCAACAAGGCGAGCCTTGTATCTCACAATCTCATTTTTTCGTTTCTCTTTCGGACAAATACCCATTTGTATCCAACGGGTCTCACACCTTCAGGAGTGAGCACTATTGGTCCAAAGACCTTGCGCTTGTCAAGCGAGTCTAGTTCAGCATCGATTGCCTTTTTCCTATCAGCCCAATCGTGTCTGTTTTTACATTCAGTCACTGACTGAGGTTCAAGATCCCCATTATTTTCGTGCATGACTTCAAATGCCAGACTATAAGAGAATGCATCATTGATGGCCACATTTCGGTTCCATCTTATACCAGTATTGGCATAATTAATCGAAATTTCTCGATTCTCCTCGTTGTGTATTTCTACAGGAGTATGTTCTTACATTTTGGAGTCATCTTGTATCGCTACTCCTTTTCTTTTCGGAGGATTTTTATTTTTAGAACCAGGTGGTCTTCCACGCTTTAGGCGTGTTGTGATTTCATGAGTGACTTTATTTTCAAGCTTCCCTTTCGGGACTTCAATTTGAACTGGAGCATTCTCAGCTTAGGGAATACCGTGTGCTGAGTCAGCTGGTATGTGAGATTTAGTCACTCTCTTTGTGTCTGTAAATGCATCATGAAGTTGATTTGCTATTTCTTGCAAATGCAAAATCCTTTGTACTTTCCCTTCACAATCCTTTGTGTAGGGATCAAGATGCAATAATGTTAGTACAGACCAAGTAATTTCTTTTTCCAACTGTTTTCTTTCTCCCCCTAATGTTGGAAACTTTTCCTCATCAAAATGGCGATCAGCAAAACGAGCTGTGCAGACATTACCAGTTTGAGGTTCTAGATATTTAACAATAGAGGGACTTTCGAAGCCTACATAAATGCCAAGACTTCTCTGTGGTCCCAGTTTGAGGTGCAATAGGCACATAAATAGCACAACCAAAAATCCTTAGATGGGATATATTTGGTTCCTAACCGAATACAAGTTGTAGTGGGGAGTACTTATGATATGCACTCGGTCTGATGCGAATTAATGCCGCAGCATGTAATATTGCATGACCACATACCGAAGTAGGGAGCATTGTTCTCATTACCAAAGGCCTAGCAATAAGCTGAAGGCGTTTGATCAGTGATTCGGCCAGACCATTTTGTGTATGGACATGAGCAACAGGATGCTCAATCGTAATCCCAACTGACATACAATAATCATCGAATGTCTGAGATGTGAATTCACCGGCATTATCAAGTCTGATCTTCTTGATTGTATGATTAGGAAATTGAGCTCGTAATTTGATTATTTGAGCAAGCAATTTTGCAAATGCCATATTGCGGGTTGATAACAGACATACGTGTGACCATTTGCTAGAGGCATCTATCAATACTAAGAAGTATCGAAATGGTCCACAAGGTGGGTGAATAGGCCCACATATATCACCTTGAATTTGTTCAAGAAACATAGGTGATTCCGCTTCAACCTTTCCCGGTGAAGGCCTTATGATCAGCTTTCCTAGAGAACAAGCTTTACATGGGAAAACATTTCCTTGAGGGATCTTTTGATCCTTCAGTGGATGCCCTTGTGAATTTTCAAGTATTCTTCGCATCATAGTTGAACCAGGATGACCCAATCGGTCATGCCATGTGGTTAGTGCTGAAGGTTTGATAACTACCATATTTGACTCAATTGCATTCAAATATGTATAATGCAATCCGGTATGGAGCATTGGTAGTTTTTCTAAAACACATTTAGTTCCAGATTTATATGTTGTGAGTAACATATATTTCATGCTATTTTCAGTTATAGACTGAGTATCAAATCCATTAGAATATATATCATTGAAACTTAACAAGTTTCGTTTGGACCTTGGTGAAAATAAGGCATCATTTATCGTAAACTTTGTGCCATTCGGCAATGTAAAGTTTGCCTCGCCAATTCCCTCAACCAGGTCTGCAGGACCTGATATTGTATTCACAATTGTTTGCGTTGGTTTTATCTTTGAAAAATATCTTTTATCCTTCAGGATAGTGTGCGTTGTCCCACAATCAAGTATGCAAATTTCTTCAATGTTAATCCCTTTGTTGGCTTGATGATTATCTTTGTCCATATTAAAACTTTAAGTAAAAACAAAGAATATGTTAAGAAAGGTAATGGAATAAAACATTGTACTAGTTTATTTCAGAACTTAAAAGAAAACATGCAGATAAACATCGGACAACTTGGCTTCATTCCCAAAAAGGGGATTACATAGTCCCATCATCTGTGTGCTCATTGAGGTTGTCACCCAGATTCACAAAATCGGATGCATCAAAGTGGGTGGAGTCATTTATCGGGTTCTCAATGAAGTTGACTTCCTTCCCCTTCCCCTTTTCAAATTTCTGATAGAGCTCGCATAAGTGCTTTGGAGCAAATGCCTTTGAGCCAGTCAGGCGAGATTTATGGTTCTTTATGAGCAGCTCATTATTTTTCTCCGCGATGAGGAGACAAGCAATCAGTTCTGAATACCTTTGGAAACCCCGCACACGATATTGTTGTTGCAGGGTCACATTCGATGCATGAAATGTGGAAAAAGTCTTTTCCAGCATTTCATCATCTGTTTTTATATCTCCGCAGAACCTCAAATGGGTTACAATTCTAAACATTGCAGAGTTGTATTCACTGACTTTTTTAAAGTCTTGGAACCATAAAGCGGTCCATTCATCGCGGTAAATTGGGAGCATCACAGCCTTTTGATGGTCATATCTCTCTTTGAGTTTTTTCCACAGTTCACATGGTTTTTTCACTATGAGGTACTCATTTTTTAGATCCTCATGTAGATGACGGCGAATGAAAATCAAAGATTTTGCCATGTCTATTTCTGAGGGTTTATTTCCCTCCTTGATTGTCTCAATGAGACTCATTGATTGCAAATGTATTTCTATGTCCATTGTCCAGGACATGTAATTGGTTCCAGCAACGTCAAGGGGACTGAAGTGTAGTTTCACCAAGTTTGTCATGATGTTAACTTAAAACAAAACAAGTAATTTTTATTAATTCAAGATATACAAGTCTACAAATAGTGTAAAGAAGAAAAAGGCATACATGAATCCTAGCATTGCTAAACAATCATAAAATTCATCCGGTGTTAGATCCCCGGTGAAATTATAAATAGTGAGTACTATAATAATTGTTGCAACAAAGACCAATAAAAAGCTAGACATTTTATTGCTTTGGAAATTTTGAGTGTGTTTGAAGTGTGAAGTAGAAGAGAAAATGTGATTTAGTGTAGTTGAATGAAAACATATTTATAGGGAAAAAACTAGCCGTTTATAGCCGTTAGGTTACCGTTGTGTATGGGTTAATTCATGCTAAGATTTAATTAGAAACGTAATGTAATTAATTACCATGTGAGGATAGACATGTATAGTATAAATGCTATTAACCATACGAATGAAGTAGTAAAATAATTGTAATTCACATCATATTATTTTACGGTGGCTGAGCCTCCTTTGTATAATAATATCATGTTATACAATAACAAGTAATAAACATAAAAGTTTATACATGAAGTAAGTAAATTTGTGGTTCACATCATACTATTATACGGTGGCCGAGCCTCCTTTGTATAGTAGTATGATGTTATACAATTGCGAGTAATAAGCAAAAAAATGTAATACATGAAGTAAGTAAAGTTTGTAATTCACATCATATTACTTGGTATAGTAATATGATGTTATACAATGAACATAAAAGTAAATTTGTAGTTCACATCATATTACTTGGTATAGTAATATGATGTTATATGATAAGTCGAGTTTTCGACTTATTAATACCCGTTTTCACTATAGCTTTAGTTCGTTTCCGGTGATAATGTGATGTCATTTGATCTCTTTTCGTATGTTTCAGGTACAAAACAAGATATCTCAGTGTGAAAGCCAAAATACGAAAACTCGTGAAAAAATCGAAGACTAGAGCAAAATATGGGCAAAAAGACCTCCAGTCGGTCGACTGGGAAGCTCCCCTATACCAGTCGGTCGACTGGAGAAAGGCATCAGGAGCCTCACATTCTTCATTTGCGCAGTCGGTCGACTGGACCCTCCAGTCGGTCGACTGACCAGGAGCTTCAGATGCCCAGTCGCTCGACTGAGTCGCCAATCGGTCGACTGGCCAAGCTACTCAGGAGCCTCACATTCTTCATTTACGCAGTCGACCGACTGGGATCTCAGTCGACCGACTGAGAGATCACTACTCGAGATTGCCTTTTCAACCTCCAGTCGACCGACTGAGCCACCAGCACTTCCCAGTCGACCGACTGGGACTGGTACAGTGCGAAATTTCTGCGAGGCTATAAATAGAAAGAGGCAAGTTTGACCTAGGGACTTGACATCTTGGGGGAAAAATACAAGAAAAAGAGATCAAATCAAGGTCATCTATCACCATCCAACCAAGGAGGATTGAAGATCAAAGGAGATAACTAGGATTAACCATCCTATTTCTATTTCTCTTCTCTTCTCTTTGATTGTGCTTAAATCCTACACACATCATGTTGTCTTACATGATGTGTGAGTAGTTCCCTTGTGTTTTGAGGGTTTTACAACCCTCCTTGGTACTCTTTGATCATGTATACACATTGAACATGTAATCTATGGTGTTTATTTCATTTCCTCCTATGCTTATTCTATGACATGTCATCAAGTGTTTGAGAAAATGCCTAAGTGACAAGTTAGTGTTAGAATTTTGATCTAAGTATCGAGAGAGCTTAGTGATGATTTGGATAAGAAGAAAATGATCATATCTAGTGTTTATGAGAGTAAATACATGGTGTGATGTTGACTAGAACTTAATGCCTACAACATTTATTGCCTTAGGGAGAGATTCCAAGGATAATAGTGCTATAGAGTGAATCAATAAATTGAGAAAGTGAGATTCTAATGGAGAGAGCTTGATTAGGACTAGATTCAAACGAGAGTTATCTACCTTAGTCCAAGCTAGGTTTTAAGCCAATTGACACCTATGAATGACTTAACTATTGTGTGCATGATCATCGGGAAATTGCCAAAGAGGGGAGTATCCCCTCGAAACTCTCTTTAATTGAATTAAAACCCCTTGAAAACATTTCATTACTTGTTTCTTGTTTGATAATCACCTCATAATTGATCTGAAGGAATAGCCGAGTTAAAATTTGATTCCCTAGCGTATAATCACGTTTACTCCCTTGGGTTCGACACCGGTCTTACCGGTCATCACTATAAATTGTTTTTGACTATATAAGTGCTAAGAAATTTACACGTCAAAATGGCGTCGTTGCCGGGGAGCAATGGCTAGATTGTCCCTAGGAAGAATCATTTAGTACTCCGACTATTCCATGTTTTTCTTTATTTGCTTTGCTACTTGTGATTCTTGAGCTTATTCCACTATCCTCACTTGTCTTAATTGTTCCCCCCCCCCCCCCCCCCCTTGTAGGTGCATCTCGTTTATGCCACCGATGACAAAGAAACTTACCAAGATTGTGGATAGAGACTTGAATCAACCAAAAAGGAATATTGTTAACCCTCACCTTACAAGGAGTAAGACAATCAAGGCTAAAGGATCAACCTCGAACGCTCAAGAAATCATTCATCAAACCATGGGAGATAGAGATGGACTTCCTCCCCCGCCACCTCCTCCGCATCTACCCCAAGGTCAACTACCACCATTGCCCCAAGCTAGAAGGGTCCTCAAAGATTACGCCGCCCCAAATGCCTATGGATATCGTTCCCCAATACTTGCTCCCGCGGTAGACAACCGGGACTTTGATTTGAAAACCTCTACAATCCAAATGATACAAGCAAACCGATTCGCGGGAAGAGACCACGAGGACCCGAACTCTCATTTGACTACATTTCTCGAAGTTTGTAATACTTTCAAGATCAACGGGGTCTCCGAGGATGCTAAGCTCTTGAGGTTATTCCCTTTCTCCCTCACTGGAAAAGCTACTGATGGACCATAATTGTATGAATCATAAACACAGTTAAACCCACCAAATTTGACTGTTTGTCTATTTAACTTTTGCTTGTTAGTTCCGATATTTATCTACAGGGTATTTTGGAGTCTAGAGAGAATACAGGCTAAGGAGGAGTTTTTAAGCTGAAAAGATATTACGAGTCATTCCAAGGTCGCAACCAGATTCTGACTGAAGAAATATCATGAACCTGACATGGAATCACTCAAAACAAGTCCAACCGAAGAGCAACCAGAGTCAGTCCGGAGCTGAAATGGACCGATGGCTTTGTGAAAAGATCACAAAAATCACAAAACCTCCTCCACCTTGCCTTGTGACCGGTGGCTTTGGGCAAAGTGATGAGTCATGGGGGGCGGCTCCTCCCCCTCATGACCTCCAACCGGCGGCTTTCTCCCCTCCCCTTGGATGTTTGCCAAGTGTCCTCATCTCAAACCTCATCTCCCCCTCCCTTAGCCTATAAATACCAAGCCATTTCACTTGTAATCCATATCCTCATCCCATAATCCATCCCACAATCCATACAACACTTATCTCTCTAGATTTTGGCACTTTTGTAAGCTTTGTTTGAAATCTATAATTCTCCTGTTGGTTCTTGAGTATTCTAGTAGTCTTTGAGAATACTCCTGTTGGTTCTTGAGTATTCTCCTTTACTTACTGTCTTTCAAAAACCCTCGAGTACTTAGCTATGGTATCCACCTCTATGGATATTCGTAGCTAAACTCTTCATTCGGTTGAAGGGGTGTACTTGTATCATAAAATGTTTTAGGCTTTACTCTTAGTGCCTCTTCTTTGTGTTCAAAACTTGTTCTATGTGCCATATATTAGGTCAGAACTTCCAAGGTTGAGTGGATGCTTGAAATGGCAAAACTCTTCCGTGGGGGTTCGTGAACATACTCGGGTAAGTGGATGCTTGAAATGACAAAGCTTATCTGAGGAGTTCGACCTCTCTAAAACACCATTTGGTTTGATCGGAAATGATTGATCAAATGGATGCACATAGGCTAGTATACCTTGAAATGGGGTGCTAGTCTAAATAGAACAAGTGCTCTACGACCTTGAAATGGGCTAGACAGTGTGGCAAATCGAGCGCTTGAAATGGCCTTGATACACGTTTGAATACTTAGCAGGATCACTAAAGGTCAATGATAAACATGCTATGATACAAGGCCCCCGAAACCGAATGCTTTCCTTAGATTAAAACACTACCTGCACTTACTTCCTTAGTATAAACTGCCCTTTCAACTGCTGACGTTCCGCAAGACTTGCCGATCACGCAACAACCGCTGTAAGTCTTCTTTTTACTTTCAGTATTTACTTTTATGTCATTTACTTTTCCGCACTAAAAACCAAAACCAACCAACCAATCACTTAGCTGTTAGTAGTAAAACCTCAATCAACCAAAAACACGCTCCCCCGCTGTACGATCCCTCAAAGAACAACTTATCCCCCTAATTCCCTTGGGTTCGACCCCTACTTACCACTTGCTACCCAGTAGTGAAGTCTCGAGTAGCGGACTTATAAATTTATTTGTACATTTGCTCTGACGACAAGCATCTGTCAAATTGGCGCCGTTGCCGGGGAATTAGCCGTCAGATTAGTTGTTCTTTCCTTTCCCTTCTCGTTTCTTCATTACGCTACACACTATGTATGCATGGACAACACGATATCTTCCTCTGTTCGGAGGTACGGATGGAGAAGACCCAGTACAACATTGCCAAAACTTTCACCACATTTGCCGCCACATAAAACCTGAAAATGAAATGTTAGAGGAATTTAAGCTTAAATGCTTCAAATTCTCTTTAACTGATTTTGCGACGATTTGGTATTACACATCAACCGCTAGTCGTGCAGAATATTTTGTGGACCTTTGCGTCCCATTCCTGAAGGAATTCTCCCCCCCCCCCATCCTTACGCCAAAAAACCCGTGAGAAGATCATGTGCCTGCAACAATCCCGGGATGAGACTTTGGACGAATACTACACGAACTATGACACCATCGTCTCAAGCTGCCCGCACCATGGATTCACGAAGAAAGTTCTTCTTCAAAAATTTCTTCGTGGGATGAGGGCCGATGAGCTGACAAAGATTAACAAAGCAATGAGAAGATCAGCCGGGAACTTATCCATGGCAGACATGTGGAACCTCATAAATGACCTGGCCGCAGCCACAAAACGAATACCCCAAGCTGACAGAGGAATGCAGATAGAAGAGGCTGGTCCAGAGACTGATGAAGAAGATACTCCCGAGCCATCTGAAGAATCAGACATGGAAAGCATCGGAAGCAACGAGGAAAAATCCTCATGGGATCTCAAAGAGGTGCCAACAAGGGAAGAAGTCCAAAACACCACTGAAAACTACGTGATCCATGAAGAGGCTAAAAGGAGGATGGGAAAAGGGCCTGAGCAGAACGACTCCTCGATGGAGCATGTTTTCGCCATAACTGGACAAGGCAGCCCTAAACACCAGAAAACCCAATTCAAGAAGCTAGTAGTAAAAGGTCCCTCACCTTCTCAGAGACGTTGGAAGGAGAAACCGGCAGAACCATGGGAACTGGAACCAAGCCCATCATCCCCCAAAAACACAGGAAGAGTCAAAGCAAGAATCAAGGTTGGCGCAATAAAGAAATACGACCTGAGCCACCCATGGGATCCAAACCAGTGATCCAGGAATGAGGTACTGTCGAGCCAACGACGTTAAACAAATGCACTGGTCGGGAGGTAACCCGACACCTATCTTACTTTCAGTACTTTTATTTTCTGTCATTTAGTTTTTTCTCCAATAAGTCGCTCTCACCCACTTGGTGCATAGAATGAAATGACTATTCAGGAATCGGTTATGGGTGCAACATCAAGCCAGTCAGGCCTATGCCAAGAGTTCAAAGCCCCTGCCGAACTCCCTCGATTATCCAGCCTCGAGCCATATCGTTCACTCGACACCTTAAAGGGAGTTCTGTTCTTCCCTTTTCCTTAATATCATTTCCTTCTCGTATAATACCTGCTTGCATGGCTTTTGAACTAAGTCATTTCGTAAAGAATGCCTTCGTTCAAAATTGTGGGGTGAGAACCACCTGTGTACATTAGTTAAATAACATGTTTTTCTTTTTTAATATTATCTTTTTGAAAATATGAACTTGAGAATATGAAAAAGATAGATCATAATTCATGCATTTACCTTGTGAAAATTCAACTGTTTAAAAACTTAGAATGTAACTTCTCATTTGTCCCTTTGTGCTGAGATAAACTAGGGATGTGGAGTTGATAGAAACTGCCCTAGAGGGGCTTGGCAAGCACTCAAAGGACTGAATTTCGCTATATGGTTTTCGAAGTCAGTGGAGGCTGCACTTCGGGTTTCAGAGAAGATTGAAGTCATCTCCGCCATGCAGCGTTTATGCAAAAAAAAAGGCGGGACGGGAATCAAACCGTCCTATCTCTAGTCCTAATAGCCGGGAAAATAAATGAGCGACCCTCATTTTGACTCGCGCAAAACGGCAAGGATGAGAGAGAGCGGGGAGGTATTTCCATATGCTTGCGGGCGATGATTGGACCTCCCAAAAAGGCTTGAGAAAATGGACTAGCAGGCCACAAAAAGGCAGGCCACAAAAAGGCAAAAGCTCAAAGAAGCAAAAGCTCAAAGAGCTAATCAAAGGCCAAACGCCAAAATTGTGAAGGTTTTAACCGAACAAAAGTGAAGAACTCAAAGAGTCAAATCAAAGGCCAAAGGCCGATTCACTACAAAAAAAGGCTGTCCCTCGCCAAAAAGAAATCAAAAGGCTCAACTCAGTGAAACCCGAACCGAATCACGTGCTAGAGAAAACTACAAGGAAACCATATAGTGCAAGACGGTCCCGAGAATGCAGTCCAGGATCCTGAAAAGGGCTATCTCCCGAAACATCCGAATTAATTTGCATCTCGGCACGAAGGTACAAGTATCAAGTTTCTTCTATTTATTTACACGGTTTAATTTGGTAATAAGTAAGTAATGCATGAATTAGGATAAATCTAGTCCCACAGTCTAACTTTCATATTTTAAAAGCTTACTTAGATAGTGTGTGCCGCCCTTTAATAGCATTGTTCGGGACGAACAACTAAAAGTGTGGGGTGATCTGATGGACCATAATTGTATGAATCATAAACACAGTTAAACCCACCAAATTAGACTGTTTCTCTATTTAACTTTTGCTTGTTAGTTCCGATATTTATCTACAGGGTATTTTGGAGTCTAGAGAGAATACAGGCTAAGGAGGAGTTTTTAAGCTGAAAAGATATTACAAGTCATTCCAAGGTCGCAACCAGATTCCGACTGAAGAAATATCATGAACCTGACATGGAATCACTCAAAACAAGTCCAACCGAAGAGCAACCAGAGTCAGTCCGGAGCTGAAATGGACCGATGGCTTTGTGAAAAGATCACAAAAATCACAAAACCTCCTCCACCTTGCCTTGTGACCGGCGGCTTTGGGCAAAGTGATGAGTCATGGGGGGCGGCTCCTCCCCCTCATGACCTCCAACCGGCGGCTTTCTCCCCTCCCCTTGGATGTTTGCCAAGTGTCCTCATCTCAAACCTCATCTCCTCCTCCCTTAGCCTATAAATACGAAGCCATTTCACTTGTAATCCATATCCTCATCCCACAATCCATACAACACTTATCTCTCTAGATTTTGGCACTTTTGTAAGCTTTATTTGAAATCTATAATACTCCTGTTGGTTCTTGAGTATTCTAGTAGTCTTTGAGAATACTCCTGTTGGTTCTTGAGTATTCTCCTTTACTTACTGTCTTTCAAAAACCCTCGAGTACTTAGCTATGGTATCCACCTCTATGGATATTCGTAGCTAAACTCTTCATTCGGTTGAAGGGGTGTACTTGTATCATAAAATGTTTTAGGCTTTACTCTTAGTGCCTCTTCTTTGTGTTCAAAACTTGTTCTATGTGCCATATATTAGGTCAGAACTTCCAAGGTTGAGTGGATGCTTGAAATGGCAAAGGGTGTGACATTTGTGAGGTTTATGAGCATGAAACTAACTCTTGCCCGTTGGTTCAATGGGATGGACATAGAATCGGGTACGAAGAAGCAAATTATGTGGGTGGAAACCAAGGTAGAGAGTATGGAGCTAGTGCCACTCAAGGCCAAAATTCCCAAGGTTTTCCTCGGTTTGGAAGAATCACCCAAATTTTTTGTACAAGACTACAAATCCCACTCGTCCCGATTTTGGTACTACACCTCCCGGAGTTGGTCCTAAACCTACCTCGACTAATCAAGCCTTTCCGCCAAAGAATCAATTCCAACCAAGGAGCCAATATCAAGGCCAACAATATCAAGCCCCACCTCAAAGGCCCTACCTACTAGTTGACCATCCTCCACGAACTTCAAATGAACCCTCCGGAGCTGAAGAAATGTTGGCTAGACTCCTTGCTCACCAAGAGAAGATGAACGCTAAACAAGATGAGATAGAAGCTCAATTGATGGAGATGAGAAAAATCAACCAAAGGATGGAAGCCCACAACAAGATGCTTGAGAACCAAATAGCTCAACAAGCTGAATCATCCACAAGGGCACAAGGAAAATTGCCGGCTAGGCCCGAGCATGAAAAGAAGGAGTTTTGCAACGCCATCTATATTGAGGGATCATTCCAGGATGAGTTACTTGAGGATGAATTATGGGAGATGGAAGAACAATGTGGGGCGTTGACCCTTAGAAGTGGGAAGAAATTAGAGGGCGCTACACCAAAGGAATCCGTTCAAATACCTCCAAAACCCATTGGCCAAGCTAGAGCCGAAGAAAAAGAACTCGATGAAGAAGTCCCTAATCCTCCAACCGACAAAGCTAAAGATATCAAGAAGGGAAGAGAGGAATTGAAGCCTTACTCTCCACCTATTCCATTTCCCCAAAGACTTGCAAGGCCCACTAAGTTGGACAAGGAATATGAGGTCTTCACCAAGATGTTGAAAAAGCTATACGTCTACATACCATTCCACGAGCTCATCAAGAAGGCACCTCTATACAACAAATTTCTAAAAGACATTTTGTCCAAAAAGAGGACCATTGAAGAAGATGATCCCCATCCCCTCAACCATGAGTGTAGTGCCCTCTTTTCAAGGCAAATTCCTCAAAAGATGGGAGATCCCGGAAAATTCACTATCCCGTGCTCAATAGGGGATATGAGCTTCTCAAGTCCACTAGCCGATCTTGGGGCTAGTGTGAGCGTTATGCCTCTTGCCATCTACCACAAGCTAAAATTGAATGGGGTGAAAACCGCTAAAATGACTCTACAACTCGCGGATGGCACTACAAGGTGCCCTTGGGGCCTAGTGGAGAATGTCCCAATTAAAGTCGACAAATTCTACATCCCATGCGACTTTGTGGTGATAGATATGGGGGGACAACTTCACTTCATCATTGATCCTTGGGCGCCCCTTCTTGGCCACCGCCGGTTTTAAAGTTGATGTGGGTAAAGGGAAATTGACCTTAAAAATTGGTGGAGAAAAGGTGAAGATAGACAAGCCTAGAGAGGAGCAAGTGGATATTATTGAGAAAGAGCTAGACAATATGGGAACCGGAAGTATTGAAGGCAACAAAATTGATAAGAAAGAATTGCGCAATATACTTGAGCCCGATGAAGACCCTACCTTTGATCAATATGAATCATCATCCGAAGATGAGATGAAAAAGAATGGAAAAGCAAATACATCAAAGGGTGAGAAGTTTCCACTTCGGAAAAGAGCTATTAAACAAGTTGCTTGCAACTCGTCAAAGAATCCGGATTGAGTCTCCCAATATTCTACAAGTCCGCTTGAGGAGGGATCCTAGCAAAGGACTCCTCAAGTGTGTTTCTTGAGAAAAGATTCGGCTCGGTCTTTGCCAAGACGTTAAACTAGGCCCTAACGGGAGGTCACCCGGTTTGTGAGTTGTCCATCTATGCACGATTAATGTCATATATGTATTGCATGCTTACTTTGAACTTTGAATGAGAACATGGTGTTAGGGTGATCTAAAATGCATAACTAGGTGTGCTTGGTGTGGAAATGTGCTTGCATGAAATACATAGGTGATTGTGATATTTTAAGTGTGGAGTGAATGATCCTAGTTTGCTTTTTGTTGAAAATCGTATATATGCTAGTGATTTCTTGAGAGGGCATGCCTTGAGTTTGCATTGAAATTATGTGAATATTGAGTGGTGTTCATTTGTGATGCGGAGTAAAGATTCTAAGTGTGGAGTTGGGAGTTCAAACAAGGAGCAAAAATCGTTGAAACTGATATTCATGATCCAGTCGGTCGACTGGCAAGTGGCCGGAAGCCCAGTCGACCGACTGTGAAATGCTTGAGAAGGAATGGAAATCCAACCAGTCTCAGTCGACCGACTGGGATCTCAGTCGACCGACTCGCGCATGTTCTCAGATGCAGCAATTTCTTCGTTTACGCAGTCGACCGACTGGGCTCTCAGTCGACCGACTGGGCTCTCAGTCGACCGACTGGGCAATACTTATCCAAAAATCCATTCCTTCCCTTTTCTTTCTCACTTCGCCCGACTCCCTCACTTCAATCGACCGACTCCCTCACTCACCCTTGCCATCTCCGACCCCGACCCTCGCCCGACCTCACCACAGCTGTCTGACCGCCTCGCCATTGCCTCACCTCCGTCCAATCGTCCGCCTGATCGAACCCAGCCAGCCACCCTCATCCGCATCTTCGATTTCCGATCGGAAACCCTCACGTCACCGATCTCCTCCGTCCGGCGTCCTCTCCGCCCGGCCGACTGCTCATTCAACTCAAATTCAGCCCGCCTACAAACCCCTAACCAATTTGGTCCGACGAAGCCGATTGAAAAACTCCAAGTTTCGACCTAGATTCGCCAGTCCAGTCGACCGACTGAGATTTCTGCCCGGGTTCAGTCGACCGACTGAAAAGGAATTTCAGCTCAGAACGTCAGTTTTTCCATTCCTCATTCAATCATGCCTCGGGCTAGTTCATCATCCAAACCCAAATCGAAAGGCAAGGAGATTGCCCAAGAACCCTCGAGAGATGCTCGCATTGTTGATGAGGATGAGGATGACATGCCTCTCCTTACTCGCAAACGGCGGCCATTGAGAGCTTCATTGAGGGATGATAGCTCAGCCTCTGATGAGGAGTTAGACGCTCCTCCGGTTTCTCCCGCACCTCCTCCTAAGAAGAGCAAGCCTTCAAAGGGTGCTTCCTCCGCACCGAAGAAGCCAAAGAAGAAGAAAGCTCCGGCTTCTCCTATCCCCAGAGCGCCATCTCCTCCATTGCCTAGGGAGCCCTCGCCCACAGCCGAAGCGTCTCTCTCCAATGCCCTCGTCCCGATAGTGCCACGTGAAGGACCATTGGATGGACCCTTGCCATCTCCGACCCCATACCCCTTCTCGGTGCCTCTAGAGTTTAGAGACGAGACGCACGGACCCATCATGCCATCCTCAAGAAGAAGGGGAAGACGGCCATTCCCACTCTCTACCCCGACATGGGGCTCCTGCGGACGATTGATAGTGCAGTCACGGATGAGGTACACTCTCGCCTTACACATAGTGGCTTGCATTTCTTGTTTAATGATGATCCGGGATCCTACCAAAGGGTAGTGGAGGAGTTTCTTTGCTCCTTTGAGTGGGTTGAGGAGGGGGAGGAGGGTGCAAGTGAATTCTATTGGAAATTTGTGTTGGGAGGACGGGATTTCAAGATTAAGGAGAGTATGATCCGTGATTGGCTAGAATTCCCTACCCATGATGCCATAGCCCGGAAATTCACTGAGCATGAGCAATGCAGATTTTGGAAGAGAATTTTGGGGCGGAATGAGTGGTTCACCTCATCTTATAACTCCTCGGCGATTACCGACCCGGTTTAGAAGATTATCCACCACCTCATAGCCATAGGGATCAACACTCGGACGGCGAAGGCTAGGTCATTTACCCTCCCGGATATGGACCTCATGTTAGCTATTGATCACGGAGAGGTCATTGAGTGGCTTGCTATCCTTGCCACCCGTTTTCAGGCCATTGTTAAGGAGGTTACGAGGAATCGTGATTTGGGAGGTGGCTCCTTGATCACATTGTTAGCCTTAAGGTGTAACTTCACCTTTGGCCATGAGGGATGCCCCAAGGCATCCAAGAGCACACTTGACTTGCCCACCATGAAGAATATGGACATCGTCAAGAAGGACGGAAAGACTTGGGAGAAGGACATGAAGCCTCACAAGAAGGAGCTTCGGGATTATGCGGCGTATCGGAGGACGATATTCAAGCACAACAACCCCCTTTATTGCCTAGCCAACCTCACCTCATCCCCTCCTTCCTCTCCAATTCCTTCCCCTCCTCCAGCTGACGAGCCCCCAGCTCCCATTCCTGAGGAGGCACGCATGGATGAGGATTTGCCACCCATGCAGCCTGCGGTTGAGAGTCCTCCTCCTGCCACAGATGACTCAGCTGAGTGGAGACAGAGGATCTCCTCTGATATTACCGACCAGAGGAGTGGCTTGACTCGATTGGAGGATTTTGTTAGAGAGTCTGACGTGAGAGCTCGCCAGGAGTGGGAGTGGCTCCGGTCTACAGTATTATCCATGGTCAGAGGTTCTGGTGGTCCAGTAGCTCCTCCAGTTGCTCCAGAGTTTCCTGCCCCTCGTGGTGCCTCCCCTTTGCTTACCACGCCAGCTTCTAGAGTAGGGGAGGCAGGAACACCACTCCCTGGGGGCACGATAGTGCGAGAGGGTTCCATTAGAGTAGAGGGCTCGCGATACACTGGCGCCACGATAGAGCGGGAGAGTTCTGCTAGAGAGGAGGGAGTTGGAGATTCTGCTAGAGAGATCGCTCGAGGAGGAGATGAGGCTACATCTTGAGCTTGTATTGCATTTTGATCTTACTTTTGTCTATCATTTGATGCTTCCTTGCTTAGATCATGTACTTGGATGTTAAGTCGCCTTTTGGCGCAATTTTGGATGATGTATGCCATTTTGTGTGATATACTCTTGACTCGCCTTTGGTTGTATGCTACACTTTTCTATGATATCGACGGTGTTTACCATTTATGTTGTTCACTTTCCAGGACATACATCTACATATCATTATCATGTTCCAAATTCACCTTCTTTGTCTACATTTGCAACCAAAAGGTTATTTCTCACTCCCAAGAGTTATGTCATCGGCTCTACAAACGAGGGGAGTTCCTATGCACCTTTGCGTATATTCTATCATTCTTTGCGCTTAGGGACTAAGCTTGAATTAAGTGTGGAGTGGTTTGATGCTCATAGTTCACATGTTTGCATGCCATGCATATCATTTTTAGATGGACACTTGCATCTTTTGCACATTATCCCTACATGAGAGTGTTTTCAACCACATAGGCTTGTGACTATCAATTCTAAATCCCTATAAATCACATCTAGCCTATTTGTCACATTTATTGGATCTTGAACCAAGAACCGACCTAGTCCCTTGAATGTGCATTCTTGTGAATCAATGTCTTGCTATCCCTTGTCTATCTAATTTTCTAAGTATTTTCCTTGAAATACCTTAGATTGAGTTTTAGCAAGCACTTTTAAAATTTTCACGAAAAACTTAGACCTTTTGTTTGCTCCTTGGTGACTTGAGTTTTCTAATTTAGTGCCATGCTTATGATTGCTTCCCGCACATTCCATACACTTTTTGAACATATTGTCAAGTTTTAAGTGTGAAGTCAAAAGAGGGCGAAAAATAGGCCCAAACAAAAAGTTTTTGTGGTCAAAGAGGGCAAAGCCCCGACTAAGAACTTTCTCGATGTACACGAGAAGTTTTCCTTCAAAAATGATACAAATGCCGGGGGTTAGGAAGAAAAGTTCCCGCTCGAAAGCATTTGTAGGCCAAAGGCCATTCCAAAAAGAAAATAAGAAGCACTTAAAACTTGACTCTATGTTTTCCTCCATTCTTCATTTGTGCAGGTTTTATCATTTGCATTGTGTGCTAGTTGGATTAACTCTTGGACGACCCTTGTGCTTGCACGGGAGTTACCATTTGGTCTATGCATGTTTATTGAGAACTCTAGTGTCAAATTCATCTTCCCTTATGGATTATGGCTTAATCGCCTAAAACTTGGGAATGAGTTCCATGTCGTGAGCCAATGGACTAGCCCTAGCTAGCATATGCGAGCGGTTGGCACTCTTTTGTGAAAAACTAGTAACTTCGCTTCTATTGTATTGCCTTGAAAATGAGTGGAACTTTGGATGAGACATTTGATATCTCTAATATTGATAATCTTGAATGCACAACCTCATGGTGACTCAAATGGTTCAAAAGTTCTTTTGATGATATTGTGATGGTAGTTCTAGCTTGGGGTGAGGGATTGGTCTTGAGAAATCCTCGCCTTGGTTGAGCACTCTTGCATTCATTCTCATGAGATAGGTGCATATGGGATTTGTGAGTATTCCCTTTTCTGAAAACTCTCACGAGACTATAACTCGTACACTAGGGTAGCATAGGGGTTTAAAGGCTTGATGCATATGCTAAATGCATTCGTAACGCCTACGAAAAGGAGCTAGTTATGTTGTATATACTTGCATTTACTTTTCAATAACATGTTTAGAAATAATGATCGAGACCTTGTGAAAGCTAGTGAGGCAAATAGACGAAAAACATAGCACCACTAGCATTTCGCCATTTGCACGACCTTGACATATTTGCATACTTTGTTCGGGACGAACAAAACTTAAGTGTGGAGTCTTGATAAGTCGAGTTTTCGACTTATTAATACCCATTTTCACTATAGCTTTAGTTCGTTTCCGGCGATAATTTGATGTCATTTGATCTCTTTTCGTACGTTTCAGGTACAAAACAAGATATCTCGGTGTCAAAGCCAAAATACAAAAACTCGGGGAAAAATCGAAGACTAGAGCAAAATATGGGCAAAAAGACCTCCAGTCGGTCGACTAGGAAGCTCCCCTGTACCAGTCGATCGACTGAAGAAAGGCATCAGGAGCCTCACATTCTTCATTTGCGCAGTCGGTCGACTGGACCCTCCAGTCGGTCGACTGACCAGGAGCTTCAGATGCCCAATCGCTCGACTGAGTCGCCAATCGGTCGACTGGCCAAGCTACTCAAGAGCCTCACATTCTTCATTTACGCAGTCGACCGACTAGGATCTCAGTCAACCGACTGAGAGATCACTACTCGAGATTGCCTTTTCAACCTCCAGTCGACCGACTGAGCCACCAGCACTTCCCAGTCGACCGACTGGGACTGCTACAGTGCGAAATTTCTGCGAGGCTATAGATAGAAAGAGGCAAGTTTGACCTAGGGACTTGGCATCTTGGGGGAAAATACAAGAAAAAGAGATCAAATCAAGGTCATCCATCACCATCCAGCCAAGGAGGATTGGAGATCAAGGGAGATAACTAGGATTAACCATCCTATTTCTATTCCTCTTCTCTTCTCTTTGATTGTGCTTAAATCCTACACACATCATGTTGTCTTACATGATGTGTGAGTAGTTCCCTTGTGTTTTGAGGGTTTTACAACCCTCCTTGGTACTCTTTGATCATGTATACACATTGAACATGTAATCTATGGTGTTTATTTCATTTCCTCCTATGCTTATTCTATGACATGTCATCAAGTGTTTGAGAAAATGCCTAAGTGACAAGTTAGTGTTAGAATTTTGATCTAAGTATCGAGAGAGCTTAGTGATGATTTGGATAAGGAGAAAATGATCATATCTAGTGTTTATGAGAGTAAATGCATGGTGTGAGGTTGACTAGAACTTAATGCCTATAACATTTATTGCCTTAGGGAGAGATTCCAAGGATAATAGTGCTATAGAGTGAATCAATAAATTGAGAAAGTGAGATTCTAATGGAGAGAGCTTAGTCCAAGCTAGGTTTTAAGCCAATTGACACCTATGAATGACTTAACTATTGTGTGCATGATCATCGGGAAATTGCCAAGGAGGGGAGTATCCCCTCGAAACTCTCTTTAATTGAATTGAAACCCCTTGAAAACATTTCATTACTTGTTTCTTGTTTGATAATCACCTCATAATTGATCTGAAGGAATAGTCGAGTTAAAATTTGATTCCCTAGCGTATAATCACGTTTGCTCCCTTGGGTTCGACACCGGTCTTACCGGTCATCACTATAAATTGTTTTTGACTATATCAGTGCTAAGAAAACAACACGTCATTATACAATGATAAATAATAAACATAAAATGCTTCAATGTATGATTTATTATACTTACGGTTTGGAGCTTACGTGATGAAAAGGTAGAGCGTTCGTGCTGATAACGTGTTATGAAACCGACTAAAATAACTAAACTTTAATGCAAATGGAACACTTGAATAAAGAGAGAAGGAGGAGATAAAAGGTGTAAAGGGATGATCTTATTTACTTCATCCAAGCATGCTATTTATAGCACAAGTGAGGAGACAACTTTGCACAAATTTTGGCTTGACAAGCTTGTTGCTTGTTGTAGGATGTAATAGGGTAGGGGGTAAAACATGTATGAGCATTCCACACATTACCCTTTCATAACAAATACAAATTTTCAATGAATAAATGAAATGCAATAGCTTTCTTAAATCACATCTATGACTGAGATTAAATCAGATTTCTTTCATAATTCGTAATTAATTTACGGCTAATTACGATCTTAAGGGCAAATTAGAAAAAATTAAAAATCAATTTTCACCTGTAACCTGTTATTCACGAAATCTAAACAGCTTAAACCTAATTTTTCCCCAAATTGTTGAGTTGTTAGATTTTGAATTGGAGGGATGCACAAAATTGGACCGGATCGTAAAACCCCCGGTCCGGTCCACAATTTTGAGAATTTACGGTCTACCGGTCCGACCTGAACCGTAAAATTCTGGTCCGATTCGATCCGGACCGTAAATTGAAGATAATTCGGTCCAGTCCACAGTCTAAAGTTTTGAAAATTTCCGGTCCACGGTCTGGTTGTGCATCCCTGGTGGATGGCGTCTGGATCGACGCCGACGGCCTCGTTAGTGCTGAGAGTAGCAGTGGTGGTGTTTCTTCTCTAATACAACTGTAAAGTCTTATTTGGGTGCCAGTCTTCCACTTGTGACGACTCCATCTTCGCTTGTGTTGTATCTTCTCAAAGACAACCGTAAAGTCCTATTATGGCACTAGCTTTCCACTCGCGGCAACTCCACCTTCGCCCTTCTCAGCGGTCGCCTCGAGTTCGGTTAGTCAACTTTACTTCATGTAACTAATATGTTGTTTTATGATATCATCATGTTTTATGGAACATCATCAACTACAAATTTTAAACATAAAGCTACGCATTATAAATGTATGCCTATCAGAAATTGCATATCTACGGATTTTAATTAGAAAACTACGCATTATAAAAAAGTTATTTACTTTGCAGAGTGTATGATTCGTTCGTACGTTCAAAAGCATAATATTCGTAGTAACATAGTTAAAGTGCGTAGCATAATATTCGTAGTTACGGAGATAAAATGCATAGCAAAATTTATCAAAATGTGTAGCTTTTCAACGATTATGATTTCTATTGCTTTTCAAGATAGCTAATGAACATGTATAATTCGTAACTATATTTGTGACATACTAAATATTTTGAATTCATTTTTGTCAAAATGCAAGAGGAAGAAGAATGCAAATGTGGTTAATCCAACCAAAGAAGACGTACAAGAGAAACACCCACCTTTCGTTTTTGAAGCTTTCGAAAACTTTCGAATCTGATGAAGATAAGTTAAAGGCGCCGCTGAACCCAGTCAAGATTACCCCTTTGAAGCCCCAGAAGTTTGCAGAGCCATTCGTAACTGAGCAAAACAAACAAAGCTAAACAACAACCATTATTGTCGATTCGCATTTGTTAGCGCAAGTAATATATACTTGTATCCAGAAACACCTCAATAGTGTAGAAATCATGTCTTGTAAAATATTATTACTCAAAAATTCAACAATGCTTCATTTCATTACTTAATTTTTTTTATATAAATAGTAGTTCACAGTAAATAATTCGTAGTAACTACAAATTTTATCACAATAATTCCTTGTTACAAATTTGGTCATAAAGACTGCTACGAATTTTATTCGTAAGTGTTACAAAATTTTGTCATTGGTGACTGCTACGAATTTTGTTTGTAACTGATACAAATTTTGGTCACATTGACTGCTACGAATTTTGTATTAACTGTTACGAATTATAGTAATAAGAGTTTAACCAAAAATGTCGTGGTCGCGTTCGTAAGAGTTTGATTGTCGTTGAAGTCTCAAACTCGTTCGTATAATTCTCCAATTCATCATCATTTCATGACTGTTACGAATTTTTATTGGAAAACATCCTCGTAATCCCCGAAACTCTAAATCTCCACCGAACAAAATCTACACAAATACTTAAAATCCTAAGCAAACCATATGTTTCAAAACCCTTCATCCACCACACTACATCATCAATCCAATGGAAACCAGAACGCTATCTTCCTCAAAATCACATTCGAGCTATAGATTCAAACACGAAGCATCAACAATGGCACGTTCTAGGAATTCCTCTCCTTCTCATCAGTCACAAACAATTGACACAATCCAATCTTGAACTTGGTGATTGGAGGAGAGGGCAGAGAGACGGATAGAGGAACTCAGGAACTCTAGCTTCAACAACTCGGATGAATCATCATGCTATAAATGTTGAGGAAGGTTATGCCAATTTGAATCGACAACCTTAATGTCGGATCGATCCTACTACTGCAAGGGCTGTCACTGCCGCTCAATCAAACTTGTCACAGCCAATATTAAGACAACAATAGCCAATTTTAACAGTGTGTTCTCCATCCTGTTGTGTTCATCGATGATGAAACGAACAAGGTCTTCGATTTTGACGGTGTTCTCGGCGTCCTTTTGGAGTTGCTATCACATATAATCATTATGAGGCTCTCATTTTTATGTTTCAGGTCTCCTAAAATCCGTCAAAGCCAAACTACTTAACAAATTGTGGTAGTCACTGCGATCTATTTTGCTTTAGTTATAGAGAGAGCACAAACTTATTGTTTCTTTGTTGACGATGAAACTATTTCATCTTCTAGATAAAAAGCATAACCTGATGTACTCTTCCGATTTTCCACATCACTGGCCTAATCACTCTCTGATCTGTCAGATATAATTCTACTGTGTGAGAATACCATATACATGATCTCATAATTAGCACCACTGATACATCGGAGTACGTTTAGTTACCAACATGTGTGACTGCAGTGGTTGCTCCAAGAACCGACAGACAAGTCCAACTACGTACACATATTTGGTCTATTTGAAGTCAAGTATCATAGACTTTCAACTCTACTCTTGAAGTAAGTGGATTAACAAACTCTCAAGTACCTTCTTTCATTATCTACAACCTCTCTGCAGCTGGTGCTCGGGCTGCCTTCATTCCCTCAAACTTAAAATATCGTTGGCGTACTTTTATTGTAAATAAAGATTTCACACTCCGGATGCTCAACCTCATTGCCTATAAATTAGGACATTAATCCCATATCAATCATCTCAACTTGACAAGCCATCGCTTCTCAGAACTCGATGAACATCTCCTCTGAATTTCCTTTAAATATGAAGTCATCCACATACAAGCATACTATCAGCATCAATCCTTCAGCACTCGTCTTGATGATAAAGAGTGTGCTTGTAAGGATAATTTTTATATTCATTCTTCAATTTATACGTATCGATCCTCACAAACCATGCTCGCGGGGCCCTGTTGATCAGTCGAGTTTTCGACTGATTAATGGCCATATTTCACTATAGCTTTGGGTCGTTTCCGACGATATTTTGATGTCATTTGACCTATATCTCTACGTTTCAGGTAGAAAACAAATCTCTCTCAAGGTCGAAGCCCGAATACGAAAACTCGGGGAAAAACCGAAGATCTCGGGGCAAAACCGAGTATATTGACCTTTGCGGCTTGTTTTAGACGCCTAGGGCGAATACGCTGTCCGAATTGGTTGATTCAAAGCTCGTGGGAAAGCTAACTCAAAGAGCTACAACTCCTCAATTGACGCCAAGACCAAATTCGGACGGGAAGACCACCAAAAAGGCCCCAGTCGGTCGACTAAGAAGTCCAGTCGACCGACTGTGCAAATGTCCAGATTGCACTGAGTTCTCGCCCATTTCAGTCGACCGACTGGATCAAAAACCCAGAAATTTCAGTTTCGGAGCTATAAATAGAAAGAGGGCTTTTTGACCAAAGTGGGGAGGTTTTTGGGGAGAAGAAGATTGGAAAAGCGGCTCAACCAAGGTCATCAATCATCAAAAGATCTAACTAAGGAGAAGAAGAGAAGACTAAAGGGAGTTCAAGGATTGACAACCCTCCTTCCTCTACATCTTTTCCTATTCTACTTGTTGTGTGCTATAAACCTTACTCACGCCATGTTGTCTTACATGATGTGTGAGTAGTGATCTTGTGTTTTGAGGGTCTTATGACTCTCATTGGTACTCTATGATCATGTATACACATTGAATATACAATCTATGGTGTTGATTTCATTTTCTCTTGTGTTATGAATGTTATGCACTCTCGGTGTTTGATAAAATGCCTAAGTGACATGTTGAATCTTAAAACTTGGCCTAAGTATTAAAAAAGCTTAGTGATGGTTTGGATATGGTGGAAATGATCATATCTAGTGTTTATGAGACTAAATGCATGGATGTAAGGTTAGCTAGAGCTTAATGCCTATAGCATTTATTACCTTGGGAGAGGTTCCAAGGATAGTAGTGCTACAGAGTGAATCAATATCTTGAGAAAGTGAGGTTCTAATTAGGATGGCTTGATTAGACTTAGATTCAAATGAGAATTTGTCTATCTTAGTCTAAGCTAGGTTCTAAACCAATTAACACCTAAAAATGACTTAACTCTTGTGTATGTGATCATTAGGAAATTGCCAAGGAGGGGAATAACCCTTCGAAACACCTCTTACTTATCTTTTATCCCTAATTACTCGCCACATAGGATTTAGAATATACACACTCCCTCATACGTTTTTGGTTTAGAGTAGCCGAACGGAAACACGGTCTTATATAGTGCATGTGCTTGGCTTGCTCCTCTTGGTTCGACCCGGTACTTTACCGGTATTATAAATTGTTTTGACACTACGACGACCCTCTCCAAAACCGACACGTCAGGAGGGTAAAAATAGACGTCGTCAAATGGCACCGTTGTCGGGGAGCAACTAGTTAGCACATCCCTAGATTAGATTGTTTGGAAGTTCCGACTATTCTTGTGAATATTTTTCCTTTTTCTTATACTTGTATATTCTTCTTTTTCTCTCATATCCCTTACTAACTTACTCTATCTTGTTTTGCGAGGATAGACCCCTACAACCATCGAGTCTTTGCTAATGGAGAATACTACCAAGAGGAGGAGCAACCATATTCTTATTTTCAAGAACTTGGCTATCAAACAAATTATTCCACTCCAAATTGGAATGATGGCGAACGCTTTGAAGTTGAACACTCCTACCCTCAATACCCTCAACCTCCTCAACACTCAAGTGAGCCCTCTAATTTAGAATCCATGATTGCTAGGCTTCTAGCAAGTAAAGAGAAGATCCTTCCCGACCAAGAGAAGGAGGATAGAGATAATTTGGAGATCAAACAAATCCTTTTAGCTCAACAACAAGACCTTCAAGAGATCGAATCTCAATTGGATGAATTGATAGAGAGGAGAGCTCACTACAAAATATTTGACGCTATATTTGGGCAAAGAACCATTGAAAATGAGAACTTGGATGGGGAAGAGGAGGTATCCGAAGAAGAAGTCCTTGAATCTAAAGCCTCAAGACAAGAATGGGGTCAAGAAGGGGAAGATATGTTTTGGAGAGTCGCGACCCAAGCTTTTAATGAAGGGCGGGACGGTGAACCTTGCAACGAGGAAGAGATGGAACACATAAGTGAATTATCCTATGCTACTAGCACATCTCAAGACCATTCAAGTGAGAACATGCAAGAGTTCACCATTCCACCAACGCCTTGGCTCTCCAATGAGGAATTCTTCAATGATGATGCCTCTTACATAGAGGAAATACCTTTCGTTGATGAAGAAGAATTCCTCCCTCCCGGTGCAAGCGAGCTCAAATGTGAACCCAACCTTCTTGATGAGGTTAAGATAGAGGAAGAGCGTATAGCGCAAAAGGAAGAAATTCAAGGGTATAAGAACTTTGTTGAGGTTTGCATTGAAGAAACTAGATACCAATCCCGCACTCAAGAAGACAAGAGTTTAGAAGGGGAGATTGAAGATTGGGCACCCATGGACGTTATTGAAAAACTCAAGGAGGAGGTGCCCATCAATCTCGAGACAAGTTGTGAAGACCCTTTCTTCGCTACTTCGTCTCGAGATAAGTTTTGGAGCTTTGTGCCTTATTTTGTAAGATCATTAGAAGGAAGCTCCCATGACCCCTTAGCTCTAAAGGGATCTTCATACCTGAAGGGGTCAAAATCCCAAAGGAAAGTCCATTGTAGACTTGATGGGAAGAAATTCAAATGGGATTTGAAGGTGGATTGACACGACCAAATCTAAGGTCCCGTGAGAAGGGATCCTAGCAAAGGACTTCTCAATGAGTGATTTTATGGGGCGCTTTGCTACGTCTTTGTCAAGACGGGAAAAACTAGGCCCTCGCGGGAGGTAACCCGATTTGTAAGTTGTTTTATTCTTGTTCTTTATGTTTAAACGTTTGGTATGATTTTGAGTGGCTTAGAGTGTAAATATGGAATGTGAAATGTATGATTAGTGGGTCAAATTTTAAGTGTGGAGTGAGGTCTACTCACTCCAATTCCACTTCACATTGCCAAGCCCCTCCACTTTTCCCTTGATTTATCAATGTATGATGATGTCGCCCCTTAGTGTTCATGTGCCTTCTTGGAGTTGACTAGAGTGGAAATATTTTGTTATATCATGCTATGACTCTAGTTTCACATTTGGGGCACTTAGGAACCCTTGTGCATAATTTGGAGGGTGTGGATCAACTTCCTTGTTTGAACTCTATCAAACTTATGCCATGATGTTATTATGTGACTTGTGATGCTCTCTTTCTCATACTTGCGTTTTGCATGACCTTGTATGTCACTTGTTGCTTTTAACCTATAGTGTGTTCTTGTATCAAGGAAGTTATTCACATCATATATTATCAAGCTTAGCACAATGACATTTTTTATATTGGTGGGGCACATCTACAAACGAGGGGAGTTCCTATGCGCCTTTATCTCATTTTCTTCATTGTTTGCGCTTAGGGACTAAGCTATGCTTTAAGTGTGGAGTGGGTAGCTGCATAGTTCACTCATTTCATGACATGCCTATCATTGTAGAATGAGCACTTGTATTCATGTACCTTATCCCTAACATGAGAGTGTTTTTAACCACATAGGCTTGTGACTATCGGTTCTAAATCCCTATAAACCACATCTAGCCTACTTTTCATTTTTATTGGATCTTGAACTTAGAACCGACCTAGTCCTGTGAGTGTGCATTCTTGTGAATCAATATCATTGCTATCCCTTGTCTATCTAATTTTCTAAGTATTTTCATTGAAATACCTTGGATTAAGTTTTAGCAAGCACTTTTTATAATAATAAAAAATCATGAAAAACTTAGACCTTTTGTATGCTCCTTGGTGACTTGATTTCTTCTAACTTAGTGCCTTACTTATGATTGTTTCCCCGCATTCCATATATTCCTTGAACATATTGTCAAGTTTTAAGTGTGGAATCAAAAACAAAAGAGGGCTAAAAATAGGCCCCAACAAAAAATGCTTCATTTTCATGGTCAAAAGAGGGCAAAGCCCCGACTAAAAACTTTCTCAAGTGCACGAGAAGTTTTGCTCCAAAATATACAAGTGCCGGGGGTTAGGAAGAAAAGTTCTCCCTCGAAAGTATTTGTAGGCCAAAGGCCATTTGAAAAAGAAAATAAGAAACACTTAAAACTTGAGTTTATGTTCTTCCATCATTCTACATTTGCGCGGGTGCATCGTTTGTATTGTGTGCTAGTTAGATTAACTCTTGGACGATCCTTGTGCTTGCACGGGAGCTATCATTTGGTATATGCTTGTTTATTAAGAACTCTAGTGTCGAACTCCTCTTCCCTTATGGATTATGGCTTAAGCGCCTAAAACTTGGGAATGAGTTACGTGTCGCGAGCCAATGGACTAGCCCTAGCTAGCATAGGCGAGCGGTTGACACTCTTTTGTGCAAACTAAACTATCACTCTATTGTATTGCCTTGAAAATGAGTAGATCTTTGGATGAGACTTTTGATAGCCCTAGTATTGATGATCTTGAATGCACAACCTCATGGGTACTCAAATGGTTCAAAAGTTCTTTTGATGATAATGTGATGGTAATCCTAGTTTGGGGTGAGGGATTGGTTTTGAGAAATCCTCGCCTCGGTTGAACACTCTTACATTCGTTCTCATGGGATAGGTACATTTGGGATTTCTGAAAACTCTCACGAGACTATAACTCGTCCACTAGGGTAGCCTAGGGGTTTAAAGGCTTAATGCATGCGCTAAATGCATTCGTAACGCCTACGAAAAGGAGCTAGTTAGATTGTACATACTTGTCATTTACCTTTCAATAACATGTTTAGGAATAATGATCGAGACCTTGTGAAAGCTAGTGAGGCAAATAGACAAAAAACATAGCATCACTAGCATTTCGCCATTTGCTTGACCTTGACATAATTTCATACTTTGTTCGGGACGAACAAAGCTTAAGTGTGGAGTGTTGATCAATCGAGTTTTCGACTGATTAATGGCCATATTTCACTATAGCTTTGGGTCGTTTCCGATGATATTTTGATGTCATTTGACCTCTATCTCTACGTTTCAGGTAGAAAACAAATCTCTCTCAAGGTCAAAGCCCAAATACGAAAACTCGGGGAAAAATCGAAGATTTCGGGGCAAAACCGAGTATATTGACCTTTGCGGCTTGTTTTGGACGCTTTAGGGCGCATACGGTGTCCGAATTGGTTGTTTCAAAGCTCATTGGAAAGCTAACGCAAAGGGCTACAACTCTCCAGTTGACGCAAAGACCAAATTCGGACGGGAAGACCACCAAAAAGGCCCCAGTCGGTCGACAGAGAAGTCCAGTCGACCGACTGTGCAAATGTCCAGATTGCACTGAGTTCTCGACCATTTCAGTCGACCGACTGGATCAAAAACCCAGAAATTTCAGTTTCGGAGCTATAAATAGAAAAAGGGCTTTTTGACCAAAGTGGGGAGGTTTTTGGGGAGAAGAAGATTGGAAAAGAGGCTCAACAAGGTCATCAATCATCAAACGATCCAACTATGGAGAAGAAGAGAAGACTAAAGGGAGTTCAAGGATTGACAACCCTCTTTCCTCTACATCTTTTCCTATTCTACTTGTTGTGTGCTATAACCCTACTCACACCATGTTGTCTTACATGATGTGTGAGTAGTGATCTTGTGTTTTGAGGGTCTTATGACTCTCCTTGGTACTCTATGATCATGTATACACATTGAATATACAATCTATGGTGTTGATTTCATTTTCTCTTGTGTTATGAATGTTATGCACTCTAGGTGTTTGATAAAATGCCTAAGTAACATGTTGAATCTTAAAACTTGGCCTAAGTATTAAAAAAGCCTAGTGATGGTTTGGATATGGTGGAAATGATCATATCTAGTGTTTATGAGACTAAATGCATGGATGTGAGGTTAGCTAGAGCTTAATGCCTATAGCATTTATTACCTTTGGAGAGGTTACAAGGACAGTAGTGATATAGAGTGAATCAATATCTTGAGAAAGTGAGGTTCTAATTAGGATGGCTTGATTAGGATTAGATTCAAATGAGAATTTGTCTTTCTTAGTCTAAGCTAGGTTCTAAACCAATTAACACCTAAAAATGACTTAACTCGTGTATGTGATCATTGAGAAATTGCCAAGGAGGGGAATAACCCCTCGAAACACCTCTTACTTATCTTTTATCCCTAATTACTCGCCACATAGGATTTAGAATATACACACTCCCTCATACATTTTTGGTTTAGAGTAGCCGAACGGAAACACGGTCTTACATAGTGCATGTGCTTGGCTTGCTCCTCATGGTTCGACCCAGTACTTTACCGGTATTATAAATTGTTTTGACACTACAACGACCCTCTTCAAAACCGACACGTCGGGAGGGTAAAAATAGACGTCGTCACCTGTATAGTGCTTTGTTCAGCTTGTATACATCATCCTCTTTTCCTCTCTGCACATAGCTTGGTGGCTGATTAACATATACCTCCGCTTCTAGAAATTCGTTCAAGAATTCTGACTTTACGTCCATCTGGTGTATCTTCCACATGTTCTGTGCTGCAAGTGTTATGATTATCTGAATGGTATCCATCCTAGCAACAGATGCAAATACCTCGAAGTAATCGATAGCTTGAATGTATCCTTTCACCACTAGCCTTGCCTTTAAATGGTCCACATGACCGTTGGGTGTGTACTTTGTCTTATACACTCATTTTACTCCAAGTGCCTTTTTAACTAGTAAATGCAACAGTTCCCATGTATCATTCTTCTCAGTAGCTTGAATTCATCCTTTGTCTTCTGTTGTTTCCTCGAACGTTAGAGGATCACAATCTGTAAATAGACAAAAGTTCACCATGGTTTCGTCAAGTGCGTCTACCTCATCATCTCGGTAGATCACATAATCTTGGCAACGAACTGGTGGATCTCTCTTTTGTGGTGGTGAACTGCTAGACTTCGGCTCAGTTGACTTCTTGAGAGAATTAACAACTTGTGCGCGCCTGCCTATCTTTCATAGGCTCCTCCTCAATTGCGACACATGGTTTTCTAGCATCCTTCCGGGATCTAACCCAGGCCTCATCTTCAGGAAACTGTGCGTCTCGGCTGATCATCAGTTCTTTCGTGTTAGAGTCATAACACTTATAACCATTCTTATCAACACTTACCCAACGAAGATACATCGCTTGCTCTTGTCGCTAGCTTCCTCCGTTGCTGATCTAGTATATGGGGATATGCAATACACCCAAATACTCGTCGACAAGATACATCCGACTTCACACAACTTCGAATTTCATCTGAAGTCTTTTCATGAACCGCCTTGATTGAACATCAAAACAGATCGATTGGCATGAAGTTTGATTTTGTGTTGCATTAATAGAAGATAAAATTGCAGGCAAACTTTGCGGAGGATGAGATAGTAATGTCGTGATCATTCAACTTTTAGCCTTTTAGGTTCCATTGTGGATCATCATTTTCTACAGCAAGATGTTGTTGTTTTGCCCAGTTTCGGTTAGTCACAATATAAAATGGGTATTGATTTATGTGCATACTGAACAAGTGCATTGCACAAATACCCATCAAGCCTTTATAAACCAAACAAATCCCAGGGATGAATGAGTAATTTCAAAAAAAAATTAAATTTGAAACTACTTGATTATCCCGCAGTTTTTTTTGATGGGTAAAAGTTGTATAGAAGTTGGACACTGACAAGTCAATGACTCAATTCGGTACATAAGCTCCAAATGACGTCCAGGCCTACAAGGGCCACCCATGAAAACTATCAAAGGTTGCGAGTCCACGCTGAAGAGCATGGACTAGCAACCTTGTCAGCCGGCTCTAAAACCCCTGGCCAGAACCGGGGAAATAGGGCAGCAAGAACAACTAATGCGACTATCACTCAGTCCGCAAGCGGCTGAGAATAACAAACTCAGTCCGGCAACCGGCCGAGAATAGTCACTTATTGAAACTAAACGAAACTAATCTAATCTAAAACTCTCTCCTCGAAAAACTCTCTCGCGTCTCCCGATTAACTTCCCGAAGAAGCCAGCAACCGAGCAAGGAGTTACGCCGTCCTCTTAGTCGCCCGTAAGTCCTCCCCTTCGTCTGTTCCGTCCTTTCCATGGCTGTCCGCAGCCCTCCTTGAGGCTGATGATGTCGGTGGGCGGCGCTGCGAATGGGCGACGGTGGATGCGGCTTACCGGTGGCTTGTACATACGTTTTGGGGTTTGCATCTCAGCGGCGGGGTGGTTTTGATTCCAGCTTTGGGTGGCGGTTGTTTGGCGTGCATCCCTTTGGGTTGTCTTGGCGGGGATCGGTGTCGCTAGACAGCTTCGGAGGTGGTGAGTTGGCAGCGTTTCCGGCCACGGAGGTGTGCTGGGCGTTGTCTTTTTTTGGGCCGATGGTCGTCTGCCTTGATGCTGATGGACGGCTGGAGGTGGAGGAGCCGCTTGGGAGGCTGCGGGGTGGCCGGCAGTTTGGGCGTTAGAGTAGGGTAGTTTAGTTACCCCGCAGTTTGTTTGGATTATAAGACATGATGGGTAACAAATCCCATGGATGCACTTGTTGAATAAGCACTGATTTTTGGCAGTCTGACATTATCCGTATGAAAGTAATGTGTCCTTGTAAGATCGTGGTAAAACCCTCGCTTAATGTGAGTCATTATAAGACTAGTCTGTCTTAAATGGATCATGTCACCGTCTTCTAGGTCACCACGTCGTAGAGTCTATCACAAAAGATCATGGTAGAATGATGACATGACATGATAGCTAGTATGTCAGTTTCTCAAGTTTTCACACGCGACACTCCGAAACGACATGAAACAAAATATTCAGAATTTGAAGTGTTACACTAAATCCCACGGTTTTGCCATTGCCACTAAAATACATGTGGATGTGCTAGCAACGTACGTGACGCGAATGTTCGGCCAATCGACTCAGCCAGAAATAAATCGGGATTATGTCTAAGAATGAGCGTGTAAATGTAGTGAAACCCAAGACCGGCCCAACGAGTATGGGGGCTGAAGCATAAACATAAAGTGAGGCCTTAAATTCACGCTTTAGACTCTATTTTTTTTTTAATTTTAGGGCCTTTTTTACTTCTTTTTTTTTTTGATTGCGCACTTGATTTTTTTTACTGTAGCATCTTTTTTTTTCTGCGCATATAGGGATTTGAACCCGAACCGCCTACTACCCGAGGGGGAGCGCCTTACCACTGAGGCAACTCCACCGCCCTGGGCCTTTTTTACTTATGAATGGACTTTTTATTTTTAAATTTTCAATTGAAAATCAAATGAGACCTGAAGCCCATCTCGATAAATAGGTGCCCAGTGTTGAGAATGTAATAGCTGGGTGTTGATTTTGAGAAAGTGTCAAACTTGGTGCAAATAAATGTATTAGGCCATCCTTAATAATGACCCACTTTAAAGATTATACATACAATCTTTAATTTTTGGAGCTTAATAGCCGAAAAACGAAAGATCGACTCATGAACGGTCGTCCTTTTATTGTATGAGAAGAGTGAAACACGATTGAATTTCACTACAAATGTGATACGTGTAATCAATTTCTGATTGGTCAAAAATCAATATTAAATACATAATGTATACATGTCAATAAATGTAAAAATATCAAATAAAATACTTGGTTTTGGATCAAATACAAACCAATATTATAAATAAAAACTACAAACCCATAAAAAAATCGACACGTGTCAAAATGAACCAATCAAAATTCAGCCGAGATTTCATCCCGTCGGGGTTCTTTTTGTAAATAAAAAAAATACATGTGGATTTATTTAAAAATATATAAAAGATAGGAGGGGTATAATCGTCCAAAATTTGCTACAGTAATATTCAGACTTAAAAAAACAATGTTCAGACTTAAACCAGTAATGACAATACTTGAAAAAACAATGTTCAGACTTAAAAAAACAATGTTCAGACTTAAAATAATAATAATGAGACTTAAACCATTAACGATCAGACTTAAATAACAATGTTCACACTTAAATAACAATGTTCAGACTTAAACCAATAATGACAATACTTGAAAAAATAATGATCAGACTTAAAAAATCAATGTTCAGACTTAAAAAAATAATTATGCGATTAAACCATTAATGATCAGACTTAAAAAACAATGTTCAGACTTAAACCAGTAATGACAATACTTGAAAAAACAATGTTCAGACTTAAAAAACAATGTTCAGACTTAAACCAGTAATGACAATACTTGAAAAAACAATGTTCAGACTTAAAAAAAAAATAATGAGACTTAAACCATTAACGATCAGACTTAAATAACAATGTTCAGACTTAAATAACAATGTTCAGACTTAAACCAGTAATGACAATACTTGAAAAAACAATGTTCAGACTTAAAAAACAATGTTCAGACTTAAACCAGTAATGACAATACTTGAAAAAACAATGTTCAGACTTAAAAAACAATGTTCAGACTTAAACCAGTAATGACAATAGTTGAAAAAACAATGTTCAGACTTAAAAAAATAATAATGAGACTTAAACCATTAACGATCAGACTTAAATAACAATGTTCAGACTTAAAAAACAATTTTCAGACTTAAACCAGTAATGACAATACTTGAAAAAACAATGTTCAGACTTAAAAAACAATTTTCAGACTTAAACCAGTAATGACAATACTTGAAAAAACAATGTTCAGACTTAAACAACAATGTTCATACTTAAACCAGTAATGACAATACTTGAAAAAACAATGTTCAGACTTAAAAAAACAATGTTCAGACTTAAAAAAAAAATAATGAGACTTCAACCAAACTATGTTTTGCGCAGTCTCATAGCTAAGTGGTGTGAGGCTAATGGTATTGAGCCACCAAAGAGACCTGGCATCCCTCGACTAAGCAAGATAACATCTACATCCACCTTTGCCGAGAGAACAAAAATTGAAAGTCTACTTCTAAAACTCGCTCACCGAGGAACAAAGAAAATGCTGCAGCAATACTGGTGCATCTTTCCTCAGGAGACCCACAGCATCTAGTTGACGCACAGAAGTTGGGAATAATGGGTGCACTTCTGGACCTGGCTCAAAATGGCACGGATAGAGGAAAGAGAAAGGCTAATCAGCTGCTTGAACGTATCAACAGATATGCAGAACAGCAGCAAGCCTTGGATGATCAAGCAACCAGTGATACCGAACTGACTGCTCAGCCATCCAACTAAAAGCATGTCTTGAGCTGTCTCTCATATAACTGGGAAATAAGAAAAGATGGACTTGCAGCTGACAGATTCATGGATGAATGGCTGATGTAGCTGTGCGGGTGCAACTAATATAAACCAGGAAAGAAACTAAAAGCATCGTCCCCAGCTGACAGTTAAGTCTGAACATTAGTATTTTAAGTCTGAACATTACCATTTTAAGTCTGAACATTAGTATTTTAAGTCTGAACATTACCATTTTAAGTCTGAACATTAGTATTTTAAGTCTGAACATTAGCATTTTAAGTCTGATCACTAACAACTTTTGGACTAATTGAAAATAACATTATTAGGTTTTATACCCATCCGTGTGGAATGACTATTATACCCCTCCGTGTTTTCTCCGGGATTTCGACTAAAATGGGACACGTGTCGGCTTAATAATCGGTTTGTAGTTTTTATTTATAAACAGGTTTGTACCTGAACCGCACCCATATAAATTATATCAATATATTTGTTTTTTCAAACTCTATAATTAGAGATCCACTTAGCTATTATTTTGACACAATTAAGAGAAATTATTATATGCACTTGGGATGATCTTTTAAGATTATAAAATGTGATGATCTTTTGTACTTGTTTCATTGTTAAGCTCACTTGAAAAAAGATTGTGTGATGTAGGAGAAGAATTTTTTTATTGGTGATCTTTTATTAAAGATCATCACAACTGATGCCCTTACAAGGTTGAAGACGCATGTCTCAAAATTGAAGCGTTTATACCAATCCTGAGTGAAATGGTAAGAGAAAACAGAAATGGAGATAGTTACACTAGCAATGGGAAGTGGAGGAGAGTTGTCACTGCAGGAGATGGAGGCATAGAATTGCGAGAGTTGCTAAGAGGAAATTCTTGAAGAAGTGGCTTCTTGGAGCTGAGCTGGGATCATTCCCATCAGGAGATGCTGGAAAATGAGAGTAACAAAGTATATAAGTATGAGAGGTAGAGCATAGCATACTGAAATGGAAACCATGGAGCTAAAGATGATGAGAGAGAGGTAGCTAACCGGTACAGGAAGCGCCAGGGACTAAAGCAGTCAAGATGGTCTGATTGGTGTACCCCGCATATGCGCAAGTCTGATTACAAGCATTAGCAGAAGATAGCTCCTCACCAAGGGATACACTTTGACATTGCATACTTGGGCAAGTTGCCCAACTGGATGCATTAACTTGTGACGCCTCACATTGCAATCTATCCAAAGCAAGAAAACGCAAGGCAGGTCATTACCAAACTACGTACCTGGCAAGTAGGAAATTGAAATATACTTACATGTAATTATTCGCAGCCTCGCACTTGCACTTGACGCAGTTGTTAGCAGTGTAGACATATGTGCCGTTGGAGACTAGTAAATCCGAGTCCAAGGAGTCATTGCCGATGGACGATGAACAAGCTGCGAGAAAGCGAAGCTTAAACAAGTTTAGTCTGTAAGATTTTAGATGTAAATTTGGGGCATGAAAATGAAGAAGGAGAGTTGTAGTGTACCTTTAAGAGGGACATCAAGAACAACATTTGCCAAGAGGTTAGCTGCAACAGAGATCCCATTAAGTTTCATGAGTGTGGACTCATTAGTCCCATAAGTAGCAGCAATTATTTTCAAACTGGTCCCAGTTTCCACCATGTGCCCGTAATGAACGACTTTGGATCCTTCCACGTCATCGCAGCTGCAAGGTAAGGGTATATACAGCTCCTGCCCCAACTGGATTAGGTTCACATTGGTTATGTTATTGGCATCGGCAATTTGCTGGAATGTTACTAGTTTGCTAAACACGTCATCAGCTATATGGGACAGACCGTCGTCTGGCTGGACGGTGTAGATGGGGCGGCCGCGCGAGCGGCCGACTCCATTGGAGCAGGAGCAGGGGAAGGGGATGCGGAGTCGCTGGCCTGGAGAAACGGTGGTGTTGGGGGAGGTGGAGGGTTGGAAATTGTTAGCTCCGAGCAGGTTGCTGTGATTGCCGATGCCGAATAGGGTCTGGATGGAGGAGAGGGTGGTGGTGTTGGGGGTGATGTAGTCTATGAGGGATTGGCAGGTTGTGGCTGAGTTGCAGGTGAAGGTTCCTGTTTGACCGGCTGCGAGATTGGCGGCTAGGAGGATGAGGACGAAAGTGGAGATGGAGATGGAAGCTGCTCTTCTCATATCTGGAAGGAGATGGGAAGAGAGAGAGAGAGAGAGAGAGAGGGGTTTGAACAGTACGAGGATTTTCCGAGGACTGTAATATGAGATTATGCTAAATGAAAAGAATACTACTCCTATATTATATATGGCAGAAGAGTGTGGGATTATTTTAGTAAATGACAGAATGCGATTACAGTAAGCTTAATTAAAGTAGAAGCTGGTCAACTTAATGAAAAGATACGCATATTAATAATAATAATCAAAGACTACGGACGATGACGGATGTGAAATGACTTATGTAGAAAATATATGTAAGAGTACTACTTTTCTTCTTCTTCAACGCGGCGAAGAATGGACTCAGCGAAGCGCTGTTGCCTGCGAGTGTGGAAACAATCAATGGACGGATAAGTATGGTTGAAAAGTATGTTCCGTGGAATATTAGAGTACTATTTGTCTGTAAGTGGGTTGTTAAAGTTTCAATATGGATGTTTAGCTTACTTGAGCTCTCGGTGTTTTGGGCTGGGACGAGAGTACTTTAGATATCCATCCCAAGGAACCATTTTGAGACCTGCTCGGGCGGATATGATTTCCCTTACTCTGTAGTTATTATACACAGGCATAAGGATCCAACTACTTGCAGTAATTATATGACAGCCACATGGGTACTACTTATGACAAAACTTGGCATGGAAGATTCTTTTACCTCTCTGCGAATTCGATGGCCGTTTCTCCTGGCTTCAGAGTTTGGGGTTCTAAATACCAGACGTCACAGACAACAGCCCAGGATGTCATTAGTTGTAGCAAATGTGTCGTAAATGACTGCCTTCAAGGTTCAACGGGAACTCTTTTACACACACAAAAAACATTCCAAGAATAGATAAGATGCAAGGCATGATTGGATAACTCTTACTTTCTGCTGTTCCAAAATGCATCGACAAATATTTTGTTGTACTTTATAGCAACCGGACACACAGTGCAGCCAAGCTCAAATGAACCCTGAAGCACAGGCACAGCCAATGCTCAGACATGATATGCACTCAAAATTAAAAAGTATAAACGCAGTCCACATAATAAGATTGGAAAGTCCATGTAGCCAACTGATAATGTAGTATAGTTGGCAGGTGCTTATGCATGGCAGATAATACCAATCAGTACATGAAGCACACCTTGTGGTAATGATTGTGACATTGCCACTATGCTCTGATTAGTTAAGAGTACTACACATATTTTTGAGAAAATGAATGTTACCTTCTTGAACATAACTGTGTAGTTGTTATTCACACAAGTTCCTTCTGGAAATATAAGAAGGGGATTATTATCCGCACCTTGAACATGGTCCCTTAACCTAGAAGCATAAATAACTTAAATTTAAATTTAGACTTGAGGCAGTACATGAAACACACCTTGTGGTAATGACTTTTAATCAAACTTACTTCTTCGCTACAATTTCACGATCCTTCGCTTCAGTTCGGTTAAACCAGATGCAACCAAGACTCTCGAGTATAGTGCTTTGCAGAAGTCCTGCACCAAAATGCAGATGACCAGTCATGGTTCATGGAATACTCATAGGCAACTTGATAAAATTCCCCTTTTCAAAAAGTTTACTGCGTAGTTGATTATAGGTAACATCACATGAGTAAACTCGAAGGATAAGAAGAAGAAAAAAAAAGCTTCTTGAACTCTACAAATAGCTCAATATGTGTGTGAATTAAAACAACAGTAACAAAAGGCTAGTCGAGCAAATGATGTACCCTGTACCAACATCAAGATAAAAATTTAAGCATTACATATCAGTGACGACTATAACTTGCCAAATGCCAACCCAACTAGAATGCATCTGCAAAACGCTAGTCCAACAAATGATCTACCCAGCACCAACATCAAGATAAAAATTTAAGCATTACATGTCAGTGACGGGTATAACTTACCAACCCAACCGGGATGCTTCTGCATTATAACTGCAAAGGCAGTCATTTGTTCTAAGATAATGAAATCAATCATGGAAGTGTGATTGGCAACAAAAACCTGTCCGAAGAAAACTAACACTCATATCAAATAAGCTAACAAATACAAATTGCAAACAATAACACAAATTGATATCCACAAAGTCAAGCCATGCAGTCTGACAAACCTGCTTTGGCCGTATGCTCGGACGTGGACCATGGTACTTGATAACTCCAGTCCATGATGCAACAAAGAAACTGCATATTAACTCCACTAGGGATCTCTGCACCATTTTGAGTAAAACAGTCGAATACTCACACAGGATGACTTAAAATCTTCATAGCATTTATCAACAGCATTTGAAACAAGAGGTCACATCTTTGCACTATCACAAATTATTTATTCTTTCAAGATTCAATACATACGCAACAATTAGGCTATGCTATATGAGATGGAAGTCATACCATATAGCATGACAGTAGGAAGAGATGAGCCTCAATTTTTTAGGAAATACAAATTTGATCATGATAGCCTTTCCATAAATTAGACAATAACATTCACATCCAAAGCAAACACAACCTAGACCTAATAGGCAGCACATTACTCAGTAATGTGCAACAAAAGAAGTCCAACAACACACCTCTATCTTCTGCCTCAACTTGTCATTCCCTTTCAATAGAAAATGTGCTGGAAGGAAGGATGAAAGGAAGATGATCCACCCAATTGTCAAGACAACAACCCTGCAAATGCAATACAAGTCGTCACTTCCTACAAACAGGACATCAGAAATTAAATAACTCAGTACCAAAAATATGGTTCAAAAAATGTACCAACCTTACTGGAAAAAGAATCAAGTATCTTATCACCACTCCGCCGCACCATAATGGAAACAGATAGATGTTCCAATTCCATGGTTCCGGAGAGTTTGACTTGAAACAACGAGTGAACGAATCCTGTTTCATACATTACGAAAATCAGAATAAGTTTCCTGGAAGAAATTCTTAACATTTCTACAACAGTTCATCCTCCATATTTTCCAAAAATAAATTGTATCCAATCATTCGACCAAAATTCACACCAGTTCAATCCACGCCTCAATCAAATAAAACACAGAACATGCATGTAGATTGCATATGTATGATCACCTTTCGAAAGCGACAAACAAATTGCAAAAACAAAGAGAAAATGCTCCGAACCCAACTTACGTCAACTATCGCTCCACCAGCTTCCTTCAATGTAGGCGAGACATCAAGCAAATCACGCCTGAAACAAAATTCAGAGGACTCGATCAATTCACCTAGACACATCCATACGCATGCAAACCGAGGCAAAGTACAGATGTCTTACAGACTAAGCTTTCCATTAGGCTCTTGAATCGATCCAGTAGGGAGATAATCCTCCAGGTTCGGACGATCCAAGTCCAATTCCGACCCGGACGTTCGCATCAGTTGATCACTCATCTCTTCTTCGCATACCGAAATCCAACGCTGTTCTTCGACCTCCAACCGATCACTTCAACGCCTTCTCCGTCGTCCTCGAATTGCGCGCTCAGCGAGACGTAACTGCGAGCCACTCGGATTCTGTTTCTGGCAGCTTCCTCGTTCTCATCGATTCTCCAATTGCAGTTACTCCGCTAAAAACTCACAAACTTAGGGACTTCCACGTAATTACAATAACCTTAAGGGTTGTGGCGAAATTTACAGAATACTAAAGCAAACCATATGAGTAGGGGTCGATTTTCCATAATGGGCAGGCACTTTACTTAAAGGGTTTAAGGATGAACAAATGACATTTTTGTAAGGCTTTTAAAAAAATTAGGGTCGAATCGGGATTGACTCAAAAATTTGATCATAGGGCCGGCCTTAGGACCGAACACTGAAAGGGCGTTTCGGGCCGAACGAAACGGCCGGCCCTTAATTTTAGGGTCGGACTTAAAATAATTATTTATCAAGTAGTTCTATATAATTTAAATAAATTATTACAATTACAATTTTCTAAATACTTACATGATGCAAAATTAATAGATATTTTAAATTATATCATTATCAGTATTTCAAAAAATTTATAAAAATTAATCTAATCGAGTAAAGCGTATATTTCAAAAAAAATTTGACTAAAGTGTATTATAAATTAATTTATAGAATGTAAAATATGGAAGGGTTTTTTTAGGTCGAACCGAGTAGAACATTATTAGGTTATAATTATGTCGGGCTTTTTGCGGACAGGGCCGGCCTTAATTAGGTCATAGTTAGGTCGGGCTCGAGGGCCGAACAGGGCTTTGAAATCATGGCTTTGTTCGACGTTGAGCCTTTATGGTTTGGGTTCAAGGACTTCAACTTAAGGTCGGGCCGACCTTAAGGCTCGTAGGTCATATGGCTTTGTGCAGGGCTTTCGAGCCCTAGGGCTGAATGTTGACCCCTACCTAGAGTCTTTTCTTTAGAGATTGACTCAAACTTCAATAAACTAAACTAATCTAAACTAAACTCATTCAAACTCGTAGGTCATAAACTTCAATGTTCACCCAAGTTCATCTAAGCTCATTCAAACTAAACTAAACTCCACCTCAGCTAAACTAATCTAAATAATTAATTTTTATTTAATAAATAGTTATAAAAATGTTTGAATAATATTTAACTAAACATAACAAATATATTTTATAATGACTAATAAAAACATAAAATTATTTTTATAAATAAAATATTATATTGTAAAATTTTAAGAACTATATTTATAAATAAAACTTTTATAATTAAGTGTTAGGGTTAAGATCTGGTGAGAAGTGACATTAATGTGAGAAATAAGAATTTATCATGTCCATTGATATTTGTTAATCAACAGCCACGATTAATTGATAATATTTACCAAAATTAACCTAATCTACGGTTACAGGATTAATTTCGTCACACAAAATATTCCAAAAAAGCTAATCACGTTGATTTCGAACCTAACCCTAAACCTTCTGCTGCGAGACTACGGACGACATTCGACTCTGCCTCCAACGAAGCGAAAGACGACGCCGAAGATGACGGCCATGGCCCGGAAGACGGCGACAGTAATCAACGAATCCGAAGACGACGACACACCCGAAGACGGCGACGAATCCGACGACGATAACCGTAATCAACAAATCGAAAGATTGCGACCGAAGACGACCATTCATCACCTCCGCCGAAGAGGCCGATTCAAACATCGGGTGTGTTTTCTAACTACCGTTTAGGGTTTGCTTAATTCATCCTCAATTTGTCGGAAATAACAGTGCGATTTTTAGGGTTAGATGTTGTTCGGAATCTACAAATGTGTATCATAATCTGTAGCATAAGGCAGCTAGATGCGTAGAATATAGTGGGTTTTGGGAGGGTATTAATACGTAGCCCTGTTCGTTTTGGGCGAAAAAATGCTTGTTTTGTAAGTTCATTATGTTTATGACTTTCATATTATTGCTGTGATGCAAGGATTTATAATACGGAGTATAGGTATCATGGTCTGTAGCATATGTATCATGGCCTGTAGCATATGTATCATTATCCGTATAATTTGCAGCTATAATCCGTAGCATAGGTATTATAATCTGTAACTTAGGCATCATAATCAGTAGAAATAGTTAACATACTATATCATGGTTCGTAGCATACTGATAGACGGGCTACGTATTACCTGCAGATATTAACCATAAAAGCAAGGAGTATTATGCACAGAGTCTTTTGGGTAGGCGAGTTTTATTTGTTAAAGGTCCTGATGGTGGCAAGGAGGCGTTACACAAGCAGGTAATAAAAATATTCCATTCTTGTGTAAAAACTTCAGTATTTGGGTTCGTCGTTTAACAGTCTTTATTTAACTGATTTCTGAAGCATTTTTGTTGTTTGTCTTTTTGGCGTAAATGGATTAAACATGGAATTGGGATATGACGAGATACAGTTGACATTTTAAAATCGATTCATTCAGTTTCTTGCCTTTTAAGATCTACTAAGATACTCAATTCATTGTGTATTCATGTGTACAGAACATACAACTCATAATTAGGCGGCCTGACCCTGATTCATTTCATCATAGTATACAACCTGGTTAGCCAGTTCAAATCTTACTTAAACATATAAGGATAAATGATATTGGATATGAATAACGTGCTCTGAAAATAATGGATGAATATCAAGTCCAGAGACTTGAGTCCGGTAATATCTTAAAAGTAATGTTAAATAATCCGTGTGATTGGTGTGAATGCAAGTATGTTGGGGTTTTCAGCGAGGGGCTAATATAAATGAGTAGCTTGTGTGTAGCTATTAATTTGAGTCCCATACTTTGCTTGTATTATCTTTATGAAAGACGGGCTAAATGTATGAGCAATATAGCACTTTTGTCAAGTTTTCGTATTTGTTTTCTAGTGCAGCTCATCTCCTGTTGACATCAATCCAACTGCCTTCTTTTTTAAATAAAAAACATGACCTCAAGACGCTTAAAATCAACTATAAATATTCAACAAGAAAAGATATGAACATCGCATCCATCGGCAAGCTAGGATATGAACACCACATCCATCAGCATGCAAACATATGAACATCGGATCCATTGGCAAGCAAAGACAAGAGCTTTGGGTTACAAACACCCACCAGAAATTGAAACCAATTGAAATACACACATTGATAAATTTAGGAGTAGGACTAAAGCACAACTACACAACAATCTCATGCTGCAAAAGTCATCAAAAATTTAAACTTGGATTCAAATTTTAAGTACTTCCAAGTTGTATCCTATCACAATATATTTAGTTAAAGTAGATCAACCCAACTCAAAACTCAATCAAAAAACCCTAGAATTTCATCTCACCATCTGCAAAAATTCACCGCCAATCCCTTCCTCTCCATCTGATCTCGGACCGGACTCGCCACAGTCGTCACCTCAATACGACCCCAAAGTCGAACTGTTTGATATCCGATCAACCAATCCCATCGCTTCTAACTAGCAATCCAACGTAATCGTCAACATGGCTGCGACAATATGGAAATGCATCAAATCAAAATTTCAAATTAGCAGGAAAAAACAATGTTAGGGTTTAGTTAAAGCTTACGCGTTGTTGTTCCTTCTTCGATATGCTTCAACCACGATCGCTGATCGGAAAAGGGACGCTTGTTACGACAATCGGCGGCGGAGGGTAGAAAACGATCGGCTTTGGAGTTGCGGATGATGAGAAATCGAAAATAGAAGGTTGGTCGATTGAACGGATTGAAGGGATGTTGATTTCTGTATGAGTTGTGTTACGATAATACCCTTTACATCATAATTAGCAATTAATTAAATGTTAAATATGTTGATTATTAACAACCATAGGATCTTAGATCTAATGGACTAAATAAATTCTTATTTCTCACAAAAACAGCAACTTCTCACCTGATCTTTTTCCTTAAGTGTTATTCAAACTTTTGAATAAAATTTAATTAACAAAATAAATATATATTTTAATTACTAATAATAACACATAATTTATTTTTTATTTTGTAAAGTTACACTTTGTTAAAATTTTAATAACTATATTTATAAATGAAACATATATTTATCTATACCTATAAAATTTAATTCGAATTTTTTTTACGATGATTAAAAAATATTTTTTCTTTTTGAAATTAAATATTATTTAATCTTTATATAAATATTAATTTAAATTCATATAATAATTTAATTAATTGTTATTCAAACTTTTTATAAATATCTAACATTTTTATACATTTTAATTTAAATAATTAAAATTAAAATAAGATAATCTAAGCTCATCTAAACTCACCTAACCTAAACTAATATAATCTAAATTAAGCTCACCTAAACTAAACTATACACATAAGCCACAAATCCAACCTCTAAAGAACAGCCCAGCCCTTTAATAGCATTTTGGTTACCCAGGACTAGGTCCAAGAGTACAACACAATTACATTTATTTATATAGTTTTAGTTCAGTGAACAAATTGTGATTATCAAACATCTATAACTAGTAATATCATCATTTAAAAGGACCAGAGATAGCGAGGAGGTATTGTTCGTTCTTTGCAGAGGTGTTGCTTTGTCTCTTCTTTTTATGGACACGTGGAGGTGCCGAGTTTCAAGTTAAATGCTCGTGGGTTCAAGTTAAGAGGTGTCTTATAGCCTATGTTTTAGTGGATGAAATTCAAGTATCAAATCCGAGTTGGTGCCTAAAGTGGCATGACTCCAAGAGTCTAGATATACCCAAGTTTGTAAAAAACGTTAGGCGGTAATCAGATGAACATGGATTGCTAAGGATTAATCGGTTTTAAATTTTATATATATATATGAGTGTTCAAATGAGGACACCCAAATTTGGTAAGGACGTAGGGACAAATCTCATCCATTAGATCATCATCCATCTACCCCCCGTGCTTTGTGGGTGCGCCACGTGTCCAAGTACCCAAAATCCAATAAAGCAAATAGTAAAATCCCACTACCAAAAAGTAAACAGTAAAATCCACTACCACATGTGACACGTGGAAGCTTGTGGATCATTGGATGAACCTCATCCAATGGCCCAGATTAGTCCCTACACCCTCACCATAAGACCCGTCCTCAATTGAACGCCCCTATATATATATATATAGAGGAGCGCTCAAATGTGAATCACTTCTTAGGCTAAGAACATGAGAATCATTCTCAGCCACTCATTTTGTTGAAATGAGTGGTCCAAAATGCACCACATCATCTACTATGCATTTTCTGCTTTTTACTATGCACTTTCTGCTTTTACTATTTTGCACTTTTGTCTTTTACCTATAAGACAAAAGTGCAAAATCAATCTACACCCTTAGATCATTTGATCCAAAGGTGCAAAATAGTTCTCATGTTCTTAGCCTAAGAAGAGTTCTCATTTGAGCGCGCCCCTATATATATATATATATATATATATATAGAGGAGCGCTCAAATGTTAACCACTTCTTAGCATGTTAACCTATTAACTCATAGTGATTGGTCACGTGTCCCACTACCAAACCTCCCCGTGCTTTGTGGGCGCGCCACGTGTCCAAGTACCAAAAATCCAACAAAAGCAAAAAGTAAATAGTAAAATCCAATACCCAAAAATCCACTACTCTGCAACTATTCTGCACACGTGGTGCGTCCTGATTGGGTTAACACGTTCACATGCTAAGAAGAGTTAACATTTGAGCGCTCCTCTATAGAGAAGCGATCAAATGAGGCACGTGAGGCACGATCTGAGCCACACATCTAACCCCCCCGTGCTTTGTGGGCGCGCCACGTGTCCAAATAGTAAAACGCGCTACTTCGTAGTGTGAACGCAAATGGCGGCTAAACTCACGTGGCTTCGCCACGTGTCACAATGAGTGGCCCAGATCGTGCCTCACGTGTCTCATTCTACCAACCCTGCCTCAACCGAGTGCTCCCCCTCCTATATATATATATATATATATATATATATATAGGGGGGCGTTCAATTGAGGACATGTCTTATGGTGAGGGTGTAGGGACTAATCTTGGCCATTGGATGAGGTTCATCCAATGATCCACAAGCTGCCACGTGTCACATGTGGTAGTGGGTTTTACTATTTGCTTTTTGGTAGTGGGATTTTACTATTTGCTTTATTGGATTTTGGGTACTTGGACACGTGGCGCACCCACAAAGCACGGGGGGTTAGATGGATGATGATCTAATGGATGAGATTTGTCCCTACGTCCTCACCCTAAGAGGGTGTCCTCATTTGAACACTCCTCTATATATATATATATATAGGGGCGCGCTCAAATGTGAACTCCTCTTACACTAAGAACATATGAATCATCTTGCACCTTTGGATCTTGAGATCTAAAGGTGTAGATTTGTCCAAAAAGTATTTTTTTGGCATTTTGCACTTTTGTCTTTTAGGTAAAAGACAAAAGTGCAAAAAGACAAACAACTTTCACTTTTTGGATTGATTGTGCACCTTTAGATCAAATGATCTAAAGGTGGAGATGAATTCATAGGTTCTTAGTGTAAGATGTGGTTCACATTTGAGCGCTCCTCTATATATATATATATATATATATATATATATATATATATATGAGCGCTCAAATGTTATGGCTTTCTTAATGTGTTATGTGTTACACCAATCTCATCCTTTAGATCAAATGATCTAAAGGTGCAAAATAAAGTCAAAGTGCAAAATAAAAGTCAAAAAGTGACCAAGTTGTTTGTCATCTTGCACTTTTGTCTTTACCTAAAAGACAAAAGTGCAAGATGTAATCTGGACCTTTAGATCAAAAGATCTAAAGGTGCACAATAAAGTAACACATAACACTTTAACAACCCATAACATTTGAGCGCGCCCCTATATATATATATATAGAGGAGTGTTCAAATGAGGACACCCAAATTTGGTAAGGACGTAGGGACAAATCTCATCCATTAGATCATCATCCATCTAACCCCCCCGTGCTTTGTGGGTGCGCCACGTGTCCAAGTTCCCAAAATCCAATAAAGCAAATAGTAAAACCCACTACCAAAAAGCAAATAGTAAAACCCACTACCACATGTGACACGTGGCAGCTTGTGGATCATTGGATGAACCTCATCCAATGGCCAAGATTAGTCCCTACACCCTCACCATAAGACATGTCCTCAATTGAACGCCCCCCTATAACTTGGACACGTGGCGCACCCACAAAGCACGGGGGGGTTAGATGGATGATGATCTAATGAATGAGATTTGTCCCTACGTCCTTACCCTAAGAGGGTGTCCTCATTTGAACACTCCTCTATATATATATATATATATAGAGGAGTGTTCAAATGAGGACACCCATATTTGGTAAGGACGTAGGGACAAATCTCATCCATTAGATCATCATCCATCTAACCCCCCCGTGCTTTGTGGGTGCGCCACGTGTCCAAGTACCCAAAATCCAATAAAGCAAATAGTAAAATCCCACTACCAAAAAGCAAACAGTAAAATCCACTACCACATGTGACACGTGGCAGCTTGTGGATCATTGGATGAACCTCATCCAATGGCCCAGATTAGTCCCTACACATTAAGAAGCCATAACATTTGAGCGCGCATATATATATATATGGGGGCGTTCGATTGAGGACGCCTCCAGAAATGAGGACGTAGGGACAAATCTGGACCATTGATCTTGTTATTCCAATGGTTGAGATTTAAAGGTAGTGGGATTTTACTGTTTGCTTTTGATGGATTTTGGTAGTGGGACACGTGGCGCGCACACAAAGCACGAAGGGGTTTAGTGGGGCAAGTGACGCGTTGTGATTGGTTGTACTCACGTACTCATTTCTAGATGGTCTCCTCAATTGAACACACATATATATATATATATATATATATATATATGCGCGCTCAAATGTTATGGCTTCTTAATGTGTTATCTGTTATGAGCTTCTGATTGGTTGATGAAAATCAAGGAACCAATCAGAGGCGAGGAACACGGGCTTACGACGCACCCTCACAAGCACGGGGGTTGTGTAGGTGAGGTTGCACCGTAGTTACGGTGTTCCTCGCTTCTGATTGGTTCCTTGATTTTCTATATATATAGAGGAGCGCTCAAATGAGGCAAGCCAAATAAGAATGAGGCAGTGAGGCACGATCTGAGTCACACATCTAACCCCCCGTGCTTTGTGGGCGCGCCACGTGTCCAAATAGTAAACCCACTACCAACAGTAAAAAGCAAAAAGCAAATAGTAAAATCCCACTACCACATCTTTAAATCTCAACCATTAGATCAATATCATCAATGGCCAAGATCATGCCTTACTGCCTCATTCTTACAACCTTGCCTCAACCGAGCGCTAGAGAGAGAGAGAGAGAGTAGTTTTAAGTCTGATCATTGTAGTTTTAAGCCTGATCATTGCTATTTTAAGTCTGATCATTGCTACAGTAATAGTTTTAAGTCTGATCATTGTAGTTTTAAGTTTTATCATTATTGTTTTAAGTCTGATCATTGTTGTTTTAAGTCTGATAATTGCTACAGTAATAGTTTTAAGTCTGATAATTGCTGTTTTAAGTCTGATTATTGCTACAATAATAGTTTTAAGTCTGATAATTGTAGTTTTAAGTCTGATCATTGTAGTTTTAAGTCTGATCATTGCTACAGTAATAGTTTTAACTCTTATCATTGTAGTTTTTAAGTCTGATCATTGCTAGAGTAATAGTTTTAAGTCTGATCATTGTAGTTTTAAGTCTGATCGTTGCTGTTTTAAGTCTGATCATTTGCTACAGTAATAGTTTTAAGTCTGATCATTGCTACAGTAATAGTTTTAAGTCAGATCATTGCTACAGTAATAGTTTTAAGTCAGATCATTGCTGTTTTAAGTCTGATCATTGCTACAGTATAGTAGGGGTCGACAATGGGCAGGACAGGGAAGTATTTTAAGCCATATGGCTGGCCTTAATTAAGCTCTATTATTGATAGGGCTTTTAGGGTCGGGTCGGCCCTGCCCTTAATTTAAGGGTCGGGATTAGGGCCGGACTTAAAAAAGAAAATATTGGATATAATTTATATTGCATAGTTTGTATCAATTATATATAAAGAAATATCGGAATGTTGATAGCTGATCAAATACAAATTAAAGTTACACATTTTAATTTAGTGATACGTTACAAATTATAGATGAAAAAATGTTATTTGAATCAATGTGCAATAATATCTGTTTAACTAATAAACAATTATTATATATTTTAATTTAGCATAAGGTTAATTCAAAATGAATTTAATTAAATTATAAATAGAAAGTATATAACTAATTATATATATTGGTAGATATCAAATAAAAATTATACATAAAAATCAATAAGTATATTAATTCATTAAGTTATAAGTAAGATTAACATTTTTTTAAAGGGCTCACCTATCGGATTTTTTAAGGTCGGCCGAGCGAACGAAATTAGGTCGGGCTTTTTTAGGGCGGATCGGTCCGGTTCTAATTAGGTCGTGTTAGGTCGGGCTCGAGAGCCGAACAAGGCTTGAAAATCATGATTTATGTTCAATCTTAGCCTTTAGAGCTTAGGGCTCAAGGGCTTAAACTCATGGTCGGGTCGGCCTCAGGGCTCGTGGGTTTAAGGGCTTCAGTTAGGGCTTTCAAGCCTTAGGGCTCAATGTTGACCCATCAGTAATAGTTTTAAGTGATTATTTAAGTCCGATCATTCCATGTTAAGTCTAATCACTCTGAGATATGTGAAATGATCATAATGCCCCTCCGTGTTATATCCGAGATTTCGACGAAATTGGACACCTGTCAGCTTGAAATTTAATTTTTAATTTTTTTAAATAATAGAGATTTTTACTGAACCGCACTCTAACAATTAAACATTACTTATTACATTATGTACTAAGGAAACTTACAGAGTAATGGATCATCAAATGCGTCAAAATCATGCGAAAGATTTTTACAGGATTCATTTCGTTATTTAGCAGCTTACTAAACTAGATTTGATCGAATCGGACTAAAATCCTCATGCAAGAAATAAAAACGATATGACACTAAAACCGAATTATGTTCCTAAACCCCGCGAGCAATTCACATCAAACACACGAATTATATTGTCCACTAAACAATGAGAACTCTGGTACACAGAAAGTATATTAATATGAAATTGGGTCACGGGCAGTGTTATTAAAATCGATCCGTGGATCGATTCGGTTAAGTTACTGGGTTAATGGGTCAGTGGTTCAACCGGGTTGACCCGGATTGACCCGCACATATTAAAAAATAAAAATAAAATACTTATATATGATATTATAATTTAACATATTTATGACTTGAATAAATATTGCATGTTTATGATATGATTACTACAACATATACCATAAAAAATTTAGAATTTAATAAAGTACAAATCAATAATAGAACAATAATAGAACAACAATAACAATTTTAGTCTTAATTTACAAGTCACAACAATAAGGGATTTCTAAGACTAATTGAATTTCTAGTTAAATTGATAATAAGTAATAAATTTTATAGATTTGATAAATGAATATATATTATTGAAACAAATAATAAAACAACAATCATCTTTAGCCTAGTGGAAGGAAATAGATTAACTATTAAGTCGGGGTTGGGTTCGAGTCTTGTCCAAGTCACAATTAAATAAATAATTTTTCAGACCAAATCGAACCGATCGAATCACCGTTTTAATGAAAACCCGGATCAACTGGTCGGGTCAACCGGGTCTTGACCGGATCAACTACATAGCGATCCGATAACAAAACCGAACCGGTCCGGTGACCGGTTCCCGGTCCAATCGGTCGAACTGGCCGATTCGGTCCGGGTTTAATAACACTGCTCATGGGGACCATTTGGATATATAGTTTTCACAAACTATAAATATCAATCCCGCGGGGCGCGCTCCCTTGAAACAGAGGGTAGAATGAGGCAGTGAGGCACGTTGTGAGCCACTCATTTAGATGATATGACAGGGAATAGTTGTTTACTGTTTACTTTTCGCTTTTTGGTAGTGAGACACGTGTCATGAGGAGATGAGTTTGACGGCTGAGATGAGTGATTGAGATGGTGCCTCACTGCCTCATTCTAATTTGGCTGCCTCATTTGAGCGCTCCTCTCAATCCCACAAACTAATTACATAATATAGTTCATGAGATTAACCTAAGTGACTGACATCGTTTGCATGTCAATCCCACGAACCATTTGATTAAGCTTATGAAATATGTATTCTTTGCAACAAACCTCAATACCTCCACACCTTCTATTTGAATTACTTAGATAAATTGACGATAGAAAAATTATTGATAACGACTGTGTTTTGAAAAAAAAAATACATATGAAATTGGGTCATGGAGCGCGGTAGAGAAACCGTTAAAATTCAAGAATTTAAGAACTTAAATCTCACCCTCGGATCTTGATGCATCTTCAAATGTGCATCTGACACATGTCCAAAAAAATAAATTCAAACTTATGGTTTTGACTTTGCATTAAATGCAACTTTGAATATGCACATGTGACACGTGTCACCACCAAAATGACTTGGTAATGTGTTTTTAAAGGTGAAGATTAGGTTCTTAAGTTCTCGAAATTTAGAGAGGTTCTCATTTGAGCACTTCTTCATATATGTAGAGAAGTGCTCAAATGACAACTCCTCTTTTTTCGAAAACTTTTGAGAAGACATTCGTTATGCATTTTTCGTCTTCGTTATGTACTTTTGAAAATACATCAATTTTTGCCTAAGTTCATTTTCGGAAAGTTAGAAATGCATCTTGGCAAAATGTATGCTCGAAACTATATAATAAAGGAGAAAAAGTGAGTGGACACATGTCACCTCCATATTCAAAGCTATAGCTTGAGCCTTGATCTAATGGTAGAGTTCTTAGGTTCTCAAATTTTAATCATATGGACATGTGTAAAAATCATATCAAACAAGGAACAAACAAGAACATTTCATGTTTTAATTCCTATAGAATCGGTGTATTAATTGTCTTGAGCATCTTCTAAATTTGTTTATGAATATGAGTTACGGTAAACGATTGTAAATGACTTTATAGAAGTTAAGTTGAGTGGTGGTAGATCACTTGGTACTTCATGCGTTGAGGTTTTAGCCACCCAGTTTTTTTAGTAAGTTTGGTTTCTGTTAATATTATCTCAAAAGAATAGCCTCCGAAGAGAATAAATTTTAGGGAAAATTACAAAAAGGGTAGTGAACTACCACTTGTTTCCAATTTCTTGTCCGAATTTATAAAACTTATCAAAATGTGTGCGAATTATACATAATTTTTCCAAAATGGGGTAAAAGCTAAAGAATCTAACGGAAATATAAACATCGTCAACGACGTTTATAAATCCGTTAAGCTGTTAATCTTTAAAAAAATATATTTTACGTAAGAAATTAATTTTATTTTTAAATTAATTATTTGGGATTTCATAATTTACCATATCAAATTTACAAATAAAAATTAAATAATTATTTTCTCGATTCATAATGTAAATTTTTCAAATTTTTTCCATTATATGGTGAGCATATAAAGTATTTTGAATTTTTATAGTTTGATAATTCATCATGTAACATGTATGAATAAAAATTAAATTATTGTTTTCTTGATTCATGTTCATAAGATAATGCTTATAAAAAAGAATACAAATTTATGGATGTTATAAGTATGAAAATACACTACTACAAACAACACATTATGCAACGGTTTTTTTGGTTATTATGCATCGGTTTTGGTTCCGATGCATAATGAAGCGTTGCATAATGTCTGAACATTATGCATCGGTTCATAAAAAACCGTTGCATAATCGTTGGACATTATGCAACGGTTTTTCGGAGAAACCGATGCATAATGTCTGGACTTTATGCATCGGTTCAAAGAAAAACCGATGCATAATGGGTAAATCGATGCACATTATGCAACGGTTTCTTAAAAAACCGATGCATAAGCTTCAAAAATAATGGCAGAATTGGCTTTACAAAAGCTCAAATCCACCTGAAATTAAACATCAATAATAAACCTGATGTTTGTCATTTTAAATACAGTACAGCTTACATGCTAAACATCATTTCACTTAATTTGCAATACAATATCATTCATACACATATATTTGTCTCTTTTTGGTACAAATACGCCACAAATTATCACATAACAAATGTTGTCTAAGTTAATGTGCTATACCGCTGGATGAGTGGTCATGTAGTCACGTAGGTAGTATGCGATTTCATCCCGAACTTCAAGAATCTTGTCGACTTCATATGCCTCTACTCCATTAGGAAAACAGTACTATAAAAAAACAAAGAGAACTAAGTCAATAATTAAATAGTGAAAACGATTAAGCCTTAAAAAGCTAAATCAACGATTAACGTCTAAAA